>JAKSZT010007815.1:24421799-24534917 GCA_026826555.1 Tolypeutes matacus
GGGAAGGAAGGGAAGGAAGGGAAGGAAGGGAAGGAAGGGAAGGAAGGAAGGAAGGAAGGAAGGAGGCAGCAGAACTGAGGACTGGCAAGCCAAAAGTGGACCACTGAGAAGACCTCAAAACGCCCAGCCGGAAATCACTAGAGTCCGGGAATAAACGGGCCCAGGGAAGTTCAAGGACCACAGGCCGGTGGAGAAGAATCAGATACGATGTGGAGCCAGAAATACTATCTGGCAATTCATCATTGCCAGCTGAATACGTGGACTGCAACAACAGGAACAGCAGATCAAAACAGAGCTTCTAAAGAACTTATGATGGCAGTCGAGGAAATGAAAAAATATTTCCCATCAGAGAGACACTGTGAACCAAGCACTCCAGATGCCCTCAGGTATATCCTTCAGTTTGTAAACAGTGTACACATAATCAGTGAATTTTTTCCCAATTCTTGGTCAAAAAGGTGTGACCATGTAGAGTCTTAAGGAGCTGGACACTAATTGCTTCAGAACACACTTCCAAAAACAGATACCTTTGTGGCAGTTTTATTATTTCTGTCCAGAAGGTTGGTGCACATTTCTGAACAGGCTACTTTGATCCTGAATTGTAAAAGAGATTTCTTGCAGTCCTCTCATTTTGTTGAACAGCTTGCCCATCAAGACGTGAGGGTGTTCTATGCACATACTGCCCATGCTCAGCTTCCCATATGGAACAACTGGATCCAGAAAGCACCCCATTTGACGATGCTTCAGTGAAACGCTTTTTCTGCAGGATCCATGGCGGTGACATCAGAGAGAAAGAGAAATATTTCTTCCCACTCTGGATTATGCCCTCTCTGATTCACATACACAGCTCTGTCCAGCCAGAGTTTGAGCCCTTGCTATCTCACATGGTGGAGATTCACTCTGGTTACCAAGAGGTCTCAGCTGAGTTAGCTCCCTCAGAATCTGGATGGAACATGTATCTTAATGTATTTGTACCCAGAAAATTGTTCTTCGATGGTTGCCAGACACCAAAAAATTTTTCAGTATGAAGTCCAGCCTCCCTTTGAACATTCATCCATTAGGTTTTGTACTCAAAATGGAGATTACATCATATTGGATTCCAGTTGGTCCAGCTTTATGAACCCATGGAGCCAGAAAGTTTCTTTCATTATCAGTTAGTATAAAGTTTGAATGAGTCCACTAAATGAGGATGTTTTTGCTACCAGAGGAATAAAAAGAGGAACAGTAAGGACAAACGCATAATAGAATTACAAGAACAAATTCGCAAACTTCTCTTGCAGCCAGTTCACGTAAGTGCTTCCAGTGGCTATGGAAGCCTAGGGAACAGTGGTTCCCAGGAGCACGACATCAGCGTGGCATCTTTGCATGAGTCCAGTGAGCACTACATAGAGGAACCACAGAAGGAGAAAACGACCTGGCAGCAAGCCGATGCCAGTGTAAAAAAAAAAAGAAAAAGGAATCTGGGCCAGCAGCTCTACATTGACACACTGACCAAATCACCAAACAAGCAAGTGATAGGGACCAGCAAAGAATTGCATGGTAGTGATCAGCAGAAGGTATTTTCTTCATTCTAGATGCTAAAACATAATAGTCTTGTGAGGATTTGAGTAAAGAGCAGCACAGTCCATTCTATCAGCAAATAAACTGTTTTGATAGTGTTATCAAATACCTGAAGAGCTAAAGCATTCCAGCTTTGAAGAGAAAGTGTATATCCTGTACAAATACAACATCTTCATCCTCAGAAGATGACAAGCAAAACCACAAGGCAGATGTCACGGCATTGCCGCTGTTTCTCAGACCACCATAGCTACATCATAAGTGATGACCCCTCGGCTTTCCAGACACTGAAAAGCATTCCCCAACCCCCCTCCACCAGGGCACTGTGTTGGGTGCCAGGCGTCAGCCAGCGCCACTACAGCAACACCATGGTTCAGCTCCCCAACCCCGCTAGAGTCAGGTACCATGTGACATCACTAGAAAGTGGAAGTTATTGACACCACTGACTTAGTTATAACTTCTAAAGTATAAATACTTTTTCCTTAGTCCAGTTTAAGTGTTTTCTTTGGAAATACAGTGACACTGGTTTTATGTTTAGGACTATATTTCTTAGATATGTTATTTCGCCATCAAATAGGCTGACATGCAAAGCAGTTAGAACAATACAGTGTAGTACATAATAGTAAGCCTCAATTAGTGTTGGCCATTATTAATGCAATATTTAAAGGGACTAAACTATGTCACTTTGTTGCCAACCTTTAAAGAAAGCTTGATGGTGGCTGTGACTCAACAGGTCATATAAACATTCAATTTTTTTTTTGGTCTGATAATGAGAAGAGTATGTTTAAATCCCTCTTACTTTAACAACATAATTACTTTGTAAGTTTTTCTAATATAATGTTTTCTTCTTATTGTTTTTTAGCACCTCATACCATTTTGACTTTTCCCTTACTCATAATGATAAATAGACACCATATACCGACCATGTAACAAATGCAAGATGATGTTATATATAGTAATTAATTTAATCTTCAGCACAACTCCATGAAGTACACACAGCTATCAACCCCATTTTATGGTTAAAGAAACAGAGTCACAGGGATAGTAAGCAATTTACAAGGACATACTTCTATTAAGTGTTATATCAGTCAACCTCTAAAGCCCATGTTCTCAACCACTACACTGTAAAAACCAAAGACCTGGCAATGAGTTTATCACACTTAAATGTACACTGTGCCCTTCACAGAATTTATAGTTGATTCCTTACTCTTCCTCTATTTCATCAAGAAGTTTTCAGTTATGGGTTCATTTGCCATTAATTATTTTTCATTAAATGAATTTCTTAATAGTGTTTCTTTTTTTTGGTCTTTATTATTTCTAATTCCATTATCTTATTTAACCTACAAATAACTTCATGATGAAAGGAGAACGTCTTTAAATCTTTATTTCCTAGTGAATGCACTGGGAACCATGAAAAGGATATAATATCTCAGGAACATAAAATCAGAAATGTTAATTAACACAAATGTTAATAGCACCACTCTAGATTCAATCATTTATGGTGAGGGGATCTTCTTTAAAAAAAAAAAAAAAAAAAAAAAAAAAACCTTCATCTCCCACTTTATACACACACATACATATATAGGCATGTGTATGCATTTATATTTATATAAATGTATATGTATATATATTTATGTATTCTAACATATTTTTATTGCTTAGAAAATCTAACAAAGTAGAAATATATAGATTAAAAAATGAAAATTCCTTTTACAGATACCCTTCCTCTGAACATAGACCTCTTTGTAAAAGTAACCATAAAGGAATCATTTGGCCATCATCTTATAGGATTTTCTGTGCATTTATAAATGAGTGCATGTTAATTTTCCAATAAATGTTCCTTCTGTCCCAAACACATGTGATCCTCCCACTTGTCTTGGATCTTTTTCCATGTAGTTATATAAATAATCCAATATAGATGTAAATTAATATGATTTACAACTGAGCATTTAAGGGTATTTCCAAATTTTTCCCTCTTAAAAAGTAATGAAATCCATGCATGAGTTTGAAAATATATATTCTTGGATATTTTGGTAATATATATTCCTAAAAGTGGAAATATTGCATTAAAAGCCTAATAGCCTTAATTTTGATAGATGCTAGCAAATTGCTTCCTAAAACTAATCTCCTCTATCTACCTATTAGCCATGATTAATCACATCCTTTTCCACACATTAACCTGAACTGGATGTTGTCTACACCTCCTTTTTAACATTTGCTAATTGCAAGAGTGGAAAATGATACTTCCTTTCAGACATAACTTTCATTGAATTCGTTACATAGATTGATCATATTTTCATATATTTAATAGTTACTTAGACATCTTCCTCTATGAATTATCTATATTTTTATGCATTTATATTTTGCATTAGTTATCCTAATCTATTGATTTATAGGAGCTCCCTAACTAGTATGCTTTTCAGTTTGTCATAAATATGATGAAAATATTTTCCAAACCTGTTATTGATATCTAAATTTACTGCCCTTCCCAATTCCTTTTAAACATACATTTAAACATATCTTTTCCTTTATAGCATTTGGATTGTTCTTGCAGTTTCTTCTTGTCCATCTCAACATTGTTTTTTTTAATAAGTTTCTTGTATTTTTATAGAAATTTATTAGTAGCTGATTGTTTCTAAGCTACCTAATTAATTTTTGAAAGGTATTATATATAGAAAGAAATAAGAATCTAACTTAGATATAATAGCCAGTTGGGGACAATTGTTTCCTACTCCACTGATCTTGAAATGACATTTTCATTATACAGAATTTCCTTGTATATTGTATTTTTTTTTTAACTCTATTCTGATCCATGGATTAGTCTGTCCCAGTATAATACCATGTTTTAATTATTAAATTTTGTAATACATATTGGTATTTCCTAAATTTGCCCCCCTACTGTTTTTAATCATACTTTAAATGACAAATTTTCTACATTTTTTTCTCAATGAATTTTAGAATCTGCTTGTCAATTTAATAAGAACTCCTCCTGGGAATTTAATTGGAATTGCATTTACATTATATTTATATTTAGGGAACTAGATATCTTAATAATAGTGACTCTTCTAATTCAGAATCATAAATTTTCTCATAGATTATTTTAGTACTTTTGTATGCTTCAGTAATGCTTTACATTAACTTCCTGGAGATCTTATTCAATTCTTTTTAGATTTATTGCTGCTATTGTGGATGGATTTTTCCATTCAATTGTCTAAATGGCTATTGCTAGGTGCTTTTAAAGCTATTGACTCTGTACGTGTATCTTGAAACTAGATACCTTATTAAACATCCTAATTAGCTGCCATAGTTAATCAGTTGATTATTTTGGCTTTTTTAAGTGGGAAACAATATTTTGTTTGACCAATAGCATATCTATCTTTCCCTAAGAGCTAGAACTTTTATTTTTCTTTACTAGTTGGACTGGCTTAGATGTCCAAAACAATCTTGAGTGGAGGAAATGATAGATGACTTTTTATCTAGTTCCTGGCTTTAAGATAGAAACATAAGTTACATTTCATAACTGAGTAAAATATTTGCTGTGATTTTCAGGTGATTTATTTTATCCCAGGCCATGATTTTTAAAATGCAATACTGAGGTATAACATTCATGCAGAAACAAATGGCCAATCCCAGGGACACATGATAAATTGCTGCACACTAAACATGCAAGAAATTTTAAAAATAGAAGCCTTCTTTTGACTTTGTCCA
Source organism: Tolypeutes matacus (assembly GCA_026826555.1). Lineage (NCBI taxonomy): Eukaryota > Metazoa > Chordata > Mammalia > Cingulata > Chlamyphoridae > Tolypeutes > Tolypeutes matacus. The sequence goes on from JAKSZT010007815.1 coordinate 24,427,062, forward strand.
TTTTTAACCTCCATCTTCCTCCCCAAATATAACCAACATTCTGACTTCTCTTTTCTTATAATAGTTTTGCCTGTTTTTAAAATTCTTATAAATGCAATCATCGAATATGTATTATTTTGTGTTTGATTGTTATGTTTAACATTAAGTTTGTGAAGTTTTTCCATATTGTTGAGTGTAGAAATAGTTTGTTGATTTTATTGCTTCATATGCATAGATTATCTATTCTATTGTTGATAAACATGTACTTTTCCCCCTGTTTTTAGCTGGTATGAATAATGCTGCTATTAATATTTTATCTGCCTTGCAGTTAATATATGAATACATTTCTGTTGGCCATGTATCCAAGAAAGGAATTGCTGTATTATAAAGTATGCACTTGTTCAAATTTAGCAAGTCCTGCCAAAGAATATTCCATATCAGTTGTGGAGGAGAGTTGGAGAATTCCAATAGCTTCACTCTTATCAAAACTGATACTGTCAATATTTTTTTTATTTATTTCATCCATTTTGTATTGTGTGAAATAGCATCTCATTTTAGCTATTATTTGTACTTTACTGGTAACTCATAAAGTGAACACTTTACAAAAGATAGCATTTATATATTATCTTTTATAAAATGCCTTTCATTCCTTTTGCTGTTTTTCCATTGGTTTGTGCATTGCCTGATATTGATTTATAGAAGTTAATTATATCTGTTTTCTAAATGAGTCCTTTGCTGGCTAAATAAATGCTGAAAATATAATTTCCTATGCTACTGCTTATCTGTTGAATCATTTAATGGTGTCTTTTGATGAATAGATGTTGATAATATAAACCAAATTATAAATCATTTATATTAGGGTTTGTGCTTTTTACATACTGTTAGAAGTGATATAGGCCTACTTATCTTATATTCCAGGAGCTTAAAAATCATTTGTTAGTTTGTTTCTCTTTGTACGTTTTAGATCTGTGAGCAGCCTGAGATTCTGTTTTATCTGTATTGCATGTGTCACAGGTCAAGATATGTTTATTTTTATACCTATATAAAATTCACTCAGCACCATTTATTGAAAATATAATTATATTCCAATGTTTTCCAGTACCATTTTTCATTAAAATTTTTCTAAATATAGATCTGTTTTATATTATTAATATAATAAATATAGATGGTATTATTCTTGTTGTAATAGCTATTATTATAGCCCACACTTCTTTCTTCCCTCCCTATCTTTGCCATGATGCAAATATAGGCAAAATATAAATTCCCAAACCATGTATTTGATATATCTATCAATGGAATGTTAGTGGACCTGAGATATCAAAGGCTTTAAATTTTGTGTGATATCATTTAACCTCTTGCTCTCCTACTAATGGTCATGTGAAGAGATCCCTCCAGATAACTGCTGTCACTTTAGACTGGGTACCAAAAAGAAAGACAAGTAGAACCCACATGAATTTGAACCAAAGCCTGAAGAAGAGACATACCTACCATATGCCTTATTCACCCGGCAAGCTAAAACCAGGCTTGTTCACACTGCAGGTGGTTGAACGGATTCTAAGAGAGTTAGCAGAATCAAGGGAGTATCCTTAAAGTTTAGGCTCAGAACTAGCATAGCATCCTGTCTCCCATATTGTGTGAATACAAAATAAGTCACAAATGCAGGCCAGATTCAAGAGGAAGAGAAATAAATTTCACTTCTTGAGGGAAAATGCTTCCAAGTCATATTGCAAATGGGCATAGATATAAGGAGTAGAATAATTTCTGGTAAATTTGCAAACAATCTACCACATAGTCCTAACTACTGAGTTTACTTCTCTGCACTTCATTTCTCAGAGATTTTGGCTCTTTGAGTACTTTCTACATTGGGCTTTGTTAGGGATATTTACTTTATATTTTGTACAGTTTTTTTCCATGGCTTCAGCAGAAATAATGATTGAAAACAAGTTTGTCCCTCCTCACTAAAAATGGAAGCTTTCAGTCACTTTTAAAAAATATTTGTTTATTTGTTTATTTCTCTCCCCCCTTGTTGTTTGTGCTCACTATCTGCTCTGTGTCTGCTCATCTTTTCTTTTTTAGGAAGGCACCAGGAATGGAACCTAGGACCTCCCATGTGGGAAGGTGGTGCTCAATCACTTGAGCCACATCTGCTCCCTGCTTATTGTGTCTATCCTTGTGTCATCTTGTTGCATCATCTTGTTGCATCAGTTCACCGCACCAGCCCATCACATCAGCTCACTGTCTTGCTTTTCTTCTTTAGGAGGCACCGGGAACCGAACCTAGGACCTCCCATGAGGTAGGCGGGCTACCAACTGCTTGAGCCACATTTGCTTCCCCTGTCACTTTTTAAATAATTATTTTCTTTAGCTCTGAGAGACAGTCAATTACTTAATCAAATCCTCTTTCTCCTCCATCCCTAAGTATTTGAGCATCACTATTTGAAACTACCGCCAGTCTTACTCTCCTAGTCAGGTCTTCATTATCTGGACATTTATAGCAGTATGGTATTTTTTCCCTCTCCAAATCATATTACACGTAATTTCTAAAACTGATGTTCTATTTGGATCAGTTTGCACTTCAAAATATCTGTGTTTCCTTTGGCCATGGCAAGGTCAAGGTCATCTATCCTTTGCTCTGAACTTATCTTTATTCTCCCTTAGTTTCCTTTACACATGTTTCATCTGTTTCCTCTTATGTGTCCTATTTTAATTTGCATGCATGAACTGAATTTCCAATAAAATTATATTAGTAATTGCATTAGTTAGCCAAAGGGGTGCTGATGTCAAATACCAGAAACTGGTTGGTTTTTATAAAGGGTATTTATTTGGGGTAGAAACCCACAGTTACCAGGCCATAAAGTGTAAGTTTCTTCCCTCACCAAAGCTCATTGTCACGTGTTAGAGCAAGACAGCTGCCGACGTTTGCCAGAGTTCAGGCTTCTTCAGTTCCTCTCTTCCCAGAGCTCCATTCTCTTTGGGCTCAGCTCCTCTGTTTTCTCCATAAGGTCAGCTGTAGACTATGAGGCTCTCTAGGCTTTGCCTCTCTCCACAAGGTCAGCTGTGAACTGTCAGGCAAACCACTTGTCTCTTTTCCTGGAGCCTTCTCTCCTTCCTCATCAGAACTCCAACATCAAAACTCCAGTGCAAAACTACTCCAACTCTGCCCTTTACCATGTCTTTTTATCTTTGAGACCCACCCCCAAGGGATGGGGCTAAACACTCTACTGATGTGGCCCAGTCAATGCTCTAATCATAACTTAATCATGCCCAGTTTACAAGCATAATCCAATATCTATTTTTGAAATTCATAACTATATCAAACTCCCAAACTGCTACAGCAATCATATGTTTAAACTCTTCATATTTGTCAAGGCCTTCCAGGAATGGGCTATATTACCTTACCACCTTTGATTTCACAACACAAAACCTCCACACATTTCAACTTTGTCTCCTCAATTTTCATCCTCCTTTCAGCAATCTATTTTCTACCTCTCTTTTAAACATTTGTATTTTAATAGCATATTATTTATGCCTGTGTCTCAGCACAAAACTGAAATCTTTGATCACAAGGCTGTTAAATAAGTACATCTATTGCCTAGAAAAATACTTGCTCAGCCCTGTGTTCCTAGAAGACAGTGATGGTTAAGAAATTCCCCCTTCCTATTGTCTTCTTGGAAATGGCTTGCTGTGAAGAACAAACTTGCCCCACGTGACTTTGATAAGACTTGCAGATGAATCTCTTGTTTACCTGTGCAAGGGCAGATACAAATTCAAATTCCCATTTTTTGTCTGATAAATGATTAGCTGAACTGTCTGCTCCCACTGACTAATAAGGACAAAGTGATCACTAGTTTGACATGATCAAACTTTAGTCAGGCTTCTCTTCTGTCTGCAGGTCCCTAAATGTCAGCCCATCCTTGAGTTTAAGCCAGCAGTGATAGCTTAAGAAAGCACTGGAATATGGAACAAGTCCTCCCTAATGGTCCCTTCCAAGGGACCATTAAAGATGAATACTCCTGTTCATTTGTTCTATCATGCCACCTGCCCAACCCACTCCCCCACAGCCAGTTCTTTCCAGCCTTATTTTACTTCACCTACAAAAGAAATCCATTTCTTCCTTTATTCTGAAGTTCTTGAAGATCTTATGGTTGCAGTCTCCTCCCTAGTTCAATAGCTTTTGAATAAAGTCTATCCTTACTTAAGTTCTGATTGTTTTTTTTCTATAGCACATTGTGCCTGAATGAATTCTCACTGCTGGCCTTTCCTTCAATTCTTATCTCAGCCTGTAATGCTTTTACCTACCTTGTTTTTCAATCTAGATTAAAAAAAAAAAAAACAGAAAAACTCACCCGAGTCTTCCATGTAATCTCTTCCTAGAACTATATAGTTCTTTCCTTTCCTGAATTTCTGTGTCATATGTTATCTCCACATCTTCATTTTATAGTTAATTATTTAGAGTTTGTCATTTTTAATGAATGACTATATAACAGATTTTATATAATAATGGGTTTTGGACCCATGTATCACTTAGTGTTTTTATTTTCTAATAGTTATAATTGAATTTGATTCTTGGATATTACCCTTACTTTCTAGGGCAGAGACATTTTCTAGATACAGCTTGTACCTTCCCTGATCATTCTCTGGAATCAGCCATTTATCCAAGAAACTTTGATTTATATCATGGAAGATGATGCTTAGAATCCAAGATCTAGGAAATAGGCATGCTCATTATTGCTAGTCTACCATTGGTTCTAAGTCATTTCAGAAGAGAAAGTCAGAAAATAAATAGCAAGTTTTACGTGGGGTGGGGTGGGGGGGTTGTACATGTATGTGGGTGAATCTATGCATATATATGTGTGTATATGCATATATACAAATATATACATGTACACATATATGTGCATGCATACATGTGTGTATGCACATATGTTTATATCCATACTGAGGAGTGTGGTTCCTGGACAAAACCTATGTGTGATATTTCAGGTGAGATCATAAGCAATTGCAAAGACTTTACTTGACAGACTTCATGGGGGAAAGCTGCTCTCCCCACTTCAGACCTGATGAACATTACCAGTGCATCACAGTCTCTGAAGAGAGCTGCAGTCAAAGAATTAAGCTCACCTGGCCAATCATGCTCTTATGCATATATGCATTCATAACCCATAAGCCTTCATTTGGAGGCTCGCCATCAGTGTTTTGAGACAGAGACCTTCCTTAGGCATCTCTGCTAAGCCTCCTTGCTGGGTAGAGGAGATCTTGAATATACTTTAGTTATACGAGATATTAGATGTAAGTATAGGAAAATTAAATCTTTGCTCAAAGGAGTAATAAATGAAACAGATAGTTCTGTTTTATGAAAAATCTACTTAGTATCTCTTGTAAATGTTCTTTTATGTAGCTCTTACAGTAGGGAAATAAAATGTCTTATTTCTGTTTTGTTTTAATCAACATATAATTTAATTTCTTCCTATGCTCAGAGATAATCATGTATTTTATTATAGAAAAAAAAAATATGTGAAAGTAACTCAAGCTGTTGTATCACACATTGGTTTCCCTCAAGGTATCATCTTTAAAACATTCTATCCAATCATTTTTGAAGGATTTGTTGCCTAGATACATCTGTGAAAAAGATCAATTGCCTTTATCATATATTATGTTAAAACTCACAGAAAATATTGTCATTCTAGTGGTCTAAAAGTGCAATAAATCACCAAATATTGTACAAAGACCATGCTTTTTATTTCCAAGCATCAAAAGTATAGGGGTAGAGAAGACAGAGGGAAATTGGAGAGTGAAATCAAAACTCCAAAAATCAAACAATATATTCACTAGAAGACAGCCAAGATGATTAATTCCTAATGAGTCATTTCACTGGTACCCTCTATACTGTCATAAATGGATATTTATTTTCTTTTTGGTGAAGAACATATACTTTAGACTCGCTTTGTAAAATCCATGGAGAAATATAAAAACTAACTGCCTTTAAAAAGTGAGGTGATGTCACAGAAAAAATGGAATAGCAGCTGTGAAAATTAAATAGACTCCTTTAGGTACCTACCAGTCGGGACCTTCTGTCATGTGATTTTTAGTGTCAAATGTATTTTCCTTTTTCTGTGGATTGGAATATAATGGTTTAATAGTCTCCTAGATGAGAAGTAAGGGTAATACCCACCTTATTTTGTGTCAATTTCAAATTTATAATCTATTAGTGTAAGAAAAAATATATACAGTGTTCACTTAAGATAAATTAACGTCAGCCTTCATGCTGGGAAACTTGTTTTCCCCTTAAGATCCCTTCTGGATTTTTCCCAACCATGCCTGCTTAGTTCACCCAGAGACTGATATATAGGGACTATATCCTAACAGGTTCCTTTCCCTTTGTGTCAGTTTGGCATTGTTTATGAATTCCAGAAATAGATATTGAATTATGTTTGTAAACTGGTCTGTACATGGGCATGATTAAATTATGATTAGGACTTTGATGGGGCCACATCAATAGGGATTGTGTCCCCACTCCCTTGGTAAGTGGGGACTCAGAGATAAAACTTCAAGGCAGAGCAGAGGAGTAAGTTGGAGTTTTCATGCTGAGTTTTGAGCTGGAGCTGGGAAGTAAGCACACAGAGGAGCAGAGCAGCTGAGCCTGGAGAGACTTGAGCCCTGGGGAGATAGGCAGTTTACAGCTGGCCTTGTGGAGAGAGAGGGTAGCTGAGCCCAGAGAGAAACAAGGCCTGGGATGAGAGGAACCTAAGAGGAACCCAGGAAGCCTGAACTTTTGACAGATGTCGGCAGCCATCTTGTTTCAACACGTGGCAATAGACTTTGGTGAGGGAAGTAACTTATGCTTTATGGCCTGGTAACTGTAAGTTTCTACCCCAAATAAATACCCTTTATAAAAGCCAACAGATTTCTGGTATTTTGCATCAGCACCCCTTTGGCTGGTTAATACACCCTTCCATCTTTATGTTGGCTCTCACCAATAAAAGACATTGGTAAGAGATTAGAGGGTGAAGCTGAGGTATTTATTGAAATGTGCATCTCTGAACCAAAACTCTCAGCTCCTATCAATCTGTTTTCTCTATAAAGTCTTCTATGTGTATAATATCTTTTACATATTTGCTCCTAATGTTTTTTCATGTTTGGGGTATTCCTGTGGCCATGTAGTTACAAATCCCTGGGTATGGCACTATCCTTACATGATACCTTCATCATTATAAATATTTCCTTATTGTACTTACCTCAAATCTCCTCATTTGAGTGAGCCATCTATTTGTTACTGGAACCCTAAGTGATAAATTCCCAGGCTGACTTGTGACCCAAATCAAGGTTACAGATGGCAACAACTGATGCCAGGCATTTTTTTTTTTTTTTTTGGCTTGACTTCTTGCAAGCAGCTAATTTTACCATCCTATTTTTTAGAAATATTGAAGGAATAAGCAAATCTCATGCCTACACTGACCAATAATAAGTAACCACAGGTTATTATGAGTGAAATTTTTCCAATTCCACGGAACTATAAACCAGACATCAGAATTCTCAGAGGCATTAATTTTTTCTTGCTGTACTTTTTGTTTCTTTTTGAGATCCATGATGAGTTGGAGCCATTTTGGAGGCTTGTGACACTTTAAGAAACAATTATTGCTTCACAACAAATCACAGATATTCTGAAAAATTCTATTTCCTGAGATTCCCATAGAAACACACACACACACACACACACACACAAAAGTATGGTATGTTTATAATTGTGAGTGCTGCATCATTTTAAGTGTATTCCTTACAGAAAAAACCTCTGTGTTGAATAAGGATTGATGAGAACTGAAACCTTTGCTTAAAATTGCACTCAGTGAATTGTAGGAGTTTTCACGTAGCATTTTCTGTATTAGTATATTTCAAACCTGGTTTATCTTTAATTACTCAGGTGCTGGGTATGGAGAAAATGTTCCATTCTCGATTAGAACATTGGCCTTTATATCCATATTGTGAAACTCATGGAGTTGGTACAGTGACAATAAGTGTATTACTGTGACATGCCCAGATGGTGTAGAGTAAAACATTAAAAATAGCATCAATTTAACTTTTCCTTTAAGATGGATTCCAGAAATGCTGCTACAATAGTCTTAGACACAGGAGAAGTATCAATTAGGTATGTAAGAGGGGAAAGAAGCCACCAAATTAATTTAAAACTTCATGTCAAATTAGCCATGTGAACACATTTCTGGATCCTTCTTAAGCCCTTGGAAGGAGCTTGTGTAATGGATGGGCCCAGAGTTAAACTTCATTAGCCACCTTTGACACCCTTGTATAAAAGGGAAGTATGATAAAGTTCAAAATCGAGAAGCAAAGTTGTTTTAAAGATCAACATGGTTATGTAAGATATCCCCTGAAAAACCTTTTGGATATCCAGGAATAAAAGGACAAATTCCACTTCCTTAGAACTCTGGAGGATGGTAAAGACTGGAGAAGGATTCCATAAATGCCCAAAAGATAAAGAAAAATATCAAGTAGGAAATTTCCGTCCCACACCAGCCAGTCCATTCCCCTCTTCTTCACTCAGTCCTGTGCAGATTTGGAGCCCCTCAGAAGCAGCAGTCTGGGTCTCTCCCGTCACAGACACAACTACAAAGCTACTCACAGAAGCAATTTAGAACCCCATGCATATCCAGGCACAGGGAACAAAGTCCACAGAGACCCAAGGCAGATCACAAGCTACTGAGGAGTGCTGCATACAAAAGGGCCCCTTGGGGGCAGAGGACAAAAGAGAGACCATAGTAGAACAAAGTAAAGGATTAACATAAGGAAATTGCAGCAATATATAAAATATATAAAAGAAAATACTACATATTCTCTACACATATTTAGATGATTCTATTAAAATAATGACATTAGAATGACATTAGAATTTCATCATAGGTTTAAAACCTATGGTGCACTCACTCAATTCTAGTTTCTGTTAGCTGGACCACCTAAACACAAACTAGACATCTTTGGAGTCACTCTTCTTTCTGGATTGTCCTCATCTGGCTCCCAGGGCCAGGACAACTTAAATGGGAAGAAACAAGAGGCAGAAAAGCCTCCCAGAGGGGATGGGGGGGGGAGAGTTAAACCGAACTGTTGTAAAACAAGAGGGTCCCTCCCAAAACTGAAAAATGTAAGGAAAATGGAACACTGAGTGAGGGAGGGAATTTAAACAAATCATTTGAGTTGTGGAGAAAATTCTGAACATAAATAAAACAGGTTAAGATTCCCAGAGTAGGAACAGAGGAAAGGAAACTTTCTCCTGGAGGTGAACTGATTATACAAAAAGTACTATCTAAAAAACTGTACTGTGTATCCAGGGCAAGAGATTAATACAAGCTGACAAAATCTGATCAGTTAAATATGAGCTATTCTAAAGTTCTAGAATAAGTTGAGCCATGCATCAAAGAATAGCCAATCAATGTCAAAACTCTAGACAAGAAGGTAAAACTGAACATCAGACTTAATTCATCAAGATAATCAGATACCTAGACATCAGAAAAAATCATAAGGCATACCAAGAAACAGGAAGACATGACTCAGTCAAGGGAACAAATTAAAACTTCAGAGGAGACTCAGAATTTGGAAGAACTAATCAAATAAGTTAAAAATAACTCTCCTAAATCAATTCAAGGACTTAAATGAAAATATGGACAAGGAGCTAAAAGAATATTAAGAAGACAATGTGTGAGCATGAAGAAGAATTTAAAAGCTTAAAAAAAACATAGAAATTATGGGGGAAAAGTTACAATAATAGAGATTAAAAATATACTAGAGGCATACAACAGCATATTAAACAGGCAGAAGAAAGAATCAGCAAACTAGAAGACAGAACAATCAAAATCATACAGTCAGAAGAATAGATAGAGAAAAAAATAGAAGAAATTGAGCAGAGTCTCAGAGATCTGAGTGACAGCATGAAGTTCTAAAACATTCACATCATGGTTGTCCCAGAAGAAAAAGAGAAAGAAAAGGGTATAGAAAGAATATTTGAGGAAATAATGGCCAAAAATTTCCCAACTCTTAGGAAAAACATAAAATGTATATGTCCAAGAAGCTCCATTCTCCCAACAGAAAAAATCTTATTCCAACATTAAAATGAGAATGCTGAAAGATTAAAGGGAAAAGTGAAATGTCATGTGCAAGGGATCCTCTATAAGACTAAGTGTCGATTTCTCATCAGAAAACATGGAAGCGAGAAGGTGGTGGTATGATGTATTTAAGGTACCAAAAGAGAAATAGTGGCAACACAAAGTCCTTTAAGTGGCAAAACTGTCCTTCAAAAATGAGGGAGGGTATAAAATATTCACAGATAAATCTAAACTAAGAGAGTTTGCCAACCAAAGATCTTCCCTATAAGAATTACTGCAAGGAGTTCTGAAGGTTGAAAGGAAAATACAGAAGAAAACTCTTAGAGAGGGAAAAAATGAAGATTATCAGTAAAGGAATCTAAACAGGTAAAATGCAAAACTGAACAATACTGTATTCTCAATATATAAACTATTCTTTAATTCTTATAAGAATGAGAATACAATTGAACAAGAAATAATCATATTTCCTGATAATGGACAATAAATATATAAAGTGATAAAGTGGGACAGAAAACAATATAAAGGGGAAAATAGGAAGATATGGGAGCAAAGAGTGTGTATGCTATTGAAGCTAAGCTGGTATCTTTTCAAATCAATAGGTTATAGATGTACGTTATATAATGAAAACTCCATGATAAACAAAAAAGTATTTAAAAATCATACAGAAACAGAAATAAGAAAGGAATCAGTCAAATACATCATAAAAGATCAACTATATGGAAAAGGAGGTTGCAATAAAAAGAGAGACAAAGAAGATATGACATATAAAAATCAATGTACAAATGGCTGAGGTAAGTACTCCTTTACAGTAATAACATTGAATGTGAATGGATTAAACTCCCCAATCAAAGGGCTCAGGTTGGCAGAATGGATAAAAAAAAAAAGCATGACCCATGTATTTGTTGTTTATAAAAGACTCACCTTAGACACAAAAACACAAATAGTTTGAAAGTAAAAGGTTGTAAAAAGATATTCCATGCAAATAATTAGCAAAAAGAAGCTGTGGTAGCTATTCTAATACCAGACAAAATAGAGTTTAAGTCAAAAGTTGTTATAAGAGACAAAGAATGACACTATATATTAATAATAGGGGTAATCCACCAAGAAGAAATAACAATCATAAATATTTATGCACCTAACCATTGGGCCCCAAAATATAGGTGGCAAACACTGGCAAAACTGAAGGAAGAAATAGACATTTCTACAATAATAGTTGGAGACTTCAATTCATGTTCTCAACAGATAGAACATCTAGAAAGAAGATCAATCAATAATGAAACAGAGAACTTGAATAATATGATAAATGAACTAGACCAAACAGACATACACAGAACATTGTACCCCGATTCAACAGGATATATAGTCTTCTCAAGTGCATATAGATCATTCTTCAGGATAAAGCACATGTTGGGTCAGAAAACGAGTCTCAATAAGTTTTAAAAGGTTGAAATTAAACAAAGCACCTTCTCTTACTATATGGAATGAAGCTGAAAATCAACAGTAGGCATGGAACTGGAAAATCCATAAATATATGGAAGTTAAATAACATGCTCTTAAACCATCAATGGGTCAAAGTAGAAATTGCAAGAGCAATCTATAAATATCTTGCGATGAGTGAAAATGATAACACAATATAACAAAACTTATGGGATGCAATGAAGGCAGTGATAAAAGGGAAATTTAAAGTCTTAAATACTTACATTAAAAATGAAGAAAAAGCTAAAATCAAAGACCTAACTGCATACCTGGAGGACCTAGAAAAAGAACAGAAAACTAATCCTAAAGCAAGCAGAAGGAAAGAAATAAGATTAGAGCAGAGATAAATGAAAGAGAGAATAATAATAATAATAAACATTATCTATGTCCCAGTTGCTGAGTCGGAAGCAAGATTTTAAGAGATCCCTTGAAAAGTGAGCCTGGGATTGAGGCAGTGACATGCTTATCAAGATAAATAAATAATAGGGGTCCATTTGTTAAAACAGTTTTAATGTGAAGACAAAGTCTTAAAAGCACAATTGAAGTTGAGTTGTGAGACCTGTGGGATAGGTATAGATTAACAGGATATCTGTCTTGAATTTCTCACAGTATTGTACAATGTTTCTAAATCTTCACTGATTTAAATCTTCAGAGAGTAAATCTTCACTATACAACCCACAGGCTCTGTGGTAATGGGCAAGTGCATAATTACCCTTTGTTTTCCTTATTAGCACAATGAGAATAATAATGGTACCTGGGTTGTTATAAAGACAAAGGAGCTTATGTATATAAAGCATTAGAACAATACAAGAACCTTGGTCCAGTGAATATTAGCTATTGGTGTTGCTACAGTTATTTTTATTATATACTTAATTTTGGTACAAAAGCATGGCTCTGTACCTGTAAGTGGTCAGCCCCAGAGAAGAACGACACTGATTAAGAGAGAAACATTTCAATGAAACCAACCCAAAGGAGGAACCAGTCTCCAGGCAGTAAGCTATGTGTGTGGCGTGCCCACAGTGAGAGCTTTGATAAAAAGTGAGGCTTGGGTAAATCTTCCCTTGGAAAAGGATGATACTGGCTACCTTTTATTAAGTGATTTCTCAATGTTAAGCACTGACCATCTCTGGAGAGAAAGCATTCAGATTTCACACGAAACTGAGTCTCATATTGTATATTGCATGCTAAAGAATAATTTTGCCTGTATGTGCAGAGAGGAACCCAAAATGCCAGGAAATAGATGGGATAAATCAGATTAATCTCACCTAGGTAAGGAAACTCAGTATACAAATAAGTTCCTCAGCCTTTTGTAACTTTTTATCCTAATAGTATAACCAAGGGTTAAGAATTAACAAATGATTATGATTACTGAATGATTATTTGGATGCCTTTTTACTTTCTAATATATTGTAGAATAGACAAGGTAAATACCTGAAATTACTGAAACTTGCTCAACTAGAATTCAGATGCTTTGATCTCTGATTATAAAAATATATAACGTTTATCTTGTGATTAGAAAAACCTTGTGACTGACCACCATTTGTACTCCCCTCCCTCATCTTGTTTTACAACTTTGAAGTCTTATGAGAGCTGGAGAGCCCCCTAATGTTTATTAATTAAGTTATTTTACTAAGTGAAACTAGTTCTAACCAAAATTGCCCCAGCTAACCTGGGCAGTAGCTTTTGTGACTAAGCACGTAATCAATCCATGCATGTTCAGTAATTAGATCATCTCAAGTCATCTTACTCATTAGAATAAACCTGGCTTCTTAGGATACTATAAACTTACCAGAATTATTGCAGTTAAGTAAGACAGATTTTAGGCCATTAGACCATCTGATTTTAGACCATTAGCACATCTGCTGTGTGCTAGTGAGGTAGGTTAGTATAGGGAAAAAGGAAGATGTCCTGTCACAGCCAGGCCCCATTGGAGAACACGGCCATGAGATCCCACCCAGAAAGCCCTAGCAAACAGCTGGGGCCCTCCCCAATATTAGGAAGGAGGAGGAGGAATGTTTTAAAAGGGCCTAACATGGGGCCCCACTGTGTGTGTCTCACCCTGTAGCATGGTCCGCAATCCATGTCTCGGATTGTGGACTTAACTCTTTTCTTGTTTCTTAATAAGCTCTTTACACCCTTGCCTCCCCTATGGCATGTCCTTAAATTCTTTTATGTGACATAAGCCAAGAACCTAGAAGCCCAGAACCCAGAGTGTTCCACTAACAGTAGGAACATTCATTATCTCTATATTAACACCATCCTTCAAATCGATCAAATTTAACTGTATGGAAATCTATAGTGCAATGTTTCTGTTTTTCTTATCTAATTTTATCTCACACCCAAGAAACCTTCAGCACAGACCAGTTTATGAAGCACAACACAGCTGGTCTCCTTTGTATTGTAAGCAAATACTAAACCTTTGTAACCAAGGGAAAAGAATTAAATAATTATGATTACTAAATCATCATATAGATGACTCTAATAAAATAGCAAAAAGGCTACTGCAGCTGGCTCGAGTGGTCCCACCCCTGTTTATAGTTACTCTAGACTTAAACTCTTCCTTGTGTATGCTCACTATTGTGATGATAATTCTATACTAAATTCACTCTTGGGTATGCTTACTAGGGGGATGGTAACCACTCCATTCACCTTAGTTTAATATCCATATGAAAGACCTTGTACCTGATCTTTGTTCTGTATACCCCTATCCCAAATCCTTGTGACTGCTTGCTGCCCTGTCAGTCCTGTTCAGCCCCTTAATGTTTATTAATAATGGAACCTGCATTCAGCTCTATCCCAGTTATTCATTGGCAGCCCAATGGAATAAAATATTAGAATTTCTGCAGATTAGAGAGGTAATTTTGGGCCATGAAGCCACTGTGCTTGTGGAACCAATAAAACTTTCCCTTTGAAACACCAGTCTCTCAGGAATTGGCTTTAAAAATGCATCAGGAGGAAGAAACCCACTTTTGCTTGGAATCGCCTCTACTGGGAAATTTTAAACTTAGATTTCCATATTATATTACTCAGAAACTCTGGGAAAGCAAAATAAAGAGCATAAGCAGTGTCAGAACTTCAGCATAAATGCTGAAGGGCTCTAGATATGCGGTGAGGAGGTTGAGGCTCAGGTAGATTTGTAAGAATTACAAAGGATTCACCTAAAAGTAGCAGAGTTTTGGAGTTACAATGTTGAAAAGCACTGGATAGCTCCTATTGCCAATAGAGCTGGAAGGAAGGAATTTTGGAAATGAAACTCTAAGAAGTAGTAGATTTTCTGCTACAAAATAACAGATGTGAGGCTATTTAGATGGGTTAAATAGCAGGGATTCAGTGGCCATGCAGATGCTAATGTACCGTGTGAACAATTGCTCCAAGCACTAAATGTTACCACAGCTAAACAGAGAATCTGGCCTACAGAAGAGCAAATTAAAAATGACAACAGCAAACTATTCAAATGATAAAGTAACTAAATCAGCCAATTTTTTGCTTTGCAGACTTTACTTTTTTCCTCCTAAATTCTTCTAAAAGCATGAATGAATATTTTATAATGTAGCTTTCACTTTATTGTATACTGAAAATAAAATATTAAGATGGAATTCCCCAGTCTCAGTAATTACCAACTTGTTTGTATTGCTTATACCTTCAGCAATGACGTTACAAAATAATTTATTAAATTTAGGTGTAGTAAATAAAAAATATGTGCAAGTTTCAATCAAACATGACATTTTTATATAACTGTAATGGGTTAAATTATGCCCCTCCCCCCCAAAAAAAAAAAACAAACGTGTTCACGATCTCTTTGGAAATGGGATCAATGAAGATGAGACTCGTTAATATGTGGCAAAAGTGGATTAAAGTGGGTCCTAAACAATATGGTCAGGGTCCTTATAAAAAGAGGGGAGAATTCTACTTGTGAGGCCATGAACCAGAGAAGCCATAAATTCCTAGATAAAGGAAAAAACAAACAAACAAAAAACAAAACAAAACAAAACCACACCTATACATGTACATTCTTAGCACCATAGCTATCAATACTAACCTGCTCCTACTACCCTGAACATCCCACTGCTGCCCAGCTTCCCTGTCTATAAATTTCCAATAAACTATTACTATTTTGCTATATGGAGTGGAATGTTTCATTTAATGGGTCTTAAGTGCCCATTGAACTGGGGTGGAACCTATTCTGTAGGTTCATGGCCGAAGAAAGTATACATTCAGAAAGACACAGAGGAGAACACAACGTGACAGTTGAGGCAGAATTTTAAGCCCAAGGATTAAAATTAGGAAGAAGCAAGGAAGGATTCTACTCTACACATTATGGATCTATAGGCTTCAAAACTGTGATATTGTTGCCGGTCAGGCTCTGGGTCCGTGAAAACGGTGCCGCGGATGAGAAAGAAAGAATAAGACAAAGAGAAGAAGAACTGGGATCAGGGGACTCTCCATCCGAACTGGAGAGAAGAGCCCTGCCACCTCATAAGGTGTGGCTTTTATTTTGGCTTTAGAACAAAGAAAATATGTATGTACATATACAAAGTCAATAGATACTTGACAGTTTACATTTTACTAAAATGAGCAAGTCTTAAAAGTTGATGGCTCAGTTCCTCTTTTTCTTCCTGAAATTCACAGACATTGTAAATCTTACAAGCTCAGGATGTTTCCCAACCCAGCTCCTATTAGCATGAGACTGGAGGGCTTGTTTCCTACATTCCAGGGTGACCTTCTATTCTTTCAGTTGCCATGGCCTTTAATTGAAACTCCATCAGTATAGGATGGTGCTAAGCTCTTCACATATGTGGGATGGTGATGAGCCATTTTAAAAAAAGATATTCAAGATAAGGGTAACTTCAAATAATGGAGGATTGAGGGGAGCAGTTGTCTGACACTTGGAGCTATGCCATAATATATTGCATGCCCAGAGGTGACCTAACTATGCCTCTCATCCAGGCAACTAGAAAGAGGTTAAATAGTCCAATGGCCTGTGCAGAATTTCATGTGAGGAGTGATAAAAGTAAAAAGGAATAAGATACTGAATGAGGGCAAGTTATGAAAATCCACAAGCCTAGTGGAAACAGAAGCCAGAAAAAGTAAATGGTCAAGATTCTAAATGCACTAGAAAACATGATCTTGATCCACTCCTCAGATAGAATTTGTGTTTTTCTAAAACTGAAGGTGATTTTCTCCATGTGTGGGAAATAATATGTGGCAAATAAGCACTGGAATATTACTCTGCACTTGGAGGATGGGGGAATATGAAGGCAGTGCTCATAATGTCCCCTGCATAAAGCCTTTGGTGCTGTGCCACACGGGTCTTTCTCCTTTTCCACTGCACACTGAGAGCCTCCCCAAGGCCAAAACTACTATAAAGGAAGACTTTTATTTTTGACCTAATGAAACATTTACCCTAAAGAGATACCCAAACAAACAGATCTCTCATGTAGAAAAAATTGGATAAATGGAGGGACAAATTATCCCCACTGACAGGCACATGCACATGTGCTTCTCCCCCCCTACACACAGTATGAGGCACTGCTGGTGGACAGGCAGTGTGAGAACGCCATTGAAGAGAAATAAATAATCTGTAGATGTTTATAGTAAAACCAATTATCTTTATTAAAAGTCAAGGAACTATGTTAGGCAGGGCTGAGAGATGAGGCACTATTCTTTGGAAATATACTGCCCTTCTACCAGGAGATGCTGACAAGAGACTGACATGGGGTAATTAATATTTGCATATTTTATGCACCTTGGCTTGCACTCTATTTTCTTTCTATTGTTTTGATTTTAAGGATTTATTTTAAATAATGGAATTCAAATATACCACTTAGTATGACAGAGAAACATGGGAAATAGGAAGCTCAAGGTGAGGAATCTCCTGCTTATCAGGAAACTTAACAATTTTAGGAAAGACAAAATATACATATATAAAGAAAGAAGTGGTGACTCTTTAAGAGAGGCAGATAGCGGTCTGAAGAGGGAGAAAGTATTCCCAACTGCAAAACTTAGTAAGGCTGCATGAAGGGACATTAAAAACTGTAGATATCAATTCATACTTCTTGACTGGCAGTGGGGGAGCAGAATGAAAGAACAGAGCAAAGAAGAGTAGAGAAAGGGAGCAGGGCGCAGAAAGAAGAGGCAAGGAAAATAGTGTCTGGAGTAAATTCTCCCCTCCAGGCACACAGAAGGAAGGGCACAATTTGCTAACACCCTTCTGGCAGACAAGAAACAAGGCTTATTATTTCTACACTTTCTAAAGCTGCTCCCAGCTTCCCAGTGCTGCTTGTGTTGCAGCACCAGACTTATTTAGATAGCAAACATGTCAGAAGGTATTTAAATATTTTTAAAAGATCGCCCCAGGACTTCCCCTTCACAGATGAGGATTAACAGCGCCCCAATGTGCTTCCTCAGCGGGAATGAAGCCCCAGCCCATACCCAGCATTTCAGTGTCTTAGCCTTATTTTATCTACTTCATTTCCTAAAAGGGAAAATAAATGGTCATTTGACCAGAGGCAAATGTCTGAAGTTTGAACAGCAAGTGAGATGATAAAGGAAAGTATGTCCCATGCCTTCTCTATTTCTGCCTGCATTGTTGCTGGTGTTAGAGTTATAATTTTCCTTTGAGATAATTAAGTGGAAATATCCTGTTGTGGCGCCAGTGAATGTACATCTCTCTGCTCAAGATAATCGTAATGACTGTGAGCCAGGAACCTTACATACACCATTTGAATAATATTCACAAAATCCATGTGAAAGAGATATTATCATCTTCATATATTACAAATAAGGAAATTGAGGTTCAGAAACTAAATGTAATCTACTTGCTCAAGGTCTCAAGGCTAATAATGGTTTAATGGGGATCTGAACCCAGGTCTTCCTCACTCTGAAGTTCAACCACCAGTAAGTGCTTTTCAAACTTTGTACTACTCTACTTCAGTTGTCATGCAAAACAAGGGAACAAAGCCTGTGAACGCTCTCTGAGTCAATGATTCCCTTATTGCTCTAAAAGATCATGTTATCAAGACACTATGATCCTGGGAACCTTCCCAAACTTCCATTCATAGAAAGGTTCTAAGGCACTTGGCTTGTTTAGAAAGGAGAAAGACTTAGGCAGTCACAGATATATGAGTTGGGAAGTGATAGAGGGAGCAATTCTTCTGAACTTCCATAGTCTTAAGAGAATTCTCATTCTGTTATGGCCTCTGTGGTTTGTATTCATATTCTTCCTACCTATACTACCTCATTCATAGGAGATGGTAGTAGGAATGCAATATATATGATATATAGATTACCTTGTGTGTGTGTGTGTGTGTGTGAGAGAGAGAGAGAGAGAGAGAGGAGAGACAAGTGATATTAAAAATTGTTAAATCTTTGGGCAAGATGGCAGCAGAGTAAGAGAGCTCCAAGAGTCGGCTTGTCCTACAAGGCAGTTAGTAATCACCTAGAGCTATCTAAAGCACCTGCTTGGAGGGCTCCAGGAGGCCAGAAGAGCATCTTGCAACATCTTTGAAGGAATGGAAGGAGGAGGCTGCCCATTTGCAGTGAAGATTTGTGAGTAGAGCAAGTCATGCTGTAAAGGCTGGTGCCCATCATCCACTGGCAGCACAAGCCACTTCAGGAGCTATTCCATGGTTGGAGTTGGAAGATCCATTTCCCAAAAATGGGGCAAAAAGAGACAGTAGGGCACTGACTTCAGCTACTGATTAATAAATTTGGCTGGCTGAAGTATAGTCCTAAGAACAGGTAAAGTTTGAACATGTCCAAGTCCAAAAGAGGCCAGTAGCTGCCATTTTAACACTGCCCCCAGCATGAGGGGAAGCAGGATTGATTGAAAATCACAGTGAGAGCAGGGACCAGCTTCTTCCACCCAGACAGAATTGTACCCTAGCCTAGGCTCCAACCCCACCTCCAGCAGGGTGGAAGCTTGGGGTACTGCACCAGCCTCTCCCAGAAACTGCAGATGCTTTTGGCTTACACAGACTGTACAGACAGACACCTGGCACTTCATCCCTGCCCCCCAAAATGATAGAAGGGGAGATGTGTTTCCTCAGCCTCTCATGGCAACTGAAGGTGCTTTTGGCCCACATGGACTGGTTTGTTCAACCCCTTCAAGTCCATCCCCATTCCAACTCCCCATAGGATAGAAGGGGGCTGGTGTTTCTTCACCCTCTCTCAGCAACTCCAAGCACTGTCAGCCTACACAGACTGGATACTCAGACATCTGTAACTCCATTCCTACTACCAATAGGATAGGAGAGGAGCTATGTTTCCTCAGCCTTACTGGGCATCTTGGCCCTCATGTACTGGTTTGTTGAGAACCTAGGGCTCCACTCCTGCATGCTCCCACCAAAGATAGGTGGATGCTGGAGTTTCCTCACTCTCTGTAGGCAACTGCAGGTGGTTTAAGCCTTCACAGACTGGATACTCAGACCCTGTACCTCCATCCCTGCCCCCAGTATGATAGGAAGGGAGCCGTATTTCCTCAGCCTCTTCAGACAATAGCAGGCACTTTCAGCCTACACTTATTGGACTGTTTGGTATCTGTGGCTCCACAACCACACCCCAATAGGATAAGAAGCGGCTGGTGCTTCCTCAGCCTCTCTGGGCAGCTGCAGAGGCTTTTGGCACATGTGAACTGTCTTGCTGGGCACCTGTGGTTCCATCCCAACCATTTAAAAAGCAGAAGGGACAGTGCTCCCTCAGCCCTTCATGGCTATTGCAGGTGCTTTTGGCCCACAAGGATTAGAATATTGGGAACTCCAGAGGTTCCATCCTCACCCAACAGGGGACGAGGGGGGCTAGTGTTACATCAGTCTACCTGGACAAATGCGGTAAGTTATGACCCATATGGCTTAGTTTACTGCGCACACCTGCAGCTGCAACACTGCCTCAGGCAGGGGAAGAACAGGCATGAAGCTACAGCAGTATCTCCTGAGAACTACAGATTTCTTGGCCTGTACAGCTTGGATTACTACACATGATTGTGGCTCCATCTCAACCCCTGGCAGAGGAGAAAGGTGGGAGAAGTCCTTGGTTATGGGGCAATACGGGAAGCTTCAGCCTCCACAGCATACAATACCAATTGCATCTTCAGCTCTTACTACACAACTAGCAAGGGAGAAATGCAAAAAATACCTAAACTAAAGAGAGAAACTGCACCCAGAATAAATACATCTAGCAAACCCAATGTCAAGAGCCCCCAAAATTTAGTAATCCATACCAAGGAACAGAAAGATATGGCCAACTCAAAGGAACAAAATAAGCCTCCAGATGACATAAAGAAATTGAAACAGCTAATCATAGATGTTCAAACAAATCTTCTTAATAAATTCAAAGAGATAGCTAAAGAGATTAAGGATAATAAGAAGACAGTAGGTGAGCACAAAGAAGAATTTGAAGGCATATATAAAGAATAGTCGATCTAATGGGAATGAAAAACACAATAAATGAAATTATTCTAGAAATTATACTGGAAAGGCACCAAACTCTGGAGTCCTCTACCCTGACCACATGACCTAGGTGTCTCCAGAGCCCTCAGGAGCCCCACCATTTGGGATAGTATCCATCCTGACAGTAGATGCGATGTGCATAAGCATTACCTCTGGGATGACCTCCCTACTCACTTTGAAATCTCTTTGCCATATAAACTCATTTGTCTTTACCTTTTCCTCCTTTTATTTGAGGTCTTTTTCCAGTTGCATTGCTAGCTGGTGCTTGGTAGTAATCTCTCGGTGCCAAGGAGTCTCATCCCCGGGAGTCATGTCCCAAGCTGGGGAGAAGGCAATGCATTTATATGCTTAGAGAGAGGCCACATTTGAGCAACAAGGAAGCTCTTAGGAGGCAACTTTAGAGTTTGTGCTCCTGAGAGTGACAGAATTGGACTCAGGTATAGCTTCCCTACACATGGCTTATCTGTCCCTTCTATTTAAACCTATACTTAATGCTGGAGTTTGTAGGTGTACATCCATGAGAGTGGAATCTTTGGGCTGTCCATGTGCCACCTGGGCCCTGAGCCTCGGCGGAGTTGCAACACCTAATATCCAGTTCATTGGACTCACCCAGGACAACTAACAAGGTGAGGATCAACAATCACCATACGAAAGAAACAAGAAAGCCTACAACTGCAAGCAAGAGAGTCCCATCTGTCTGCTGTATGGGATTAAAGCCCCCTCTCAATTAGAGGTGGGGTGGACATCACTATCCCAGAATCCTCAAGATTGGGGAATGAGCTTTGGACTAGAGTGGACTTACTGGTATTCTACTATAAACTTATTGTGATTCTAGCAATGGAAGAAATTACAACATTGAAGTGGAGGCAGTGGCCACTGGAGGCTCTGGGGCAGGGAGATGGAAAAACAAGTGTAATAAAGGGAATTTTTCAGGACTTGGGAATCATCCTGAATGACACTGCAATGACAGACATAAGCCATTTTATAGTTTTCCATAACCTGCAGAATTGTGTGGGAGAGAGTGTAAACTACAATGTGAACTATGGTCCATGCTCAGAGGCAATGCCCCAGGAGGCATTTATCAATTGCAATGAATGTGCCACACTGTTGAAGGATGTTGTTTATGTGAAAGGGTGTGGGAGGTATAGGGAGTAGGGCATATGGGAATACCAATGTTTTCTGTGTAACATTTATGTACTCTAAGTATCTTTTTAAAAATAAGAAAATATATTTTAAAAAAATACACTGGAGGCATATAACAGCAGATTTGAGGAGGCAGAAGAAAAGATTAGTGAGCTTGAAGACATGGCCTTCCAAAGTGAGCATACAAAACAAAAGATAAAGAAAATAATGGAAAAAATTTAACAGGGTCTCAGGGAAGTCAATGACAGCAAGAGATATGCAAACATACATGTCATGGGTGTCCCAGGAGGAGAAGAGAAGGGAAAAGAGACAGAAGGAAATTTGAAGAAATAATGGTTGAAAATTTCCCAACCCTGTTGAAGGACATCAATACCCATGTCCAAGAAGCAAAACATACTCCCATCCAAATAAATCCAAAAAGACCTACTCTGAGACACATACTAATCATAATGTCAAATGCCAAAGACAAAGAGAGAATTCTAAGAGCAGCAAGAGAAAAGTGATGCATCACATACAAGAGATACCCAATAAGATTAAGTGCTGATTTCTTATCAGAAACCATGGAAGCAAGAAAGCAGTGGTATGATATATTTAAGATACTGCAATATACACATATACATATACTGCCAGCCAAGAATCATCTATCTAGCAAGATTTTCTTTAAAAAATGAGGATGAGTTTAGAATACCCACAGATAAACAGAAACTGAGAGTTTGTAATCAAAATATCAGCTTTGCAGAAAATACTAAAAGGGGTGCACAGCCTGAAAAGAAAAGAAAGGAGAGAGAGCTTTGGAAGAAAGTTTACAAATGAAGATAATATCAATAAAAGTAAAAGTAAAAGTGTAAAAAGAGTAGTGAAAATAAAATATGACAGGTGTGGCAGTTTGATATTATTTATGAATTCCAAAAAAAGATATTTGATTATGTTTGTAAACTAGTCTGTTCCTCTGGGCATGATACCTTTTAATTGTATTAGATTCACCTGAGATGTCTTTGGTTAAATTATTTTAAGATTAGGGCTTTGATTCAGCCATGTCATTAGGATGTGCAGGGTTGAGTCCCCACCCTTTGCTAGGCTCATAAAACAGATACTTACATGGAAGTAAACACAAAGAAAAAGACACAGCAGAGGAGAAAAGTTGGTTTTGACACTAAAGTCACAGGGAAAGTTGAGCCATTTGCCTGATAGTTTACAGATGACCTTGTGAAGAGAACAGAGCACCTGAGATTGGAAAGAAATAGGTGCCAGGGAGAGAGATGCATCTTATGCCAGCCTACAGCTGAAATGGAAATAAATTCAACCCATGGAGCCTTAAAAGGGAAAAGGATGGCTAAATCCTTTTAGATGTTGTAGTTGTTGCCTGTCATTTTGCTTCAACATGTGGCAACAGAGGTTGGTAAGGAAGTAAACTTTAGTTGGACTCTTTAGAGCCTTGTGTCTATAAGCTTTTACCCCAAATAAATACCCTTTACAAAAGTTAATTGATTTCTGGCACTTTGCTTAAGCATCCCTTTGGATGACTAATTCAACAGGTAAAACCAAGAAGTCAAAATGGGTGAAGAACTGCCTTTACATTAATACCATTGAATGTTAATGGATTAAGTTCCCCAATTAAGAGACACAGACTGCTGGAATGGATTAGAAAATATGAGCCATCTATTTTATTTATGAGAAGGTATACGTACTTCATGGATCTTTCTTCAGGATAAACCATATGTTGGATCACAAAGCAGATCTCAATAAATTCAACAAGATCAAAATTATACAAAGCATTTTATCTGATCATACTGGAACAAAGTTGGAAATCAATAACAGGTGAAAAAGGGGAAATTCACTATTGTATGGAGATTAAACAACACAATCTTAAATAATCAGTGGGTAAAAGAAGAAAGAGGGAATTTTGTGGTCCTCAATGCTTACATTAAAAAAGAAGAAAGAGCTAAAATCAATGATCTAGCTATACAGGTGGAGGAACTACAAAAACAACAGCAAACTAATACCAAAGCAAGCAAAAGTAATAAAATAACAGAGACCAGAGCAGAAATAACTGAAATTGAGAACAAAAGACAATAACGAGAATGAACAAAACCAAAAGTTGGTTCTTCAGGAAGATTAACAAAATCAACAAAACCTTAGCTAGATTGAAAAAAAAAAAAAGAAGATGCAAATAAATAAAATAAAGAATGAAAATGGGGACATTATACTGACTTCACAGAAATAAAAGAATATAAAAGAAGATATATGAGCAACTCTAAACCAACAAACTAGACAATGTAGATGAAATGAACAATTCCTAGGAATTGTTTTTCATCCTAGGAATGTATGAAAAATCTACACTGACCATAGATAAAATATAAAAATCAACAAACCAATCACAAGAGATTCAAACAGTCATCAAACAGTTCCCCAGAATGAAAAGCCCAGGAACAGATGTTTTCACAGGTGCGTTCTACCAAGCCTTCAAAGAAAATTTAATGCCAATCTTACTCAAACTCTTCCAAACAACTGAAGAAGGAAACTCATTCTATGAAGCCGATATCTCCATAATGCCAAAGCCAGATAAAGATATTATGAAAAAAGAAAATTACAGACACATTTCACTATGGAATGTGATGCAAAAATCCTCAACAAAATACTTGGTAATCAAATCCATCATCACATTAGATGAATTATTCATCATAATCAAGTGTGTTTTATACCAGGCATTCAAGGGTGGTTCAACGCAAGAAAAAAAATCAGTGTAATACACTACATTAATAAATCAAAGAAGAAAAAAATCACATAATCCTATTGATTAATGCAGAAAAAGCATTTGACTAAAAATAAAAAAGCATCATTTATTCATAAAAATACTAAAAAGATAAGGATTGAAGGAAACTTTCTCAACATGATAACCATCATATATAAAAAACCCACAGCTAACATTGTAATCAATGGTAAAAGACAGACAGCTTTTTCATTGGGATTGAGAATAAGACAAGGATGCCCACTGTTACCACTGTTGTTCAGTATAGTGCTAGAGGTTATAGCTGGAGTAACCAGGCAAGAAAAATAAAAAAACATCAAAATCATAAAGGAAGAAGTGAAAATTTGCTATTCACCGATGATATGATCCTATACCTAGAAAGTCCTGAAAAATCTAAAACAAAGCTGCTAGAGTTAATAAATTATTTCAGCAGAGTGGCAGGATACAAAAATTAGTAAAGTGCAATCTGAGGAGGAAATCAGGAAAAAAATTCCATTTACAATAGCAACTAAAAGAATCAAATATTTAGCAATAAACTTAACCAAGCATGTAAAGCACTTCTATTCAGAAAACTACAATGCATTAACTAAAAGAAATAAAATAAGACCTAAATAGTTGGAAGAACATTCCATGCTCACGAATTAGAAGACTAAATATCATTAAGATGTCAATTCTACCCAAATTTATATACAGATGCAATGCAATCACAATAGAAATTCCACCAGCATTTTTTAACAAATGTAAAACACAATTATCAAATTTATCTGGAAGAACAGGAGGCCCTGAATGGCCAGAAACATCTTAGAAAGGAAGAGTGAAGTTGGAAGACTCTTACTTCCAGACTTCAAATCATATTAGCTAGCTACAATGGTAAAAAAAAAACAAAACAGCATGGTACTGGCATAAAGATAGACACACAAACCAATGGATTGGAAAAAAAAAAAAAAAAAAAGCATGGTACTGGCATAAAGATAGACACATAAACCAATGGATTGATGGTTCAGAAACAGACTCTCACATCTATGGCCAAGTGATTTTTGACAAGCCTGTCAAACCAACTCAGCTAGGGCAGAGCAGTCTATTCAACAAATGGTGCTAGGAGAACTGGATATCCATATCGAAAAGAAAGAAAGAAGACCACCATCTCACACTTTATGCAAAAAAGTAATTCAAAATGGATCAAAGACATAAATTTAAAAGTAAGAACCTTAAAGCTCCTAGAAGAAACATCTTTAAGACTTCGTGGTAGGTGATAGATTCTTAAACCTTATACCAAAAGCACGAGCAACAAAAGAAAACATGGATAAATGGGACCTCCTCAAACTTAAACACTTCTGTGATTCAAAGGAATTCATCAAGAAGGTGAAAAGTCAGCTGACTCAATGGAAGAAAATATTTGGAAACCACATATCCGATAAGGGTTTGATTTCCCTTCTGTATAAAGCAATCATACAACTCAACAATAAAAGAGCAAGTAATCCAATAAAAAAAATGGGCAAAAGATTTAAATAGACATTTCTCCAAAGAGGAAATACAAATGGCCAAAAAAGCACATGAAAAAAATATTCCTTGTCACTAGCTGTTAGGAAAATGCAAATCAAAACAATGCGATATCATCTGACATCGCATAGAATGGCCATTATTTAAAAAACAGACAAGAAAGGGTGGAGAGGATGTGGAGAAATAGGAAAGCTCCTTCATTGTTGGTGGGATTGTAAAATGGTGCAGCCTCTGTGGAAGACAGTTTAGTGGTTCCTCAGGAAGCTAAATATAGAACTGCCATATGATTCAGCAATTCCTCTACTAGGAATATATCCAGCAAAACTAAAAACTATGATACAAACAGACATCTGCACACCAATGTTCATAGTGGGATTATTCACAAGTGCCAAAATATGAAAATAACCCAAGTGTCCATCAACCAATGAATGGATAAACAAAATGTGGTATATACATAAGATGGAATACTATGATGCCGTAAGAAGAAATGAAATTGGGACACGTGGTAACATGGATGAATCTTGAAGACATTATGCTAAGTGAAGTAAGTCAGATACAAAAGGACAACTATTGCATGGTCTCATTAATATGAACTAAATACGAAGAATAAACACATGGAGTTAAAACTTAGAGTATAGGTTATTAGGAGATAAGAGGAGGGTTGAGAAGAATTACTGGTGCTTAATGCATATAGAAGCTTTAATTAACGACTGTAAAAGTGTGGAAATGAATAGAGTTGATGGTAACACATTATAGTGAGTAGGAGCTGGTTTATAAATGGGATTGTGGCAGAAAAGGGTAGTCTGGGGAAGTAAATGTCAATAGCTAGAGAATAACCTAGGGATTGAAAAACACAGTGAATCCAGAGGTGGATGAGAATTGTGGTTAACAGTACAAATACAAGAATGTCCTTCCATGAACTAGAATAAGTATATAATACTATTGGAAAGTGCTCAGAATTTGGAGAAGCATAGGAAAAATATAATTAATTTAACATATGGACTATACTTAAGAGCAATACTGTAATATTCTTATATCAATGTTAAAGATGTACTGTGTTAATAATAGGGGGTATGAAGAATATGCCAAATGTATGCTATAGACCATGGTTAATGGTAATATTCTGATGATATTATCTCATAATCTGTAACAAATTTTCCACAACAATGTAATGTTTTGGTGGAGGGTTGTTGTATGAGACTTCTACACATGTGCATTGATTGATTTGTAAGTTTACAACTTCTCTAATAAGAATACATAAAAAATAACAGTTATATCTTGTTGGTTTATTATCCAGTCTGGTTTTTTTTTTTTTTTTTTCTTTTTTTTTTTTTTAATTAATTTATTTTTTATTGTGGGTAAAAATCAAAATTTTCACAATACATACCAATATTTGTAAAATGATATATAAATATATATGCATATATGTGCATTTGCTTACAAAATGTTATATATATATATATATATACACACACACATATATATATATATGTATATATATATACATATATATATATATATATATATTTTTTTTTTTAAGAGGTGCTTAGATTACCTAAAATATTACACAGAACCTACCGGGATTCCCATGTCATCAATTGTAACAAATTTGCCACATAATACAAGGTGATACAGGAACTGTATTTTCTGCATGATTTTTCCAGTCTGTTTTAAATAGAGTTTTAACTGTCTTGGTTCTTCCATGGCTTTTCGTCATTAAGTAGAGGTGAGCTCCAAGCTTACAATAAGAAAAATTGCCCTATTTTTAACTCATCTTGAATTAATAAATTGGATATGTACAATGTTTATAATAATATAAACTGTTTCAATTTTCACAAAAATCATATTCTATCTCAATTTATTTGCATTGTACACCATTTATATTAGTTCACCAGTACTGCAAAGATAATTTGATGTGATCTCATGGTATTTTTCCAGGAACAGATAGCATTTTTGAAAGAAGAAAATATCATTCTAAAATATAGGCACTTTGTTCAGATGCAAAACATACAATGCATGTAGAAACATTTGTAGTTTTTCTTTAGTCAAATATAAGAGTTCCTGCAGCACCTTAAATTTACATTGTTTTTTCTTATCTATATGGAATTTTTAATATGTCCATCTGATAATAACACCAAGACAGTGTTAAGTTAATGACAATAGTGCCTATTTGTAAAATATTCCACATTCACCTGCTTTTGCAATGAATACTGTGGAGACTATAAATTACAACATGTTTGTTAAGAAAATAAAGGGAGAAAATATGCAAATACAATATGGTTTGTTCTATATTTATATCTTTTTTCTCCAAATTAAGAAAAGTATGTTATGGTTATCAATGACAACAATTTATGGGAAAGATAAGCATACCCTCTCTTTAATGTCTTACAAACTCTTAACTATTCAGGATATGAAAGATTATAGAAGATTTTTCTAAGCTTTTTAGTTTTCTTCTTTTGATTCTTTAACCAATATTTACCCAATTATTTTTACCCATTAGAGACAAAGTGCTGAAGCTCATTTCACTATCTTTTCTAATGAGATTCTTAAATTTCTTAAGCTAAAAAAAATACTGTGAGTACTTAAAATATTATTTTGGAGTTCAGTTGATCACTTTACCCCTGTCACACATCAGTAGGTAGTACAGAGGATCAACTTTACTTATTTTGGGGGACTATTTATTTGAGAATCTGGATTTTTTTTAAATCCCTTGATAATCTGGCAAATTGCAGAAAACATATTAGACTAATTGCATTTAACGTTCCAATATTCACTTCTACTGGATTTTAGTGGAAGTAACTTAAAAACATCATTAATGCAGAAAGTTTAATTTGCCTATTTTTTTCTTTTCTTTTTATATCAGTTTTTCAAAATATGGTGAAAACTTCTAGATCATACCTTACATAACATGTAAACACTGCAAATGCTCATTTATTCATCCCTTCACTCATTAAGTATATATCCAGTGAGTAACTCTTCTATTTAAATAAAAGCACATAAGACAAGAACAATTATATAGTTAAGGAGCTTATATACTAGTGGAGGAGACAAACTAGAAATTACAAACTAAGGTAAGGTAGGTAATTATAGGTTATCACCTGAACACATTGGGTGCACATCTGTTAACCTCCATATCCCATGAGTTTCCTAAAGAAGGGGAGCAAATTCTAACAGTTTTCTACCTTTAAATAAATTAGGACAATAAAACTGGGAAATTGCAACATCAATCTTAGTATACCTTATAAGAATAAAGAATATGTTTAAAAATATATATTTTTTAAATCATTAAAATTGAAACAATAGAAAGTGGAACTGAAGCTATGTAAGTGCAGACACTGCTGTGATTTTCTTAAACAACTTATACCTACACTTCAAGGCTGTCACTTAACAGTTACTAGTTAACATTTCAGTTTCTTTATTTCTATATCTCAATCCTATGGCATTTTATGAATTATAACTTTTCCATATTGTTGTTGTTACTTAAAATTGTCATGTATTAAGTACCTAATATGTCATTAAAATCTTAGCAAACTTATGTGGAAGGTATGAAATAACATGAGCATGTAAAGTTACTCAGTTTAAATAAGTTGCCACAGTTCATGCATATAGCAAAGGTCAGGGCTGTGATATGGACACATGTCCTGACTTGTCTTCCAATTACATAAAATTCCTTCTACTAAGGCAATAACTATATCTTTCTACTCATATGTTATTTTTATGACCCAGTGAAAATATGCCTGCTTACTAGTGGTTTCCTTCTGATAATGTTACTGAAAATGTTACTAAAATCAGAAGTTCAAAATGAAAAACACCACTCACAACTTATTTCCTAGCTGGA
The DNA here is from genome assembly GCA_026826555.1 of Tolypeutes matacus. Classification (NCBI taxonomy): domain Eukaryota; kingdom Metazoa; phylum Chordata; class Mammalia; order Cingulata; family Chlamyphoridae; genus Tolypeutes; species Tolypeutes matacus. The sequence goes on from JAKSZT010007815.1 coordinate 24,457,298, forward strand.
GGATATAAACCGTAGTCTAAATGCCAAGGATCATTTCTTTGAAGAGCAAGCTGGATGCCTGGATGCAGCACTGTATCTTATTTTGCAGAAAATAAACTTTAAGAAAGAATAAATGCTTTTCAATGTGCTATGAACTCTTTCACAAATAAATTCACCCTTCATTTGTCAATCCTAAATTAACATTGGGAAATGTGCCATGCTTTCCAGAGGGACTTAAAGTCCTGTCTTTGAACCAACCTTGTTCTCTTCTGATACATTTGAAGGTTAATAAGCATATTTTAAAAAGTAAAATATACCTAGGGACCTACATTATGTTAGCTACTTTGGAAGATTTTCTTAAAAGGAAATAATATCTAAGAGTTGGAGCTTAATATTGAATAGCTTAGAAATAGTTGGGGAAAGAAAACATAGGATACAATCAGAGTGTTGAATAGTATATTTGATTTTAGAACTTTTCTACAAATACATTGGGAATACAATATAAAGGAGAAGGTAGCATTAACGTACTCAGTCAGGAAAAGCTGAAAAGAGAAGGAAAATTCTGCTGTGACTTGGGTCCAACCTTGCATAGTAGAAAAGTTTTGGACTGAGGTTCGTAAAACTTGGCATCTAGCTGTATGAATATTTCCATTTATTCTTTCATTGATTCATTTAATTAATTTATACATGGATGACACCAAAATTTATTGAATACTTACTATGGGCCATGCATTGTCCTACACACTGTAGTGGGTGTTTCTTAATGAATAAAACATGTGGTTCTTTGTCTTACAAAGTTTACACTCAAATAAACAAGTCGAAAACAACACAATTACCTACCTGTCTACCTACTACCTCTTTTTCTCTTGTTCTCTCTCTATGTACATACATGTGTATATATATGTATGTATTTATATATCTGTGTGTATTTAACATGCACATGTTTATTTCATATTTTTAAATTATGATAAATTCTATAAGAAAATGAACAAACAACGAGAAAAAAGAATATACACAGAACTACCTAAGTAGAGTGAACAAGGAAAATATTGCTGAAAAGTGACGCTGAAGTGTTCTGAAAAATGCAAGATGCCTCCTTTACAGAGGGAAGAGCATGTGTGAAAGCTCTGGGGTCAGAGCAAGCTTGGAGTGATCAAGAAAATTAAAAGGCTTACTGTGGCTGTAAAAAGGGAGAGAGTAGTACACGATGAGTAGAAGGATCAGGCAAGGACAGGAACGTGTAGGACTTTATAAAACCTTGAGAAGTACTGGTAAATTGAACTATATATATATATATATATATATATATGAAAGTGGTTATGAATATTAATTGATCATTTCAAAGATAATGATATGTTTTAGGTGGGGAATTTAGAATGGAAGCAATAGTGAGGTTCTTAGAGTAGTTCCAGGCAGCTTAGAATGGTGGCTTAAAATGGTGACAGTGGAAATGGACATAAATTAACAAATTTGATACATATTTTACAGGCAAAAAATAGAAAAGGATACTTGATCAGCCTGTAGCTTGCATTCTCCCTGAAAATATTCAATTCCATTATTTATATTATTTTAGAGTTCTAAGTTTTATAAAATTTATGGGAATTTTAATATGGAATATTAGAAAATCAAATGTCATTATGGAAGGTACAGCTTTACTTCTGCATGAAATGAAAATTCTAATCTTGGCTATAACAGTATGTTTTATTCATTTTCCTCACTTATTATTTGGGGTTAATAAGCATCATTTTGAATTTATGTTTCAATCCCTGAATTGCTACATTTTTATGATAATGTAAACAGGTGTTATTGAAGGCTTTTTCATTATACTCTAACTAATGCTTTGGGAAAAGAAACTTATAAATAATAACCCTGAAAGAAGACATCTTCAAAAGATGTTAAATTATTTATGAAGGCTTCAGATGCTATAGCAATAAGGTCATCTGGACTTCACAGGGAAAAGTCAGCCTCCAAAAATTATCTCCCACTAAAAGCTCTTCCATGATCCAATGTAATTTCAATAATCTCTAATCCTCTTTTCCAATTCTGTCACAGGAGAAAAAGAAAAAAATAAAATCCACCATTATTATTTTATTGAATTTTTAAAATGTTCTTTATTAGAGAAGCTGTGGGTTTACAGAACAATTATGCATAAAATACAGGATTGCCCTATTATTAATACCTTGCATTGCTGTGAAACATTTGTTTCAATTGATGATAGCACCTTTTCACAATTTTACTGCTAACTATAGTCCAAGCTTTAACTGAGGTTCTAGGATTTGTGTAGTTCCACGGATTTAAAAAATTTTTTAAATTCTATTATCATATGTACAATCTAACATTTCCCCTTATAATCATATTCAAATATACATCCCAGTGATGATAATTACATTCACAATATTATGTTACATTGCTTCCATCCATTATGAAAACATTTCAATTATGACAAATAGGAATACTGCATATTGTAAGCCTCAACTTCCCATTCACAATCCCTACCCTGGTAACCTATATTCTAGATTCTAACTCTATGAGTTTGTTTATTCTATTTATTTCAAATCAGTAAGATCATATAATATTTGTCCTTTTTTATTTGGCTTTTTTCATGCAAAATGATATCTTCAAGGTTCATCCATGTTGTTGCATGTATCAGGACTCCATTCCTTTTTAATGTTGAATAATATTCTACTGAATGTATATACCACATTTTGTTTATCCACTCATCACTTAATGGACACATGGGTTCACAAATGGCAATTGTGAATGATACTGCTATATTGTGAATGATACTGCTATAAACATCCATATGCAAATTTCTGTTTGAGTCCCTGCTTTCAATACTTTGGTTATATCCATTGTAGTGGGATTGCCAGCTCATATGCTAATACTATATATACATAGTTTTCTGAGGAGTCACAAAACTGTCTTCGTTGGAGGCTGCACCATTTTACCTTGCCACCAGCAGGGTATGAATATTCCTATTTCTCCACATCCTTTCCAACACTTGTTATTTTCCTTTTTTTTTTTTTTTTTTTTTTTTTTAATAGCAGCCATTCTAATGGGTATCAAATGGTATTTCATTGTGGTTTTGACTTGCTTTTCCCTTGTGGTTAATGATGTTGAGCATCTTTTCATGAGCTTTCTGGCCATTTGTATATCTTCTTTGGAGAGATGTCTACTCAAATATTTTGCCCATTTTTAATTGTGTTGTTTGTCTTTTTGTTAAGTTGAAGAATTTCATTATATATTCTAGATATTAAACATTTATTGGATATGTGGTTCCCAATATTTTCTCTCATTATAAAAGTTGTCAATTTACTTTCATGATAAAATCCTTTGAGGCACAAGAAAAAAAAATTTTTTTTTAATTTTGATGAGGTCCCATTCATGTATTTTTTCTTTTGTCACTTGTCCTTTGGGTGTAAAGTCCAACAAAAGTTCATGAAGATGCTTTCTTATGTTTTTCTTCTAGGAGTTTGGTAGATTTGAGACTTATATTTAGGTCTTTGATCAATGGTGTGAGATAGAGGTTATTCCATCTTTTTTTTTTTTTTTTCCTAAATAGAGATTCAGTTTTCACAACAACATTTGTTCAAGACAATCCTTCCCAATTGAGTTATCTTTGCCCCCATATAAAAAATTCATTGGCTATAAATCTGAGCATTGACTTCTGAGCTCTCAATTAAATTCTATTGGTCTATATGACGTTCTTATGTCAGCACCATGCTATTTTGATTACTGTGCCTATGATATAATATTTAAGCTTGGGAAATGTGAATCCTCCAACTTCATTCTTCTTTTTCAAGATGTCTTGAGCTATTCTGGCCCCCTTACCTTTCCATATAAATTTGATGATTGGCTTTTCCATTTCTGCAAAGAAAGCTATTGGAATATTGATTGGAATCACTTTGAGTAGGATTGACATCTTAATGATAATTAGTATTCCTGATAAGGAAAAGTCACTGCAGCCTACCCCTCCCCCTTTTCCTGACAAGAATCTCCCGCCTTAGAACTAGAACCTGCATTTCTGGTTCTGTAACCCTGCCTGCTTGATTTTGTAACCTGCAAATTCTGCTTCAGTAACCATGCTTGCTTAGTTGCATAAGGTAATGGAAAATTCCACCTGCCAACTCACTAGCCAATTAATGGGAGCCTGCAGACCCCAATAAAAAATCCAGAAAACTGGGGCTGGGGGCCCAGAATCTGGAAACCAAACTTTCCTCTGGGGCCCGCACGCATAATAAAGCCTGGTTCCTCCTCTCTCCAAGTGCCGGTTTGGGTTTTTCATCACGACAGCTGCAACATTCCAATCCATGAAATCCACGAACATGGAATATATTTCCATTTGTTTTGGTATTCTTTGATTTATTTAATCCATGTTTTGTAGTTTTCTGTGTATAAAATCTTTAGATCCTTGGTTAGATTTATTCCTTGATATTTGATTGTTTCTTTTCTATTATAAACAGAATTTTTTTTGATTTCTTGTTTGATTCTTCATTGCTTGTATATAGAAACAATACTAATTTGGGGATGTTATCTTGTACCCCACCGCTTTGCTGAATTCATTTATTAGCTCTAGGAGATTTGTCCAGATTTTCTTTATATAGGATCATGTCATCTGAAAATAGAGAAAGTTTTCCTTCTTTCTTTCCAATTTAGATTTTTTTAAATTTCTTTTTCTTGCCTAACTGCTCTGGCAAGAACTTCCAGAACAACATTGAATAACAGTTGTAACAGATCAGGTGACTGATCTTAGAGGTAAAGCTTTCATTCACTATTAATTAATATGTTAAGTGGGCTTTTCATATATGCCCTTTATCATGTTCAGGAGGTATCTTTCTATTACTAGTGTTCTCAATGTTTTTTGTCAAGAAGAGTTGCTAGATTTTGTCAAATGCCTCTTCTGCATCAATTGAGATGATCATGTGTTATCTTTTCTTTCATTCTGTTAATGTGGTGTATTACATTAATTGATTTTCTTATATTGGTTGAACCACTCTTGCTAGCAGGGATAAATCCCACTTGATCATGGTGTATAATTATTTTATTTTTTTTTTTAATTTTTAATTTTAGGAGGCATTGGGATTGAACAGGACTTTGTACATGAGAAGCAGGTGCTCAACCACTGAGCTACACCCACTCTGCTATAATTCTTTCAATATGCTGTTACATTCAATTTGCTAGTATTCTGTTAAAGATTTTTGCATCTATGTTCATAAGAGATATTATGTTGTGCAGTTTCTTGTGGTATCTTTATCTGACTTTGGTATGAAGATAATGTTGGCCTTGTAGAATGAACTTAGGAGTGTTCCCTCCTCTTCAATTTTTAGAAGAATTTGAGCAGAACTCCAGTTCAATCATCTTGGAACATTTGGCAAAATTCCCCTGTGAAACAATCTTACCTTGGACTTTGCTTTGTTGGGATATTTTGGATTATTACTGATGTAAATGCATTTCTAGTAACTGGTTTGTTGAGCTCTTATATTTCTCCTTGAGTCAGCATAGGTAGTTTGGTGTTTCTAAAAGACTGTCCATTTCATCCAGATTAATCTATTGACACACAGTTGTTCTAGTATCTTCTTATAGTCTTTTTTATTTCTGCAGGGCAGGAAGTAATGTTCTCCTTACCATTTCTAAGTTTAATGATTTGTATCCACTTTTTTTCTTTGTAAGTCTGTCTAAAGGTTTATCAATTTTATTCATATTTACAAAGAACCAACACTTAGTATTCTTGATTACTCTCAATTGCTTTTTGTTGTTGTTGTTCTCTATTTCATTTATTTTCACTCTAATCCTTGTAATTTCCTTCCTTCTGCACATATTTTAATTTTTTTCATCTTTTTGTAGTCCTTCCAATCTTGATGATAGTCTCATATCTGATTTGAAGTCTTTTTTTTTTTTAGGTACTAGGGATGGGGAATAAAATTGGGTCCTCCTATGTGATATACTGGCACTCAACCACTTGAGCTACACCAGCTTTCTCTCCTTTTTTAATGTAAGCAATTAGAGCTATACATTTCCCTCTCAGCATTGCATTGGCTACATCCCATAAGTTTTTATATGTTGTATTTTCATATTCATTAGCCTCAAGATATTTCCTAATTTTGCTTTTGATTTCCTCTTTAACTCATTGGTTGCTTAAGAATATGTTGTTTACTTTCCACATATTTGTGAATTTTCATTTTCGCCCTTTGTTATTTATTTCTAACTTAATTCCTTTGTGACTGGAGAAGACACATTGTTTGATTTTAGTATTTTTTAATTGTTTGAGAGTTATTTTGTGACCTAAAATATTGTCTGTCCTGGAGAATGATCCAGGTGCACTCAAGAAGAATGTATATTCTGATTTTGTTGGGTGAAGTGTTCTATATATCTCTGTTAGGTCTAGATGGTTTAGAGTATCATTCAAGTCTTGTCTTTCTTTGTTGACCTTTGGACTAGATATTCTATCCATTGTTGAAAGTGATATATTAAAGTTTCCTAATATTAATCTAGAACCGTCTATATCTCCCTTCAAATTTGTCAGTATTTGCTTTATATATTTGGAGCTCTGTTGTTAGGTACATATATATTTATAACTATTACATCTTCTTATTGTATTGACTCCTATTACTATACAATGGCAATCTTTTTCCCTTGAAACTGCTTTTGACTTAAAGTATATTTTATCTGATATTAGTAAAGCTACTTCAGCTCTCTTTGTTTACTACTTGAATGGTATATTTTGTTTCCATCCTCTCACTTTCAACCTACTTATAACTTTGAATTTAAGATGAGTATATTGCAGACAGCATATAGTTAAGTCATGTTTTCTTATCTATTCTGCTAATCTCTGCCTTACTGGGGAGTTTAATCCATTTATATTTAAAGTCATTACTGATAATGCAGGACTTTATCCTGCCATTTTGCTATTTAGTTTTGTAAGTCTATACCTTTTTTTATCCCTCAATTCTTCCATTAATGCCTACTTTCCTATTTGATTGTTTTATGTTGTACTACAGTGATTGGCTTTTCTTTTCTATCTGGATTTATTTTTCATCTTTTCTTCCTTGGGGCCAACATGGGGTTAAAATTTAACATGTAAATATTTACAATCATAACTTTAATAGTGTACACATATACTTTTCATATACTTTTCCATCCCCCCACCTGTTCTGTACTTGTAACCAAATATATCTTTGTACATTGTATTTCTACAACCATAACTTTATCATTACTTTTTTTGCATTTGTATTTTAGCACCAACAGGAAGTAAGAAGTTGGGTTCCATACCAAAAAAATACATTACAGTAGTACTGATATCTATAATTACCCAAGTGGCTACATTTACCTGAGATCTTTAATTATTTATGCCAATTTGAACCACTGTCTAGTGCCCTGGCCTTTCAGTTTAAATAGCTCCCTTTAGCATTGCTCATATGACAGGTCTACTGGTGATGAAATCCCTCAGCTTTTGTTTATCTGGGAATCTCTCCCTCATTTTTGAAAGACATTTTCACAGAATATAAAATTAGTGGTTGGAAATTTTTTTCGTTCAACATTTTAAATATTTATTCCCATTGTCTTCTTGCCTCCATGGTTTTTGATGAGAAATTGGCACTAAAACTAATTAGGACTCACTTGTACACAGCAAGTTTCTTTTCTCTTGCAGCTTTCAGAACTCTCTCCTCCTTTACATTCTGCACTTGGATCATTATGTGGCAAGGCATATTATTATTCAAATTTATCCTGTTCTCTGGGATTCTTGGATGTACATATTAACATCTTTTAATTAAGTTTGGGAAGTTTTCTGTCATTATTTCATTGAATATTCCTTCTGCCCTTTTTTCTTGTTCTATTTCTGGGACTTCCATAATGTATATACTGGTACACTCGATGCACTTCATGGTCTTATGCTATTTTTTTTTTTTTAATATTTCTTTTTTTCTCTGCTCCTCACCCTGACTCATTTCAAGAGTCTTGTCTTCAAGTTCACTGATTATTTATTCTTCCAGTTCTAATCTCCTCTTTGAAACCCTCCTGAAAGTTTTCATTTCAGCTATTGTGGTCTTCATCTCTAATAATTCAATTTGGTTCCTTTTTAAAAATTCTCTCTTTACTAAGATTCTTATATTGCACATCCATGGATTTCTTGATATCCTTTAGTTCTTTCTTTGTATTTCCCTTCACCTCCTTGAGCATTTTTTAATTCATTATTTTATTGGCTTTATTCAGCATGTCCACATTATAGTCTTCTTACCTTCTCCCTTTGGACAGAAAATCATTTTCTGAATCTTTGTTTGTAGTCTACTCTTTTGATACACACTGTACATTTTAATATTTTAAAATGTTAACTCTAGGTTTTATTCCTTACTCTGTCTGTTTCTTGAGTTTTGTAATCAACTGGTGATGACAGAAAATTTTCTTGAGCTTCAGCCCTCCCATCAGGAATGTCTGCCCAAGGCAATGCAGAGTCCCTGTCTTTCTAGGCCTGTGTCTTGTCTTGCTTGTTAGTTGTTTTCAAGTTTCCCTGTTTACAGAGTTTTGGCTTTATTCTTTTGGCTGGATAAAGCAGGTAAGCCTTTGCCCCGCACAGTTTGCCTCTATAGTTTCCTACACACCTTTCATTACCCCAAGCTGCTTTTGCCTAGAGGGTAAATTCTGGGCAGATGGGCACACTGGAGAGGAGTTTCCAAGTCTATATTTCCCAGCCAAATTAGAGCCAATGATCCATGAATGAGTCACAGAGCAGCTCCAATGTGTCCTAGGCAGGTGCTCAAGAAGGGCATCAAGAGCTTCTTCCATGGTTCCCCAAAGCTGAGTTTTCTTGGTCCACACAGTAAATGCAGTCCCACAACCAAAAGTCCCCTGCAAACTTGTGAAAGCAAACTTCTCCAACTGTCCTCTATTGCTTTGTCCAGGGTGAGATTGAAACAATGGCACCCACCACTACCTTTGTCTGGGGCAAATTAAAACAATGGTCACGCTTAGAGTCAGACTCCCTGCCATCTGACGTTAATCAAATGCCGTGATCAGTGATCAATTGTGCCCACCGCTAGTCTTGGAGAAGAAGATTTTTATGTCCCTTTCGTTCACCAGCAAGCTAGCCAACGGCTGAACATCAGGGTGGCCTACCATGAGAGTGAGGGATGGGCACCAGTTGCCACAGCATGGAGAAAGCAATTTACTGGTCTTCAGCATAATTTATGAGCCTCTACCTCCTGCTCTTCTCTGGATACTGTACAGTGTTCTACCAGCCTCCAGAGTTTCAAAATAATTGTTTCAGACAGTTCCAGCCCATTTAATAGTTGTTCTGGTAGAAGGACTGATTCATAGAGCTGCCTACTCTGCCATCTTCCCAGAGTCCTTCCAGCATTTTACTGACTTTTGTATGCCATGAGAATTATGAAAAATATTTTGGGGTTTTGCAAGAAAGAGAAATCAATAATAATTAAGAAAAGGACCAATTAGATATTTATTTAAAGTATCCATAATGGAGTAAAAATGTTTTATTATTATTTTTATTGTTGCCATTTTAAATGAGTATATATTTTTAAAATTCACAGAGCATTAATACATTTTTTATTCAAAAGTGGAGACTATGCAGTAGAGGTTGTTTATAAGGATAATACCCCATTCTCAAACGTGATGGCTCTGCTGTGTAAAATCCTCTATGGTAAGCTAATTTGTTATTCAGTAATTTTTCATTTACAGAACAATGTGCATAATGTGAAAATTCTATAATATACCAAATGAGCTACAATTTGACTCTATGGATATTACTTTATATTTTAAAACAATAGCCAGAAATCATCTATGGTCCCTAAAATTGCCCTAAAATGTATTAGGAAAAATGAGATATTTTTCTATTCCTTTAATAGCAAACAGATTTGAAAGCTTCATAGTCCAAAGACCAGAAATGCCAAACATGTTTCATTTTGTAAGTCTGTTAGAGAAAATAGGGTCTATTTGTCACCTAGGTATTTGGTCCATGGTATAAAATTATTGTTCAGAGAACCCAATACTGCTTTAAAGGATTTATTGATTTACCTTGTACCTGAACTATAGCCTAATTTTCTTAAAGTGATTACAGAATAAAAAACAAGCATCAAGGTCATGTCTACAGTGAAAATGGGACTGTATCACAGTTTCTAACTTCAAGGAAGAAAATTTTAAAAGGTTGACTATCTTCTTAGACCATTCTAAAAAAGCCAATCAGGCCATAATATGCCTGATATATGAACAATATTTCTAGGTAAAAGTTGAGTTTAGATTTTTAAGTCAGAATGTTAACATTCCATTTCCTTTGCTATATGAGAAAGTAAAGGAGACTTGCTAACTAAAATTTCTTAAATGCCTATTCCCCAATACCATCTGTAGGACAACAGCACCAAGGGAATCCACATTGGATCCCGTGGCTCACAGTTGGTAAGGAATGGAAAGAAAGGTTTAGAGGAATAAATAGAGTTGGATATAAGGAATCCAACTCTGCTGCCTTTTCTTCTGAATGTGTTCAAGGACAGTAACATTTGTTGTTCAGGATTATGGAGAAATAAATTTAGGACAGGGGTGGTCATGGGCATCTAAAAATATCTACCTAAACAAAACAATATTTAAATGTGCACTAAAGGAAACAATAGAAGGGATATAAATGTCACTTTGTATACCTTAACTTAGTTTGAAAAATGGTCATTGCAATTACTTCCCATTTGCCTTGAACTGAGGACCAGGAATACAAAATAATGTACATTAATAGGAACATCATTTGAAATCAAGAATGCTGCTCAGATTAATTTTTCCCAGGGGAAGAGAGAAACTCTAGGAAACAAAACCTTTTGAGAGTCAGTTTGTGAGACTAATGGCAGCTGGTACGGGCAATCCATTCTTTAAACAGCAGGCAGAGACCTGTAAAATGGACTTTCATGTATTGTATCTGAGTGAATCATTAATTGCAAAGCACATTCTATGGTGTTTAGAGTTCTCAAAATTGTGTCATCACAATTTGTTTTGTCTTTGTGTTGTTCTGTTGTCCTCCTGGTGATTTCCAATGAAACTGACAAACTGAAAAGGACTGAGACAAATCGTGTGGGGGACTATCTAAGGAGTAGATGAGGAAACTTTGTTTCACTCTGCAACCACAGCATAGGGAGAGAAATATCTAAATGGTGAAAGACATGTTCATGGCTACCAAAAGAAGGTCACAAACTAACTCTGCTCGGGACATAGCAAAAGTAGTGAAAGAAGAATCAGAGAGTCTGAGCCCATGGCAGGCTTTGGGACTAAGAGAAAAACAAGGTTTCAAGTACTGGGTGGTGGTCAGGAGTGCCAAGAGGATATCATAATTCCAAGGGATATCCCAGTTATGGTGAGGTGTAAAAAATACGTGGAAAGAATGTACCTCACAGTGACTAAAAATAGTAAGTAAATAATAGATGTTAATTCTCACCCATTAAGATAATGCTTATTTTTTAAATTGTGGCTGCCTATAAAGTTGTTTCATTAAAGGGAGGGTGATTGGCAATGTCACATAATTCAGAATTCAAAAAGAAAGACAGGAGAATCCAAAAGATAGAGTAATTGCAAGATTAACAATAATGTTAATACAAAATTTCAGTACCAAGGTAGTGGTGGAAACTAAATGGGAATAGATTGAGGAGTGAATGTGTGCTGAGAAACTAAGTGTTGTAAGAAAATCCTCGATTCCAAAGACCTTTGCTTTGAAGAGGAACACCGAAAGCAGTGCTTCTCAACCAGTGACAACTTTGCACTACTAGTGACATTTGGCAATGTCTGTAGACATTTTGGTTAGTACAACTGGGGAAAGAGAGTCACATCTGCTGAACATCCTACAATGCACTGGACAGTCTCCCACAACAAACAATTATCTGGCCCAAAATGTCAATAATGCCTACTTTGGAAACTCTGAACTAAAGGTAGATGTAGGGTCTATTGAGATTTGCTTGAGGCTGAAAATAATAGGAAGATGTGCACCTGAAGTTAAATATATAGGAGAGTTAAAGTTTAACTGAAGAAAAAATATTTCTGTGAAGGAAGGATGGGAATGTAAAGTAAAAGGTCGCTCCAAATGCAAACTGCACACCCCACCAGTGCTGTCTATGGCTCCATGCTCCCCATCCCGACTCCCAAGAACCAAGTGTGAAAGGTTAAAGATGGTTTAGGGATGGGGTCATAAGATAGCTTCTCAAGTCACAATGGGCTTCCTAGAGGGGGAAAAAGAAAAGAAAAAATAATAAACAGACTATTCCCAAGGATTAAAGAGCAAAAATAAAGGTTTCTTTTTATATTTTTAAAAATAGCACCCGACAGAGGTTTCAACGTGGTCACAGTGACCTTCCCTCCATAAGAAAGATTTAGACATGCAGTCCACAAATTAACTGCACAGCTCAGGGGGTTAATGACAGAGAATATTTGATAGATTTTTAAATTGGAAGGAATACTTTTACTGTGGGCAGGTCATGTATAATTTGGACTTTCAGTGTATTGTTTGGTAAGCATTTTCCCACTCTGTATTTGCATATTGAGTGAAAACAGATGACATAATAAATGAGAAATTTTGAGGAGAAAGGTGTCTTGGATTTAATTACAGCTCTATTAATTACAAGCTATAGAATCTTGGACAACTCAGTTTATCTTAAATGGGGCTAACACTTATCACCTGTAGCTTCTTTAGTAATGAAATAAAATAACATTTGCTAAGGTACACAGTATACTCACACTAATATTAATTCTCTTCTTGTAAGATAAAAATTAGTTAATTCATTGCAGCTCCCCCAAATTAATAGTAAATTACTTCAATAAAAATCACAGGATAGCCGTATATTAATATTTAGTACTCTATTGCATCCAGGGAGACGAATTTCACTATACTGGTAAATTTGCAACAGCTTCCAAAGGGACCAAAGACTTCAAAAGAAGATTTGCCTGGGTAAGCAAGAAAAAGTTAGGCTCACTGTGCAATTCAGAGTATATATGAATACAATTTTCCCCAGCACTATGCAAGAACATTCAATTCTCATATAAAACTAAATTGTACATTTAATAAATCACATGCTATAAAAGACATCTTTCAATTACAAATGCAACTGATCCAGAATGCACTTTGCTGTAAAGCTCATTCCCAACAGCATTCATTTTCAGTCTATTAATAAGTCTGTGCATGCCAAATTGAGTATAACTTTTTTCCTGCTGAGAGCAAGAAAAAAGGAAGAAGAAAATAATAAATATCTTCTATGATTGTTTTGAAAACGAAACTAAAACATTCTCCCCTCACTCAGTCTCTCAATCACATAAGATACCTTTACAATCAGGAAGAGACCTTAATATTCTAGAAAATGTAGCATGCACACTTTCAACTAGGTTTGTGCAATGTTCAGGGAATGGGACTCTGCTTGCTTCTCCTGTATAGAACCATCATTTCTCTAGTGAAACACTAGAGAATCTAAACTTGTTAAAAGGAAACATTTTTTTAAAATAACTTTAAGTGATAGGACTTTCTGTGAATTCAATTAAAAATTCTAGAAACCAAGTATATTTACAAATTTAACAATACAGATATAAAAAATCTGGTCTCAAATAAATATGTGTATGTATACATATGTATTCAAAAGGCAGCAAACTAGTAATAACTCCAACCTAGCCACTTGGTAAGTGGCTACACCAGGATGGTTGGGTGGGCATTTGAAGTGATAAGTGAGGTTTCTGCAGTCCCCACACACTGTAGACCACTGGGACTGAGTTAATATGTTGATATGATTGATCCTAAGTATTTAACTATTTGAAACTTCACTCATCCATAGAATGGGGATGATAACATCATAAATGATAATCTATAATGCCAGTGAAGGTTATTGAAAAGAAATAATCCATATATAAGAAAATATATTAAAGTAAGTTTTATTGGAAAAAAGTACATAAGGTTAATAGCAATGGAGTAATTTGTCCATGGTCACAGAGTTAATTAGTAACCAGAGCCACAACCTGAGTCCAGTGTTTTTGACTCCAAGCCCAGTGCTGCTTCTGTGAACACTGTATTTTTAACTGCAAAAATAAAAATGCAAGACTATATTATGTAGCTTCTCTAAGGAACATTAGCTGGACTACATTTTAGTTCTTTGAGTTTAAATTTATACCATTATTAGTAACTAAAGTTATTCACTGGAAATAAATTGCTATCATTGAAATACATTTTAGCATTTTTATTTCAGAATACAGCCAGATAAACATACAATTTATTGTTGCTTCTATATATTTAGTATCCTACCATTAGATAAAGTGTGACATTCATGGCTGAAGATAGTTAAAAAAGAGAGCTGATCAGTAAGTAACGTCATTAACTGAAATTATAACTCTCCTCTCTTTTCTTTAGGAAAAGTTTTCAAAGTTCAGGAACTAAGCTAAAAGTTTCCCCCCTTTTTAAAGCCCAAGAACATATCAGGTGCCTGCTTTGCATAGCACTAACAAAGCATAGTTCCTCAGATACAGAACATGAATGTCAGACCAATAAAATCAAGGAGATGTAGCTACTAGCAGTTACTGTAAAATGCGCATGTTTAAAATAAACCTTAGCATCATCTCCTGCCACCCATGAACCTAAAGACATTTTCATATATGAGACTGGCCATTTTCTCAGAATGTTGGAATGGAAAAAATATATAAAATGGTTTGAAACAATCATAGCATTAATTGTAATAAGCAAAGTTTAGCTCTGTAAAAATGAACTACTAATTTAAAAGCAAACCACTAATAAAAATAAAGAAAACATTTAGCAAGTCCAGATAGAATTTATTTTTTTTGTTTTTTATTTCAAGGATCAGAGTGAAATGCACTGAGTGAAAGAGTATGCTTGGATAAAAAGAAAAACACCTAGGCATAATAATAATAATAATAAAGAATTAATTTGGGGGAAGGGAATAGCTCATGTTTGGGATGGAGGCAATCTACTTATTTTGTTTCTGGATAAGCAGTGTTTTTGCCAACTTCCTCATTTTTCTGATGAGAAAGCAAGTCAAAGAGAAAGTTTTCCAAAGTCACATAGTTGGTTACTGTTGAAGTTGGGCCTTGAACCCAGTTCTTCTGATTTCTCTTTCTAATATTACACACTGATGCTTGCCAGTGCCAGGTTAATGAGATTCTATTTCACTAGGTACTTAATCTCAGCCTTTCCGGTTAAAGGTAAGAACAGTTCAATGGAAAACTATAAAGAGATCTAAGTGCAAGTTTGATTACATTTTCTGAAAAAAAAAATTAAACTTATGATTTGAAAGGGGGACATAAAAATCTATTCATGAAAATCTGGAGTGTACTCAATTTATAACTGTGCAAAGCCACACTGTAATCCCTGTCCCACTTTCTTCACATCTACATTTTGACCGTTTCATTTTTCATGAGGGAAGTTGAGTTTTAGGGTTAAGTCATTTATAAATAATAAGGAACAGTGGATGTGCAGTATAATAGATATCTGTGTTGTTGTTTGTTTTCTTTTTTTTTCCAGACTCATATCTATCCCACTCTGGGAAGAGTATCTTAATTTACTTAGGGATATCACACCTGTCCTACCCTCTGTCACTTGGAAAGCCAATCAGAGATTGCTATACCTTTGGCTACAGTGAATTATTCAACAATGGCAAAACCGACCCAGTCTGTCCAATCAAAGTATATCCCAAAGGGTTTTCAGGAGACTGGGGACCAAAAGGGCATTCTCTTTCTATGAAAGTTGCTAAATTGTGAAGATATGTTTCTGGATTTTCAGCATGCCATTGCCTCCACATGAAGACAGGCAGCTTGAGAATAAATTACAAAGAAAAGACAAGACATAAAGAAAACCAATGGAATCCTAAGGATATTCTTTGAGTTCCTGAATCCAGTAAGGACTGGAGCAGCACAGACTTACCCTGGAATCTTCAAAAGTAAGACCAATAAATTCCCTTTTATGCTTAAATTGGTTGGATTGGATTTTCTGTAACGTGCGTGTAAAAGATTCCTGACAAGTACCAGCAGAAAACCACTGATTAAAAAGACAATCACGATAGTTTTCCTTTAATAATGCAATCAAATCTGCACTCAGAGCTCTTTGAGGGCAGGATGAATTTTCAATTGCTCTCTACAGTTCTCAATACAGTTCTTGCCATCTTGACACTGATATTCGTTACTGCCTCTTTTGCCTCTTTACTTCACATTTCTGTAAAGGTAATTAAACTCTTTGAGAAAAGTATTCATCCTGTGAAACCTCTTCATTCTTTGAGCTTTGAATCAGAGAATTTACTCCTTTTAGAGGAGAAAGAAGTAAGAAGAGTTGAGTTTTAGCGTATGTGCATTGCTGAGAAGCTAATTTTTCTCTGCCAGTGGGAATAGATACATTCTCAAAGCCATTGGTGAATCTCAAAGCTACATATAATTCTGTCTGTTCACATAATATATTTTATATTTTTAACTAAGCCTATTTATCACTTACTCTATGTGCTCACTTGCCCCCAAAAGGTCCTTGGGTTGCTGGGAGTTAATTATTTTTTAGGACTTTGAATTGCAGAGTGTATAGTTTAAAGCCTTTATCATACCACTCATTCAACATTTGTGTTTAATTTTATACAATTAAGAACACATATTTCAGGGGCTGGCATGCATTTTATTTTAAACAAGCAAATGAATACTTAGGGGATTCTTTTAGACAATGTTAATATCATTTAATATTTATGTACTATTTTTTTCAGAGAACATTTCTGCAGATTCTCTCATTTTATCCTCACACAAATTTCAAATCAAATCAGATGATGGGGGCTGAAAAGGTTCAGTGATTTGTACAAAGCCACAGAGTAAGTGAATAATGAAATGAGGACTAGGAAAACAGAATTATAAGCCTGTTCATGTATTCTTTCTGCCATGCTTTGCTCCCTTCCCCCCAAATTTTCAATAGGATGTGCTATGTTTTATTTTGTTTTTTAATTTAGTTTCACTTTTTAAAAAATCTATCATTACCTATTTGGTAATAACACTAAAAAAGTTTTGACTTCCAAACTCTGAGGGCAAGAGAGCTTTTTAATAATGCATCCTTTGGAGTGTACTGCTTTCCCCCTGATTCAGATGGCAATCTATCTGTGAGGAAAACCTCTCTTCCAGGCAAGGGAAATGATTCAATTACATAACTTCTTGTTATTTTCAAATTATATATATATATAAAGCTAAGAAGTTAAATCATCTCAAAAAAGAGCCTACATTCATTTTAACCTCATGCTTGAATGTAAACATAGGGACTGTTTTCAATAGAAGTCTCATCTATCAACTATTTCCTTCTTTTCGAACACTAAAGAGGTTAATTTATAGGCTTTGGTAAAATTTCCTTTGCATCTTTTCTTTGCACTTGTGTATTCATATAGTTTTCATAAACTTATAAAATAAATGACTAGGTTTTAGTCAGGAAAGGATTATATATTATCACCCACATATTGGTTTTCGGTGCTACCACTGTTTAAGAAGATGTTCTTTCCCTGCAGTTCTCCATCTCCATTTGTAAGCCCAAGATTTTGATAGGACCCATTGATTCGTTCTTGCCTTGTTATATTGCTCCCTGAACCCAGCTTCAATCTCGTTTTCTAAACAGAATCATGCCCAGTTCCTCCTGTTTAGAAAACCTGGAGCTTTCACTATTGTTATGTATGTAAATAGGTAAAATTATTTTTTTAAATAATTTCTGGATTTGCACAAAAGTTTGATAAATGATGAGACTGTCTGTACCAGTTATCTTATACTTAGAAATCTATATAGAATAATAGCCTGAAACATATAGAAAAATGATCATCTTATTACATGTAATAGTAAAAAAAATAGAATAATAGAATTATCTGACAGTAAGACTATAATTAAATGAATGATTGCATAGTCCCTCAAGGGAACAAGATGAAGACATTAAAATATATTTATAAAATACTTTTACTAAGTAAAAATGCATTATAATATTCAGGGAAAATCAGTCTATAAACTTATCTATAAAATACAATCACAACTTTCTATATATGTGCATGTGCAGTTGAGTATAATAAATACACCAAAATTTAAAACATGATTGTCTTTGGAAGGTAAGTTTAGGGTTTTTTGTTGTTGTTGTTATTGTTTATTTTAGATCATTTTTCCTCCTCCTTGATTTTTCCAAATCATTTAATTATTTTAATTAATTCCTCATTTAAAGTCTTAATTCTCCATCATACTTTAAGCTAATTTGACAATAGAATATAAGTACATATATGACAACACTTTCTTCAATTAAGGTGCTGCCATTTTGATTAATGCTTTTATTCTAATCTTTTTTGAAGCTAAACTGTTTTTTTTTTCAATCTCCCTCAAGAGTTTTTAAGATTTTGTATTAATTTTACTTTTCTGAAATCTTACACAGTGTCTACAAATGAGTTTTATGATCATTATCATGCTGAACAGTCTATGGACCCTTTACTAATGAAGATTTGGATCTTTCCTCATTATTGGACATTTTAAAAATATTATCAGTTCTTTGAATAATTTATTTCTTCAGTTATCCAAATTTTCCTCCAGCAAACTTTTCAGAGCTCTGGTGAGATTACAAGATCCATCCATCATGTCACTTAACTTTTCTATGAAAACATTTTCCTTTTCTGCTGATTTCTGAAAAATTGTTAATCTGGACAGTCTATCTTAAAAACCTTTACTCTAGCTGAGCTCCTTTTGTTATTTAGGATCTGTTTTAAAATATCTATTTCATTATTTTTAAATCTAGGTATTTAAATTTAGTCATTTTAAATATCTATTTTGCCATTTTAAAAATAATTATAGGGAAGTGGATGCGGCTCAAGCGATTGAGCTCCTGCCTACCACATGGGAGGTGCGTGGTTTGGTTCCCGGTGCCTCCTAAAGAAGACAGCGAGCTGGTGTGATGGGCAGACACGGTGATCTGACACAACAAGATGACACAACAAGAGGCACAAGAAGAAAAACTTGATGAGAGACACAACAAAGTAGGGAACAGAGATGGCTCACCAATTAGGCACCTCCCTCCCACATCGGAGGTCCCAAGAGGTCCCGGGTTCAGTTCCCGGTGCCTCCTAAAGAAACAAGGAAGATGAACAGACACAGCAAGTGCAAACAACGAGGGAAGGGGGGTAAGAAATAAATAAAATAAATCTTAAAAAAATAATAATTATTATTATATAAGAAATCTCCATAGTCTACAATTCCATGGTCTTCATGGCAAACATTGTTTTATGGATGTGATACCTTCTCATGTCTCTAAAGCTATGAATTGTATTTATTTTAAAGTTTCATTATTGAGGCATTCATGTTTTCTTTTGTTGATTTTTGTGCTTCTCATCCATTATTTTCCTTTTTTTTTTCCCAGAAATTTTTGGTGGCTGTTGACTTTCTGCTTCATTAAGCATTCAAAATCCCGTTTGCCTGTCTGTGGATATAGTTTCAGTTTTGTTGTGAACTATAAACCGCATGCTGTCATGGTGGGAAAAGAGCCAAGAAAACGGGACATTCCAATAATTGATGATTTTTTCCTAGGAATATGCCATCTCCTCTCCCCTTTGCAGTATACGTCTATATCGGGCATGGCCCTGGGTCTCTCTTCAACTATTTTTTTAGTTTCTTTAACCAACTTCAAAGAAAAGTTTAAAGACCAGTATAATGAACCCATAAATGCCTTTTATCTAGGACCACAAATTGTTAATATTTCACCAAATTTGTAAAAGCATTGTAAAGCATTTACTTTAAAACAAAAACATTGTTTTAAAATGAGAAGCAGATATTTATAGATATCTATATAAGATGAACATTCAATACAAAGGAAAAATGAGCTGAGTGATGCTACCAACAATCAGTCAAATGTACTGAAATGTCCAGCTGTGCTGAGGAGACAAGAACAGAGGTGCACATAAGGAGACATGAAAGGTACATGCTGACTGGACAGCCCCAGCTGTACAAGGGCATCAGATGATCCAAGCATCTGTCAGCAGCCCCTTAAGCAGACCTCACAGAAACCAACAAGGATGATAATTGTTTCAAAAAGGCAGCTGGTGTGGAGTATGTTTCTAAATTGGCACAATCCTTACAAAGTTTCGTTTAACTTCATATGCTAAGATTGGATTTTTCTTCCAATTAGCAGAGTGGCTCAAGCTGTAATTCTCCTGTGATTTAATATTTTGTTTTTGCCTGCAGATTGGGGAGAACGTTTCTAAAAGGACATGATGAAATCCATATTGTAGTTTTAGATTATTACTGCAAGAAATTACAAAAAAAAAAAAATGTGAAAAGAAAGATTTCTGTTTCAAAACACCTATAAATATGATATGGTAGCTGTGGTCTTCACTGTACCTCTGAAGTTCATTTTCTTCCTCTCAAAGATAGGGCTTCAAGATTTAGTTAGAATAAAACTACTGAGCAATGTGTGACAGTCATCCATGCAGATTTTTTTTCACTTTAACATAAAAGAATAGAGATAATTAAATGTCTAGATTCCTGATAAAATTATCTCCCATGTCTCCTAATCTTGTGGATTTGCAATTTATTTAAGCAGCATTATTTCACGTTTTTTTTTTGTTTGTTTGTTTTTGTTTTTTAATCATATAATGCCTCATATGTTTTTTGGAAGTAAAATCTAATTAAAAATAATTAAGTTTGGAAATATCACCAAGTCATTCCTCTATAGCAAAACACTTATTAACTGAAGGGGTTGCCCACCTCAAATGAATGCTTCTGGCTAAGAATTTCAATGAATGCATTATCTTTTTCATTTTGGATAGTTTATGCAAATTCTTTCAAGAAAGACTTGGTGCCCATTCTTAATCAGAAAGAATCTTTTTGTGTTCTTAAGCTGAGTTTATTCACTTTCCCCAAGAAATCCATGGATAAGATTCCGTGTATATGTGGAATTGGAATGGGGAGAACTTACACCTTTATTTTCACTAACTTTAACTAAAATTTAGTGTTTCTTTCCCTTATGAAAGTAGGCAATATAAACTAGTAGAAAGGGTAGTTCCTCTGACTTTGTCAAGTACAAGGCACATATATTCATATCACATTTTGATTGTTGCAGATAATCCAGAAACATTATTTATGCTCATCATCAGTATGGTCAAATAAAAAAGTTAACAGATCCATTGCTAGGTCCTATTATGTACCTTCATTTTCTATTGCTGCATAACAAAATTGACCACAAATTCACTGACTTAAAACTACATTCGGGAAGCAGCTGTGGCTCAATCAGTAGGGCTCCCGTTTACCATATGGGAGGCCCCAGGTTCGGTTCCCGGGGCCTCCTGGTGAAGGCAAGCCCGCCAGCACGGCATGGTTAGCTGACCCAGCGAGCACAAGCAGCAAGGGGGGGATAAATGAATAAATAAATAAAATCTTTAAAAAAAACAACAAAAAAAACTACATTGGTCCGTTTCAGGCATGACTTAACCAGGTCCTCTGTTCAAGTTCTCACAAAGCTACAGTCAAGCCAGGTCTGTGGTCTCATGGGAAGTTCAAGGTCTTCTTCCAATATGACATGGTTGTCAGCAAATTTATTTCCTTGCTTCTGCAGAATGCATGGTGGTTCGTTTCTTCAAGGGCAATATGAGAGAGAGTATCTCTGTTGCTTCCAGCCTTTGATCTTTAAAACCTCTTTCAAAGGACTAATCTGATCATGTCAGGCCCACCTAGGATAATCTTCCTTTTTATTACCAGCAGAGCACTGATTAAAGATCTTAGTTACATCTGCAAAAATCCCTTCACACGTGTCCTATAAAATAACCAAATCACAGGAGTAACAAATTTATCTGATTCAGGGGTCCTGCTCACAGTCAAGGAGACGGGGTTCAGAGCAGGTATTCTAGGGAGCAGGAAGCTTGGGGCCATCTTAGAATTCTGCCTCCTGTACCATATAACGATAAGCACATATATTATAATATCACAAATACTTTCTTAAATATTTTGATAAAATATTTCAATGTCATTCATTTCCTTTATAATCCTATGCATCTTATATATTAAAAAAAAAAAAAAAACAATATTCTGAGAAGAGTTCCATAGGATTCACTAATATGCCAAAATTATTTTTGAAACAAAAATGATTAAAAATCTTAGTTCTAAAAGCACCACTTTCACTCAGTTGTTTAGCATAAAACTTAGTATTCATCTTGCTTCTACTATTGCTAATAACCTAAATTTAAAATATCAGTTTGTCCTGTCAGCTCTCCTTTCAAGATATATCTCAATTCAACTATTTCTATCATTTCCTCCACTATCTCCCAAAATTGTGCCTCCATTATCTCTGAATTACACTATTGCAATTGCCTTTAAGTAGACTTCTTGCTTCTAATCTTGTCCCCCAAACAGCATTAATTTAAAAAATAATAATTTTTAAAATTGTAAATAAAATCATATTCCAAGTCTGCACACTTAGAAACATCTAATATTACTTATCATATCTGTGGAGCAAGGACCTTGACAGAATAATGCTCAGCACAAACACACAAACCCATTGCTGACAAAAATTCCACATACCAACAGCTGTAACCTACGAACAGTTACACAGTAGAGGGGACTTTCAGGTGTAATTAATGTTGCTGACCTTAAAATAAGGGGATTATCCCAGATTATAATAGGTGGGCCTAATCTAACCTAATGAGCCCTTCAACACAGAGAACTTTCTCTGACTGCAAGAGGAGGAGAGATGAAACAGAGAGTCAGATGGAAATCAAACAGATTTGAAGTGTGAGGAGGACGTGACTCCTTGTTACTGGCTGTGAAGGTCAAGAAAGGGGGCAGTGAGCAAAAGAATGTAGAAGGCCTCAAGAGATCATTTGAGAATGATCCTCAGCCAACACGAAGCAAGGAAGGAGGGAGCTCGTCCTACAACAGCAGGGAACTGAATTCTGCCAATCATCTGAATGAATTTGTGAATGTAATTGTGAAGAAGGAGCAAAGCCCTGCCAGCAGCTTGATAATAGCACAGTGAGATGTATTCATAATTTTGACCTCTCTAACTGTAGGATAATAAATGTGTGTTTTTGGAAACCACTAACTCTGTGGTGATTTGTTATAGAAGCAGTAGAAAACCAAGATACCATGTGGGCTTAGGTGCCAGGCTCCTGTTTGCCTCTCTAAACTGGTCACCTGTTCTTTTATTCCTCATTTACTCAGCTTAGCCACAGGGGTCTTTTTCCTCATTTTTACCTGTTAAATTTGTGATTTATTATGCAGCACCAGAAAATTAATACAATGGAGAGATTTCTTTTGACATTTAGATGTAGCCAATAAATAGTTAAAATGTATTTGTCTTATAAAGTTAGCACAGCTCTAAGCACTATTAGGGATCTGGTATTAATAGATTTACCTTCTTCATTTTGAATTTTATAATTTCAGTTTTGGAGATAAATCGAAATTTTTCAACAATTATAACAAGTTCTTGGATATTTGCCTTCATTCCTTAGAGAATAGAATTGAGCAGGGATTTAGGAATCTAACAAAACTTTGTTCAAATCTCATTATTTTGTAAGGGTGGACAAATAGTTTAAGATTCCAGAATGTCAGTGTCCTTATTTTCAAAATATGGATTATTTTTTACTAGGGAAGTAGTTAGAGGAAAATAGAGCTATTTTATAAAAAGCTCACTTAGCATAATGTCCAACACCTAGGAAGGCAGACATGCAAAAAGTTTTAATTTGTTATGCTTGCCCCGGAGATTGCTAAGAAACATACCAAAGGATTTTAAAAAGTCGCAGGGGAAAATATCACTTAGATACTGCCAACTCCAGTGGACAGGTAAGCTATTCCTAAATTCCAAGCAGTGACTATTTCCTAAGCATTTCAAACCACACATCTGTTTGTACTTGAGATTGCCTACATAGCATATAAACTCAAAAATTTATCACTCCACTCCACACACATTTCCTTATGATCTCAAAAGTATAATATTTTACCATCGACTTTACCAATTTTTATGCTGCTGCCTTTTATAAGAACCTATAATCTAAAAAGACTATGGTCTCCAGGCCCTGAATATTCAACACTATCATACACTCCATCATTTTCCGTTCATTTCCCAGATCATAGTTCAAAATATGCCCTGTACCTCTAGGTATTTGGGAAACTATAAACAAACAAAAAAACCCTATAATATTGATATCATTGTGTCAGCATGCAGTAAGGCAGAAAGTTCTTTTGTAAGTTCGTTTTCAGTTCTGTAAAGTGCTTGAAGTAATGAAATCATTCATATTTATAATTATAACCATCATATATATATATATATATATATATAAAACCAAAGACCATTTTTTTTCTTTAACCCCTACAAAAGTCCGCATTGGCACAGCTGAGCTCAAGGTCTTAATTATACCAGTTTTAAATTAGAAACAAAGAGGTCAAAATGAAAACCATGTTTTTCATTCCCATAGTTCATTGCCACTCACAATGAAGCCATTTCACTGCTGTTCAAATATATTATAAATGTTAATTTTTTGGAAGCATATTAGTCTTCATAGTTCAATGTAACCAAATCATATAGGAGCTAGTTATTGTTTATTTTTTTGACTCATTTCATGTTCAGTCTAAATGCCCCACAAAACGAGAAAAATGTATATATATTAAAGGCCAAGTTACATATTTATTTTTTCTGGAAAGAACTTTCCACCAAATTCTCTATGCATATAACATTCAAAAAGTTAAGACAAATATATTTGCATAAAATCTTAGAGTTTTGATTATAATAATCACCAACCACCTATGGATAGTGAGTGTGAAACCAACTGGGATTAATCTTTCACTTCTAGAAATTCATATTAATGAAATTACTTAGGATGAAGGCAAAGATTTCAGATACAAGGATGATCATCAGAGCATTTTATAATAGTGAAAATGTGGAAGTTAGGTAAGTAGGATATTTGACATATATTATTGAATATTAAATAGACATTGAAATTCCTTAAGGGAATTTCCACATGTTCCTACCATAAGATCTACCATCTAATTGGCTTCTCTACCTGTATTTTATCTTCCTTCTGGTTACATGCATGAACTGTCTGGGCTCCTATCTTAGGCCAGCTTCCTTATATGATAAACCCCTTCTTCGCATTTTGCACAAAGATATACAATTACTCAGTATTTAGAGCCAACGTTTAGAAGAAATGAAAGATTTAATAAACTATAACTTCCAGTCTCATTTCACTAAAGCAAGGAGAAAAGTATCCAAAAAATTGCTGTAATTGTTTAAAGGTTTTATTCTAACTCCAATTAAAAGAGCTAAATTTCCAAATGAATTAGGTAAATGCATGAGTACATGATATTCTATCCTTTGCTTATGGAAATCACTCTTGTAATTATACCATCTCTCTTCTATATCATAATTTTTCTTAAGGTACATACTTGCTAGAAAAGATATGCCATTAAATATCTCTCTTTCCTTAACATCATACAGTTAATTTCATTCATTTTGTAACACAATTTCTTAAAGGAGTTATGTACAATCCAATGCTTTTAGTCCTGTTCTCTTTTAGGCTCACATCAGATGGACTTTTGAAATAAATTTTGTCTTCTCAAATCTCCTTTGCTTCCAGGAACTGATCACTTTTGGTTCTCCCACTTCAGTGAGCATTACTTTTCAGTCTCCGTTTTAATTTCCTTCTCAGACCCTAAGTCCCAGGGATAGAGAAGTGTCTAAGGACCAGTCAGATCTCATCTCTCTTCACTTTACTCTCACTCTCTAGATAATCTCACTTAATATCATGGATATAAATGTCATAGTTTTGTTAAAGACTTCAAAATTAATATATAAAATTAATATATACCTTTTCACTAACTTCAGGCTTATGTAGGAAAATGACTAACTGGCATCTTCACTTAAGTATGTAATGTGCATATAAAACATTGTATGTCCAAATCCTGAATGTCCTGCATCCCATAAACGTGCTTGTTTTTTCCCTCAGTATTTTCTTCCTGTGTATAATGTCAAGACCTTTTAGTTACTCAAGTGAAAAAAAGAAAAATGTTATAGTTACCCTCCCAGCATTCAATTAGGCAAAAAACTTAGAGATAGATTAGATAGATAGATAGATAGATAGATAGATAGATAGATAGATAGATAGATAGATAGATAGATAGATAGATAGATGATAGTAGATAGATAGATAGATAGATAGATAGATAGATAGATAGATAGATAGATAGATGATAGATAGGCAAAACATTAACATATATATATACATAAAATATCATTTAAAACACTTAAAAATATGTTTTATATAAAAACGAATTTGAATACATTTGCAACATTTGAATCATTGTCTATAAAAGACAAAAAAATTCAACCCTTTCTTACGAAACATTTTGAAACACTCAGTTTAGGCACCAAGTTCCCATGACCTGGAATGCTGAAAATTATTCCAGTTTTATTTCCCAATAATGTAAACTCTTTTCATTATATTTCATTTTGACACAGGAGATATGCACAATTTCTTAACTATTATCTATGGATCTTCGTATTTGGTCTTTTCTCACTCTTCTACTATAAATGAATATCTTTTCTTTCCTATTCCACATTGATAAACTCTAAATATCTTTCACGGTCCACCTAAAATGCTAACTCCTCTACAAGGCTCTCTCAGTTTGAATTACCTTTGTAAAAAATTGATAAAATATATTAGCATATTCCTCTTTGAATTTAGCTATATGTATTCACATCTCCCAATTTAAAAATAAGACCTTTTAAAGGAATCTGTGAGATAGTAGAAAATACAGTGAGATTGAACTTTGGTTTCATAAAAGATTCAAATCCCCTCTTTGCACATAACAATATTCCATGAATTGGGGCAAGTTAGCTAAAATGTCTAAGGTTCAGTTTCTTCATTTTTAGAGTAAGGACAGCAAACTTGTTTTATCTGATTATTGTGAAAACTTAAACACAGAGCATATGCAGCTTATCTAGCCTAGTATCATGGAAGGTATTCAACACACATCACCTGCTCCACCCTATCCCCTTTGGTAAAATCCATTAAATTGAGTATAAATAATATGTGTTTTTTGTTTCTGTGTATGTGTGTATGTGTCTCTATGTGTACATGTGTTTAAGTACTGAGCTAAAAGCTCGGCAATGTGCTAGGTGCTTTAGCAAATAACTGAGAAGCTAATGAATTCCTGAGGCATGAACTAAATATATGCTGCAAATAAAAAGCCAAGTAAAAGCAATCTATCAAAAAAGTATAGGTTTAACGTAAAAACATATTAGAGTGGTATAGAGTGTATGGTCCAGTTGGTTAGTGTAAAGCTGAGTAATGCTACTGAAACACAGTTTACATGATAAATGAAGCTAAACAGAACTGGAAGAATAAATGTTGAAAGCAGAAGTGGAGGGGAGGGTATTAATAAGAAGGAGAGAAGACAAGGACAAAGGCATAGAAGTGGGAATGGCTGGGTATGTGAAAACAAAAAAGAGCCAGAGAACTAACAGTTATTAAGCACTTATAGAATCTGTCTTGAGCACTTCTAGAGTTATTTTTATTTTTGTAAGAAATAAGGAAATTGAGAATTAAAGTAGTTAAGAAGATTTTCCCAAGGTAACAAAGCTATGAAGTCCCTGCAGAATTTATGATGCATATTAACCCAAAAGTCTCTAAAGCCCAGCTTATAAAGAGACTTGCTATCACATTAACAGTTAAACACAAATTTTATTAGATCTAAATCCCACATATTTATGCAGGAATTCCAGGACTTTGCAATGCACCTTCAAATATTTCTTAAGGTCCCTACAGGGTAATTTGGTGAGAGGTCAATTTATCATTCATTTTGGGCTTCACTGCTTTTGGCCTCGTGATTCTGGGCTCTGCCATGGCTGGCTTCTGCCACTTCAATTTCTTCTTATTACTACTAGTGCTGTGATGGCTCTTTGGAATCTTTTAAAATGCAATGAATGAACCACTTGCCCTCTTTACTTTGTTCATTTGTAGTTTGTGTATATGCCTGTATGTACTTTAGGGTGTGCTTGGCCCCAAAAGTAAAAAAAAAAAAAAAAATGCATTTGGATGCTTTGAAAAATCATAGGAATGTTGCTAGTCTTTAATGAGAAATACTGCATCCCAGGATGAAAGGCTGTCTGAGATGACTAAGAGCCTGTGTGAAGCAAATGTCTGTATATAAAGACTTTTCCACATATAGCCAATTCATTTTGAGTAAAGGCCATGACTCTGATAGAGATTTGCTTGCAGAAGTGGAACCACCACCAATTTGGGGAGTAACAAAGGACCATGAAGGAATGGATTTGACATTTCCCAGAAGGCCTTAATAGCCGTGTACAGATATAGGATAGTCAGCAGAAGTAAGAAAGCAGCAAAATGCAATCTCAGTATTCGCTGCAAAGATTAATTTATCTCTGGTCCTCTAGAGGAAGGGAATATAGGTGATTTTAAGGCTCTGTTTAACTCTATATATTCCTGAAAAATATTTAATTCTAAAGAAGGCGAATACACCATGGCCCAGGTTCCTAGAGGTCTTGGAATTAAAAATAATTATATTATTCAAAGCCTGGAAATACCACCTGCAACTGGCGATAGTATATGGATACAGACTGTGAGGGAGGCTTTTTTGCCTCTGACAGAAATAATCTTTTATCAGAAACTGTAGTCCTACCACACAGCCTCCTAGGAATGAAATCCCCAGATTGGGCAATGGAATATCTGACTACCACTGAAGGCATAGGACCAAAAGAGAGCAGAGAGGGCAATGCCCTAGGCCAAAATACGTTAGTGACTCTGAACACCTGAGGAGATCAGGCTTCAAAGTCTTTTGACACTTTTAAATAATGCTAGAGTGGAAAGGACTTTATGGAAAAGAGAATATTATTGAAGATTCAGATTGGGGGTCCTGTACATAAAGTCATCTGAAATTGAAAATTTAATATTCACTTGAACCCACTAAAACGGAAAATCCTTCCTCCCTCTCTAACCATTTAGTAGGTTCATCCAAACCCAAGAGATGCTTTAAGTGAGGTGGGTTTGAGCAAGTGGTTATAGAAATAATATTCTTTGAAGGAAGTTATCTCTTAAAGAGGCTAGGCAAGAAAGATACCCAGGATCCTTGTTGTCCCTACTGAGTTCTTTTGGGATCTCTGGAAAAGTATGACCTACCTAGTCAGGCATTTCTATGTTTTAGGGAGAGATTCTACTGAGAAGCCTCACTCTGGTCATCCATCAAAACCACTATAATTTAGGGAAGGGAAAGGCCTAAAGAATGGAAATATGCTTTATTTGCTTGGATGAAAAGCTTTAAGGGGAAGACTATGGCAAAGTCTTGTTTGCCTGTTATAGACTCGAACTACATAATTTATTTTAATAGATATTGTGGCTAACACTTAGATATATGCCAAGTATCAGGAACTTTTAGATCAGGAATTTGCTTTCCAGTTTCTCAAGTTCCCACTTGTATTTCTCCCATACTGGAACCAAGTTATCATCATTTACTATAAATAATTACAGTAAATTATTTTCTGTGTTCATAAATTTATGAAAAAAAATGTTAGCTAAAGAATGAACTGGTAAAGCCATGTAATTTTGTCTTTGCATCTCATTTGCTTCACTCATTTGCACTACCCGCCTAGCCCCTGTATATAGATGCATTTACAAGTGAGAGGTGAAAGGGGTCTGAGTTCACAGATTTAAAGATGTTACTCATACTTGGTTTAATTTTTATTTCCAACAGCATTCAATAGAATAATTGTTTATTTTTTTTTCTTTGATTTTGAATAGCCAAGTGCCTCCTAGTGTGAATCTAGTAAGGATGAGCAATAAGCAGTGGAGATTAGATGAACACTTGTGACTCATTCCCTCAATAGCTCCGTCTCTCACTTCACCCCTGTTAACTACCATAGTAACACCAAAACATCAGTAAGCAGTGCCTCAAACCGCGGGTTCCTGAGAGCTCTAGAGACATCATTACACTATAGGCAGGGTGTACAGTCTCAGGAACTCGGCACCGGTCAGTGTGCCATACTTTGGAATATATGTTAACTTATATCCCCAATGTAACAGAGTTAGACTCATTTATAATTTCCCTCTTTTATTTGAACCTGCAATTAGCCCTATACTTGTTAAGTATATGTCCCAGAGACTTAAATCTTTGGACTGTTCATATGTTGATTGAGCCCTGAATCTCAGCAGAGTTGCAACACTGACTCTACAGTTCATTGGATTCGCCTAGGACAACTAGCAAAAGAATGATAATGGACAAAGCCCATCCCAAGGAATAGAGAGTATCCACAATTGCAAGGCAAGACAGTGCCATCCATCTGCCCCATGGGATATAAGCCCCCTCCCAATCAGAAACAGAATGGGTATCACCATCCAAAAATCCTCAAGATTGAGGAATGAACAAATACAAAGGGGGAATGCAACTATCAGTTAAAGTAGACAATTTTATTCTAGCCATGGAAGAACTTGTATCATTGATATAAAGGCAGTGGCCACCAGAGGTACTGAACAGAGGTAGAGAGATGAATAGGTATAACATGAGGCATTTTGGGGACATTGGAATGGTCCTGAATGACAATTGCAATGATGGATACAGGCCATTATACATTTTGTCCAAACCTATAAAATTGTGTGGGACAAAGTGCAAACTATAATGTAAATTATAGACCATGGTTAGTAGCATGGCTTCAACATGTGTTCATCAATTGTAACAAATGTACCACACTAATGAAAGATGTTGTTAATGGGGGAAAGTGGGTAAGTGGAGGGGGGTGGGGTAAACGGTATTCCCTTACTTTTTTATTTTTTATTTTTTTGATAAACTGGGGCCAGGGATTGAACCTGGGACCTCATATGTGGGAAGTTGGTGCTCAACCACCAGCTTCCCAAGGGAATCCCCTAAAATTTTTGATGTAACATTTATGTAATCTAAAGCTTCTTTAAAAATAGAAATAAAACTAAAAGAAGACTTTGAAATAAAAAAAAACATTCTGATAAATAAAGTGAAATAATAATTCTACCAATCTGACTTTTGCTTCTGCAAATGAAAGGAATAAAAAGTGTAAGGTTTTAGGAAGTACTATTAAAAATCAACTGGAAACACTTGCTCCCATCTTGCTGCTACATAGCACAAAAACTTTTGTTTTAAAAGTTGATTTTAAGTACATTATGTAATATTACAAATATCAAATCATGATAATGGTTATAGGTATCAGAATACAAGCATTTCTATCTCACTGTCTTCTCTAAAACAATCAAAAGCACACTAAAATAATAAATCATAAAATAAAACCAGAGAAGTAAACTTATCTTTAATGAAACTGGAAATCTTTAATGAAACTGGAATACCAGAGAAGAGAGACTGTCAGACGCTGCAAAATGTAGGACAAATTTAACATAGGGTTCTAGGGAGGATGTGAGGCACACAGACAACATTGCGTAACTTAAGAGTGTATCTCAATGCCTGGAGAGGCCCTACAGCTATACTTTACTTGAAATGAAAGGCCTGGGGTACAGGAGAGCTTTGTGAGCCTCACTGGGTGGCTCTGCAGCATGATAGGAAAGGCTGGGATGAACAAAGAGAGACATGCCATCCTCACAGCTTGTCAGTGTGGGCAGGATGAAGATGAATTGGGTGGGAATCTACTCTGTAGCTTCTAATTACTGTCAGCCGAAAGGAATGAACTGATTTTAAATCACCTCTAAAACATCTGGGACAAATGGGGTTTCTCTGGGAACCAGGCAGATTTTCTTCTTTGACCAATGGGACAGCAAACTACAAGAGACACTCAGTTTTCAGTGCGGAGTTGATGGGACGATGGCGTTCTGAGTCAGCATTGGCATCCCAAATTGAAGATGTTTTCAGGCACAGCTTACTCTTACAGTCTATCTCAACATTACTTTTTAACAAATGTATGGTGTGGTAAGTAAACCCCCTATTCAAAATTAATGTATAATAATTGGTAAGAACCAGCATGGATTCCAAGCATAGACACTGCCATTTACTTGCAAGAGGTTAAGAGTATGGAGTCTAAATCTAGGATGCCTGGGCTCAAATCCCTGCTCTAACCCTTAAAAATAGAGTGACTTCTCTGCCTCTCAGTTTTTCCATAGATAAAATGGGGAAAACAGTAACTCATCTTGTGGAAATATTAATTGTGCTAATGCATGTCAGTTATTTCAAATAATGACTGTCACAGGGTGTTATTGATCCTTTGTAATCTTCTAAAAAAATCTACTTACAAAAAGACACACTAGGAAACACTATATTTTTGGAGCAATAATATAGAAATTTAAAAATAAAGCTTAATAATACAGAAAAGAAAATAAGAAAATATCAGAATTGTATTACTATCATATACTCTTTCTGCAATCAGTAAGAAAAAGCATAAAACCCATTTTAAGAACTAGAAAATACATGAAGAATTAGAAACATAAAAGTATTATGAAACCATGTTACTTTACTTAACCAATAACAAAAACCATGTTATGAAAGCAATTAATATTATATGCGTGTATGTCAACAGCATTTTTAAAAACATAGCTATAATAAAAATGTAGTATATTAACTAATATAACTGAGAAACTTAAACTGTCTTTAAAATTGTCAGCAAGATATTTATAAAAATTGATTATGTATTTAGCTACAAATACATAAGTTCCCCAAAGAAGAAATTATACAGATTATATTTTTATCCATCATAAA
Source organism: Tolypeutes matacus (assembly GCA_026826555.1). Taxonomy (NCBI): domain Eukaryota; kingdom Metazoa; phylum Chordata; class Mammalia; order Cingulata; family Chlamyphoridae; genus Tolypeutes; species Tolypeutes matacus. The sequence goes on from JAKSZT010007815.1 coordinate 24,489,938, forward strand.
ATGACAGTATAAATTGCTAGCAAATATCTTTTTAAAATTCAGAATACAAATATATAAATTCCAGGGTATTTTAATGAAGGAAACTTTCCAAAGAATACAGGGACAAATAAAGTTGGTTGACAAAAACATCTAACTGACAACTGCATACAAGAAAAAAATGAAAATTTAAAGTATCTAGAATTTAATACATGATTAAAGCAGGGCTCGGAGATTCATGGCTCTCCTTGGAACTTCAGTACAGCTCACTCAGCTCCTGTTTATAATTGTGCAGTGCAGGGTAAACCTCATCTGCTGTTCTCTGCCTATTCATAGGCCATGAAATAGAATGCTACACTCACTCTCTCCATTTCCAGTCCCACCTTTTTGCACAGCCACCCAAACCATATGGGAGAACCCAGAATGTTGGCTAGAGTAACAGCAAGTTTATTTACAGGGCATCATTTATTTAATGCACATCTTTAACCTTCACTTAGATCACAAAGCAAATGAAAGGGCAATCAAATGTAGGACTAAAACTGGCTGGTTACATAACATCATCACTGATACCAGGGTTCAAATCAGCCGAATCAACAAGTACAGGAAAGTAAGAAAGGAAGGCAGGTGGACTTCTTGGGTATGTCAGCATATAAATTTCTTTCTTTTTTTAAATTTATTTTTATTGATATTTTTAAAGAAGCTTTAGATTACATAAATGTTACATCAAAAATATAGGAGGATTCTCATATACCCCACCCCCTCCTCTTACCTCACTTTCCCACATTAACAGCATCTTTCATTAGTATAGTACATTTGTTCCAATTGATGAGCACATATTGAAGCATTGCTACTAACCATAGACTACAGTTTACATTATAGTTTGCTCTTTGCCCTACACAATTTTATAGGTTTGACAAAATGTATAATGGCCTGTATCTGTCATTGCAATGTCATGCATAACAATTCCAATGTCCTGAAATGCCCCCATGTTACACTGATTCTTCCCTCTCCCTCCTCTCAGAACCTCTGGTGGCCACTGCCATTATACGAATAATACAAGTTCTTCCATTGGTAGAATAATAGCAATTCTATAATAGAATAATAATAATCTACTTTAGTCCATTGTTCATTCCCCAAAGAAGAGGATTTTGGGATGGTGATGCCCATTCTGTTTCTAAGTGAGAGGGGCTTAGGTCCCATGGGGCAGATGGATGGATCTGTCTTTCTTGTAGTTGCAGACACTCTTTGCTCCTTGGGATGGGCATTGTCCATCATCATTTCCTATCTTCAGTGAGTTCATTCTTTTTCATTAGTTTGGTTTGGGTCTCTCATTTTATTTATCTGTTTCTTTTAGTGAAATCATGCAAGAACCAAGTATAAAAAAAAATTTCAACAATAGTTGCAGTAAAGCATTTTAGATTTTAAAAAATTAAAAAATTTACAATGTACATCTAATTTATTGAGCTAAAAATTTAGGGTTTGTGCCTATTTCATGGAAATCATTTTAAATCTTAACTCTAATGCTTTTTTATTATTTTTGTCCATTTTTGTTTGTTTAACTCTAATTTGAAACTTTTCTTCTGTATCCCAAACCTGTTTATTTATATATTAGCGATGGGGAAGCATACTACATTGTGTTAAATAATGATTTGTATTCCTGGCTTACTATCAGATTATCTATTTCTGCCTATTGCAAATTTGAGAAAGATGAAAATATGTTTTTAAAGCAAGGACACAGACAAAAGTACAGTCAGGTCTTTAACTACCCCCACCTTCCTTTCCAGTAAATTAGAAAAACAACTTCTCAAATACATTGTAATGTTTGTTTAAAATGTGTTTAATTATTTTAAAAGACCCCTTCCTATCAAATTAGTGCCCTGTTTAATTGTATAGTGTTGAACTGGCAGGACTGCAGCCATTCACATTGCTTTGACTTGCAGAGTTTCAGGGAGTTCTTGAGTACACGGAGAACTGGAATTATGCCATAACAATAGGGGAACTTCTAGCTCATGAATAGCATTTGACAGCTGCAGTCCCTGTATTCAAATGTCTCCACAAATTTCAATTTCCAAAGCAAACATAAGCACATTGTGTTCAGTTTATCTAATTAGCAGAGTTCCCACTAGTTTAGTTTCTTAACAATCCATCAGTATTTTTTTCCATAAAACAGCTTTCGCAAAAATTTAAATATATATATATATATATATATATATATTACTTGGCTGTTTTCAACCTCAATATGCTAAAATTTGGCATTTTGTTATGTTGTTATGGTTATTTCTTGAAAGATTATTACATAATAGTTTTGTAGATACCTATAAAAAGGAAACTGAAACTAATACATACAAGTGTGTGTATGTATGTGCGTATGTAAAAATATACATTACATAACCGTAAAGTCATTCTCTTTTTATTCTTTACCCATTGAAAATAAGGTGTTTGCACTAGAAATCTCATTAGCTTGGTTCATTAAACCATGGGTAATCAAATGGCTCGTCCAGTCTAAGAGATGGGGGCACTACTCTTGAATGAATAGAATCACGGTCCCTGGAAGACAGCAGACCTGGGTTTAAGCCTAACTGTATTGCTCTTGAATATATGAACCTCAGATTCCTCATCTACAAAATGTGAATGTTAACAGCACCAGCTACCTAGGGTTGCTGTGGTGGTTATATAGCCCCGGGTTTAAGGGCTTACCCTGGTCCCTGGTAAGAGCTCAATAATTGTTGCTTTCTATGTTTATTTTCTTTGAGCTGAGAGTAACCAGACTAAGTAAAAGCATAGTGTTCACTCAAAAATTAGAAAGTAAAAGTGGATATTTGGTACTTGATTATAGTGGTTATGTTATACCAGTTAGGGAAATGTTTATTTGTAAGTGATAGAAGTCAACTAGCAATGTCTTAACACATCAGGTGTAATATCTTCACCTAAATAAGAAATCAGAAGTATACTCCTATTGGCACGGGTTCATTTGCTCTGTGATACCATTAAGGACTCAGGTTTTTCAATCTTAATGCTTTGCCATTTTAGCATTTTGGTCTTCTAATTTGTAGCTTTATGGTTGCAAAATGACTGCTTCTCCTGGATCCACTATGTACATATTTAATTAAGGAAGAAGGGTTGTATGTAGTCTACCAATCACTGCTGTCCCTCTTCCATCAGGAATACAAGTGATTTCCCACAATACCTCAAAAGACTTTGACTAATGTCTCATTGATGATATCTGTGCCCAATGGTTCCTTCCAGCTGTATTTATTTGGGGACCAAGCTCCCCACATTATCAAGGTTTTATTATCAGGACAAAAGTGGGGGAATAACCATTTGATGAGGTACTTTTAGTGATGCACTAGTGGTCATCATGAGAAACATAACCATTTTGTTACACTTCCATACACTCATATGGTTTAGCATTTATAGTTTTGATATCAAATTACATATGGTGAATAGGCACCATTAATTTTTCATTGCTTGAGTTCTCTGAAATTTTAATTTACAATTCAGAAGTTGTGATTTATTCTGCAGTTGGGATTTATGAGTTTTTGTTTATTTGCTTTTCTTTTTCCTTGAAAAAGAAATTGCAAGGGGGCAAATGCCACTTGAAGAATCATCCTCCATTTTATTTCATTCCATTGTCCCTCCATGCTCATTGTAACTTTCTTTCTGTTTCTTAAACATGCCAAGGGTACCTTCATCCCATGGTTTTTGCGATTGTTTTTCAGTAGGAGAAGTTCTCTTCCATACCGCCCATCTCCCACTGTCTTCCATACCAGGTTCTTCTTCCACAATATGCCATCATTCAAATTTCACCCTCTCGGGGGGTCCTTTTTACTTTTTTTTTTTTTTTTTTTTTGAATTTCAACAAACTTTCTTCATTGCTCTCATTTTTTAAAAGTTTAATTTAATTTTTAAAGAAGCTGAGATTATATAAATGTTACATTGAGAATATAGGGGATTCCCATATGTGGGGTCCTTATTCTGACTAGACTACATTTGCAGCTCCCTCAGTCCAGTCAAACTCTTATATTACGGTGTTTTATCTTATCCATTTGCTTGGTTTTATTTTCTTAATGTTTGTTTCTTCCTTTTTAAAAGATAAATTTGGTCGATCCATTGGTTTTATTCATCCCCACATCCTCAGAACGTAGTTCAGTTATTAGCACATCTAGTAGTCACATTATAAATATTTGTTCAATGGTCTCATATCTTCTTATCATGAAAGAAGATGTGATATGTGATTGCCTACAAAATGTGATGCACTATATAAAGCTCTTTCAAGTGTAATTTCTTAAGTAACATTTTCTAAAACCTTGCAAAATATATATGACTGGCCTTATTTACAGATATGGGCACTGAGGCGTAGAGAGCTTAAATATATTTCCAAAGGTCAATATTTAGTATGTGGTAAAATTTATACTCAAGTACATAAGACTCACATGTTCTTTCCTCTCTACTCTGCCTCCCTTCTTTATTGTGGTTCCTTGGTTTACACTTTAATAAAACCCTCCCTTTCTAAGTGTTCTTGCTTCCAAATGCAGAAACTAAGAGTCCAATTCAAATAACAAGATCTGCAAGGTAAAGTGCTTTCTAATATTCCTGAATCCCTTATCTCTTTGCTTCCTGCACTACTTGAGAATGTTATTCTTGTATTCTTCAAGACTTTGGTTAGTAAGGAAGCATTAGAAAACAAATACTCTTGTTGCTAAGGTAATTCAATGAAAAATTTTTTGGAAAACTGATCCTGCAAGAAGCCAGCTGGGATTACTGAGACTTGAAACTATTGTGCCTATTAGTACAGGAATCCTCCTTTTTGTGGTCAGGTTACCCCTCCTGGAATAAAACTGCTCTCTCAACTTCAAACTCACTTCAGAAAGAACTCCTTCTTTGTGCTACTTTTGACCTTCCTTCTAACTCAGCATGCTTTAAGACTCCACTCTGAATTCTAAAGTACTCCAAATATTTTTCTCCATCTCCAATGGAAATGCTTAAAAGTTTGCATAGAAAAACATCAGCTCAAGGTTGCCCAAGAAAGTGCCTTCAAGTCGCAGGGGACTTTATTGCAAAGCTACATTTTTTTCCTACTTCAAGAAAGAAGGCATTATGGAGATAATTATTTTTGTCCCATTTAATTATATTTTTTTATCATTTACTTGATAAGGAAATATTAAAAATAGCTTATTTAAATAACTAAGTATAAGCTATTCAGTTCTTCCCTTAACTTTGACACTGGTAATTTCAAAGGTATTTCATAGTATTTAATAAAAACAAGACTAGATGCAGGTAAGAAAACTATTAAAATTTATGCAATCTTCTATTTTTGTTACCATTTGGTAAAATAAATATTAATTATTTCATATGGTTTTCCTTGAAGTGAATCAAAGCTAAGCTGAATCCTTGAATTTAGAAAAATCTAGTTTTTGGATATATTTAATATCTTCTTTACTATGCCTCTGTTAAATTAACAAGTGTTAACTAAGAATTTAAAGTTTGTTTCTTTGTCATGTCACTTCAAATCTACCTGACACTGACTGGTAGTTCTGAAATGTCTTCATGTTATGAGTGATCAGTATTTGATGACTGACTCAACAGTTTTAAAAGACAGTCTCTGAAAATGCCTGAATCATTATTTAGCTTAAGATCGTTCTTAATCCAAATAAAGTATGTCATATTGTTTTTTAAAAACACATTTTCTTTGTCACCCCACCATCATATACATTCAAAAGGAAAGATATTCACACTGAATAGTCTACCTTTTTTCCAGTGGAAATACAAAAGCAGTGAAATTCCTTTAAATAACGGATATGACTCTGTGGACACTATGTCTACGTTATATAAGAATGTGGGGAAATAACATAAGTATATATGGACATCTAGTATGTTCCAGGAGCTGGGCTACATATTTTATATCATCACCATCAACATCTTCACACTTACTATGTGCCAGGCACTTCAAATAATTGTCTTACTGTATCATTCAATATTCATAAACACTTTATGAGTTGGGTGCTGTTATTTTTACTTTATAAATAAAGAAACTGAGGCACAGGGAAGTTATGTTCTTGCCCAAGTTAAGAGAGCTAAGAAATGGAACCATAGTGTTCAAGCACAGGTAGTCTGGATGGTGTGCCCAGTTTTTAGACACTATATTTAATCATCGAATCTACACAATATCCCCATGGTGAGTGTATAGGATCCTTTGTTTATAAATGAGCAAACAGATACAATAATATGAAGCCATTTAATTAGGGTCACATAATTAGTAAATGATAGACCTCCAAAAAGTCACATCTGCTGACTTTTAATATTAAGCTTTTTACATTTAACTTTAAGCTCTCCAAACTAAGTTTCATATCTGAGAAATGTGGAAGCAGCTATATCATAGTATTCTAAAAAAGATTAAATTTTAAGTGAGCCAATATCTGTCAGAATTCTTTTCACACTGTTGAACTCATACATGATGCAGATCAGGCCCATGAAGATATATTTATAATACATGCCTATATAACACCTAAATTGTTTCCCTTCATTTATAATATCTGGAATGGTTATGAGTCCTTATATTTCAGGCAAGTTTCTGGTCAAAGCAGACAGATATTATGATCCATGTAGTTTTGTATCTAATTTGTACCTCAGATGTGACCCAAAGGAAGGATGACCTATTGCCCATGTTTTGATATAATTCAGAAACATGATCTCAACAGAACACTAAGTATCTTTCCCACATAACCATTTTTGGCATTTCTGCTATAAATTTATCAATGTTATTTTCATATTTTAAAAACTTAACATGGTGATATACTCAATAAAATGAAAAGTAATATATTCATTAAAAAACCACTGAATGAGTGATTCTTTGCCTTCAGGTTTATTTCCTTTTATAAATTAATTGCAGTCTGAGGCTGAGACTTCTCTTAGGACAAGTCAGACAACTTGGATAAAGGGGATTTCAAATCAACCTTTTGTAATTTAGGGCAACTAGGTCAATGAAATATCTGAGATTGAAAGAATATATAAAATAGCCTCTCAATGGTATATACAGTGTCAGATGAGAGAAGGGAGATGGGGGACCTGTAGAATGGATAAAACAAATTCCTCCTTGTTATTAATCACTATGACCCTGGCATTCCTATGCAATGACAGAATTTTCAAATACTATAATTTCTAAAGCTCATTGCTTTCCTGCAAGAAAGTTTGACTGAAACATTTATAGGAGAGAAAATTAAGGCTCAGAAAGGTTAAATAGTTTCTACAAAAGCAGCTAATGTAGTAGATGCTGGCCATATGCCTGTTCCTTGGAGCCTTCTGATGGGGCAGCCCTCAGGCAGCCAGAAAGTCACCCCATCTCCAACCAGGGAGAGTAAATTGATTGTGGACACCTGACTAACTTTTGCTAATCTGTTGGATGAAGGTTGACATGTTTTTACAAATCCTGACGTGAAAAAATGAGTTGATTGAAGCCATCTTGGACCCAAGAACAATTTCCAAATTCTATTCCTTCTGTAATAATGTTGTTGGTTTTTTCCAGTTCCTTCTGCTTTTTTTAAAAAATAATTTTATTTTTTATTTTTTAAGATACTTAGATTACATAAATGTTACACAAAAATTGTAGGGATTCCCATATGCCCCACCTCCCACATAAACATCCTTCATTAGTGTGGCACATCACCTGCAATAGATACACATATCTTGGGGCTTTGCCACTAAGCATGGACCATAGTTCACATTGTAGACCACACTCTCTCACACACAGTTCTGCATGTTATATGATGATATAAAATGGCCTATATCTGTCATTGCAATGTCACTCAGGATAATTCCCAAGTCCCGAAAAAGCCCCTGTATTACAACTGCTTTTCCCTCTCCCTGCCCCTAAAGCATCCGGTGGCCACTGGCTCCACATGAATGTTGTAATTACTTCCATTGTGTGGATCACAATATGTCTATAACAGAATACCAGTAAGTTCACTCTAGTCCATAGCTCTTCCCCCAGTTCTGAGGAGTCTGAGATGGTGATGTCCACTCCACTTCCAAGTGAGAGGGGTCCTTCTGCTTTTAATGAAAGTAACACAACTTGAGGTTATTTGAGGAAGTCTACCCAAAATAGCTCAGGAATAGCTGAATCTAGATGGAACTCAAGAAGTACACATAGATTTTGAAGTAGCAGGCCATAAACATGTGAGATTCAGATTAGGAGGTATGCCTGTGTAACGTGTATACTATTTTTGTGGATGTTTGTTAAGGAAGTTACCAAAAGTATATACCATCAAATGAGCTCCACTTTTCAAGATAGCTACCTAAGAAGGTCTTAAAGTTCTTCCATGATATTTTGTAAATTCTACCTTCAGTAAGTTGATGAGAAACACAAACTACTCTTTCATTTCTTCTGATTCCATTTCATGTTTAAACACAATTAAACTTAAATTAAAAGAATAGGAATTTCCTCTCATTCAAAATAATCACTCAAGGGCTGTGTTACAGGTTTTAATGGAAAACTTTAATGAAGGGCTATTGAACTGGACCCATCACTGAAACAAGTGCCAACATTCCCAGACTAACTAATTTGATGAACACACTAATTTGGATGTTGTAAGATAGTACCATTTTGTTTTGAACATACATTTAAAAAAATTATTTTCTAGCAAGACCATTAAACAATGAAATTTAATATATTGCTTGAATTTATCAGGCAGTGTCCCCAAATAATAATAATATCAAAAACTAACAACTATAGAACATTAACCATGGCTAGGCACTGTTTTAAGTCATTTATTAGCTCATATAATTCTCACAAAACTCACTTATGTATAAGATAACTACAGCACAGAGAATTAAAATACTTGTACAAGATCACTCTTCTACTAAGTTTTATGCCTTGCTATATAACCCGGGCATTCTTCTTTCAGTCTGTGCTCTTAGGTTCTTTGCTTTAATAGTCAAACTAGTTTAAACTTCATTGTCTTTTAATAGACACAAATATATTACGTTATAAAAATATTCATTTTTTTTCAAAATATGAAAGATATTGAAAGTAATAGTTCTAAAGTACAAGATTGTAATTATTGCATATGTCCTTTACAAAAAAGTAATGATTCATTTTATATGAGAAAAAATATATATCTCTTGGTGTTATATAATTGTATAAAAATCAGTAGCCACATTTAGGGACATTTATTCATTCATTTTGAGATAAAACATGCAATGTTTATATATATATATAAGAGGTCATATTTAATTACAAAAAGTTTTTCTACATAAAACTACTGACAACACAAAATTGTGTTTATTTTAATATCCTTTGATCTGAATTGTACTTCAGCCAAGAGAATTTTGCATCCCACTTAAGAGTCTGTACCATTAAGGATTTCTTTATAATGATAGGATATTATAAAATACACAGCTTAGAAAAATACATATTTTCCCTTGGCTTTTTTCTCTCAATTACCTATACTTTATTAGATTTTGATTGATGTTTTTAATGGGGTGGTTATATAAATGAAAGGGAAACCCGCCTTTGCAGAAAGCTATTATTTCCAAATGTTTGAATGGAATAATCTGTGTATCCTTTGCTAAGAATAAACTGACATCTAAAGTCAACCTTAATATATTTGGGTTTTGTTTAAGGTGACCTACATATATTCTAGATTTATTTTTAAATCTGTGAAAGCTTTCACTTAAGCATTGTGACAGCTCCATTTCATTGTTAGCTGAATGGAATGTTTTTATGTGTCCTCTACTCCTAAATGCCATTGAATGTGAACACAAGACAAATATAAATACATTTTGTAAACCACCACATACAAAAAAAAAAATGTAATTTTAAATGTGGCCGGCATGAAGGAGTCTACACAATTGTCAGAACTGAGAAAGGCGATTAATATCAATACAACACAATATTTTACTACTGTTGTTCAGATTTCTTCCTGTACCCTGCCATTTCTCAACGTTCCAACTTTGCTTACCAATGGGAACTCAGCTTTAATATTTTTCTGTTATACTCTATATCACTTTTAAATATACTGCTTAGTTGAGGGGAGTTTCAAAAGGTAGTCTCTGAAACAGGATTGGAAGAATCCTAATATCTCCCAAATGTCTGAAAGGTAAATATCTCTGAGTATTTGAGGCTATCTCTTCAACTTGTTCTATATTTTGAGTAATGTCCTGCATTTCCTTAAATGTTAGAGAGCTTAATCTCCTTTGTCATTTAAGTTAAAGTGTTGTTAATTTTGTACCTTCCTCATATATGCTAAGCAGGATTTTTGAAATCTAGGAGCATACCTATTTTTGATATTATGTTACTTTGGAGGATGACATTTGTTTTAGTTTTCCCGAGTTGCTATGATAAATATCACACAATGGTTTCGCTTAAACAACGGGGATTTATTGGTTGTGAGACTGGAAGTTCAAAACTGAGGTATCATTAGGCAACACTTTTTCCTGAGTGTGTAACATTCTAGTGCTAGCTGCCAGCAATTCTTGGGGTTCCTTTGCTTGTGTCCCTGCTACCAGTAATCACATGGCAAGGCCATCTCCTATCTTTCTGGGTTCCCATTTCCTCCCTGTGGCTCTTTGTGACGGTGTGCAAATTAAGACTCACCTTCATTCAGCTGGACCACACCTTAACTAAAAGTACATCTTCAAAAGATCCTAGTGACAAGGGGTTCACATTTAAAAGAATGTGGATAAATTAAGAAGGTCTAAATTGGTGTACATAATTCAATTTACCACATGTTAGGGTTGTCTTTATGAACAAAAAGGTATATTCATATGCTAGTTAGTATATACCAGAGATTCACAAAAGACTGATCTGTATTTCTTACATGAGATTTCTGAAGACAAATATCAAAAGCTTACTTGTTCTTCTCTAGTGATGATATAACTCACTGCTGACAGTGTATAAACTATTAGGTACAGTAAGGATTAGATAAAAATTATCTTTTCATCTGTATGCAAACTCCATAATTTTTTAAACTTTTAATTAATTTTTCTAAAGGACATTTGTTCCAGATTTAATCTAAGTCATTTGTTGGAAAATATTTTTTGGATAAAAAATGAGTAGCTCCATCACAAAACTACCAAATGTTCAAATCTTTCCTATGTCCCTTAAAATATCTGAAGATGTTAATAATTACTCTATTTTGATTTTACATGATAGCTTTCTGATATCTACATAAGTCCCTCCCTAAATTTGTCTGACCATGAATAAGCTATGAAATGCCTATTTATTGACAAATCCTTGAATGTCAACCATCCTAATTCAATTATTCTGAAAATTAAAGTAAAATACTGAATGCTTGCAAATGCCTCACTTCCAGAACAACCCGAAGAAAAGCTTATCCTCAAGAATTACTTATTATGCCCAAAATAGGCAACAGCAGCAGACTCTCTAGAAGGTTGTTCCAGTATGTACAGTCTCAAACTTGCATGAGTTAATTACTTAAGAAATGCTTTTGCAATGTATAAATCAGGATCTAGCTGGACCTAGCTTGAGAAAAGAACAAGCACCTCAAGAATCAAAGCCATGATTTCAGTCAAAAGTCTTAAAGTGTTAGTAGCCTCATTCAAACAGGATTCAATATTCATGACATTACATGGAAGAAAACAATTCTCAATTCCATGGAAATTAATGATACATTACTGAATCTCTGAAGTACTTTGAACAAGAAGTTATCAAAAAGCATATATGACAAAAGGCCAGAGTCTTCAGAATAAAAATAAACTACCAGCACAGACAGTATATGGTTCATAGGGATGTGTGTATGTGTGTGTAAGAATTTTACCAGATTTATCTTTGTTAAACAAGTTAAAAGCATGCAACTAATAAGAATGTGCCAGGATATTGCCATCCCCACCCCTTCTTCTTTAGTGACTTTATTTGTTTTATAATTGTTTCATTGTGGATCAACTGTCACCAGCTCAATATGGTGCCCAAGACTGAAAATCCTCCAGACAACAAATATTTTGGAATCCAATTCATTAGCTTTTTTATGATTAGCTCATTTAAAATATGCATGTATATATTGGGTATGGGTGCAGTGGCCTGCATTACATTTGTGAAGGATTAAGCCAACCTATATGGAATATTCTGAATAATGACAAAAAGGAGTCAGTGCCTGTCATTCAAGAGGTGTCACAGGTGGCATTACAATGTATAGCTACCTCAGTTCAGGAGTCTGGCACTCAGTGCCACAGGCTCAGACACCTGAATTGCAAAGACTTCAAAGAGGTGCCCTTTTGAAGGGAACATATATTTTAAGAAAGGTTTCAGAGATAGAGATGTGTGTTTGAAACTCTAACACCTGTTATGTATCTACTACAAGAGAACATCTGACTCATGTATTGTCTCTATAGGGCAAAGGAAATGGTCTTCTGAATATTCTTGGTCAGCATGGGATCAGAGCAAGGGCAGTCAATTAATTATAACTGTTAAATATTTGACTGCACTAATATAATATCTTCATTCCTGCTATGGCAATATACTTGCCACTCAGGGGAGGCACGATAGTACTAAAACAAGAGCCCAGCCCCACACTGGATGGCGGTGTCGTGGGACCTGAATGAGCACCATCGGTTTTGGCAGTCAAGAAGTCCTCTTTCCAAGGTCAAAAAACTTTCTCTTTTTCATGGACGCATTTTGCCAAAATTCAGTCTTCTGATCACTCAAACATTTTAGGCCTAGGAGCCATTTAAGCTGCCTTTGCCATGTCTGGTCTGAAATGTTAAATGTTGATTTCAAAATAAATTCTCACTGAGTAGCAGTTGACATATTTTCCTGTACTTGAGCAGCAAGTCTCTGTAGCATCTGTGTATTCACAAGTTGCATTAAAAGTGTTTAAGCAGACTGATTTGCTCTTCCTTATCAATATGTTTATTAAAAAATAAAGTTCAAAAGCATCCTTAAACTTTATTTAATTCCGGTTTGAATTATTCTGAACTTTAAAAAAAAAATCTATCTGCAATTATTTTATGACCCTAATTAATCAAAATATCAGCTCTCAGAAACAAGCATGCTTTGGGAAAATTTTCTGTCAAAAAATAATACTAATAATGATAGACTGCATCTAAACTACAAGGGAGATATTTGGTTTTCCTCCAAAATGAGATTTTCGTGTTCAGGTAAAATAAAATACTCTCCCCTGTGTTGCTAGAAATGCAGAATATATAATGTGTGATTTTAATATTCATGCAATAGAGAATAATGTTTCACCTGTATGAATATGGAAACTCATTCCTGCCTCTTTATTATAGGAGCAAAAATTAGTGTAGCTTAATAGTCCTGAAAGCTTCCTGATTACATATAACAGAGGTCAAAAAACTTTGTCTGACTTATTGTGATCCTAGCAATGGAAGAACTTTAATCGTTAATGTGGAGGCAGTGGCTACTGAAGGTTCTGAGGGCAGGGAGAAGGAAAAACAGGTGTAATATGGGGACATTTTCGGGACTTGGGAATTGTCCTGAATAACATTGCAATGACAGATACAAGCCATTATAAATCTTGTCATAACTTACAAAATTGTGCAGGAGAGAGTTTAAACTAAAATGTAAACTATAATCCACACTTAGTGGCAATTCTCCAAAATATGTTCACCAACTGTAACAAATGTACCACACTAATGAAGGATGTTGTTAATGTGGGAAAATCTGGGAGGCGTTGGGAGCGGGGCATATGGGTATCCTCTATATTTTTTATGTAACATTTATGTAATCTAAATATCTTTTTAAAATTAAAAAACTATATTAAAAAAAAAAAAAAAAAACTTTGTAAAGAACCAGACAATAAATATTTTAGCCTTTGGAGACCAGACTATCTCTGTCCCAAATACTCAACTATGCTTGAAAACAGCCAGAGGTAATACACAAACAAGTGAACATAGCTGCACCCCAGTAAACTTTAGTTAGCAAAATAGGAGGGGGGCCAGATTTAGCCTGTGGGCCAGAGTTCGCTGATATGGAAGAATCTGAAACATGTCATTTCATACGTAACTGATGTAACATGGTGAGTACTTTCTATATATTTTGTCACATACCATCTTGGATTCTGAAGCAAGGCTTAAATTTTTAGCTTTAAAAACATGAAACAAATATTCAATTTCATAATGTCAGTTAATTTAATGTTGGGCAGAGTTCAAAAAAAAGAAGTTATCTTCAGTCTATTGATTTTTGCAGTCATTTTCATATTAACTAGCTTTCATCATTCTGTTAGCTTGTACAGTTGATTCGCAAAAGTCTTTCCTTTACTAATAACTGGCTAAAGTTCAGTAAAGGTTAGAGATTATCAAAAGGTTCGTGTCATTTACAAAGTGTGGGCAAGTCATTGATTGCTGTTATACCACTTCAGGCTTATAACTGACTGAAAGGTTACCTTCTCATTGATGAAAGCCTACTAAGACGCAAGGCAATAGGAAATATTGATGGAATGTCTAAAAGGTAAAAATGGAATTGTGATTCATTGTGAAATTACACTTAGAAGTCTATTTTAAGGCATCAGAATTTAGAGAGTTGTTTTCATTTATTTTCTCCTGCTTATAAGCCAGTGTTCTTTTTCTCCTGCTTGTAAGCCAGTGTTCTAATGCCAGCTGATTGCTGGAGGATGCTGCAGTAACAATTCTTGAATTTCTTTCCAGATTATAGGATGGCACCAATGAGAAAATACAGGCTCTTCTTTGAAACTCCTTATCGTCAATAAAAAACTGCCCCCTTCCTCCCACCAGGATATTAGCAGAGCCAACCTCCCTCAATGAAGGAGGATAATGGAAATACCTGGAGAGCTCACTGATGCCCAGTCCTTTGCTCAATATGTCATAGACATTGCCTCAATGGCCAGGACAATAGCCCTCTGAGGTTAGCATTTTATAGTAGAAGAAGCTGAAAACCAGAAGATATTCAATAGCTTGCTCAAGGTTAAAAAGCTGCAGTGTGACAGCATTTGAATTTCAAAGCCCTGGCTCATAATCACCAATGCTCATACACCTTGAGGCCAGTGGAGGGGGTCATCAGCTCTCTCTCAGTCATGATGGATCACTGTTGGCTGCTCACTACATCTCTATCCTCCTGTACAAATATGTTTTTTGAATTCCGTGCCATCCATCTAATCTGCTCCCTGTATCTCTTTATTGATATTCTTTGCAGATCTAGTTACTTCCCTAGTTTGACTGAGGATTCTGGACCTGAAGTTTAAAAAAATTAATACCCATGTGGGTAACACAAATTACTTCTCAACATGTTTTTCTCTCTCTTTACTCCGAAGACTTTCACCTTCGCTTCAGCAAATGAGGAATGCATTTGGACTTTGTCATTTCCCTCAAATGATGCACCTATGAGTTCTTACTCTCCAACATCTCAATTTTAAATACAGTATTAAAATATTGTGTTCCTTTCCTCTCACTCCTTTTCCCATTACTCGTCTTCTTCTCCCATGCATTGACCTCTTTATTTTCTAACCATCTCTTATCCTTTTTATTTTTCACTTCCAGAATATAACCTAATAATAATTATAGCAATAATAATAGTATAAATAAATAAATATATATATATATATATATATAATTTTAAAAAAACTATGTAGCAGGCACTGTATAAAGAACTATATATTGTTTTCATATCTGGGACTCAGAGGAGTAGTGCAAACATCCATGGCTGTGAAGCTAAACAACGACATAATTAGAATGAGAGAGCAGGTCTGCATCTCTCAGTCTAAAAACTACATATCTTTTCCGTCTACATTGTTGCCTTGTGACTTACAGCCATGTTATCCACAGCTTTAATAAACTGCCCTCATTACCACAAGTGCTCTTCTATCCTGTCCTTCAGTGAAACCATTCCTGGAAAGCTCATCACTGCAATTAAGAGATTAAACATGATTAATTCCTTTACCTTCAATTTAATAGGGCCTTGTAAGAAAGGATATAAACAAGTGTATTCAACCAGCTATCTTTCACTAGGAGTTTCACCTCATTGTATTGTAATCATTGGCTTATTTTTTGTCTCTGCCTCTTTTAGAATATGGGTTCTTGAGGACAGAAATAATAATTATTATTATTTATTATTCCCAATTGCAAGCACACACTAGGTGTTCAGTGGGATATTTTCTACACTAGTTAATGATTAAATGAATATATTAATGGATGAATAATTACAAGGTTATAGAGACTGGAATTCTAACATTGAGATCAGAACTGACCTCATATTACATGAGTGGGGCTAGAAATTTATTTCACTTATCTCCTCCACAGTTTTCTTCATTGTAAATTGGAAATAATATTCATTCTGTCTTGTTCTTAAAATGAAAGATAAAGATGATTATGATGAAAACCATAAATATAAGCATGTTGTATAAGCTATAGTTATAAAATATCAGCACTTAATATTAGAAAAATAACAAATATTTATAAGATGAATAACAAATACTGAAGACTCTCTGTATACCAAACCTAGGTGGTGGGTATTATAATTCTATTATAATATTATCAGATGCATAACCAAGGCTCAGCAAAATAAAATAAATTGCACAAGATCATGCTACTAGTAAGCAGTTGAGTCAGAATTTAAACTAAGAATTGAATGGCCTTAATGTCAGCCCCTGCTACCTCCTAACCTGCAAACCTACCCGCCTTAAGTATGTGAGGCATTGACAAAAAGCTATAAGTAAAATAAGAAATAGCAATATAAGAAAGGAGATCACAAGGCACAGTAGACTGAATTTATGTTTGTTTTTCTTTTTACAGATTTAGGGAAGGTTAAGGCCAGCTAAGAGAAGAGTTGTGAAGACAATGTTCTATTATTTGTAATACTTCTTTGCACTCTATTTGTAACACTTCTTTGAGAATAATGGAAATCATAAAATGCTTGAAACAGCAAAACATTTAAGGAAAATATGCCATAAAGCCAGAAAAGAGTGAAAAAAAAGTGAACAGGGAATCATAAAGCTTTCAAGAGTATGAATCTCTGGCTTTTTAACTAATAGCATAAGGAAATTGAAACTTCAGTGACTTTTGAGTTTGATTGCTGGGAAATATGTGTTACTAGGATTCACATGGGATAAACTGTTCAATGAAAAGAACAAAATCAGAGATTGACAGGTCCATTCAGTGAGCCATCAATGTTTAATGGGCAGAACAGATGTATGTGTCTTTACAAACACAGTGTGATGTTGCTTCAAGGCCAGGGGTTTGAAAGTCAGATTCTGGTTCACATTTAGGCAGTTTAGTGCCCCATTGCAGGTTAGGGCCTGTCTTTGAATTTCAATTCCCATCTTTAAAACAGGAAATATGGTAAAATTTAGAAAGAACCTGGCATAGGGCCTATCATGTACTACAGCTTAATTCATTGAGTTTATATATGCATTCATTTGTGAAACCAAGTAATAAGCCCTTGAGACAACACTTTCTGCCCGAAGGACTGTGGAATTTAGAGAAAGATAGATACAAGAACTCAGTCAGTACAGTGTAGTGGGCACGTGCTATAAAGAGGTAAGAGTGTGGTACTATAAGAACCTGCAGGACTGCCACTCAGTTGTGCCTGGGGAGTCAATAAAAGCTTCCAGAGAGAGGGATTGTACATCTGGAGGAAAGATGAACACAAGTGATCTAATGAGAAGTCAGGAAAGCACTGCATACCAGAGAAACGGACCCAGTGCCAAGGCATGTTGTTATTATCCAGTCGAGCCAGTCCTTAGAAATAGATTTTGAAGAGGGAGAGATCAGGAGGCCAGAGTCAATCCAAAGGCTAAATTTGGAGTTCAGCTTTTAATTATTCCTTCTCTTGACAAGATTAAGCAAGCTTAAGGTCAACCAAAATTTCATCTAATCTTACATCCTATTCTAAATAAATATTTAGGAAAATGTGAGAATTAAACTAGTTAACAAAGCCCCAACCAACCAGAGCAGTAGATGTGTTAGCGTAGGAGCAGGGCCATGGAATCTCTTGCTGATGCACATGTTAACCCTTGGGGAGTCCGGAGGGGAAGGGCTTCAGGAAAGAGGGGAAGGGTTCCAGGAAAGAAGTCAAGTTGGTTTTGTGGACATGGTAATTGGAAGGCTATGGGTGATGGCTATTTCTAACTCGTATAAACAAATTTCAATATTTCACAATAGACATGATCAGCCTGTGTGGACTAAGTGAATATCAGACCTGGATTTACGTTAAATGACTAAGTCATGTCAAGTCATGGCTTAATTGGTTTTGCCTTGATTTACTTTGTAGTAATTTAACATCTCCATCCCCATAGTGTGTGAGTGTAGGTTCTCTACTGGACTTACTTTGCAGTTATCCACAAATGAGTCGAATGGTCAAACAATGTGCATTATAAGAAGAAATAAATTATTTAAGATTTTGGTGGTTTTGGCACCATATAAATTGTCTTCAATTTAAAATGACTCACCCTTCAAAGACAATAAAACTTCTTTAGGATTTTGACATATTCCAAGTACGTTCACATTATCCAATTCACACACAGCATCAAGAGGTAGATAGTGTATGAATTCAGTAATTTTCAAATTATTCTCAAGTGAGATTCTGCTGTTGCTATATTATCACTTAGCAAAAAAAGACAGGTATTATCTCCACTTTGAAAATGAGGAATATGAGAACTAAGGAGATACAATGCCTTGATGGAACTAAAATGAGTTTCAATACTCCTGTACTGAAAAATGCATAGAAATGCATTTGGACATAGAATTTTATTTTATTTTATTTTTTATTTTTTTATTTTTTTTTAGCTTAATTGTGTTGTTTATTTTTCTTGGGGTTATCTGCACATTTTTAATTGAGGTACTATTCACATAACATAAAATTAACCATTTTTATTTTATTAATTTGAAAGATTTAAAGGGAAGTTATTATAAATAATACATGTTTTGTGCTATGTAACATATTTTAAAGAATAACTGAAGTTATGCCTTTTAACATTATACTGTTTTTTAATATGAGGCCGTTTATTACTAGGGTATTTTTTTTTAATTTTTTTTTTAATTAATTTTTATTTTGGGTAAAAATCAAAATTCTCACAATACATACAAACATTTGCAAAATGATATATAAATATATATGCATATATGTGTATTTGCTTACAAAAATGTTATTTATATATATATATATATACATATATTTTAAGAGGTGCTTAGATTACCCAAAATATTACATGGAACCCACTGGGATTCCCATGTTGCCCACATAGAATTTTAAAACCAAAGACCTTTCACATGTTGAATTAAAAAGGGCTAAAAATGATCATTTGGATGTTTATAGTAAAAGTCTTCAAATTACTATTTCCTAATGATAGTAAAGCACACAGATGATGGAATCAAATTCTCATTCTAAAAACTGTTGTTTCAGCAGATGATTTTCTGAAAACTTATATTAGATTTTGGCTCTGGACTCTCTAACTAAAATGTGTCTGCTTAATTAAACCTGAAACTAAAATCTACAAAGTACTTCTGGCTTCAGAGGAAACAACAGCAAGCTTCTGAATTATAAGCAGAGAAGAATAGGGAAAGGAATAATGCTAATTTTAGCAAATAGAGTTCGAAAATACTTTTATATAGTAATCAATAACTACTATTGATTTTGAGTATATCCATATACCATTTTTAATAATTTTTTTCTTATAATCTGATCTAAGTATTTCCAACATTTCATCCAATCTAATGAAATGTAAGGAAACACAAATAACTCATATATTTCAGAAAAACTTGCAAGTGCCTTCCTTGTGTAAGACACTGGGTCAGAGGATCTGAGGATAAGCAAATTCTGTCTCAAAATCATGTTCTCAAGTTCTCAGTCTAGCACAGGAGATGGGGCACATGTATATAAAAGAGCTATATTCAAAATGCTAAGTGACTACAATTAAAAACAAATAATATTTGTGAAAGGTAAAAATAAAACAGTTTAAAGACTGCTTTATATCTTTTGGCTGAAACATGATGCCAAGTTTCTGAATAAATTTCTGAAGGAAACTCAATTATCAGGACTTTAAAACTAGGTGTATTTCCACTTATTTTTTCGAGACAAGTAATTCAATGGAAGAAACATAGCATGTACAACAAATGGTGCTAGAGAAATTAGACATCCATAGGCAAAAAACGAAACCTCACCTGAATCTCACACTTTATACAAACTCATCTCAAAACATATGTTAAACTTCAATGTAAAACATGAGCTATCAAATAACAAAAAAGTAGGAAAAATCTTTAGAATCGAGGGCTAGGGAAAACATTGTTAGAATTAATGCCAAAACTATGATACATAAAAGGGAAACTGATGAATTAGACTTTATACTTAAAAAATCGTTTTGCTCTGTGAAAGACACTCTACAAGAATAAAAAGACACAATGTAGTCCAGGAGAAAATATTTGTAAGCTACATATACTACAAAAGATTAATATCTAGAATATATATATAACTCTCAGACTTCAACAATAAGAAATAAAGGAATTAGAAAAGAGGCAAAAGACACAAAGAGTTATTTCAAAACACAAGATATAAAAATGATATTCACCTGAAAAAATGTTCAACATCATTAGTTCTTAGGAAAATGCAAATTAAAAGTACAATATGATATTACTACATACCTATCAAAATGGTTAATTAAAAAAAAAAAAACACAACACAAAATGCTAGCGAGGATGAGGAAAAATGTAATCAGTCATATACCAGTGGGACGTTAAAATGGAATAGTCACTCAGGAAAGCAGTTTGGTAGGTCCTTTTAAAAACTAACATGCAACTACCATATGACCTAGCAATTGCATTCCAGGGTATTCAGCCCAAAGGAATGAAAACTTATGTTCATGTAAAAATCTGCTCACGAATGTTCATAGCAGATCTATTTGTAATAGAACCAAACTGGCAACTACATAAGTGTCCTTTAATAGATGAAAAGTTACACACACTGTGGTGTATCCAACCAAGTACTCTACAATAAAAAGAACAAATTATGAATTCAGGCAATAATTTGGATGAGTCTCCAAAGAATTATGCTGAGTGAGAAAATAATCTAATCACTTAATTTTTCATAGTGTATCATTTCATTTATATAACATTTTTCAAGTTACAACATTTTAGAAGTGAAGAAGAGAATATACGTTGCCAAGGGTTAAAAATAGGGATGCATGAGTGAGATCAGTCAGTATGAATACACAAGGGCAACACAAGGGCTTCTTGTGGTGACATGGAAATGTTCTGTATCTTGATGGTATCAATGTCAACATCATGGCTGTACTATAGTTTTCAAAAGTGTTACTGTTTTAGTTACCTAGGCTGATAAAGCAAATACCAAGAAAGGGGCTGGTTTAAACAATAGGAATGTATTAGCTTATGGTTTTGAGGCTAAAGGAAAGTCCAAATCAAAGCATCGTCAAGGAGATGTTTTCTCGCCTAAGACTGGCATTGTGGACTAGATGTCAGCAATCCTTGGCTCCTCTGTCACATGGCAAGGCACATGGCAGCATCTCCTGATCGTCCCTTCTCTTCCAGGTTCCGTTGATATAGCTTCTTGCTTCCTGGGGCTTTCTTTCTCTAAGACTGAATTCCAATCTCTTATAAAGGATTCTAGTAATAAGTTTAAGACCCACCCTAAAAAAGGTAGGACACATCTAATCTGAATCCTACTTAAAATGGATTCACAGCCACAGAAATAGATGAAAGTAAGCAACATGTTTTTCTGGGGTATATACATCTTCGAACCACCACTGGTACTATAGGGAAAAACTGGTTGAAGATACCCAGCAAAATTGAGTAAAGGTACCTGGATTCTCTGTATTATTTGTGAATATGCATCTACAATTATCTCAAAAGAAAAAATTTAAATAAAAAATAAGGGCTTGGGAATGGTGAGAAGATCAGTTACTGTGGGAAGATGGCTGAATAGGAATCTCAGGAAACAGTCCCTGTACCAGAACAACTATTAAAAGCAGGAAGACTGGTTAAAATTATATTTAGTCTAAGTAGTAGTCTAAGAAAGAGATGATGACTGTTTGAATTATAGTGAGATAGTGGAGATGGAAAGAAGTTGATTGAAAATATGTCTTCTAAAATAAAGCAGACTTGCAAAGAGATTGAGTGGATTGGATAGGGGAAAAAGACAAATCAAGGCTAATTTCTTGGCCATTGCTTAGACATTGCACACTAGTTATTTTTAGTTAAAGAAATTAGGTTTCACAGATAGAATTAATTAAATCATTTATTCAACAAACAGTTATTATGCATCTATTAGATCCATCATATGTTAAGTGCTGTGTTATTGGACAATAAAGGAGTTCAGTGTAGCAAGGAAAATAGGCAGGTAAACACAGATGATAACAACATGTCTCATGGAAGCAAACAGAACATACAAAATAAAAGCAGCAATTAGCTCTGCAGGGGAGGTTGGGAGCAACTTCAAAATTTACTGAGAAAATGTGATTTGTTGGGAACTTAAGAATGTATAGATGTTTTACATATGAATAAGGGACATTTTTTGGAAGGTTCTCCAAACCAGTGAGTATACAAAGCAAAAACAAAATGTGCTAAAGAGCTAATGATCAAGTGAAGAATTATTTTCTGAATGATAGTCTTGTGATTTTTTAGGATCATCCTCTTTGCAATTTCTCTTTTTCCTTCTGCTTCCCCCCAAAAAATCCATTATTCTCTTCCTTTCTAATAAATTTCTTAAGAAAGACTCATTCATATTTTCATTACCTACATTTGGATTCATGTTCTAAGTAATGTATTGATTCAGCTAATTCTGGGCTTTCATGACTACTATCTCACATCTATTTCAAATTTAAACGTGCAGGTCTTAATTCTTCCAGAAAGAATGTCAACTGGAGCTCATTAATGACAAAATTTTCTCCATTCCAAGATGAAATAATATAAAAAGGGTAAATGTGGAGAGCTTTTCTTTTTAACTACATATATTCATTTTTTAAAAATTCTCTATCATGTCCTTTTTACTTTTATGGTTTTAAAATTGCTCTTTTAGTGATTTTTAATAGAGTTAAAAAAAGGAAGAGAGTGACAGAGAGAGAGAGTTTTAATATCCTTTCCTGTCCAAATAAGAAACCACTTCTAGATCAGACACCAGACCCTCTACTATGTGTATATCTAGAAATTCATTTGTTCTCAGAATCCAAAGGTCATGGAAACACTGGTAACCATGCTAGTAGAACTGCTATCCAAGAAGGCTGTTACAGATCTGAGAGGTGTGGAGGGGTCTCTAGATAAATACTTAGGGAAGGATAAGGGGATGATGAAGACCCCATCTGTAAGTGTTCATACTGCATTCTTATATTAGAAATGGTAGGAAAACTTGTTCCTATGGATTCTTCAAAATGAAGCTTCAACCACCTATTTTCTGAACATTTATTAGCATCGTGAGGGTTCTCTACCATAGTAGGAAGCAAAGTTCAAACCAAAGGATTAATAAAGAGGGTAGATTAATATTGGATATAGGAACAAGTATACCTCATTGAAGAAAATTAAAGAAGCAAGCAAGATGTGTTTATTTTTTAATCCATAAAAGAAGATGTCATTAAATGTCCCTGATAGCTGTTTGTACAGAGGATATTAAATACCACAAATCAATAAATAAAATGGATTAGAAGATTAAGGATATTCTTATCTCATTGGAATATTTATATCCAGTAGAAAACTCACTCTCTTACTTTGATGTGAGCCCTTGAGCTCAAGGGATGTATCTTTTTCATTGAGGAGGGATATATCATCCTGGTTTAAAAATATATATATAGTTTTGCTTGGAACCAATTCCAAATCAAGCTGTGTAATTAATGAGTTATGTGACTTTGAGCAAGTTTCTTAGATTCCTCATTGTAAAATGGGGATATAAATGTGCCTACATCCCTGTATTGTCATGAGGATCAAATGAAACAATGCAATAGTAAGCACTCCTTAAATATTCATTTATTATGATTAATCTCATCAGCTCTCTATTGCCTAACACAGTGCCTCGCCCATGATGATAACAGTTCTGTAAATAGAGAATTGGGCTGAATTCTATACATAATAAACAACAGGAATGGAAAGCCAAATTCATGTGTTATGGAATTTTTAAGAAAATGTAATAATTTTCCCCAGAATAGCTCTTACCACAAAAAAAAAGTTTCTTAAATATAGATACTAGCAATATAAGATACATTTTAAAATCACAAATAGGAATGAGTCTAGTTCATATAGACTCTTTGTCCAGCCTACAATTCCTTACATGTTTCTGTCTACCCTTTATCACCTTTTAGATGCTTCCATGTTTTGTAATTTATTTTACTTCTTTCAGCAATGTTTAGAATCTTCAGCAGAAAGCCATGCAGTCAAGCAATTAAGATGTCCTGCAGTTTGCAGAAATTAACGGTTATGACCTTAGAGATGCTACTGGTACAGCAAATTCTTGATGTCCTCTTACTGACTTTAGATCAACAGAACAGGTCTAGAAATGGAGTTTGGGATCTGTCAGCACTAGAGGCTAATCAATACGTCTCTTGGGCAACATGTCACTCTATGCAGAGATACAACTTTCAATAAGCTCAAGTCACACTTAGCAGTCTTGTAAAGGCTCAATCTGGATTTCCCATGTGTCAGCTTCCTCGTAATGGATGGCAATGCTGCAGAGAGTTTTTCTGCACTGATGGCTTCTACCAAAGGGAACTTCCCTCTCTTGGCCATGTTATATGTCTTGTGTTAAGAAAAAGAGTTTATTTCTCACAGGAAATAAATCTGTAGGCTAGATATGTGACAGCCAGTCAAAGCATCTTAAATTATCTAAGTGGTCCTGTTTGTCTGTTCTTAACATGGTACACAGAAAGCTTTGGGAATACTGCATCTTCAATGAGCAGGAGGTAAGGCTTCCTTTAACATACACCTAATGATCATCAGTGCTCATCACCACACAAAACCCTGACCTGAATGCATAAAATGAAATGGCCACCATTCCCTGTGATATGAAGGTCTCTTCACAATTCTAAATCCCTGAATATCATTATTATACCCAACACACCATTAAATTTCTCTCTCTTTTGGATTTATGGAAGGTCATTGTTAAAGTTCAGGAACACACATTACCTACCAAATGGAGGAGAACAGATTTAATGGGGATTTTAAAACAGTCCAAAGGCTGACTAGCAATAAACAAAGTTACCTATTTAGTGGCCACACTGAGGAAATTTAATTCATCCTTATGCTTGGCTTCTACATTTGCTACTGATATATTTGCTACTGATACAATATTTAATGGTCTCCAACCCTTTTGTATTTGTTTCCTGTTTCAAGCCTTCACGGTCTCCTGGATTGGATAACAATGTTTACCACTTCTTCATATTTAACCTCTGAGTTAAATATATTTACTAGTTCATCTTGCTCTACACAGTTTCAACCTGACCCAACGTGAACTCCCTCATGCTCTATGCTTGCATCTCTCTCTGGACTTCCCTCTAGGAGTGGATAATGGAGCATGGAAAGCAAGGGATAAAAAGATGGCAAGTTCTGGGACATCCATCTACATCAACTACTGAACAGAATTAGCTAGTCATTACGTTAGAAATCCAAGTGCTTTTACTTTAGAAAGTTACCACAGTTGTGGCTCCATGGAATCCTCCCATCCTGATACTGGTTAGACTAATTTTATAGAGGAGGAAGCACTCTAAAGGAGCTTAAACAACTTGTGACATTTTACACAAATAGTAAATAGCTGAGATTATATATGAACTCAGACCTTCTTTCATAAACAGATATTACTCGAGATATTACTGAAATTCAGTGCAATTCAAATTACCTTCGTGACAATATGTATACAAAGTATATCTCATACAATGAAAGCACATTTAAATAAAATTTTATGTTTTCTATGTAAGTATGTATATTTCTATATGCAGAAAATAATAATTATATATTTATATTGAATTTATATTAGATGTTACATTGTAGAATATTATATAATCATTACCAAAACAATTCTCAGATTTAATTAAATCTCTCTTTTTGTAGCTCAATGAGTCTCAGAGAGGTTAAGTGACTTGCACAGTTTATTCAAATAAATAAGAGCCTTTCCTGTGACTTTAAACCAGGTCTTTGAAATGAACATTTTTTTTTTCTAACATAGCAGAAGCATCATTTCTATATTTGAGTTTCATGATAATCTTACAAGTGGCTCCAGGAAGGGAGTAGTAACATTTGACATGCAAGGAAACAGATCAGGGATAGGAATATGATCCCGTCTTTGACACTGACTTTAGTATTACATGGCTCGATAGTACCAATGATAGGACTAAATCCTGGGCTTCCTCATCCGACAATTTTCTCCACCATACCACAGAGGACACATGCATGCACTGCACTGTACAAGGACACTGTTCTTATAGGAAGCAATATACTGCTTTAATTTTCAAAAGCAGAATTATTTATATTAAAAATTAAATAATTAAAAATGAATCCTGTTCCTTATAAGAACAAATCTCAACTATCAGATAAAAATAGGTCTCTGATATTGGGTAACCAGATTTAGGGGGAAACTTTTGTTTTATAATATCATAATGATTGTTTTGACATGGTTTCCATTTTTTTTTTAATTTATATTTCATTAAACTAGGAAAGAAAATTTGTGATTTATCACATAGCATTCACTCTAATTAGATTAATTAAATG
This sequence comes from Tolypeutes matacus, assembly GCA_026826555.1. Taxonomy (NCBI): domain Eukaryota; kingdom Metazoa; phylum Chordata; class Mammalia; order Cingulata; family Chlamyphoridae; genus Tolypeutes; species Tolypeutes matacus. Next base: position 24,516,533 of record JAKSZT010007815.1, read on the forward strand.
CTGAGCCTACCCAACTGTTTATGTATGACTTTACAAGTACTTTTCTTATATGATGCCTCAGTATTACCACTGACATATGAAACAAGACATCTTTTAAAGAAGGTGGGAATTATCACATATAGTGAACTAGCAATCGCTCTAAAGCATGGCATCTAATCTAAAGGCCCTAACTATATCATGAAATAAAAGTAAGGGACAGATGAATCTTCCTTCAGGTTGTGAAGCAGACCCTATGAAACTTTCACAGGAGGCATGATTCTGACTTTAGAATTGAAGAACTTGAGGAGGAAATCTGCCCTGAACAATGACAGTTTGATGAAAAGGGCAAACACCAATTTGCTTGTGTTCACTTTTAGGAATACAACAATTCATGCATAAAATATGACTCTAATCAATGTTGATAGTAAGGAAGTAGAAGGGAACTAATTATGATAAAACACCTAGCAGTTTCCAGGTCTTTTATTAGACACCAAATGGATTATTTCTTTAAAATTCAGAAAATTACTGGATGGAAAGGTGGCATTATTTTCATTTTACCAATGAGGCTTACAAATATTAGTTAACTTACCCAAGCAAATATAGCTAGTTTGAGGTGGAGGTGGGATTCATGTTCTACTTGACTCCAAACCCCATTAGTGACATTTTCTAAAAAAGCTATTGTTTCAGTTCCTGAAGCTTCAAAAATGGTAAACGCAGGCCTAGAGAATGCCATACTCTTTGCTTTCCTGTCTGACATAGTATTTTGTTTTCGCTTCCTTGATGGTTTATGATTGGGCCAGAGATAGAACTTAACAAATGATGCCCCAGGGTTGGGGACAACTTAGAGCCTTTTGCACAATACAGAAGTGTCAAGCATATGCTTAGAAGGCTGTTGAAATAAATGGAATCAGAGAGGAGACAGGGTAGCTATGACCTGCCACAAAAACCAGACATGCACAGAACAAACGTACAAATCCATGTATGAATTTCAACCAAAAGCCAGTCTTTCCAGTGGGTTAGGATATTACTTGTTATGGGATTTCCTTGTATTTTTGTAGATACCTCTACAAAATGTCATATTTTAACTGTACAAGCACAAAATTTTTAGTTTTAATAGCTAAAAATTTGTTTCAGTAACCAAAGGAATCAATATCCAAAAGACTAAAAGGAATGTTCTGCAGAATGGTGCAAGTCCAAATTTTTTCTAACACCTCAGCACGGAACTTATATGAACCCACAGGAGATGAGATGAGTTTTAATAAAAACTAAATCATCTTTATGTCTTATAAAAATGTGTACTTTGCCTGTCTAGGTACAGAAATGCTATTATGCTGTAGCAGTGGAGAAACAAATGCCCCCTTGGGATCTTATGCTTTTGATTATTTAAAAACAATTATGTTTCTGAACTCTAGTCCTTAGTTATAGTCACCTGGAGGATAAAGGATGCACTAATAGGTTAGACAGACAAGAGAACTATGAATTTCAGAAAGGAAAAGCAATCATAATGGGGAAAGCATCTTATTTCTCTTGTTACTGGATAAATGTAAGATAGTTTATTATCCCATTTTGAGCCTAGGTTTCCTTTCCTGTAAAACTGGGAAGGTTAAAGTGGAGAAGATTAAAAAGATGCTATCCCATTAATTTAGGATTAAATGAAATAATGTAGATAAAATGCCTGATATTCAATACATGGTGGTAGAGTTGCTGCTGCTGCTACTACCACTACTACTACTACTAACCACCCTATAGCAGTGCTGGGAAAACTACTGAACCAGTTCAGCCTATATCTAGCCATAAAATCATAATCTAGTGGTCAGGAGTACTGGAGTTAGGTTATCTGAGTTTGAAAATCCCCCTTCTCCAATTACTAGCTGTGTGCTTTCTGTACCCATGTGTCATGATGTATGCAATACCTACCATATTTATTTCAAAGTTCTTGTGGATTAAGTGAATAAAAAGGAAACACCTGTAATGTAGTTTGGCATATTGAATGACAGGAAGGAGAATGTTTTACTCTCCTTTGAGCATTTCAACAGGAATGCTTCTAGGTTTGGATGGCAGGAACTCTCTGGAGAGAAGTGACAGCAAAGATAGAAGGTACGTGACACAGGTAGAAGTGGGAGCTAAAATAAAGGAGAGATGGGGGATTCCTATGATTAAACTTTTAACCTTTGATTTTCAAATATATTTTTATTATGGAATATTTCAAATACAAAACACACATATTTGTAAAAATAAAAGCAATGTATTCAACAGCCATCAAATTTCTGCCGTTGGGGTTTCATCTACCCCTAACCCTGCTTCTATGTATGCTGGAGTATTTTCTAAATGGCTTTATTAACTTATAATTTACATACCACCCTATTAATCTACATAGAGTATTCAATTAAATGGTTGTTAGTATATTCATAGAGTTGTGCAACCATTAAGACAATCCAATTTTAATATATTTTTGTTATCCCCCAAAGAAATCCCTTACCTCTTACCCATCACTTCACATTTCCCTCCAAGTTGCCTGCCTCAACTCTAGGTAACCACTAATTCACTGACCATCTCAACAGGTCTTGACTATTCTGGAAATTTTATGTAAATGTAATCATATAATTTGTGGTCTTTTGTGACTGACCTCTTTCAGTTCACATAATGTTTTCAAGGATTATCCATGTTGTAGCACTATCAGTACTTCATTCCCTTTTTATGGCAGAATACTATTCTATTATATGGATATACCATATTTTGTTTATCCCTTCATCAGATGATGGAAATTTGGATTATTTCAAACTTTGGTTATTATAAATAATGCCAAATATACACGCAATATATATATAAGTTTTTGCATGGATGGATTTTTTCACTTCTCTTAGATATGTACCAGAAGTGGAATTTATGGGTTATATATCAACTGTTTAACTTTTAGAAGAACTGATAAACACTTCCAAAGCAACTAGACCATTTTACATTCTCACCAGCAATGCACAAGGCCTCCAGTTTCTCCACAACATTACCAACACTTCTCATTATCTGTCTTTTTTAATATCTTATTCATCTTAGTGAGTGTGAAGTGTCATCTCATTGCAATTTTTTAAAAATTTCCCTAATATTTAATGATGTTGAGCATCTTTTCATATGCATATCAGCCATTCCTGTATCTTCTTTGAAGAAACTCCTAATTAGAGTCTTTGTCCATTTTTAATTTTTTTTTCATTCCCTAGATGTTAGTTTATTCCTTACATATTTTAGATACAGAGAGCTTATGAGTTGTGTGATTAGCAAATATATTCCACCATTCTTCGGGTTATCTTTTCACTTTCTTGATGATGTCATTTGAAATACAAAATTTTAAAATTCTGATGAAGTTCAGTTTATCAATTTTTTCTTTTGTCACATGTGCTTTCAGTGTCATATCTAAAAAGACTTTGCCTAACCCAAAGTTAGGAAGATATTTTCCTATATTTTCCTTTGAGAATTTCCAAACTCTTATATTTAGAAATATGATCCATTTTGGACTGATTTTTATGTATGGTGTGAGGAAGGGTTCCAAATTCATTCTTTTGCATGTGCCTATGCAGTTGTCTGAGCATCATTTGTTGAAAAGGTGATTCTTTACTCCATTTAATTGCCTTGACACCCCTGGTGAAAATCACTTGCCATAAAGGTAAGCACTTTTTTCTGGACCTTCAATTGTATTCCACTGCTAACTTTACGCCAGTACCATACTGTCATAATGTATCTTAAATGTAGTAGGTTTTGAAGTTGTAAAGTGTGAGTCCTCCAACTTTGGTCTTCCTTCCCTGATTGTTTTGGTAATTCTGGGTTCTTTGAATTTTCATATGAATTTTTGGGATAGCTTGTCAATTTTTGTAAAAACAAAAACAACAACAACAAAGGCCCTTGGGATTTTAATTCGGATTGCAATATATTTCTCAATCTATTTGAAAGATGTCTTCATTTTAACAATATCAAATCTTCTGATCCTTGAATATGGGATGCTTTTTCATTTATTCAGATCTTCTTAATTTTATTTCAACAATATTTGGCAGTTTTCAGAGTATGAGTTTTGCACCTGTTTTGTTAAATTTATTCCTAAGAATTCTATACTTTTTGATAAAATTTTAAATGGAACCGTTTTCTTAATTTCATTTTCAGACAGTTGATTGCTAGTGTATAGAAGTAGAATAGATTTTTTTTAATTGATTTGTTTCTGAACTCATTTATTAGTTCTAATAGTTATTTTGTTAGTAGATTCTTTAGGGTTTTCTATATACAAAATCATGTCGTCTGTAAATAGAAAGAGTGTCACATTTTACTTTCCAATATGTATGGCATCTTTATTTATTATTCTGGCCTGGATTCCATTCAGGATACTATATGATATAATCTAGTTATGTACCCTCAGGCTTCTCTTGACTGTGACAGTTTCTTAGACTTTCTTAATTTTTGATGATCTTGACAATTTCAAATAGTCCACATCAAATAATTTGTTGAATGCCCCTCACTTGAGGTTTTGATGTTTTTTTCATGATTACATTGAGATCTATGCATTTTGGGAAGAAAACCACAGGGTAAAATGCCAATTTCATCAGATTTCAAGGAAAATGCATACTATTAACATGAAATTACACTTTTGGTTTTAACATTGATTACTTTCCTGAGGTAGTGTTGTCAAGTGTTTCTCTCAAAGTTGCATGAGAGAACTCATATGCATGCCACTAGGCTGGGCAATAAGCAGCCTTTTTGTTTGTTTGTTTAATGTTTTGACTTGTCTCTTGTGGAAATTTCATTCTATGTGTTATGTGTGGTGAAGGTTACTGTCACCCCAGTACTCTCCCCCAGCCATTTCAGGGGTAAAGCTTCTACTCTTAGAGAGGGGCTGGGTAGAGGAAGAGAGGCCTAGACCTCTCAGCTGCTTTTGCCTGGATTAGAGCTACAGCAATACGCAGCTAGCACCCTGCCCCTCCTGAATAAATTCAATAGTCTTTGACTGACACTGGTTGGAAAACTGCTCTGTGTTCTTGGCTGCATTGACCCCAGTGGAACTTCTATCACAGTGTATTGGAATGAAGAAGAGAAAGAGCAGGTTGTGGCTCATAGACTCTCACTGTTTTTAATGAGATTTTTTTGAAGAAATGCTCCTTCTTTTTCTACATACCATTAGAAAATTTTCCAGAGATTTAAAATGTGTATGTGTGTATATATTAAATCAATTTTCACCCATTATGGTTGATTCACTGGGGAATGAGTTTGCAGAGTTGCTCATGCTGCCATTCTGGAATCTCTCTGTCATCAATTTCTAACTACTTCCCATTCTTACCTGTAGGAAGCTTCCCACTATGGCAACAAACCCCAAAAATTGTTTTAAATCAAAGTATTTGGTTGGAGGCTTCCTGTATAAATATTAGAAAAAAATTAATTCTGAATAAACTTTATACTACTTTCTTCCCTCAAAAATGTTGCTATTATACATCTGTAATTACCTGGAAGATAAGCTGTATCTTACTGAAATAACTTTTTGAGTTTAAGTCTATAGCTTTATTATTTTTATCATTGTAATGTTTGGATATTAAGTTTCACAAAAACACATAAACACAAAAGATTGCACGTGTGTGTGCAATCATGTATATAAATTGAGAATTCTCTCTTTCTTAACTCTTATTAAACAATACAATCATAACTCCTAAAACTGATACTTAGAAAATAGGTTCATGCCAAAACTCTTAGACATCTTAATTTTTCTTAATTTTATGTCTTTCCAAATGTTATTAAAATCAACAATAATTTATTTTGTTGTTGTTTTGCATCAGTAGAAATCATTAATCTGTTTTAAGTTAATGCATGGGGTGTATTTTTTTATAATATACATACCTTTTAAAAAGATATTTAAATTACATAAATGTTAAATAAAAAATATGGGGTATTCCCACATGCCCCACTCCCTACTCCTTGCACATTTTCCCACATTAACAACATCCTTCTTTAGTGTGGTACATTCATTACAATTGATGAACACATTTTGGAACATTGCCAATAAGCGTGTATTATAGTTTACATTATAGTTTACACTCTCTCCCACACAATTTTGTAAGTTATGACAAGATATATAATGACCTGTATCTGTCTTTGCAATGTCATTCAGGACAATTCCCAAGACTGGAAAATGCCTCCATATTACACCTATTTTTCCCTCTCCTTCTCCTCAGAACCTCCAGTGGCCACTGTCTCCACATCAATGATAGCAGTTCTTCCATTGCTAGAATCATAATAAGTCTATATAGAATAACAGTAAGTCTACCCTAGTCCATCATTCATTCCACAATTCTGAAGATTCTGGGATGGTGATGACCACTCCCCCTATAATTGATAGGGGGCATAGATCCCATGGGGTAGATGGATGGGACTATCTTGCTTGTATCTGCAGATTCTCTCTGTTCCTTGGGGTGGTTGTTGTCCATCATCATCTCCTTGTTAGTTGTACTGGGTGAGTCCAATGAACTGGAGAGAAGGTATTGCAAAGCTGTTGAGATTCAGGGCCCAAATGGTACATGGACCAAAGATTTAAGTCTCTTGGACATACACCTATCAAATCTAGTACTAACTAAAGGTTCAAATAGAAGGGGCAGAAAAGCCCTGTGAGGGAAACCACAACTGAGTCCAACTCTGTCCCACTTGGGAGCATAAATTCCAAAGTAGGGCCCATTGGCAGGGTGCCAAACTCCTGAGCTGCCTGCCTTGACTATAGTGTCTGAGTGTTTCCAGAGCCCTCAGGACCCATGCTATTTGAGGCAATATTTACTTTGGCCATCAATGAGATCCTGCTGAGACATGCATAAGCATATACTCTGAAATGACCTTCCAACTCACTTTGAAGTCTCTTAGCCATATAAACTCATTTGTCTTTACCCTTTTCTCCTTTTGGTCAGTGTCTTTTTCCAGTTGCATTGTTAGTTGGTGTTTGGTAGTAATCCCTCATTGCCAAGGAAGCTCATCTCCGGGAGTCATGTCCCGCGCTGAGGGGAAGGTAATGCATTTATACACTGAGTTTGGCTTAGAGAGAAGCCGTATTTGAGCAACAGGGAGGCTCTTAGGAGGTAAATCTTAGGCACCCTATAATACTAGGCTAAGTTTCAATTTCAAAAGTAAACATTCATAAGTACAGTCATCATTATCAAGGGCCTGTCGATGGTCCATCCTCCTTCACTAGTCACTACCCCTTTATATTTTGAGCATCACAGAAATTATGTGAGCTTTATTAAATACCACTCTTTTTCATGTAATTATTTAGTACCTTATTATCTTTCACACCACTTTGTAGAAATGTATTCACATGATGCTAAATTGGCAGTTAATGCTGTAAATTCAATAAATGGAGATTGGGGTGGGGTTAGAAGCTGAAGAAGGAATAGAGGCTGTCAATTTTCTGATCTGCTATTTTGTAATTTAAACAACCTGATGACTCTCTACATTAAAATAAATATACTGTATTAATAGACAGAAAAATGAATAGATACATACCCAAAAATTAGGCATATACATTTTCACTTAAACTCTATAGACAGCATTTTAAAAATCCCTGATAAATAAGAAAACTATCTAATACCATTCCAATAGCATAATTATATCTATTTGATACCCTAATTCTTAAAAGAAATTATGAAATATAAGAAGTAATGTGGTCAGGATGATAGTATCATGATAACATCATTGTCTCATATAAGTTCATTGACAAATAAAAACAAAACATACATAAAACTGAAATTTTAAAGTATTTTCTTTAAAACAGCTTGGAGTCAAAACCCAGAATATATACCCGCAAAAATCTGGCATGAAAAGCAAATATTTTCAGAAATAATTATATCCCTTTTTGTTTTATTTAATCTCCTGCTAAATTAGAGAGGGTGTTTGCTTTTAAACAAGGTCTTCTTACTATGAAACGATTCAGATTAATGCCTATACCATGAACCTCTCAAACTCAGCATGGTCCTTTCATAGTTATTCCACACTTTAAGAGAAATAATTTCAAAGTCACTATAATTAATTAGAACTCAGTGTGGAACCCTTAGGAAGAGATGTCTGATTTTTACTTTGCACCAATGTCAAATTCAAAATCTGGTCTTTGGAATGATTAATAATGTGCATACGTGTGTGTGTGTGTGTGTGTTGGCAGATCTTGTTCTCTCCAGCTTTATGCAAATAAAATATAAAATACAAATGATAACTGCATTAGAAATATTTCTTAAAATCAGTCCCTTGAATATCAGACATAGCACAAAATCAGACTTGGGAAGACTTTCATTAAATCATAGTGGTTGTTTTGAGAAAATAAAGAGTTCAGTGCATAGAAAATAACAAATAAATGAAATAATTATGCAAAGTTATTACTTATTTACATTAATTTCATTACTTTGAGAAAACTAAAACACTGCGAAGTTAAATATGTTGGCCAAGGTCACACAGAGAGTAAATGGTAGAGTTAAAAGTGGAACCCAGGCAGTCAGTATCAGGAAACATGCTATTATATCTCTATATTGCCTCTCTTTGCCATCACTTTCTTTTTGCCAGTGTCTTCATTTTCTCAATAGAAATCACATAATTCCTATTCTCATAGTTTTTATAGGAGACAAAAAATGTATACTAGCTACTAAAGGAAAAGAAAGCTAAAGAGTGTTTTAATATTAATTAATTTTAATTATTTTGTTTTGTTTAGTGATGCCTTAAAACTGTTAACTCAGGAATAATGGGCTTCTCTTCTTTATTGCTTAACATTGTATTCTTATTACATTACACAATCTGAATCATGATAGAGAGAGAGAGAGAGAGAGAGAGAGAGATAGTGTACAATTAAGTTGATATATGAATCAAGTAAATTCTGTCCTTAAGAACCTCACACTTTAGTGGAAAAAGTAAGGTCTAAAATATTGAGACATCAAAGCAAATGCTAAGTACTATAGGACCTAGCATTTTGGGGAATGTCCTAGGATAACCATCCCCATTTTATTTAATCACTAGCTGGAAGGAAAGCTAAACTAACAGCTGTTTATTGCATTGTAATTTGCATGCAGAAATCTACACATAAATAGCTCAATTCAGCTCTAAAACTAAATATGGTACAGATATTTTTCTTTGAATCTTACCCTGCAAATAATGAAACTCAGTCCAAGAGTAGTTATGTAATATAGTAACCTGCTTAATATCACAAAACTAAAAAGAAATGGCAATGTCAGTTCATGAAACCAGGTCTGTTAACTGATTACAAACCCTGTATCTCTATATTTTTCTCCCTTTATTGCTCCACAGAAAGGTTACACAGAAAAAAAAAACGTTGGACCAGATCATAAATCTATCACTTGGGTAACTGAAACAAAAATAGCTGATCACAGTTTCATTTCTTAGACTAATGAGTGTAGGCACAAGTAAAACAATACAAATGGACATACTGGATTATATACCTATATATATATACATATCTATACATATCTAGAAATTTGAAAATATCCTCTTTCTCTTTCTCTGCACATGTTATGAAATATTTTTTGGAAGAGCATGCCCATGAGACAAATCTAAACCTATATTTCCAGATACATATAGTTTCTCCTGAATTTACAGTGTTGTAGGGTCTGTCTCACCTGGATGATACTAAAATATTTCAAAAGAACATTAACATCTGGAAGGTTTAGATAAAGACTCCTCTGACATGTAAGCTAATGAACTAAACCTTCTCTTAAAAAATTGTATTCCTTTTCAAATATGAGAGTGAAGCTGAGACATTTGGGGTCACCCAGAAATGACTTTTGGAGTTTGCATTGGGGGGCTGAATACAAAACACAGGATGGGGAGCATCACCTCCTGTACTCTTGCCAGACCCTCCACACTACCTTGGGATTTCATATTGGAAAGCAAGGTCCTTTCACTTTCCTAAATGAGACTCCCTCCCACACCAATTGGAACAAAATACTGTTTTCTGTAGATTATTTGGAAATAAATACGCAATAACCTTATAGAAGCAATTCAGAAACTAAGTAAATTTTACTTGGAAATCATAGTTATGTGTAATCATTATGGCAACAAGATTGTCTGCCCACATTATGGACTTTTAAAATAAATAAACTGAGATTGCTGTTCTGTCATGGATGGTTGTGGTGGCTTGAAGCTGTATGTACCCCAGAAAAACATGCTTTAAATGTAATTGATTCCTGTGGTGTAAACTCATTGTAAGGAGGACCTCTTGATGAGGTTACTTCAATGAAGGTGTGTCCTACCTCAATCAGGATGGGCCTTAATCCTAATACTGGATTCCTTTATAAGAAAATGAAATTCAGACGCAGAGAGGGAAAGCCACAGGAAGAAAAAAAAGATGAAATGGAACTTGGAAGAGAAGGATGAGACCAGGAGATGCAGCCATGTGCCTTGCCATGTGATAGAGGAACCAAGGATCACTGGCAGCCAGCCCCAGAATGCCACAGTCTTCAAGCAGAACGCATCGCCTTGATTATGCCTTGATTTACACATTTTTCCCAGCCCCCAAATCATGAGTGAATAAGTTTCCATTGTTTAACCCAATGCATTTTGTGGTATTTGCTTAGGCAACTTAGGAAACTAAAACAGTTCTTTTAGCATAAAATTATAATTTTCATCCGTTGTGAAATAATGGAAAAGGCCTTCAATGTTCCTACAATCTCACTTCACTTCTCTCCCAAAGGATTGAAGAGTGACTTATCTAACTGCTAAGTAAGTGCCACATCTTGAAAATGTAAGCTTATATTTTAATTTCCTACATGAACATTTTAATTGATTCCAGGTTTGGAGGAATGCAAGGGCTGTGAATAATTATTGCCCTTAAAATGCAGCACACAAAATCAGAAATAAAGGACTAGAGAGGTTCAATATCCTTTCTGAATTTGATAGGTAAACGCACATACAGCATTTCCATATACTCAGGTTTAGGTACTTTTGATTTTATTAAAATAAAATTACATGTACCAACAATGCCTGTATCTCTTTTTACCATATATGTAAGGGCATATATTTCTCTGTGTTTATTTATGAGTATTTGCATGTGGGCAGCTTTGCATTGCCACCATGCTCAAGGATCAACATAGGAATTCAAATGACTTCAAGTTGCTCTGTCTTTATCACTGACATTTGCTAGCAATAAATGGAGCTCATTTCATTCTTGTCCATAGGATGCACTGGAGCACAATTTAAAATTGTAAATAGTGGTATCAGAAATTATTGAGCAGAGAAAATTCAAAATAATTTGGATAGGATATCTGAAAAAAAAATATATGATTTGTTATATTCAACTTTTTAGAGAATTTTTTTAGATGAGAATGAAAATAGATTTAATCTATTAAGAAAGCTGGTAAAGGAAAATGAAACCAACACAAGGATTGAAGTTATCTTTATTCTAACTTTACATAGCGATATCTATTGTTTTTCTATTGCTGCTTAGCAAATTATCACAAATTTAGTGGCTTGAAACAACACTCATTTATTAATCTCAAATTAATACCAATTAGAAGCCAATCACAAGGCCAAAATCAAAGTATTGGTAGGGTTATGTTCCTTTCTAGAGTCGCTGGGAAATAATCTGTTTCCAAGATCATCCAGGTTATTGGCAGTATTCAGTTTCTATAGGTTGTAGAACTAAGGTTCTGTTTCCCTGATATGTAACAGCCTACATCTTCAAGTCAACTATGGCACATTGAATCCTCCTATTATTTCAAATCTCTCTGGCTTCCCTTTCTAACTTCAGCTAAGAGAAAGTTTTGCTTTTAAGGACTCATGTGATTACACTGGGATCAATTAGATAATCCAGGCTAATCTCCCCATATTAAGGTAAAGTGATTAGTAATTTTAATTATATTTGTGAAGCCCCCTTTGCCATGTAAGGGAACATATTCGTGGGAGTAACACCAGTGGTTGAAGATCATGGGGTCACAATTCTGCCAAACATACCATATTACCTTAGGCAAGATATTTTAACTTTCTGAACCTTAATTTTCTCATTGAATCAAAAAAAAAAATCCACCTTCTTTGTAAATCAGTAATGAGAACGTATATTGTTAGCACACACCCCCTCCCACCCCTCGTGCTTACATCTATAGAACATTTTCACAGAACCAGCCAAGGTGCTAAGCATTTTATACACAAGATTGTGTTTAATCCTAAAAAAATAATGCCATTAAGTGGTCATTATCTTTATAACAGATTAGCTGAAAAGTACACATTGTTCAATTAGAACAACTGGGATTTGAACTCTGCTTTTTCTGAGCCATGAACTATGTTACACTAATCTGAAACCTTCATGGTAACTTTTTCTAGCCTGCAAAGCACCAATCCCTTCTCCACAAAAAAATATTACTTATAAATCAAGTTTACTTGGGAACAAAGGAGCAGAGTATTGAAATTTGTCTTTCTCACCACCAACAAAAGATACTTATGTGTGAAAATAAGTGGCAAAAGATATTGACTTATTGAACTTCAATGTCTTTGTTTCTCCAGACACTTTTAAAATATATTAATGTCACCAACAATACTAAGGATACTATTAACAAATATTTCAGTATATATCAGGTATAAAGAGATATTCAGATCATTCTGCATTTTAAGAAGAATGTAGAGAAACTGTAGAGCATGTTTACTGAGGAAGAAGAAAAGATCACAAATAGTGTCACATGACAATGAATGCAATGGACCTGTAGCTCTTTAGTCTGCATGGGTGAAAACTAATTAGCTGTACTTGCTACATTTTAGTATTGAACGAATTTGAGGGAGAATATTGGTTAGGCAGAGGATGGTACTGTAGATAGTAGGTATAAGAGATATTTGCAGGAAAAATAAGCAAGGCTTCTCTGACAAAGTGCCCAAAGATGAAAGGAGCTTCTACATAAGGGAGAAGTAACCCATCAAGAGAAGTTAGATGATCTCTGCTCAGTGATGGTATGTAGGAGTTTCACTCATAAACTGAGAGCTGGGGTGATGATACGTCACAACTGAGAATCTGTAACATGGTAGATTGTCTTCCTGCCTCAACTAAAGACAGGCAATTTTCCTTTGGAATCTCTGTATTAATGTCTTTTTCTCAACCTAACTGTCTCAAGACCTAAAAGGTGATTGTCTTCATATCTGCTTTGCTTTTTGAATGGAATAAACATTTTCCAGCTCAAAGGGAGGCTCAGTATTTGACAGCTGTGAATCTAGTGGATAGTCCAATTAACACAACACCAAAGAAAACAGATGAATGATTTAGAAGAAGATTCCAATGTGTACTGAGTGGCATGGAGAACAAAAAACAACCTTTTGACCATTTGAACAGACCCAGTCATTTCACTATAATCACTATCCCAACCCCTCATTTGTCCCTAACTTTCTGGTGTCAGCAGGCTTGCAGGGTTGGCAATATGCCTATCTTGGGGATTGCTTCTCTGCTGTCAATAGCTGCTGGCTTCCTATGTACCATAAGGACTTACTTAATTAGAGGCAAAACCACATTGCATCCTGACTATTGCAAGGCTCTATTTTTGAAGATAACATGATCAGCTGCCTTGAAGCCATCTTCCTTACTAATACCCTCTTTCTCTGGAAATGTTTAGTTTATTTTCAGGGACAATACGGAAGCATCGTTTTTGCTTTTTCTAAATTAAGTGAGATATGGATATTTACACGTGTTAGTTCCTCCCATCTTCCATCTAGCCTGCCAGTGTACTTACATTCTTCATCTAACTAATGCCAAATTTTGTATAAAGATGTAAAGCATACAGCGGCTTTTATGAGAAGCTATCTATTATACTGTTTATCTTTTCTGCCCCCAGTTTTAGGAATTTTCCTATGCTAAGTATTACAAAAAGCAGTTTCAACAGATAAAAGTTGCAGGGAAATTAAGGCTCTTGTTTTTATTTATTTGCTTAGTATACTTGTGCACAAACGTTTCAATGGTTCATATTTACTAATGGCACTCATCTATTTCCTCATCTCCCACCAGACTCCTTCTGGGAATAAGAAACTCCCGTTTCCTTCTCCACATCTCCAGGCTTTGGTCTAAAAATTCTGTATCTGCAAGGCACAAAGCAGGCATTTAAAAATGCTTGTTCCATGACTAAAGAATGAATGAATATAACTACTTACTGTCTGAACTGCTCTCTAAAATGATGCTTTAAGATGGGGTGAGAGGGCAGGGGTGGGGAAGGACTGGCCAGGGTTTAATCAAAGGTACATTGCAGAAAAATGCAGTTTTATGGTTTTACTCATCATTGGACTTCCATTCATAAGTACATAGGCAATCCTACCAATTATCTAAAGTTTGGTGCCTTGACCAAAAGTAATTATTATCTTTTGGAGGCACATTATACTCCATCCTCCCTTTGAATCAGATTACATTTATACTTAACTTTGCCTGCACTCAAGAACCTTCAAAACCATAGCAGCCATATGATGAGAAACACTGAACATACGGTCATAAAGTCTGTTAGTTCTGACTATAAAGGCTATCCACTTACCCAGGATATGGATTAAAGAAAATCAAGTGTGACTTTTCCCATATGGAACTCTCTGAAGGAAGTCTTGCTATAGTAATCATGTGCATTACTATTCAAAAGATTCCCCAATGAATCAAACACACACACAGGTTAAATGCATATTATTAAATTATTTGTGTCTGTGTATATATACATAACACTGTTTTATATATTACATATATATTACATATATAACTGTTGAAGAAAATGTTGAGAATTTAAAAATTTAAAAGATATACACATACATGCTATATATATGTAGTATACATATACATACATTGTACATATGTAATATTTTATACTTGATTTTTATGTCTGCCCATAACTTCATAATTCCTTGGTAATACATATGTATTGCTTTTCACTGCACCATTTCCTCTTTCTTAATAGGACTGCTTATGGCAATCTTTTATTGCAATTACCACTTCACCACTGAAACAGACTGTAAACAGTGGCTCAATCATTCTTTATTTACGGCATATCAAGGTGAGATAGACCATCTGGCTATATCTTCCTCAGAATTTAACATTTAGCTGAAAGACAGAGATTAAAAATCTGTCTCCCAATTCTTGTGAGCACGGTTATCTTAATGATACTGTTCCTGCCATTATTTTCCTGCTGGTTTGGTTCCTACTTCCTTACATCTTGAGATCATCTGGTTCCTGATGATTCCCAAGCCAAATTCTTAGTCTCTTTTAGAATCTCTGAGCATCAGAAATCTTTCCAATATATATTTTTTTAATTAAAATAAACAGAGTTGGAGTCTACTACAAGCAATCACTGTCTTTTTGTATGCAGAAATAATTTCTCTGGATGTCATTTTAGATGCTCTGTAATAAGGCAACAGACTATTTTAGCTAATCTCCAAATTATTTTTAATAATTATAAACTCTTTGCTCCCAATAAAATAAACATCATACCACCTGAATATCCACTATATTCTGCCATCATTGACTGTGGTGCTGCATTTCTTCAACTGGAAATATCCTCTCTAGTACCTATTACTGATATAAAAATCTCGTACAGTCTGTCTCAAATGCTACACTCTATGAATCATACTAATCTCCAGCAGAAATAATCTTTTCCACTTTTAATACAGGAAATGGACCTCCATTTAGAATATATTGTCTTATATTAAAGTTACTTTTAGGTATATAGGAAATAAATTGTTTGATAAAGAAAAGAAAGCTAAAATTCAGGATAAATGTGAGGTTATTAAATCACAAAACATAAAGCTGAAATCTTGGGATTCTATTCCTGTCTGTTCCTGCACAGGACAAAGATGGAGACATTTCCAAGGGTTCTGAAAGATTCTGCTAGTGGAGTTTGTAAATTCTCCGGGAGAGATAAAGCTAATCCATTCTGGCATACTGAGAAGGTGGTATGAGTAATACTCCAACATACACAGAGAGTCTCCTGTCTTAGATAAACTGAGCTAAAATTTGCTAACAATTTCTCAAAGTCTTATGATCAAAATCACTAAGTGGATTCCATGTCTCCAGAGCCGAAAGTATCCAAGCAGCAAAGACACCAACATGAGGCGTCCTACATTGAGTCTGAGCTCCTTGAAAATGAAGACAGTACACACTTGCTGATTTAAATTCCTTTCTCAGACTCACTTGTCATTTCTACATTAATATGTTGATATTCCTTCTTTCTCTCTGTAGAGGCCTCAAGAATGTTCTGATGATGGCCTCACCTGTTTGTAAATAGCCATGGTCTTGCCTTCCTAACTGGCTTTTGTGAAAAGAGGCTCATTTTATAAAGAGCAATATTTTAATATTGAAGTTAACTATCTTAAAAATGAGTAAGCCTGTTGAACTTTGATTTTGTAGTGCATACACTGTCCATCAAGAACTGGACTTTGGCCACAGCCTGATTTTCCATAAACGCCTTTGCCATTGGAAATAATGAATTTGAGTTACTGTTGACCTGAGTGTAATGTAAACCAGTGACCTAGAAAAGCTTCATGTCCCAGTACCAATTAGTACTTTAGTGCCTGTGCTTATTTGTTCCTGCTTGGAGCACCTGACATTTTAAAGCAATTAGAGGGCATCCAGATCTGTAAAATGCACTCTATGTCGATATTCAACAGAGCTGAACTTCTGTGCTTCAGCTCATGTAATAAAAGCCATCACAGCTGCCCATAAACTGTGACTACCCCTCTTTGGACAATCTAATAGAGTTGACCCTATTTATTGACAAAGTTTAAAGCTGCCTCTATGGTAAAATATGAAAAGCACAACATTCTTCAAGACTGAAAAATCTTTCAAGGGTCAGTCGGAGTATCTGAAAACTTTACATCCAATACTCAGCTTCTGTGTTTACTTATCAAGTCAAATATTTAAGTACAAATCTTCTATTAAGGTTAGCACATAATATAATTGTTAATCATTGACAACTAAGTATATTTTTGTTCAGAATTGTGCCTAGGATTTATCAGAGCTTATTTTGAGGGAAACAAATAAGATCTAATACAAAACAAATAAGAAAAAGTAGGGTTGGTCATCTACAGGGAAGGCACGTCTAACTGGGACAACAAAGTATGGATCTTGCATAACTTGAGAGTACGGTTTTCCTCAGGGCACCTCAAGTGTAAAGAGAAATGCTGAAGCACAATTGGTGGTTTCTTGTTAATTCTTCTGGAATTTGATACTTGTAGATACGTAAAATAATGCGTGAGTTTCTCAATAGTGCCTATTAGTACTTTTAGTTACTTCCTTTCCAAACAATCCATGAGTATCAAAACACCACTCAAAGTCTGAAATCATTAACAAGCCCTCGACAGTGCTCAGCAGGGACACTGGCATAAGAAGATCCTAGCCTTTCTCTAGAATATTCTCTCTTTTGCCTTCTCTTTCTTAGTACTGATACAAATATTCCACTTTCAACTAGACAAATCAGGCAACATCTGAGCAAAACGGAATGTAATACTTTTATCCAAATAAGTATTAATAAATTCAGGATCAAAATATCTCCTATCTTTATAATTTAAGCATTTTGTAAGTGCAATGTGTACAGAGGAAATGTGAATGTGAATTGAATCCTTCCCTCAGGAAGAGGATGTAATATGTGGGTTAGCAGATTGTATCTTCCAAAGACAGCTCCAATAGCATCTCCCTTTCAATTTTCCTCTTGCTATGTGACCTGGCTACTCCATTACCAAGAGGTGAGGTCTAATGCCCCTCACCTTAATCATGTGCTGGCCTTAGTGACTTGCTTGACTAATACAATGCAGCAGAAGTGATGCTCCATGATGTCTGAAGTTAGATAGCTAGAAGCCTTGGAACATCTGTCTTTGGGTACTGCACCTTGGAACCCATTCTTCAAGCTGTAAAAAGCCAAAGTCACAAGTGAGTAACCAACAGCATCACTGCCAAATACTGTGGGGGCTCCCAGGAGCTGGAACTTTCAGTGCTAAAACCAAGAAAGTCCCAGGCAAATGAGGACAAATTTGTGACTGTGGTGTCTTGGAGGTATGCACCCCAGGAAAACGTGTTCTTAATCTTAACCCATTCCTGTAGGTGTAGATAGGTCACTTCAGGTAAGGTGTGGCCCAACTAAATCAGGCTGGGTCTTATTCCTATTACTGGAATCCTCATAGAGGTCACAGAAAAAGAAAGCCACAGAGAGAATCAAGAAGATGGAAGTCAAAGGAACCCAGAGGAGAAAGGAAAAGATGCCATGATGCACATTGCCATGTGACAGAAAAGCCAAGGAATAACCATCATGCACAGCTAGACCGAGAATGCCACAGTCTTAGAGAAGAAAGCATCATCTTGCTGATGCCTCAATTTTGGACTTATCCTAAATGTAAATCTGAAACTTCTCTAAAAATAAAGTTTATAGATAGATAGATAGATAGATAGATAGATAGATAGATAGATAGATAGATA
>JAKSZT010007815.1:24534927-24690711 GCA_026826555.1 Tolypeutes matacus
ATAGATAGATAGATAGATAGATAGATAGATAGATAGATAGATAGATATAAAATAGGCACTCACACATAAAAAACCATGAGCCAATAAATTTCCATTGTTTATGCCAGCCCATTGTTTACTATTTGTTTTAGCAGTCAGGAAGCTAAAACAGTCACTCTAGAAGAAGGCCATTTGCAGCATTCCAAATGACAGGCCCAGCTGAGTTACCAAAGGACAGCTAGCATTAACTTGCAGCATATGAATGAGCAAACTTGGGCAGCCTTCAGTTGCTATCTGAATGCAATCCCATGAGAAACCCTAAGCAAAAACTACCCAGCAGAGCTCAATCAACCCTCAGAATCACAGTGATAATAACAAATTGTTGTTGGGGCAGTTTGTAACTCAGCTAATGACAAAAGGAATAATGGAAAAAGCCAAATATTTGAAATGCAATGAAAGGCATTCATAATGTAAGGTAGAGAGTGAAAAAATGCTATTTGAAAGAGAGAGAGAGATAGTGTAAAGGGAGTTCTGAACAGAGGAAAACTGAGTTTTGCTGAAAGGCTAGAGGTGATCAGACTAAGCTTTTTGAGGAAGTAGCACTCACAAAAAGAATTGGATGTGTGGATATGGAGAAGGGGCAATGAAAGTAAAGCATTGCAGATACAGTGTACAGTGAAAGAAAACGAATGGAAGTAAGAAAGTTGACAGGAACATGATAAATGTAATGGAGCAGTGAAATAAGACTAAATTAATCTGAGGAACATAACATGGAAAAACCTTGATTTCATTTATTTAGAAAGCAATCTGAGACATACAAGTTTTAGAAACATTAATCTAACAGTGCTTTGTAGCATGCATCAGGACCATGAGAAAAACAAGGAGTCCCAATAAGACAGCATTACCATCAGTCTCCGTGAGACTTCCTAAGTGCAAACCATCCTTTAAAATCCTGAACCAGCCAAGCCTATAATACAATTCTCCATTTATCCCACTACTTTTTCATTATAATTTGAAACTAAGAAGACCAGTCTTTAAGGCAAAATTTCTTGTTCAAAAATGTCCAAATCTTACAGGAAAAAAGCCCATTTCAAGCAACAGGACACTAAAGAATTAGTATTGTTTGACTTGTGTGCATCACTGATAGATGTCTGTAATGGATTCTGTACTGAAATGTACAAAGCATTCTACTGAAAGTCTGGCCTCTTTTCTCCATAATTTTAGTTCTCTTTGACTACCCCTGTTGGTATATGACTCTGACTTTAAAGGAATATTTTACTACCTCTCCTCCACTAGGTAACACATTCACTGCTAATATATTTAGAATGTCAATTCTATTATGCTCTTTTTCAATCCAGGGAGTGACCCCAAGACAGAGTTCTTTCCCAGCACACTCCCATTGCTTCAGGTGGATGACACAGGCTGTGCTGCAAATATATCTCCTGGCAGGGTTTAGTATTCAGAAGACCATGTCAGGCAAGGACCCTAAGGCAAGCTCAGAAAAATCTTGCAAGTATGTATTTGGTCATTTATAATGTCAAAAGCCCCACTGAAACAATGAGAACGAAGGAAAATATAAAACTAAAGAAATATCAGAAAACATATAGCTTTCCTTAATCAGTATATCACATGCTTTTGCTCACATTGTTTTCTGTCTCTGAAATAAGCAATTGCATTTAAAAACATATTAGTGCTGCAATATATCTGCCAAAAAGTTGTTGAAAAATCAAAACCACAAATCAGTGCGAAATGTTCCACACATCCTATTGACCAAGATTCATGAAAAAAGTAGATCTCGTTGCATGAAACACCAAGGGACTTAAATGGCATGGTAAAATTAGGAATGCCTGTTGTCAGGCAGAGTCCTAGCACAATATCTCAAACTTAAGGGAGTTAATGCCTACTAAGGGTAATCCAACAAAATTCATAGGCAAAGTGCAACTAGCTGGTATGTGCCTTTGGTGGGTTTTCCATTTCCTGTTAGCACACTCACCACACAGTTCATTTTCCCCAGGGACACTTTGTTGATCTGTATGAGACTCCACAGGTATATCACAGGTCAGTCACCATTTGCTGAAATGAATTACAGTGAAAACTGGCAAGCACTTGTGTTTAGTTAAAGGACAATATGTCCCAGACAGTTGTTCAAATATTTTAGTAAATACCTTAGAAGCAAATGTTTTAAAAGCTATTGCTACTTATGTTATTGCATGTGGCAACAGCCTTCCCCAGAGTGTAGCCTGCTGCGTGGATGTGGCTGCATTCAGCGTCACAGACCAGTGGCCATGCGTCACCTATTATTATCACATTTTTGCAGATAGCAAAACAGAAATTCTGGAAAATTGCGTGATTTGCTCAAGGTTACAAAACTGACCTGAAGCTGCAGCTATGCCCTTCATAAATTCAAAGTGAGAGTGAGCTGTAAATCAGTATTCAGTACCTACTATAATCCTCTTTACAGTCTTATTTAATCTTAACAATTCTGTCTGCAGGTGAGAAAGTTAGGGTTTTTTAAGTTCCACATCTTATCCAGCTTCATGGAGCAAATTAAAGAGTTATGGTTAGAATTTGAAGGAAGTCAACTATTAAGTTCATTCTCACTGCATTTTCCTACGATCACAGTTTCTTTTTAATCTGCCCAAAGGACTGCAAGGAAACAGCAATTATGACCAAACTATATGGGCTTCAGAAGTTACAGAAGTAGAAGTTATTGAATTCACTGATATCCAAAACTGTCAATATGTAATTTTTGAAAGCCGAAAGGCAGCAGTGACGAGATAGGGAAGACCTTGAGTTTTGGACTTGGGATGAACTGTGGCTCTGCCTTTCATTTGATGTGTGATATTGGTCAAGTACTTGATCTTTTTTCACTTCGGTTTCTCCATAGTGAAAGAGCATAAAACTGCCTATTTTGAAGAATTAAAAATAAGTCAATTTGCGGGAACATGTTATAAATGTTCAAAACTAGTACCTATTAAGTTTTTTCATTTCAGATCCCTACACTGGTCAAAGAAAAATGTTTCCACAAATCTCTACATGTCTAATCCATGCTGAAAAACAAATCAAGGTAGTGTCTGAGCCATTCATAGGAAATAATATACATCTTGGGATTGATTTTAGAAGGAATGGCTATGGTTTATGAATTTCCTACTCTTAATTTCCTACTTTTGTGAAATGCCATTTTAATGATACATAGATTCAGCAATATCGTGATGGACATAATATATAATGACCCCATGGATTTCTTTGAAGTGCCACTTTATAATGAGGAAGAGGATCAATCTCCTTTATAAATAAGTAAAAAATTTACTGATATGAAATTTCATGTTACAAGATATAGGTCATAACAAAGCCATTAATACGAAATCAAATTAAAAGTATCAATAAACTCTATTCTTTTCTTAATTGAGGATATGGAATAAAATCATACCACTTGGTGAAGAAATAAAAATGTTTGCAGACACAGTAGCTGTATCACTATATTAAGAATGACAAGGCACGGCTTACAAAAGGTCTTATATTCTACTACAGTTGTACACATTTAATTATTAACTTTGAGGACTATATGATTCTATAAAAACAGTCATACTTTTTGAAGGAAAGTTGAATGCCAAATAAAATTACCAGGAGGGTAAGTTTTACACTTTTGAGTCAGAGGAGAAAATGGAATGATTATAAATGCACATAAATCAAACTAAAGTATCTCAAGTATAGAAACTATAGCTAGAAGACCACATTTTAGGAGAAAGTATTCATTTTTTTCTTTCAATCACTTTAGTCATGATCCTCGTTGACGTCATTTCATGCCAAAGATTCAATGTTTGAATTGAAAATGTTCAGTTTGGGATCAGATAAGCTGAAAAAGGCCTTGCATAGCATCAAATTATAAACCAGATTGAAAAAAAAATGAGTCAACATGTCAGGTCAGACTGAGCAAGAAGAACGAATTCCTATGCCATGTATGATATTAAACAGTGGCCTGCATTCTTTGATACTAACCTACAATTATATATCTACTTCACCTGGTTTAAAAGAAGTGCAAGACATCTAAAAATGGTAATCTAAGCACCAATTTCGGAATGAGTTAATGTTAAGAGCTGTTTGAATTCCTTTCATCTCATTCTATTTTCCTTTGATTTATGTAATGCTTACCAGAGTCTGTTTAGCAATAAACTAAGATATTTGGAGTTCGATGTCAGGAATACCTTGTACTTATATATAACAAGTTAAAAAATCACAAGTTTATTACTGAATCACTGAGCCATGAGAACTTTGGAGATTATCTCCAAAGGAAAAAATTAAGGGTGTTAAATTTTTCAAAGCATTTTTGCATACATCTTCTCATTTTTTCTCACAACAGCTTTGTGAGGTAGGGATATGATAATGAAGGAAGCAACACAGAGAGAATTTCTTGTGGTAGGTGGCTGGAGACAACAGAAGACTTGGGGGACTTGTAAGAACATAGGGATTTTAAATACAGGCAATGCAGAGGTATCTATGGTGATGAATTAGAGATCCAAGAATCACTAGAAATCTATAGAACACTTGCAGATGGCATATCCCACGGCTCTAGGGCTTCTAGGGGCAAGGGTTTACATGAAGCAGGGGAAGAGAATGAGATGGGTAAATGGCCACAGTAATCCCTGGTGTCCAGTATATCCCACCAGCAAAAGGGAGGACAAGACCTACTTGCTACTTTAACTGCAACTGAGAACAGGGAGGCTGTGAAACAGTTATTCTACTGGAAGCAAGAACACGGGTGCAAGGCCAGGATATTCATGTTTTATCTGTTGACTTTGGTAAAGTCACTTACCCTCTATAGACCTCAGCCTTTTTCATCTTTAATAGTAGCTCCCTTACAAAAGTGAGAATTAAATTGAATAATTTTTAAGGGGTGCCTAGAACCCCATAAGTGCTAAATACATAGTAGCTATTATTAGTAACATTATTTATTCTTATTATTTGTTTTACTAATTTAATCATTATTTTAAAATATAATCTTTTCTTGAAAAATAATTTGCTATTTTTAACTATGTTTATGTTTTTTAAAATTTAAACAAAATTTTAAGTGATCCTTATCCTGGGATATGGAAAAGGATAACAGGCTAGGATATTTATCTCTGATGGCTTAAGTATCTTATCCAAGGTCATTAGCGCCACTATTAGAAATCTAGTTTCTGTTCTCCCAATCTATATATTTTCCTTTTGCTCTTCAGATTTCCTTGCAACCAGACTTTTTAATTAAAAAAAAAAAAAATCCGACGCCTTTGATCTCCAGTTAAATGAAGCCACAAGTGCACACTTAGACCATGCCATCACTGTCAATCACAGTTTCAGGGAAACTCTGCCATTATTAGTGGTGAGATTTCTAACTCACTGGTAAATGGGAGTCTCTAGAATTTACTCCTTTAAGGTTTCACCCTGTGATTCATGTGAACAGTTTGATTCCATGAGTCACAGACAGCTCAGAAATTAAGGGATAAATGCTAGGGATTTTTTTTTCCTTCAAGTTAAAGTGAGCAATTGAAAAAAAAAATACATTGTAACTGAAGACAAGAAAGGATGAGCAAAAACAAAAAGGGAAAAAAAAAAGATTGAAACACTTAAACCAAAAGAAACCCTCTATCCTACTATACTAAAAGTTTCCATGTTTCTCTGCATAACAGACATTGCACTCATCTGACTGAACAGCTATAGTAGATGCCCTTCCCCACTTCCTAAAAGGAAAATCCAGATGAACCTATAATGTCCAGCTACTGTGGGATATCATCTGGGAAAATCCACTCTGACACCTCAGTGTAATATGAGCTGTTTGCTTCCCTCTGCTCCAATAGCTTTTAAAATTGATCACATATATTTCATTTTACTTTTTAAAAAGTGGTCTAGGCTGATAATCTCTTATAATTTCTTTTTTTATTTTTTAAATTATTTTTTTCCTTTAATTTCTAAAAGCATTTTAAATATTTTCCTATAAGCTTCATAGTGTAATATTTCACAGTTGGCTTCATAAAACTAAAAGAGAATCTCATTCCCAATCCCTGGGATTCTAGATGGGAAATCCGATGGAATAGGCTTACTGCAAGGTTTCTCTGAGAATCACAAGTCTAGGAAGAAAGCCCTCCATCCAGGTACTGTCTCTCTGTCTGTCTGCCTGTCTCTCTCTTTTTTTTCGGGAAGACAGGTTGCTTCCAGTGAAAATAATTCCATGCAGGAAAGTTGGAAAGTCTGAAATGATATACTTGGGTGAAATCATCACCTGATTCTCATTTGTACACTCCCAGATTAAGCCCTCTCACTGCATCCTGCTACCAGGCTCTCTGAGTCCTTTTAACAGGGGAAAGATTTTATGTGCACTATCAAGGATAAGCTCTTGAGGGAATATGTTTGAATTTGGGCAGAAAGCCTAGATAGGTCAAAGTCTATATTAATTGAATTATAAGATAAGAATATAATGAGAAGATCTTATGTATTAGCTGCACTTTTAGCTCAACCTTTGCTAGTTAGTATTCATACAAATCATTCTATCATATGACATAAGAAAATCCTCTATTTATTTATTTATTTATTTATTTATTTAGGTACCAGGGCCGGGAATTGTACCTGGGACCCTGTGGCAGTTTGAAATTATTTATGAATTCCAAAAAGAGAGATTATGTTTATAAACTGGTCTGTTCCGCTGGGCATGATACCCTTTGACTGTATTAGATTCAGCTGAGATGTCTTTGATTAAATTATGTTAAGATTAGGTATTTGATTTGACCACATCAGTAGGGAGCAACTCAGGTTAAGTACCCGCACCCTTGGTGGGCTATATAAATGGACACTTGCTCAAGAAGACAAACAGTAGATACAGAGGAACACAGAAGAAGACACGAGAAAAGAAAAAGAGTTCCATAGATGCCAGAGGAGACAACTTTGTCATGATATGCAAAAGGAGAGAACTTTCATGGTGCAGCCCCAAGAAGAGAGACGAGCCCTATGCCAGCCTACAGTTGAGATCAGAAGGAGCTTGGCCTACTAAGCCTGAAGAAGAAGAAGGAAGGAGAGACCAGGCAGAGACCATTCACCATCTTGCTTCAACATGTGACAACTGACTTGGGTGAGAAAGTATCTCTTATGGTACCTTAATTTGCATTCTTTTGGGCCTTGTAACAGTAAGCTTTTACCCTAAATAGATACCCTTTATAAAAGGCAACAGTTTCTGGTACTTTGCATCAGCACCCCTTTGGCTGACTAAAACAGATTTCGTATGTGGTATGCCAGCGCTCAACCAGTTGAGCTACAACGTCTCCCCCCTACTCATTTTTTAAAGATTATTTGGGATAGAAAATAATGCCACATGCTTATTTCTATTTGTACAACCTAACTTAGCAGAGAAAATAGATAATTTTTGATAACTCAAATCCAACAAATATAATTTGGCTTTAGACTAATACAAGTAATTAAAACCAGTTAGAAAGAATCTGGTCCAGTGTTAATAACATTCTAGAAAAGAAATATAAAATTCATAGGTCCATAAAATTTTTGTCATTTGGTGTTTCTGTGTAGGCAATATAGGATTGGGTTCCCCTGTGATGATTAATGGAACTTGCACCCATTTGAATTTTAAAACTAATGGTATCATAACTGGCTCATTCATAGTTTTCTGTCGAATTAAGATGAGAATGCTGAATCATAATAACAAATAAGGCCACTTATCTTTTATTAGCCAAGAAAACAAATCAAGATTTACTTTATGAGAAGATATGACTTTTTAATGGTCATTGCTTTTTTGCAATCCATGTCACTAAAACCAAACTATTACGCTCATTATTGGGGCCTGAATCCATTCTTAAAATCTTTCTGGTTATGCCTGAGAAAAAGATGTATGTTTCTTTAAATTCATTTAGGAAATGAAACCCCTCAAATGTCTCCGAAGAAAGCAAATATCCTATGTGAATTTCTTAAATAAGACCACTCTAAATAAAAGTAACAAAAGCATAAGCTCAATAGCAAATAGAAGTTAGACAACAGGGTTATGTGATTTGATATTATTGAGTTTGAGATTAGAAAGTCAAAGTTTAGATTCACTGCTTCTCCATAATTTGACTGAACAAGTAAGCTCTTGGTGTTGCCTTTCTGTTTTTACAGAAAACAAGAGACTACTATTGAAAACACTGCCTCCTTTCTGATATTAATTCTGTGGGTTTGAATCACTCATTTGCATCTCCACAAAGAGTAGTTGAGAAAGAAAAAGAGGGATGATTACAGCTAATTTTGCTGGACTGGTAGGCATAGTAAAGAATGATTAAAATGAAAGAAAAAAAAAAGAAAGAAAAGGTAAAGTGTAAGGTCAGGTATATTACTAAAAGGAAAGCTAAAAAATTTAACATGGAACTATATAGCAGAGTATAACCACATGTGAAATATTAATATGGGTAAAATTGTTTATATAAGACTCTGTTTCTTTTAAATTGAACAAATGTATCTTAACAACACAGATATTAATAGCAGACAAAAAAATTATGCTAAGTGAAAGAAACCAGAAACAAAGTACTACATATTATATGATTCCATTTATATAAAATGTAAATATAAATCAATTTATGAAGATGAAGTTAGATTAGTGGTTATGTAGGGCTGGGCAAGGACTGCTAAGGGGTGTGGAGTTTTTCTTTTTGGAGGAATGAAATCGTTCTACAATTTTTTGTCATGATGAATACAAAACATTGTGATTATACTGAAAAGTCATTGATTATACACTTTGGATAGGTCACTTCAGTAAGACTTCTTAATAAATAAATTATTGTGCACAAATAATCAGAAATAGCAGTTATGTACAGCAGAGGAAGCATAGAGAGATTGTGAGGTGAAGAATTTTCTTGTTTATTTGTTTTTTTGTTGTTGTTGTTTATTATTATTATTGAAATAATGAAAATGCTCTAATGATGATTGAGGTGATGAATGCACAATTATATGGTTATACCAAATACCACTGATTGTACACTTTGGATGAATTCTATGCTTTATAAATATGTACCAATAAAATTGATTTGTTAAAATTTTAAAAAAAATTTAATTTAAAAATTTAAAAAAATTTTTGAAAAGAAAGTATAGAATGAATGGTAGAAGGTGTAGATCAAGGGAAAAATTGCGTTTTAAAATTTCCTGTGATTTCTGTTCATTTCTCTACCCCTGAACATGAACATACCTAATTATAAATTGGCTAACTTCTAGCTTCAGTTATTAGCCATTTAAAACATTTACCTTCAGAAGCATTCAACTGCTTGTGAAAATCAGACAAAACCTTGAACAACATAGGTTTGTCTGGGAGTGCTAACTTTTTAAGAAAGACCCAAAGAGAAAAGGAGTCACTTTGGTATTTTTCTTCTCCCCTTACCATGTGTTACTGCTATGTTCATCAGCCTAAAAGGACTCCCAAGGATTTTAAAGAAAGGCCTCTGTGGCACAGGCCAGGGAACATGAAAAGTTTTTGAATATTGTCAATTTATTTAAAAATGAGTGTGATGAATTAAAACAGTTTATGAAGAGCAGAGATGAGAGTGAGGGGGGGGCGGAAAAAACTGAACTGGAAAAATCCATTCTGTTGGTTTAAGCAACTCAGTGAGACATAAAATGATGACTCAAGAAACTAACAGCAATAAAATTCAATTTGTACCTGACACTGGCCACTGATTCACAAGATAGCCTCAGTCCTGAATTCTGGCTGATGGTAGCTGGACAAGCCCAGTCAAATACAGTTTCATTGGATGTACAGATTGAAACTTTTTTTTAGAAGCAATACTAAAGTCTTCTTACTAGGTTTCAAAGTATGCAAGACAATTAAGTAAACACTGAATACACCTTGAGGTATATTTACCTGTTTTTATACCCTCCTTGAAATGTTTCAGCATTCAGACTACATAGAGAAAGCATCTAAGTGCCCTTTGTAAATGCTTACCAGAGATGGTGGGAGTCATTAAACTTTAAACCAAGGCTCAGCCACCTACTATGTGGCTTGAGAAAATAAGTCCTCATTAACAAAACGGGAATGATACGATCTACTTCATAAAGTTGTCAGGAAAAATCAGTTAGATCATATAGGTGATATGCATACAAGTTTTTGGTTCATTTTTTTTTTTTTTTTTTTTTTTTGTAAACAGCGGGTATTTTTTTCACTATAAAGAACTATAAATATGGTGTGAGATTACTGGCCAGTTAGGAAAAATTGTTTTAGTCTTCATCTTCTCAATTGTAAGTCCAAGTTCCCTTAGCTTTCCTCAAAGGTTTCATTTACTTACTTTTAGGCCATTTTCACCTTTGTGGCTTTCCTCTTAGAATATGCTATAACCACATTTCATTGTGAAATTTAGAGGGACAGAAGTCCCTAAATAGCAGTCTTGTTGTTGCCAAATACAATGGCAAGACAAGGACCTTTCAGGAAGCTAAATGCCTACACTAGGAACTTCTACTACGGCAAACATAAAAAAAATATATATATGGAGAGAGAGAATCTCTACTTCAATCAAACTTAAAAGCCAACAGTGGTTATACGCACTGTAAACAGGAAATTACTTTTCTCCCCCTCTTGAAATGTAATTACTGGAAATTCAAGAAACCAGAATCCTTTAAATATTCAGCACTGTACACTAAGAGAAAGTAATAAATGACAAGTTATAAAGCTATTATGGGACATTTAGCTAAAGCAACAAACATACCAATAAATGAAACTTCAGAAAGCTGTCCTGGTATCTACAGAGATAGACCCTTAACATAAGATTATCTTCAGAACATGTGCTGTTCAAGCCATTAATAGAATGGGGAAACAAAGAAGATTTCATGGTCAAGTATAAGAAATATTTCATTAATTGAATTTAAATAATTTTCTTTATTGAAAAACTTGATTAATTCTGTAAGCATTGTTTATTCTGAAGCTGCAGATGGAATATGGAATACATTATTTCTAAAGTTATTTGACCATGGAATCATTTTTCAAAAGATATCTAAGAAGAATAGGGTTCTGAATAACATACTTTAGAAAAATCTGGCCTAAGTTCAGTAGGCCTTCAGTATTTTCAATTCTACTGATGCCCTTAAAGATGATAGCAAACCACTGTAATACTGAGATTCCTTTTATCCAAAAGAAAAGCAGCATTTGCCCAAAAGATGTTTTGTTGCATTCTGATTCTATGAAAATTTAGATAGACTTTAAAAAATGTGTTAACCAGAAGTAAGCAGAAGTATTACCGGGAAAACTACATTTAGTAGAGTACCCCTAGGAGCCTGCCTTGGGTCTTGGCTAAGCATTAGGGGTAGTAAATTACTTCATAGTGGCATACTCTGTATGTTACTTAAATAAATCACTACACAGTATCACATGTAGCATGTTCCATATTCTCATCATGGAGGTTTATGTTATGTTGTTGGGTTGAATTTCTCGTTGGGGTGTAATGTGTGCAAGTCATTTCTCAACCTCTGAGTAGTTTGAATTGTGAGTTCCACAAGGGAAAGGACAACCTGCAATCACCTTTGCATTCCTAGACCTACAACTGTGCCTTATACAAAAAACAGAGGATTAAATAAATGGTTGCAGATTGATTCTTTTAGCCCATTTTCAAATCAGTACCTAATCTGCATTTCTGCAATGTACCTGCTCATTTTCCAGTGACTCTAAATGTGTTTGTGAGATTACTGGCCCGTTGGGAGCAATTGTTTTAGTTAGTTTGTTTGTTCCTCTTAATTGTAGTTCAAGTACTCTTAGCTTTCCTTACAGGCTTTTCTAATTTATTTTTAAGCCATTTTCACCTGTGTGGTGATATTTACCAAGCAGTAACATATGCAGGCAATAAGCTAGGTCCTTCTGATACTACTATCACTATAGACCTTGTCACCAAGGAACACACAAACACACAAAAAAAATGGAACACAATTTCATTACTAATATGAAGATAATTTGAATATAGTATTCTATTAGGTGACCTAAACAACTCTGGAAAAGTCATTGCTACAACAACTTGTTATTGAGGGCTCTCCATTTGATTGTGAGCTCATCATTTTTTTTTTTTTTTAATCTTTAACCACTTAAGGAACAAAAGATCAGATGTATAATTAGAGATGAAAAGTGTCCAGCTGTTTTCTTCTTTGGTGAACAGAAATAAATGGTTGTCAATGTCAGCATGAGCTGGTAGTTAAATATAAAGAACAGCTTTCAAATATCTCGTATACTAGAGGGTTATTAGATGTCATAGCTATGAAGTGACTGGAGAGGACAGAAATGGTGCTGGATTCAACACCATATTCGGGGGTGAAGATAACACCACAGGGAATATGAGGTTTATGGAGGTTGAACAGGTAAAAAGAAGCCGACAGATTTCATGTGGTCTATCCCAACAAGTCCAAAATTTGGTATCCAGATGTGGGTTAATGCAGTGAGGGTGGAACCCTGTTTTATTTACTTACTTCTCTCAAGTTTTTTAAATGTTTTACATGTGATAAGCTCACATGGTCATACTATGCCTCTCTTCCCTCCCTTCTTCCCTTCCTGCCTCCCTCCCTCTCTATCCATGTTTAAGTTAATGAATAAATAAAATAACACAATTATAAATGACTTAACCAGGAGCATCTTGACCTTCCCTTGTCACTTCTATCTAGAACCACAAATGGCTTGATTTTCCAACTTAGTGCTTACCACTATCTAACATACTATGAATTACATTTACTTTATTTATTTATTCTCTAGTTCCGCTATTAGAATGTAAGCTCCATGTGGTAAAGGAGTTTTGTATAATATGCCTCCATTTTCTAGAACAGAGTTCTTAACAAGGGGTCTGTGAGCTTTAATTGAAATTCAAAAAAAACATTATTCTTGTGGGGATGTGTTGGTGCGGGTATATTTATTAAATAATACACAGTACAGTGTGGGCTCAATAAGGGGTCCACAGTTTTCACCTGACTGGCAAAAGGGTGGGTCTGTGGAACTAAAAATGTTAAGAACCCATTTTCTAAAGTATGATCCAGGCACTAGATACCTGAGGATTCCTGACCTAAATGGCCCTGAGCCTGTTTCTAAGGACTGCCCTGGCCTTCTGCCTTCTGCTTTGACACCCAAGTAAGAAGGGGTGATTTTGGTCAAGACATCCTGAAGACTCTTTCAAAACATCTGAATAATGGCTCTCCTTTGTTGCTCTTAATCCTAGGTAATTTAGTCAGAATGCCTCTGCTAAATATCCTATGCCCAGATATAGACCCTTCTAAACAAGTCTGAAGATGAAAATGATGAAGAACATCTGCTTTCCCTTACTAGAAAAATACAATCTAGAATTTAGGGTTTGGATGGGTTGGACATAAGGTAAGTAGTCTATTCCTTGGTTATTTGTAATATTAAAAATTTAAATAAGATAGCTCATGAAACATGTGCTATTATCTTTCCTGATAAATTCCTCACATAACATGGCCCCCATTCCAGTATGCCTGCTCTCAGCCAATATGCTCTACTGCCTCACTTATCCATCCAGAGGCCAATTCCTAGTGTAAGAAGACAAGAGCCTGTTGGTAAAATGGAGAATAAGGGGAGAGAGAATAAGTCATTCCCTAACAACTGGCTAAGAAATCACATTTGTTTGTTTGCTTATTTTTAACTCTGAAATGGGTCAGTAATAGCCCACAGTTATTGTGTGTATATATTCTAGAATGATTATATGTAAAATATTAGAAAAACTATGAGGAAGGCCAGTTAACAGGGCTGTAAGATAACCAAGAGTTGGATGAAGAAGATTCCAGGAATGCACCTTGTCAATATTCACCTTCATGACACAATTGTCCAACGTCAACCTTAGAGGTGAGAAATGGCTCTTTATGCTTGGTCATCAAATATTTTCCCTTTTAGACTCCTGTCCCAAATGTAAATCCATTTGATATATTGAAGCTAGTTTTGACAGTCCTTTTGTTTTCAAATGATTGAAGGAATAATTGGCCTCATTTTACTAACTTGTAAGATGTTCCTTCATATGTGTTAAGACAAATGTTAAGAAAAAACTTAATAATTACCAACCTAGACATAGAAAACTGTTGGAATCAGGGACAATTTTTCAAGACTTATATGATGAATTATTTTTGTGAATTTAATAGAAAACCATAGTACTAACTACACATACTGCCAGTGCATATCATTTGCACAATTTCAAGTGAGAATACAAGTAAACTAATATTTATTGAGCTTTCTATGCACAAGGATTTTACATGGATTCTTAAGTTAATCTATTTTTATTTTATGTAAAAAAATAAAATTGATGAAAGTGGAAGAAGAGTTTTGTATTAGTGTAACTCATTTCAGAGAATCCTAGATCTAAATTTTACAATAAAATGTGAGACATCTCCCTATATCCTATGGCTTCAGTCTGTTTCTATTTCCAACCATCTCTCAAACATGTCCCTTGGCAGAAAACAATTTAGAAATAACAGTGGGCCAAATCCTCCTTTAAAAATGTGTGAACTGCCTGCCTAAGACATAGTTGGAAAATATTCTTGGGAATAATGGTTTTCATTACATACAAATAAGTTATAATTAGAAGATCTGTTAAATGGCCAGCATTGTTCAAGTTAGCAGACCTAACAACCTACTTACATTTCATGAACTATTTCATTAACATATGGTAGAAGAACACAAAATTTACATCCCCTAAAGTGAAACCATTCCAAATAGAATATTGGCTGAAGTTCTGTAGAAATCTTGCTCCGCATGGTTTACAGGGGATGGTAGTGCTTAGCAGTTACTACATGGGATTCTGAGTAAGACCGAACTAGGCTTGAATACCTGCTCACCAGGGACCAGCTGGCTATTAGGGATTGCTGCTCAACTTTCTGAGCCTCAATTTCCTCTTATTGAAACAATACAATAGCCCCTGACTCCTAACTCATAATATTCTTTGTTATGAGGATTAAATGAGAAACGCATGTTAAGTACATAAGATAGTGGCCAGTAAATAGCAAATGTTCAATAAAGATTAGTGAATTTTCTTATATTCAGATTATATTCAGATTATTAGTGTATTTCATGCAATTTAAATAAAAACTAGTTTCAAAAATGCGCAAACTAGAAACATGTTTTTTTTTTCTTTTTGTATTGTTTTTGAAGACAGGTTTTACTTCAGCACTAAATGGCTAGAACTGTTATTTTTCCAAGGAAAAACCTGTACACCCAAAGACAGGAAAATGTTGTCTTTCCCTGTGAAGAAATATTATGGTTCTAGGCTTTGTATATCCAAGAGTCTAGCTTGCTAGAGCTTTGTCTGAACTGTGCTGTTTAAGATTGAAGTGAACTAAAACAGCCTCAGAGCTGATATATATATATATATGATATATATATATCTTTGATCTGTGTAATTGTTCAATACATAACATCTAAAAATATAACAAAATGAATGGATTTTCCAATTATATTTCGTTCATCATATGTATGGCAGTAAAATTAATAATAAGTATAAAACAATTTTACCAGTAGAAGGAATTCTGTTGGTACTAAATCAAAATTTCTGGGCAAATTATAAAAAGAAAGTAAGCCTTCCTTATTAACAATATATACTATATTGATGAATGCATTTTGCTAATGAACACTTTTGAATTCATAAACATGGGATAAAATTTATAATTTGGTATGGAAGTCAAATTAGGGAGGCTCATTAAGTCTGCAGAACTGCCACCAACACCAAGTGTTGAATAATTCATCAGCTGTTTAACACATTTACAAAAAATACATGCAAATTACTTTATTACCGGCTCATTTTATTTTTTTTTGTTTTGTTTTGCGAAACGATTGTATTCTTTCAACTGTGAGAATCCAAAAGTTTAATTGCAAAATTATTAACATGGAGCTTTTGCTAATTAAATCAGCAGAAGGAGATTTAGACTGACACTATGTTAGGTGCTCAATTTAAGGGACTGTCCTCTTGCATTAAATAGAGAGCATTTATCACAGATAAACTCTCAGCCTACTTATTTGAAATGACAGAAAATGGAGAAAGAAAATGCATCTTTCTGGTATTGTAGACAACAGAAACACAGCTGTTTTTCTTCTAATTGCATGATCTACAACTTTTGAAACAATTAGAACAATGCTATCCTTAAGCAGAACCAGAATATAATAAAAGTTCCTTCTCAGTAAGTTGACTGGTCTCACAGAATTTAATAAAGAAATAGGATTTGCAATATGTGTACATAAACACCTGTAGGTTATATTCAAACACCACTAAACATCAAGGAACTCAGGAAAGCTTAAATTTTATTAAAGAGAGAGAAAATGATAATGACTAGGCCACTACCTACTTCTTGCAAAAATCATAAACTCTGTATATTTAAATGATCTTTAAACCAATTATTGTAATATATTTCATTTACTAATTTATCTTCACACATTAAATTCCTATTTTATATTGCCTTCTGTTCTGTGTACAATCAACATAACTTGATGAACAGACCTATTTCTTACATTCAAATCACATGCAGTCTACTTTTTTAGTTAATTTCTAGGATGAAGATTGTCTTTATTGGAATCAAAGACTACTACCTAGTACAAGATATGTACACAATCATTATTTGTGTGATATGAATGAGGATACAAAATATATTGGTAATTTCTATCATGTTGATTTGACACTTTTTTTTACCAAAATAAGTAAGTTTCTGGATTTACCAATTTTGTCAACTTGTTTTCTTAATTTTGTATGGAGATAAAAACACTAAGCTAATTTTCTACACTGCCATGTTCCTAACTAACAAATGATTTTCTTTTTCAATGTATTTCTTAGTATTTTTGAAGAAGAGTTGTCAACATGACCTCTAACTGTGACTCAATCTACCCAATCAATATGTCATCTGAACTCCTTGACTTCCAAGGACTAAAAACAACAGTCCTTATCATTACACAAGGATTTCATTTCTACCATAATTAAATAGTTGAGTAGAGTATATGGGTGGGTAGAGCTATGAATCAAAAGTTGAAACCACAAGCACTGTGAGCATTTATAACTTTGCCCTTTGGAATTCTACAGAACTAGGTGTCCATGCTGTACAAAACGGGGAGAATGGAGAAAATAATAAATGTCCTCTGCTATGGAAGTCATTATGACTATTGAAACACCTGAAGGCAATTGTGTCTATAGCTACAGAGTGTATTTCTCTCATTCTTGAACTTTCAAAGTGTACATCTGATAAATTGCAATTTATTCAAGAAGGGTTAATCTGTCAAACTATAAACACTTTACAAGTCCTGGTTAAAGAAAAAATAAATATAAAATTACAAAGTGAAAAATTACACATATCTTTTGTGTGCTAAAACATTTATATAGTTTTCCAAGATTCCTTTAATTCCTAATAATTTCATGAATATTTCAAATTTATTGTAGTCACATAAACATTTAATATAGCACTAATATAGCATTCTACCATATTATATGTAAATTTATAAATGTGACTACATACCAGGAAAATAGGCTATCCTATAAAATAGATATTAAGAGTCCTGGTTTAGAATTAGAAAAACCTGGCTTCAAATCCTAATTCTACCTCTTAATAACTAGGGCTGAGATTTCTGGTTGCCTGAAAATATATAATCTCCCTTTAATCATTATTTTAAGTTTCCTGATATAGTTAATGGTAACAAAGTGCCCATATAAAGAGCCCATAACTTATATTTCTATTTAGACAGTATAAGTGAAGTTGTTGCATGGGGCTTCTGAGAAAACTTCTTACAATGAAGGAGGGAAATCACAGCACTCATGTTTTGATTTTTTTCCCCTTTTCCTTCTTCCAGCCTGAAAAAAATCAGGATATTCTGGATTTCACTATGAGTAAAAATCCACCAGATGAGGATGACTGAGCTCTTAGAAAGAAAGAAGGCAGAATTCTGGTGGCGTCCCAGGCCTGGAATGACTCCTTCCAGACTTATCATTAAATGAACAAAATAAAATCTCTTTCTATGTTAAAAAGCCACTGTGCTCTTTCATAGATTGTAGCAACTGTTTCACAACACTGCAAGGTGTTAGCGGGACGGTAATGTATAGGAGCCCTGCAAGAGGATATTCATGTTTGTTTTGTAAGTTCACAACTTATACTATACACTTTATGAATGTTCATGTATGAATGGTAAACTTCAATTGAAAAAATGTTTTTAAAACGTCACTGTATTTTAAATGTGTTACTTGCAATTTCAAACTGCTATATATTAACTGCATCACCATAGACATGACCATGAAGCAAAATACTCCTGAATTTCAGTTTCTTAATCCATAAGGTAGGTGTAACAGCAGTAATTAGCTTATGGATTTTTTTTTTTTTTTTGAGAATTAAATTACAAATAATAACAACTTCAACAACAACATAAAGTAAACTGATTATCACAATCCTGCCACAGAAATGACACTGATTATTATTTATATGTGATAATTAAAAATAGGGTCTTTCTTATTATTTCTTACTATTTCCTCTTTTTGTATTATATTTCATGGAACAAGGTAGACATTTAGAGATCTGATGATTTAATTATAAGATCGGGTTAGTCTGCTATTGTCTTGTCGCTTTATTTTTAACTAAAATTCATCTAATTATGAAACATAACATATGCAAGGCATATTTGTCTCGTTTATTGGAAGGAATGAACAATGGATTTGGTTAAAATGGTTGTTTTGTTCCCAAAATTATTCTGATTTTACAACCTTAAAAAAATCCCGAGTGCACATTCCTGTTAACCTTAAAATATAGAAAGGAACATTTATTTAAAAGTAGATGAACTAAAAGTTTCCATGGATTCATAATGGAAAAAAAAAAGATTATCACTTCAAACTGGGAATCCATATCTTAAAAATGGATAATGTTAAAATATTTTGATTTTTACAAGACTCTAAAAAAGTGATGTCATTTTAGGCAGCAGCTAGTTTTTCTCATATAAACAATGAATTAAAATAAATTCACCATAACAAGCTTACTAATGACTTGAAGAGACAATTTCATGTAAAATTTATGAAATTGAACAAAAGAATGCCAAAAGTATGGATCTTACATGTTCTGTGAAGGGCTGCATCATTTATTCATTGCTTTTAAGATGTTTTTCTTTAACCAGAGTCATAATTTCTTGATTTAACATACAATTAAATTTTAAGTAATTATATTTGTTTTAATTATTTCAAAGTAATGATGGAAATAGAAAAATAGGTTTATTATGATAATTCATTTCATCTGTCAAAATATGATTATATAAATAACTAAATTAACTTGCTAATTAAGGGCTTTTAATACATTTCTCCTTATTTCTACTTTGCCTTCTACTTCTAAATCTATCAATTATTATCTGTCTATTTTTCACAGATTCACAGTAGAAGTTAATTCTTGATGATCCATTGGAAAAGAAATTATTATTCTTGGCTTATGTAGATAATTGGTTTCCATTTGTTATTTAGGTTTTTTTTTTTTTTTTTTTTTCACTTTTTTAGTTTCAACAAAGCAATGTTTGGTAGTGACAATTGAGTATGATCTGTTTTCTCTTTAACAAATCCTTATAATATCTTGAATCTGATAGTTACTCATTCCCTATGTCCCCTAATATTGTCATTTTCAAAATCTAAGATATATATCTGAATGTTTATAATATAAAGTAAATATATTAGATTACAGAAAAATCTGCCCTTAATGATAGCTGACTTGAAGGTATTTTTAACATATTCTTTACTAGAAAAATGTCATGGCAGAATTGATCTTTCTTTAGGCTAAACACAATTTATTTATTTCATTCACAGATTCATTAAAATTTATTTAGTGAGTGCCAATTATACACATGTTATTACTCTAAAATAAAGATGGGAGCCTATGAATTATGTGAGTGCACAGTTCCTATCCAACTCAACTTTGAATCTCTGGGCCCCAGAAGATTATAGAGAAAGAGAAAAATTGACAGAGAAAAGAAAAATGGGAAATAGAAGGGCATAATTAAAGAAGGAGGCAACAGTGCAGAGAAGATGGAGGGGAGAGATGGCAAAGAGCATGGTCTGTGGTGCAAGATAAAACTGACCTTGAAGGCAAGCTCTTAAACTATGAAAAGATGCAATTTTCTTCTTACATTGTTCCATTTTCCTCATCTGTATAGAGGAATAATAGACTTTGCTCCATTAGATACTTAGGGGGTTAAATAGATTAGCAAGATAAAGTGCTTAAAGTGTTAGTGAGAAAATACTTATACATGACAACTGCTAATAACTAGCAGAATATAACATGGGAATCAGGAGTAACCACATATATTCTATCCTAATGTTCATGTTGGTAACATAAATTAAGAAATTAAGACCAAGCTAATGAAATATAATGATGTCAAATTAAGTAAGCTTACTGTTATAAACAGCAAATAAACTCATCCAAAATATATAGCTCAAATAATGATCTCCAATAGACAATCAACCATGCAAATATAAGAAAAAGAAGCAACCAAAGATATTTAGAAGGAAACTTGTAGGGTCAGGATGGGCAATGAGAAAAGTGGAGTTAGAAAGAACCAGGATAAGCCAGGGCCTGAAAATAGACTGTTATGTCCTTTCTTCCTTCATTCTTTCATTCCTTCCTTTTATTATTATTTTTTTTATTGTTGTTTTATCAGTCCACTCCTCCTTAGAGCTCTGGTTCCTATTTGGCCATCTTAATTTAAGAAGTGAGACTAAAAAGGGCCAAAGCTTCCAAAGGTGAGGGAGAGTGTTGGAAAGAAAATTTTATGAGGAAATGGCAGAATGCATTTAGCTGTTTAATATGGCAAAGAATAATCTATAAAGTAATTCCATTAATTACCAAGATTATTAATATTATCTTTTTTTTCCTGAATATCAAAGTATGTGTTTATTTTTCATGTCACTAAAAAAAAAAAAAAAAAAAAAAAAGCAAATAGCAAAAGAAAAAAAGGAGCTCAAGCACAAATTAAAACATGGAAACAATTTAATTATATATAAAAGAGAATTCTTTGTGTAATAAAATATTGGAACAGGTGACATGGCGATTTTCTTAGTTGCTATTCCTGGTATACGATATATACTTGGGAATCATTACGGGGAAACAAAGAAGGAGGGGAAATGGACCAATGAATCTCTCATTTTGTGGTGAATAATTTAATGAAAACCCCACTCACTTTTAAATTCCTTGTCCTAAGAGAAGACACAGTGTATTGAATGTGTGGTGTCATGGAATACAACAGATAAAAGAGTAGAGCAAAATTAGAATTCCTAATTAGCATGAAAATATACAACTGCCAGATAATAATAACTAACGGTTGTTTAGCACATACAAGTGCAATGCTGTGGCAAACTCTTTACATGAATTTAAAAAAATTACTCTTCACACAAATTTTGGGAAGTCCTGACTATTATTGCCATTTTACAAGTTTTAAATAGACATGGAATTAGTAAATTTGCAAAGCTGGAATATAAATCCAGGTGAGCATGTTACCTGAACTCTGAGTTAAAAGAAATGAGTTTTGCAATCGCTGTAAGAACAATTAAGAAGAGTGTTGGAGACTCTCATGTGCCAGAGAAGTATAGAAGAATGAGCATTTGCAATATGTAGCAGAGGCTTCTTTTAATAATCTAGGTGTTTTACGTTTTATTCATAAATACTCATCCTTATTCTTTTAGCGTCTTCCTATTTTGAGATGACACACTTGAAAATGATTGTGCGTTTAATTTATTTATCCATTTATTTATTACCCACCGGATCATGGCATGATGCTGTTTTCTGCTCACATATCAGCTGGAAGCCAATAAAGGGTATTGCAACCTTTCTCATGGGTTTGAGTGCTTATAAAAATTGTGCTTGCTATCTATAGATGACTCTTCTCAAGTTCAGTTGCATTCACGTGCTTAGAAAAATACATAAGGTTCTCTCTCATTCAGAGGAAAAGAACAGAAATATCATTCTGTACATTGTGAGTTCTTGAAAAACAGAATAGTTTGTGTCTTCAAATAATTTAAATTAGTTTGCAGTGAGCAATTAGATATTTCTAAAAACCACCAGTCTAAGTAATGAATACTCAGGCACTGAGGACACTTTCATTTGAGATCCCTTACACAGAACAGAAATCAATCTGTCTCACAGTTTCTGGGTTTCACTCTTCAGTTTTATTTTCAGCACTTCTAAGCCACCATTTTTGCACACGGGGTGGGGTTTCATATGCGATGACTAACTGTGAAGAGAAAATTAACTGACCACAGTTTGTGCATTGTCAGATTTAGAGCCAGAACTCTCCCTTTCCATTCTGCATTGAGCAGATCTATGTTTGCACAAAGAATAATAATGACGCCCACTTTTAGAAATTTCAAAGAAGGGCCACACACAATACGTCCTCAGATTTAAATCTCCTCTGTTTTCTAGAAAGTTATATAACTTTAATTACTAATGGTCTGTATTCATTGTACTATTTATATAAGATTAAAATGACAAGAAGATGTGTAAGGTTTGAGTGAGAAAATCTAATCAATAAAGGCTATATTTTAAATACATTTATAAAAATAAAAATATGAATTTTACAATGATCTGAAATTGAAATAATTTAGTTCATTTAGGCCAGTTTATGGTTGGGAGTATACTTGGCTAAGGGCTGCTTTAAAGCAGAGCAATCACGATAATCTGACGTCATCACATTATCAAGTATTGTGTTTGCATCCCATACATCCACTATTGTTTATGGTTATTATGTGTTTTACCCTATGGACATTTTATGCTGCATATATGCATAGATCTCTAGAGTTCAAAAAGTAGAAGTTCACATATTTATCCCCATTTATGAACATGGAAATAAAACACAACCTTGTGGAGTTTCACAGAGTGTAATATAGATGAAGTAGTATAACTACATAATACTCCTCCAAAAGAGATGATGTAATTTATACCTAAGAATCTGAAATCATCTTCTGAGAATGCCATCTTAGAGTTTAGAGGAAGGAGCATCACATGATTATGATGGAAAAGTTAGATAATATTCTAACAATCATATCCTGGAATTCCTATTCACAGATGGAGAAAGCCTTCAGAAGCCTGGTAAAATCAGTAGAGATTTTTAGAAAGAATTAGATACTTAGGAACTAAAGAAAGAATTTTGAGATTTCAAAAATCATAGCTGAAGAGTAAAAATAAATGCATACTTAAATTAATTGCAAAATTTTTCTAATCTATTAAGTCACATGATGGTATTGCTTTCTCTACACATCAAATGATCTATTAATTTGCTTATTGATTTACACCAGGGATACCAAATACCTGGTTTAAGGGTTTCTATTCCCATTTTGAACCCAAAGTAGGCATCAGTATTTTTTTAATACAACTCTCTAGGCAGCCATTAACTCTACTTTGGAGCTGGCATTCGAATTAAATTTAATTGTTATGATAAACACAATATTTTAGCAGGGAAAATATAATGATACACATTTTATGATATGTGAATGCCTTTGCCAGTGGATGGTGGGAGGGATAAGAGGTATTCACCAGAAGAAAACCCTGAAAAGTTGTGCAGACAAGGAGAACAGGAACACTTTTAAATTTTCTTTTCGTTAAACTTCCACAGCCTGGGAGCACCAACAAAAGAAGGCCACTTCCTTATGCATAATAAATCACAGGTTCTCAGAGATGAAAAGGACTTAAGAGACACCTAGCACAACCTTTGATCAGATGCATTTTCTATAGCACCACAAGGTTGGTATTCCACATCCTTTCTGGAATACCCATACACACATGCACATACATGTATTTTTTTCACTTTTTCATATCTAATCTGCAATCTTGTCATAGGTCATTTAACTGTTTTTATTATCATAAATAGTTATATCTTTATTGTGTTTATTGAATTCAGGAATTTTGACTTCTCATGTTTGCCTTTTTCATAATATATAACTCTAAGTATATTATGTTTGATTTTATTTATTTGTCTGTGGAAGTTTACAGCTTGCTTTTTTAAAACATTTTTTATTGAAGTTTATCCTTCATACGGGAACATACATAAACAATAAGTGTATAGTAACACTTGTGAACTTAAAAACAAACATGCTTATCATCATATAAGGATCCCATTCAT
Source organism: Tolypeutes matacus (assembly GCA_026826555.1). Classification (NCBI taxonomy): domain Eukaryota; kingdom Metazoa; phylum Chordata; class Mammalia; order Cingulata; family Chlamyphoridae; genus Tolypeutes; species Tolypeutes matacus. The sequence continues at coordinate 24,558,974 of JAKSZT010007815.1, forward strand.
CATCTTACCACCAAAATCTGCATTGTGGTGAAACAATTATTACAAACTATGAAAGAGCATTGTCAAAATATTACACTTTGAATTTATGCTTTATTAATATGTACAATAAAAGTATTTGTTAATAAAAAAATAAACCTAATACCAAGTTTTAAATATATATATATATATTATTATTAACTATATCCAATATCTTACATTTGGTGTATTTTTCCCCAAACCCACGCAATTATTAATGCCCTATTTTAGTATTATATACTTATTATAGTTCATGAGAGAATGTTTTCATACTTATTCTGTGAAGAATGTTTTCATACTTATTCTGTGAACCAGAGTTCATCTTCCACCACAGGATTCATTGTGTTATACACCTTGATTGTAATTCTAATAATGGCTGCTATTAAATTAAAAAAAGAAAAGAAAAGAAAAAACTTACTTAAAACCATTACACAAAATTTCAAAGAAGTCTATTGACTCCATCATAGACAAGAAAATTGACAGCTTTAATTTTAAGTTCACAATATTCTCTCCAATTATCATAAATTTTCTTAGACTACATTTTGTTTTGTTATTTTCCCACAATTCATTGCCTTCAAGTCTCATATATGCTCACAAGGAGGGTGAGTAGATTTTTCTCAGTTCTCTTAACTATCTGCATGAATTCTTTTGGATCTTAAACATATAGGACAGTTCTGAAAAACTTGATATCTCCAGGTCACTTTTTCCTACTTGATGAATCTGCTGTTCTCAAGGCCAGCATATGCAGAGAACTATCTCTTCTACCAGGCCTTTAAGCAAAGTTCGAAGCATGATGATATCCAGCTTTCTTTGTGGTCAGCTGCCTTGCGCATCAGTAGCAACTCCAGTTTTGTGGCAGGAGATGCTGTCATGGAATGGCCCTCCTTCCATTCTAAGAGTAGAGAATGCCACAAATAATAGTACTAATTTGTGGATGAAATGGTCTACTGTTTTCTCCTTGTCTGTCTGCATACATAGACCTTGAATCTTTAAATTAGGTAGGCTTACTAGTGTTTTGCCAGGGTTTTTAAGGTACTCATTCCTTTTTGGATTACTGGACTTAATATCTCTGAAACATACAAACTTGCAAAGTCATAAGAAGATATTACACTTTCAATGTCTATCCTGTGGTTAACCAAAATAAGAGATCAAAGATCATTTAAGACTGTGAGAAATTTTCTTTCTGCTGGTTGCAAAATAATTATCATCGACTTGTTACCTAAAAGCAGAGTACTAGTTACCACTCAGATGCTGAATCACACAGCTTCTAGGAAAGGGACATCAGCTCTGGATGACTGATCCCACTGTGTTTAGGCTTTTGGCTTAGGGTATGCAATTATGATGCTCTTTGTGAAGGCTTATACAGGAAGGCTTATAAAAAATGTTCAATAATAAAATGTGCCTGAGGATGTCACCTTAAAAAGGAATTGTTTGAATGCTCTGACAAGATTATTTTCATTCCTTTAACTGTTCAAGCAGAATAATGTTTATGTGTATATGATAATTTTATGTCTTCTTTCTAAAATCCTAATTTCTAATTTCAATGGTATTAAAATTATTTTTTGTTAGTGATACACTTTGTGCTAACATCCTTAAACCAGGGTATGCAGACATCATATAACACTGGCTTTACTCTTATACCCTCACTCTTTGAAAGAAAAATGTAAAAATTTTCAGAACTTGGAGATTTGCACATTAAAGACTGCAAACTACACAAAGAGTTCAAAGCTAGAATACAAAGTTTGCTTTTTATTTTAATAAGTGTCATTGAGAAGGGAAGTTATGTATTCAAACATCTCTGCACACTTTCAAATCTAGAAGCAAAACATGAAGAGAGGCAGACAGATAAAGGAGTCAGATCAGTGGAGTAAAAGTCAAGCTGAGTTGTTTCTCTGGACTAACTTTAACTAACTTTAAACTTAGTCAGCTCACCTACCTTCCACAGGCTTTCATTTCCTCATTGTTAGGGAAAAAACAAGAGAGAGGCTTATTTTAGAGACTCTTTAGGACATATTCCATTTAATTATTACTCTGCTTTCAAATAACTAATTATAGCATAAAGTTAAAATTCATAATTCATAAAATAAAGTAAATAAAATAAATATAGAGTAAAATTTTAGAGCAGGAGCTATATGTCTTTATAATTTCACTAGTTTATTTATTTTTTCAATCCTACCATGTTCCCTCACCATGTTTTCCCCCTCATCTTCTTCCATTATTCCTATGTTAACAAAGAAGAGTCAGCTTCCTTAACATTGAGGTTATGGTCAAATTACTACCAGAAAAAAATCTGTATTGTCATGAGATGGCATTGAAATAATCAGAGAAACAGAAGGAACTATAAAATAAGCATGGCATGAAGTTATTGCCAACAATGAGAAACTTGACAGAATACTAATTAATCATTCTAACAACACTGTGAAATTATCCTTAACGTACAACAGAAGAACTTCAGGCATACTAACATATATGTCAATGAAAACAGGTTCTCATATTCACTGTTGTAGCTCCAGAACCTAAAAGAACACCTGCATATACTAGGTACTAAATAAATATATGTTTACTAACACATAGAATTTTCAGTGTCATAGAACATGGCCACTCTGTGCTTTTCCATGAAAAGAAACTACTTTGTCCTTAATATGAAGCCAATTTATGAACTGTCTTTTAACATTATTTTACATTCTTCACTAGCTATCTAATTTAATAGTGATTTTTTCCCAACTTCATATAGGAAAAGGAAATAGTCACACCCATCTTGGTTCCTTGCCTCCTTCTGCCTTGTTCTCTGCACAGGTGAAATACTAATTTGTATATATATGTTCATCTTGTCTCACTTTTCCAAAGACCAATGTTTCATTAAAAGGTGTTTAATCAGCTCCAATCCAAAATCCTCACTTTATATTCAGGCCATTGTTATTTTTTTAAGTAAACTTTATTTCAACTTCAAAAAATAAAATAACAAACAAAAGGCAGCTTAACAAATTATGGAAGCATTACTTTAAAAAATTCTGTCCAGGAACATTTATCTTATTTAATTCTGAAACCCTGTTTCCCCAGGGTTCAGAAAGATAAATAAATGGGCAGAGATTGGCTAAATATCATGACCAAGGTCTCTTTGTTAATGAAGAAGATGAAGGAAAAAATGCTTAATTATATTCATATCTCATAAAACTAAATTCTATATATTTTTTAACCTTTAGCATTGATAAAGTACCTTCTTTTTCTTTTCTATAAAAATATTACAATATTACTGTTAACTATAGTCTATGTTACATTAGTTGTATTTTTCCACGTATCACCTTATTCTTATTACTTTGCAATATAAGAACATTCTTGTATTTATATTATTAACCACAGTCTTCACCTACCACCAAAACCACTATGCTATACAGTCCCTAGATTATCCTCTATTAGTCTTTCAATTAATATTAACCTCCCTAGACTACCCTTTTCAGCCACAATCTCATCACATTTATAATTCAGTAGTGCTAGTTATACTCATTAAAAAATGATACCATCAACTCTATACATTTCCACATACTTACAATCAACGTTATTTAATATTCTACATCAATTCAGTACCAGTTCTCCCTTCTCAACCCACATTCTGTCTCCTATTAATCTATATTCTATAGTTTAACTCCATAAGTTTAGTCATCAGATTTAGTTCATTTCAGAGAGGCCATACAATATACATCCTTATGTGTCTGGCTAATTTCACTCAACCTAAGCAATTCTTTACAAATACTCTTAAATGCTAGATGTTAGTTTTAATAACTTGATTCTTACTTTCTTCGTAGCTCCTAGAATCACTCCCTTTTATGCATAGCTTATCTCATGAGCCAGATATCAATTGTAGCCTCTTTCTTTATTTGTCCCTGATGATAGATTCTTGTTCTGGAGGGCTTATTATATCTAAATCCTCTCCTAAACCTGGGCTCCTGATGTTCTCTTGTCAGGACTCATTTTAGAGACCAAAGTTCTATCTCTGGAATAAAACTTAGAATGTAATATATCCCTTGGGTCCCATGCTTATCAAAATGTAATACTTTCTTTCAGCAACTATTACTTGGTTACATCCCCCAGGATCCTGATCTGTTGGAGAAGAGGTCCTAGTTTCAATTCTTAATGCCTGAGCAAAACCCCTTCCATTCTATAAGGTATGCCCTCCCAATCTAAATATACAATGGAAATGTTTCTCTGTGTTCCAGAAGGCATTCTTCAAAAGACTTATCTTCCAGATTTCCCATTTTAAGAAAAATCCATCTGTAAATCTTAGTTTTTAAATCCTTTCTCCCATTTTTCAATGCAATAAACAAAACTAGATTTTACAAATAAATTCCAGTTGCCTGTCACACCTTCACTTTAAGCATTCTCCCTCTCATATTACTTTCCACTCACAAATTTCATATTAGTTCCCAGGAAACGACAAAGTATTTCATAGGCTCTTCTCTCTTACTGGACTGCTTTTTTTTAAAAAAAATTATTTGTTATTATTATTATTTTAATTTTTAAACAATTTATTGAAGTATATCATTCATACATGAACATACATAAACTGTAAGTATTCAGTAAACATCATGATCTTACAAAACAAACATTCATAACATCATACAGGGCTCCCACACATCACCCCCCAACAAACATCCTGCATTGTTGTGAAACATTTGTTAACAAATCGTAAAAGAGCATCGTCAAAGTATTACTACTAACTATAGTCCTAATCTTCCTCCCCTAAACATTTTTTATTTACTTTTATCTATTTTTACACCCTGCCCCCATTTTTGCTGTTTTTGTGTTCATTCACTGGGAAACTCTCTGTGTTTGTTTCCTGTCCTCTCTTCTCATCCTTCTCCTCCTGTTTTCACTGGGATTTGATCCTCGGAACCTCTGATGGGGGAGAGAGGCGTCCTACTACCGCCTGCACCACCTTAGCTCCTAGTTTTTTGTTGCAAAGTCTTGTCTCTCCCTTGTGTCACGCTCCTCTTAGGTCATCATCTTGCTGCATGGCTTGCAGGACCTGGCAGCACACCTGCGCATGGGACCTGGTGGCTCACCTGTGCATGGGGCCTGACAGCACACCAGCACACAGGACCTGGAGGCTCACCCTTGCATGAGTCATGAGCCTTCTATATTTTCCTTTTTTTAAATTTTTACCAGGAGGTCCTGGGGATCAAACCCATGTCCCTCCATATGGGAGACGGACACCTAACCACGCGAGCCATATCCATCCCCCTGCTATATCTCTTAAGGTTGACTAAAGATACCCAAAGTTTCAGTCTCTTCCCTTGGACGATGGTCATATCATAAATCAGGCTTATCACCAGCATTCTAAAAACCAGGCTGAGGGAGAAAAACTAGTTCTGGGGACACATGCATGGTTTCTAATATAGCGAATGTTTAGCCTACCCTGATTATCACAAAATGAGGACATTGAGAATATTCATTCTCGAATGCTTTTCATATCATTCTTTACTTGGCAAAATGTTCACATATTTCAAGAACCAATTTATATCATGTCTTTTAGGACTCTCATCTGTGCCAAGTGAGTCCCTTAACATAATGCGTAAAAACTGTCAGCAGAGTTAGAATTCTTGTTCACTATTATGAGGCTGGGCTAGTTACTTAACTTTACTAAGCCACAGCTTCCACATTTAGAAATTAAAATCCTAAGACCAATTCATAGCACTTTGTAAAATGACTAATAAGATATTTCTCACAAAGTACTACCACATAGTGGGACACAAAAAAAACTTGTCAAACTGAGGATTGTGTATAGTCTATTTCTTTTTTAGTCTTTGAAATAATAACTAAAATTAACAATTTACATGATATATTAAAATTATATTTTACCCATTTTTTTTCATGATGTTGTAAGCTATTCAAGATAGAGAATTGTTTGTTATTTATCTATATATCACCAGTCTAGCACAGTGTCCAAAATAAATAAATATAATACTTCAACACATGTTTCTGGAATAAACTGAATTTTCCAACATTGTTTATCACATTCTCCTAAATGCTATGCATTTTATTTTTCCTTTGGTATGACGGATTTAATCCAGATAGCTCTTATAAGCTCACAAACCAACTCCATCCTTCTTTCTATTTTCTCTCATCTAGTGAATGTCATCACCAGCTACAGATGTGCCCAAACCAAATTCCTGGATGCTATTCTTATACTATCCTTAAAATCCAGTCAATCTGCATTTGAATTGTGGTCAACTATAATCTACAGGCATTATGCTGATATATTTATGCTCAGGTTAATTCTAACCTGAAAAGCTGCATCTTTCCAAGACACAATAAATAGCTGCATGTATTGTTCTGAAGCCTTCTATAATAGCCATGTTCCTTCCAAAATTTATTATCAAATAATGAGACTAATTTTCTCATTTGCAAAACTGTCTTGACTTTTTGCCTCTGTTTTGGAATATTAGTAATGATGTCTAATTTATCATCATCTAAAAATGTAATGAGCAGTTTTTCTGCTGACAAATGTTCAAAAACTGTCTAAATATTCAATAGGAGCTACTTTGGTAAGAGTGTAAGGGCAACATAATTATTCAGAAATTAACTTATGCATACTAGACATTACTCATAATACTAAATTCGATATAATCATCAATAAATTAAAGTTACATCCTTGATTTCTATATCCCTTTTTTTCATCACGATCTTGGACTTCTTAGTATGCCTTTGCTTGGCACTGAATACAAAATAACTGCTTTCCTCCCCTCTATAGTGCTTACACTCACAATTTGTCAAGGTACTGACTTCTCCCCTACATAGTCACTTACCTGTTCACTGATTCAAGGGTATATGTTGGGAGCGAATGTGACTTAAGTGGTTGAGCACCTGCTTCCCACATGAGAGGTCCTGGGTTTGGTTCCCAGTGCCTCCTAAAAAAAAACCAACTCAGGGGAGCTGATGTGGCTCAGTGATTGAATTCCAGCTACCTACATATAAGGTCCTAGGTTCAATCCCTGGCCCCTGGTACCTCAAAAAAAAAAAAAAAAAAAGAGTGTATGTTATCAGTACTTATTAATACTTGTCAACCACAGTGCTGATTTCTAGAAACAAGAGAAAGAGGACTCCCACTACCACAGCACCTGCAGTCTGATGGTGGATAAGGATAAGCAAACAATTGCAACAGAGTGGGGTAAATGCTCTAATGAGGAAATTAAGGATAGTGTGGGAGCACATAGAAAGTCTATGAGATGGGAGATCATGTAAAGCTTTCTGAGGCAAGATAAAACATGAAAGGAAAGAGAAGATTAATCAGAGAAAGGTGGAATGGAGGGGATTGATGGAAATATAGATCCTCAGAGGTGAGCTGTAAATACAAAGGCCTAGAGGCCAGAAAGAATTTGGCAGACTGGGTGAAGTGAAATTGGTACTAGGGCTAGAGTGTGTGGGTGTGCTTGAATGTGCCTGCATTCATTTGTATTGAAGAGGCAAGAAGGGAAGAGGTGAGAGATAGATTGGAGCAAAATATTTTAGGGCCTTATAAACTATATTTAGGACATAGATAAACATGATCTAAATCAGTCCTGGGAGTCTGCTAAATGCCACTATGCCACTCGTTTTCCAGTAAAACAAATGGCCTGTACACCAGTCAAGCAAGAATATTTGGTAAGAATATTCCATATTTTTTCTCTCTTTCTGAGATGGTCTCTCCTATCTCTGCTTTAATACCATATATTCCTTGGTTTCCTTCATGTGCCATGTCTTTCATAAAGGCTTTTTTTTTTTTTTTTTTTTTTTTTTTTTGCCTTCACTAAGTAAATGCAATTTGTCTTTTCTCTGAATCTGCATAACATTTTTTTTTCTCTAATATTGTGACAGTTTGATATTTGTGAATCCCAAAAGGAGAAAGATTATGTTTGTAGACTAAATCTATTCCTCTGGGTATGATATCCTCTGATTGCATTAGATTCTGCTGAGATTTCCTGATTAAATTACCTGTTACGATTAGGGCTTGATTCAAGCCCTAATCAGTTTGAGTCACTGCCCCTTTGGTGGGCCGATATAAACAGACACTCACTCAAGAAGATACATGGAAAGAGAAAAGGCTCTGGCATTTTTGATCCTGGGGCCCCAAGGAGAGATAAGCCTTTGCCTGATAGTTTGCAGCTGAGGCTGGTATAGAACGCCTGGAAAGAGACAAGCCCTATGCCAACCTACACCTGAGAATGGGAAGAACCTGGGCCCATGGAGACTCAAGAGAAAGAGGCTGAAACCTGGCAAAGATCACTCGCCATCTTGCTTCAACACATGGCAACAGACTTTGATGAGAAAGTACCTCTTATGGTACCTTGAGTTGGACTCTTCAGGGCCTTCTAACTGTAGGCTTTTACCCCCAAATAAATACCCTTTATAAAAGCCAACAGATTTCTGGTACTTTGCAACAGCACCCCTTTGGCAGAGTAATACAGATATGATATATCGAATTTTTCCTTGAAATATAGATCTTTGAAAACCTAGCTTCTCCCGCTACTCTAGATCCTTGAGTAAAAGTGTTATATCTTAATTATTTCAGCAGGCTTTACAAACAGACTTGTCTCATAATTTGTATAGTTAAAGAATATTGTATCAGGCATTATGAAAAACTAAGAAAATGAATGATATGGTTCTTCAGAAAACTTTCAAGCCATAATAAAAAACAGATATATGCATTATTTTACATATTTTGAACCTGGTTTAAGGTGGCAAGGGTGAAAATTCATCCATGATTTTCCTTTGAAATTTAAAATTTTTTGTTCATTTAGCTGATGCTATAGAAGCTGCAATTTAGATATTTTTTATTTGAAAAGCACCAGCAACTTCTCAGGTAGAGTTTGAAGAACAGTATATTACTTGTAGGTGAATCAACCATGAAAACAGAATCAAAGGAGGGTGATGATAACCAATTTTGGACAGCATTTTGTTCTCAGGACTGTGAGGTCAGGCAGTTATTTGAATAAATGTCTTTGAACTAAGTGCACTGGTTTCATGATGTCGAAAATAACTCTTCTGACTTTGATCCTTCTGAGAAATTACATGATAAGGACTCGACTTGTCCATGGTGATTATCAGGAGTATCAGAGAGAGTTTGAATTCAGCATTCTAAAACTTTTGCTTCTCACTTCTCCATCTGTGATGTGAATGCAATATTTGTAAGATAGTGATAGACTGGTGTAGAGAATTATTCATGTAGGATCTATAAAAGTATAACTGCAAAAAGCATATATATTGATAATTTACTAAGTGATAACATTTACATTTTTTATCATTATCTTTTAATACAAAAATCTTAAATACTGTTCCATTCCTGCAGATGAGATAAACCCTCTTCTTACTCCTATTTCCCAATATTTAGGACTGATTTCTGTACATCTTCTAAATCTTCTATATGCTATGCTAAATATGCTCAGTTTTTTCAATTATCTGTCTTACAACTTAGTAATCAGTACCATACAGCAGACCAAAGATATAGTTTGGTTGACCAAGTGGAAGTCTCATTTATTTTTCCCAAAACGTGGTATTTTATAAGTCATAATAGTGTTCTGGACAGCCAAATCATAGTGATGTCTTACTAAATTTATGGCTAAGCTTATAAAGTTGATTTTCTAACTTTATAGAAATTATAGAATTATATTATTCTAAATGATAACGATGCATCTAACCTGCAAAGATGCACCTTTCCAATTTCCTAATTTGGCTACTATTGATATACGCATCTCAACTGCACTGCTTGAACAATTTTAGGAACAGCTGTAGAATTGGTCAATTTTAAATAGCCGTTAAAGTCTTTCTAGATTATGAATCCAGTAGACCTTTATTAAAAAAAAAAAAATTTAAACAGCCAGGGATATAGTACCTTATATCATATACTAAACCACAGAATTCCTACAAAAGTTTCAGATAACCACTCATTAGCCATCTGTTCATTAATGAAATAGAGCTGACGATGGACATGTACCACACCAAGGAACAGAGAGCGTCTACAACTGCAAACAAGAGAGTCCCATTATCAGCCCTATGGGATCGCAACCCCCTCTCCATTAGAGATGGAGTGAACATTGTCATCCCAGAATCCTCAGGATTGGGGAATGAACTATGGACTAGAGTGGACTTACTGGTATTCTACTATAGACTTATTGTGATTCTAGCGATGGAAGAACTTACATCATTGATGGGGAGGCAGTGGCCACTGTAGATTCTGAGGACAGGGAGAAGGAAAATCATGTGTAATACGGGGGCTTTTTAGGGACTTGGAAATTATCCTGAACGACATTGCAATGACAGATGCAGCCATATATATCTTGCCATAACCTACAGAATTGGGTGGGAGTGAATGTAAACTACAATGTAAACTTTAATCCACACTTACTGGCAATGCTCCAAAATGTGGTCATCAATAGCAATGAATGTACCTCACTAATGAAGGATGTTGTTAATGTGGGAAAATGTGGGAGGGGTGGGGAGCAGGGCATATGGGAAAACACTATATATTTTATGTGACATGTGTATAATCTAAGTATCTTTAAAAAATAATAATAATAAATAGAAAAAAATGAAATAAAATTCAAAGCAATAAAAAAAAACATACTGAGAATTTTCTTAAAAATAACTAATGATTAAATTTTATTTTCAAAGGGTCTTTAAAGAGGCTTTAATTATGTTAATAAAATGAAATTGAGGTTTTAAATTTTTTTAAGTAATCTTTATTTCAACTTCACAAAATAAAATAACAGGCAAAGGCAGCTTAACAAATTAAGGAAGCATTACTTTAAAAAATCTTTCCAGGCACTTTTAAGTGATTTAATCCTAAAAACAAACTCAATTGTTTCTCCAGTGTTCAGAAAGATAAATAAATGACCACAGTCTCCTTGTTAATGAAGAAATGAAGAAAAATGCTTGATCATATTCATATCTCATAAAATTAAATCCAATATTCTCTCTTTTTTATTTTAATTGCAACCTACGGTATAATATTTCTTCAGAAAACCATTTGCACTATTAATCATATAAAAATATAATTAAAGAGAACTAATGTCTATATTATTTTAATGTTAAAATATAATTTAATAAACTTACTTATTTTAACTTGAACATATAAAATAACAGTTAAGTTTGGAACTGTACTCTACAGGTTACTTGTAACATGTATTATACATATATTCTTAGAACAATGAGTAAGAAAAGCAGTTCATTAGAAAATAGGACTCTGCCTACCTACATGATTTTAGTTTTTTGCAGTTGCAGTGTTTATACTAAGAAGCATTACCATATCTTTCCTCTTGGCTGAGCTAAAGCTCAGTCATCGTTACTTTAGTATCACATTTACAAAGAAAAGCAAACATCAAACTCCCAGACTTCTGTGCACTGCAGTGCAAATGTGCCAAGAGGTAAAACAGTTCCCTGGCATGACTTGCACAAAAGGCTTTCTTTCTCAGAAATGTAGAAAGAGATCATTTCAACATTTTTCTAGCCCCTACAGAGCTAGAAGACACTCATGAATATACGAGTTTTACTCGTCTTTTCTCATTGAGAAACGTTACCGCTAAGGAGGATGGGCAATGCAAGCAAAGCAAATTTGAAAATAGATTTTTATTAACAATATTTAAAGGAGGAAGTACATGCCAAAGATGATGTGGGTGTGGACATCCTGCAACCTCACTCAACATTGTGGATTTTCTCTTGCTATGGCTCTGGTCTATGGCACAACTCCTTCTAAATTAAAATTGAACCCCAAAAAGAAATGAGAGAGGGGCCTTATTTTAAACATCAGGTTATTATTTGAGAAGTGACTATAATCAAAGAGTCATGTATACAGAATCACATGGCTATGGCATCTAATTTGTTCAGCCTATACCTCTACCTTGTTTCTAGAAAGTCTAGTTATGAATTCTTCTTGGTTCTTAAATATTGAAAGTACCTTCTCCCATTCTATCAGCTAATAAGGATATCTTTCATGCTGGTATCTTCCTACTCATTTATTTTTCTTTCTTGTCAGTGCTTTTAAGAGAAATATTTCCTGCTCCTGGATATCAATATATTCTTCTATATTTTCTTAATTTTACTTTTTACCTTTTATTGATCAGTTTTTAATCCAAACAGAGTCTAATCATTAGAGAGGGATTAAATTTTATTTCCCTTTATATATTAAGCCAGTGTGTCCAACACAAATTACTGAATAGTACACCCTTTTCTTCTTTCATGGTAACCCCTTTCTTATATATTGAGCTCTTCTATACACATACATCTGCCTCTGATCTCTTTCTTTTTCTCCTTGGGATTATTTGTCATTCTTGAATAAGTAACATACTCTAGTTATTATTATAACTTCATAGTCTATGGTGTGTAATGTCTTAATGGTCAAGAGGGCAGATCTCTTTACTTAGCTTTTTAGGGTCAATTTAGTTATTCATAGACGTTTTCCCCCCATACATAATTTTAAATAAAGTTACTTGGTTAATTAAAAAAATAAAATGTAATTGATTGGAATTTCATGCAATATATAATTATTCTTAGGATGAATAGCATTTTTATTACATCTTTCCATCTGAAAGCATGGAAATATTCTACATTTATATCTTCTATGGCCTTTGTCAGAGATTTAGAAGTTCCCAGAGGTCTTTTGTTTTCTTGATTTTTAAAATTTTCTTAATATTATAATTTATGTTGCTATTGAAAATAACATTATTTTTATCTCATTTTATGTTTGCTATTGTATAAAATTGCTATTGATTTTTGGTGAGCTGGTCTTAAATCCAGTAACCTTGCTGAATAATTGTAGTAGTTCTTGCAATTTGTTGATTTTGAATTTACAAGTGTTCTTATCTAAAAATAATGGAAATTTTATTTCTTCTCTTCCGATCTTGACTATTCTGAATAGTAATATTACTTCTTTATACCTTTGACTATGTCTTCCAAAGCTATGGGAAACAGTGGCCATGACTGTAAGAATATATATTTGTGGGGGCAGTTGTAGCTCGAATGGTTGGGCAACCATCTCCCATATGGAGGGACCTGGGTTTGATTCCCAGAACCTCCAGGTAAAATAAAGAAAAATATAGAAGCCGTCGGGCTGCCATGCCCAGAAAGCAGGCGCACCCTCAGGCCCCGTAAGTGGGCACACTGCCAGGCCCTGTGCGCGGGCGTGCCGCCGGGCCCTGAGAGAGGGTGCGCCAGGCCCCACCAAGCCATGCAGCAAGATGATGATGTAACAGGACAGTGACACAAGGGAGAGCCAAGACGAGACGCGCCAAAAAACCAGGAACTAAGGTGGCGCAGGAGGCAGAATGCCTCTCTCCCACATAGGAGGTTCCCAGGATCGAATCCCAGTAAAGATAGAAAGAGAAGGATGAGAAGAAAGGGCAGGAAACAGACACAGAGAATTGTCCAGTGAATGGACACAAAAACAGCAAAAATGGGGGGGAGGGGGGTTAAAAATGGATAAAAGTAAATAAATAAATCTTAAAATATATATATATATATATATATATATTTGCTATATAATGTTTGCTATAGCATTTTGCCATAAAACCACTATCAAGATAAGGAAATTTCATTCATTCTGAGACTCTTGGGAATTTTTATCATTAAAAGGTATTGAAATTCATCAAATTATTTTTCTCCATATGGCATATTCGTACTTAGATATTGAAACAGCTTGGCATTTCTAGTTTAAATACTATTTATTTGGAATACATTTTTAAATAAATATTTTTCAATAAGTTTAGCTGATATTTTAGTTAAGATTTTACATCTACCTTTGGAAGGAACATAAACCCACAGTTTTCATTTCTTTCATATCCCTCATCATGTTTTGTACTCAATTTTACACTAACTTCAGAATGTAAATTCATAAACTGATTAGCTTTTGTGCTTTTACTATGTTCTGGAGTGGCTTGTATAATATAATAATCAAAAACTCTAGGAAAATGTGGTAGAAGTCACAAGTAAAACCACCTGGGTGTGAGTTTTGTATTTTTTATTTGGCGTTTTTGTTTGCTTGCTTGCTCTTTAAAAGAGGGTAGAGAAAATGATACTTTTTTTGTGTCTTTTCAATTTCTTTACACATACTGATTTATTCAAGACATTTATTTCTTCTTGTACTAATTCTAGTATTTTATAATTTATGTAGAAATTTAACAATTTTATTTAGTTTTTCAAACCTAGTAGTTTAGAGTTGTTCAAAATATTACTTAATTTGTGTTTATATCCATTGGGTAAATAGATATTTTTACTTTTTTCTTTTGCTTTGTGTTTTTTATTACCCTTCTCACACTCCCCAGCTCCTTTCTTGTATAAACTTGCTATACATTTTTTGTTTCAGTAATTTTCTATTTTTTTTGTTGTTCCTATTTTATTTTTATCTTCTCTTACCTTTATTCTTTTTTCCTACCCATATATATATATATTTTTTTGCTTTCTTTATGTTGCACCTAACACAACTTCTTGAATTGAATACTTAATTGATTTAAATATGTCTATGCAGATAAGAAAGTAATTAAAACTGTATATTTCACTCTAAGTACTGCTGTGAATGAGTCTTTTATATTTTGACGTTTTTATTGTTATTCAGGTTTTAAAAATAGATTTATTGAGATATATTTCACATACTATAAAATTCACCCATTTGAAGTATACAGATCAGTGCTTTTTAGTATATAAACAGAGTTGTGCAACCATCACCACAATCTAATTATTTAACATTTTAACCCTACCCCCCAAATAAACCATATCCATTAGCAGTCATTGCCTGTTCTTGACCACATTCTCCACTAAATCCACAGTCCCTGGAAACTAGTAATCAACCTACTTTATATCTTTATGGATTTGCCTATTCTGGACATTTTACATAAATAGAAACAAACTATATATTTATGACCAGCATCATTCACTTAGCACAATATTTTCAAGATCTATGAATATTTTGTAACATGAATCAGTACTTCATTTATTTTATTGCTGATTAATATTCCAGAGTAGAGAGATGCTACATTTTGTCATATATGTTTAAAATTTCTTATTATTTCTTTTTTCTTTAACCAAAGGATTATTTAGGATTATATTTTGTAGTTTCTTAATATGTAATTTAAAGAAAATCTTTCTTCTGGGAATAAGTTTAATTATATTTTATCACAATATCGAATTTGCTTAATTAGTTCACTGCTGTTTTATTGTTTGATTTTTTAGGTATGATATGGGAGCTATATTTGATTACAAATGTAAAATGCAAAATCTTTGTTGACCAAAGTAACCAGATAAAAGCATATCTATTATCCTGAAATCAAAGTAGAAAAAACTGGTCAGTTGTAGAAACTATAAAACAACTGTTCTCTGTAGAAAATTAAAAAAAAAAAAAAAAAAAAAATTGGCAAGTCATACTGCTCCTCTCAATAGAAACATCAAAAGAAAACAAAAGAAACAGACAAATAAACAAAATTTCACAGTTGGGATCAAACGATAGATATATTTTTACCCTGAGATTGATCTCCCCCAGCAACGTGACACATATAACTTACTATTCTCATTGGTGAGAGCAGTCCTGAGATTGTTTACTTTACCGTTATTATCATTTCAATGGTTTTCTCATTTTTGCTTTATTAGAAAATAATCACTAAAAATGTCATTTATCAGTAGATTATTTACTTCCTATGATCAACAGATATTATATTCTTTTGAAAATCTGCTTACTGGTAAAGGTAGAAACTGTTGCACAGCTTATGAGTCACTTTGAGTTTTAAGAATACAAGTTACCTGATTGTACTGTGATAGCTGATACTGACACTTTGTTTGCATAATCTGTCTCAAAATGGGGAAGCAAAGAATCTATCCTATTAGGTATGAGATACCAGCTGTCAAATGATCCACCACTAAAGGAAAAAAACCCCAGTAACAGCTTCTTTCCAAATCAATACTTGCTAACAACAGATGAACAGACATATATTAAAAATCTAAATTTGATGCTGGCTGGCTTTTAAAGTCTACTAGATAATGCAGCAATCAGAGATTAGTATATCCCATATCCTCCTAAATTACTTAAAGTAGGATTCTGTGGCAATTTTTTCTAATACAAGCAACAATGAAACTGATTTTCTGATCTCAGAAATAGTCTCATGAAAAATTGCAGTCAAATCTTAAAAACAGTTATAGTGATAGCTGTATTCAATTTTTTTAAATTTAATTTTGCATAGAAATAGTTTCTCTTTAGTCATAAAACTCTAAAAATCATGGGATTTATTTTGTGTTTCAATGTAGAGGAACAAAATTCCAAATACACACACCGACACACACAAGAGAATAAGATAGTGTCAGTCCAGCTCTAGAAGGCAGAAGTAGACCCAGTGAGAGATAGCTGTAATGGAATCCTATTTTAGCCTATTAAAAGGTTTCAATATGCTAATATTCAAATGTTTCTAATGGTGAGACATATCCTCTGTATCTAGAAGTGGCTAAGTTGCATGGCTATCTTACACATTTAAAGATGCCTTAAGTTTAGGTAGGAATCTTGACTATGAGATATCCAAATTCTCATATCAATTTAGAATGTTATACTCTGTCTTAAGCAGTTTTGACAGCTTTTGAACTAATAAAATCAGTCCCTCTCTTATAATTGCTTAAGTCAAACTTTAAATATGAACAATTTCTTTCTTTCCTGAACCCATGGTACAATTTGAAAAATAAAAGAAAATGAAACTTCAGAATTTTTTGTCCAATTATGTCTTAGATTTATATTTTTAATACATCAATGTAGGCAGGTTCTAATTTAAAATATTTTTGGCACACTATCATTTATAGCAATTAGTATCAGAAGAGCTAGGACATCTGAGTCATTGTAAAGAGCTTGATGTTTTACTCTATACAATGGTGAAATGGATTCATAAATGTTCTCAGACCAAGTCATTTAAAAGATTTATATAATAATAGAGGTCGTTTTTTAAAATATTGTCACAGGGCTCATTTTTAGAAGTCAGGCATTTCAAAAGAGAGTAGGTTTCTCCTTTATACACAGGGTTTTCTTAGCCCAGGGCATGATGCCTCCTCCTTATTCCTTCATTGTAAGCTGCAGTAATTTTATTTATTTTTTAATGTTACTAAATCTTCCAACTGATGTACACAAAACTACAATTAACAGCAACTCAAATATTTAGTTGGTTTTAACTAAAATTTGGGTATTTAGAGGCATATAATTGGTTTCATTCAAAGTTAACTATTTCAAAAAATCCTGAAAATGACTTTACAGACATATTGCAATTCACATTGGTCGTATCTAGGCTTGTGGTCACTTTTCAAGTGAAATGTTGGACAGCTCTCCATTTTCTTTGGAAGCCTCCAAATAGCCCTGGGATAATACAAAGCCTAAAACATTTTTTTATCAAAAGAAAAGATCAAATAGACACAGTCATACCCATTTAAGAAGAAAACAGAGGTGTGGTTAAGTTTTTAGGAATAGCCCAATACATTTTCAAGTTTCTTGTATTAGCCAAAGAGGTGCTGATGCAGAAATCGGTTGGTTGTTTTAAAGGATATTTATTTGGGGGTAAAAGCTTACAGTTACAAGGCCTTAAAGAGTCCAACTCAAACTACCATCAGAGGTACTTTCTCTCCCAAGTCAGTTGCCACGTGTTGAAGTAAAATGGGGGGCCTGGTCTCTCCTTCCTTTTTCCTCTTAAGGCTCCGTGGGCCCAGCTTCTTCTGATCTCAGCTGTAGATTGGCGTAGGGTTTGTTTCTTTCTGGGCTTCCTCAGCACAGCTGCTCTGTTCTCTTCAGCTGCAAACCATCAGGCAAATGGCTCATCTCTCTTCCCGGGGCAGCAGAATCAAAATTCTCTCCTCTGCCGTGTCTATGGAGCTTTCTTTCTTCCTGCAGTTCTTCTGTGTGTCTTCTTGAGTGAGTGTCTGTTTATACAAACCCCAAGGAGGGGACTTAAAACTGAGTTACACCTTTCTGAAGTGGTCAAATCAGGCCCTAATCTTAACATAATTTAATCAAAGACATCTCAACTGAATTAAGTACAATTAAAGTAGTTTGGAAGATGGCGTCGTTTAGGAGGGCATTCGCTGACTAGCTCTCTGAGGACAGCCGATTGTGGACAGGGTCCTACCCGGGGCTCTGGGCTGTGGACGCACAGAGCGAGAAGCTTGGGAAATCTAGCTGCATGCAGATCGATGGCGCGGATTGATCAGTAGAGATTCGTGAGTTTTAAGCCTGCCTGTGGTGGTTAACGCAGACGGCTGAGCCCCACCCTCAGGGAAAAAGGCTGGTTTGAGCCACAATTGCCACCCGGCAACCCGGTGAGATGGAGCGCTCTTGGAGAGTGGGAGGGTTCTGGCGAAGGGTTGAGAGGGGATTCCTTTCTGTGGATTTGGCTGCCTGGAACCCCTTGCAGCTTGGGCGAACAAAAGAGCTGGATTGAATCAACACCAGGCAGAGGGGAGGGGCAAATCTGCTGAGGAAGCTGATTTACATAGCTGCCCAGGGATATGCCCCAAACTCTGCCAACCCAGTGACAGGGAGCATTCTCTGAGAGTGGGAGGGTTCTGACAGAAGGTGGAAAGGGTTTCCCTTATGTGGATTTGACTGCCTGGACCCCTTCATAGCTTTGAGGAGCAGATAAGCTGGCTTGAAGCAGCGCCAGGCTGAGGGTAGAGGCGAATCTACTGAGGAAGCCTGATTTACGCAGCAGCCTAGTGACACTGAGGCTTGGCTCCAGAGGGGGTGGAATCAGTCAATTTTATCTTTCTGCACTGACAAGCATCAGAGCTCCAGCTCCCCTGGGGAGGCCAGGAAGTGGGAAGTGCTTGATTAGTTTCCAAGAGCCTAGTTAGGATCCCATCAGTGAAGGGGGAGGAGTAGAAGACGACTTCTTTTGGGTCCCTAATCTCACCAAAAAAAAAAAAAAAGAAGAAGAAGACAGTCCCTTTAAAAAATGAAAAAGGAATTATTCTTTATAATTTAGTTTAATAGCTAAAATCTGCCTCAAAACCTGCAGATAGAACCCAGCAGGGAAATTGATTGATAAACACAAGCAGGCTGAGAGGTTCAACAAGGATCCTAGAAGGAACACTCTTCCTCCTTAGCTTTCTTTGACTGCTTGCTTGTGTGGTGTTTGGTTTTTCTCTGTTTATATGTTGTCTCTTGCTTTTTTTTCCCTCTTTCCTCACCCGCTTCCTGTTTCTTTCTTTTTAATTAGGTGCTGCTAGCTTGTCTCTTCTTTGATATGCTTCTTCTTCAGTGATTTCCCATTCTCTGTCTAAATTGATTTTGCCTCCCATGCTATCTCGTGCCCTTCCTTCATCTTTCTGCCTTCTGCATTCTGTTGTAGTTCTTACACACCACATTTTTTCATTATCCCACAACTTAAGGGTATCAATTTCTATTCTATCTATTTTGTTTTCTTATTTTTTTAATTAATATTAACTTTTTACTTTCAGCCCTTTCTTCACTCTTTCTCTCCCTCCTCAACATTCTAGCCTTCTAAATCATTATATATATATTCCTCTATTTGGTTTCCCAGTCCATTGTAGGTACTCCACTTTTTTTCCCCTATTACTCTACACTGCATACATGAGCTAAATATTCATTTCACTAAGTCTTATTTGACCCCTCTCCTGACTTTTATCAATATTATTATTATCTTTCTTCCTTTCTCACCTCTTTCGATTCCTCTGGCCCTAATCTTTTGCCTTCAAGGTAACGTAGAAAGAAGCAAGGAAATAAAATACGAAGAAAAAGTGTCAAAGAGAAAACTTAACACACACACAGAACCACCAGCTAAATAAAACTCTAGAGCAAAGAGAGAAGTTAATCAACTGAATAAACCTATCAAGATAAAATGATGACTAGAGGGCAACAAAAAATTACAAACCACTGAGAAACAGGAAGACATGGACCAGTCCAATGAACAAACTAAAAACCAGGAAGAGATGCAGAACATCGAACAACTAATCAAAGCTTTCCAAACAAATATCATGGACCAACTTAATGAAGTGAAGGAAGAGATTAAGGATATAAAGAAGACCCTGGGAGAACATACTGAAGAAATTGTAAACATACACAAAAACATAACGGATATGGTGGTGATCAATGGCACAATCCAAGAAATAAAAAAGATGCTGGATTCACAAAACAGCAGGTTTGAACAGGCAGAAGAAAGAATTAGTGATGTGGAAGACAATACAGCTGAAATCAAACAGATAGTAGAACAGATAGACAAAAAGATAGAAAAAATCCAGCAGGGACTCAGGGAATTAATTGACAACACAAAATGCACAAACATATGCATTATGGGCATCCCAGAAGGAGAAGAGAAGGAAAAGGGAATAGAAGGAGTGTTGAAGGAAATAATGGCTGAAAATTTCCCAACCCTATTGGGAGAGATGGATGTGAAGTTCCAGGAATCACAGCACATTCCAAACAATATAAATCCCAACAGACTAACTCCAAGACATATACTTGTCAAATTGTCCAATGCTCAAGACAAAGAGAAAATACTCAAGGCAGCAAGAGAAAAGAGAACCATCAAGTAAAAGGGGAGCACAATAAGATTAAGTGCTGATTTCTCATCTGAAACCATGGAGGCAAGAAGGCAGTGGTATGACATAGTCAAAGTACTAAAAGAAAAAAACTTCCAGCCACAAATTCTCTATCCAGCAAAACTGGCATTCAAAAATGATGGAGAGTTCAAAATATTCACAGATAAACAGAAATTAAGAGAGTATGCCAATAAGAAATTTGCACTTCAAGAAAGAAATGCTAAACGAAGTTCTACAAGTTGAAAGGGAAAAACAAGGGAGAGAGAGTTGGATGAGGTTTAAAAACAACTAAAAACACAAAAACAGAAACAAAACAACATATGACATACATTAACCCAAAGAAAATATTGTTGAAGTAAGAAATTCGCTTCGAGTAATAACACTGAATATTAAAGGATTAAATTCACCAGTCAAGAGACACAGATTGGCAGAATGGATAAGGAAATATTATCCCATCTATATGCTGTCTACAAGAAACCCACCTTCTACCCAGGGATTCAAGGAGGCTGAAACTAAATGGCGGGAAAAAAATTTTACAAGCTAACAATAACCAAAAAAGGGTAGGAGTAGCTATTCCAATATCAGACAAAATAGACTTTAAATGCAAAACTATTTTAAGAGACAAAGATGGACCTTATATATTAGTAAAAGGGGTAATCTCTCAAGAAGAGAGAACAATCATAAACATCTATGCACCTAATCAGGGTGCCTCAAAATACATGAGGCAAACTCTAGAAAAACTAAGTGGAGAAATAAATGCCTCTACAATTATAGTGGGGAACTTTAATACACCATTATCATCATTAGACAGAATATTTAGACAGAGAATCAATAAAGAAACAAAGTCTCTAAACAATACATTAGAGGACCTGGACTTAATAGACATATACAGAACACTACACCCAAATATAGCAGGATTTACATTCTTCTCGAGTGCACATGGACCATACTCCAAGATAGACCACATGCTAGACCACAGAACAAATCTCAATGAATTCAGAAAGGTTGAGATTATACAAAGTAATTTCTCTGACCACAATGGAATGAAATTGGAAATCACTAAGGGCCAGAGAAACAGGTTAGGCACAAAGATATGGAAGTTAAACAACACACTCTTAGACAAACAGTGGGTCAAGGAGGAATTCTCAAAAGAAATCAGTAACTACCTTGAAACTAATGAAAACGACAACACAACATATCAAAACCTACAGGAGGCAGCAAAAGCTGTCCTGAAAGAGAAGTTCATAGTCATGAATACATATATTAAAAAAGAAGAAAGAGCGAAAATTGAAGACCTCACTGTACACTTGGAGGAATTGGAAAAACAACAACAAACTAAACCTAAAGGAAGTAGAAAGATGGAAATAACAAAGATTAGAGCAGAACTAAATGAAATAGAGAACAAGAAAGCACTAAAAAAAAATAAACAAAACTGAAAGCTGGTTCTTCGAGAAGATCAATAAAATTGACAAACCCTTAGCCAGACTAACAAAGAAAAAGAGAGAACAGATGCAAATACACAAAATAAGGAATGAGCAAGGTGATATCATGACTGACCCCAAAGAAATAGAGTATCATAAGAGGATAATTTGAAAAATTATATGCCAACAAGAATGATAATTTAGAGGAAATGGACAAGTTTCTAGAACCTCACAAACAGCCTACATTGATGAAAGAAGAAATTGATGAACTCAACAGTCCAATTACAAGTAAAGAGATAGACTCAGTCATCAAAAACCTCCCAACAAAGAAGAGCCCAAGACCAAGTGGCTTCAGAGCTGAATTCTACTAAACATTCTGGAAAGAGCTAACATCAATTCTGCTTAAGCTCTTCCAAAAAATAGAAGTAGAAGGAATATTGCCTAACTCATTCTACGAGGCCAACATTACCTTAATGCCAAAACCAAACAAAGATACCACAAGAAAGGAAAATTACAGACCAATTTCTCTAAAGAACCTAGTTACTACAATCCTCAAAAAAATACTTGCTAATTGCATTCAACAACATATCAAAATGATTATATACCATGACCAAGTGGGTTTCATCCCGGGTATGCAAAGATGGTTCAATATAAGAAAATCAATAAATGTAATACACCACATAAACAGATTGAAAGAAAAGACCACATGATCATCTCCATAGATGCAGAAAAAGCATTTGACAAAATACAGCACTCTTTCCTCATAAAAACACTGTAAACGAAAGGAATAGAAGGAAACTTTCTGAACATGATAAAGGGTATATATAAAAAACCCAAAGCTAACATAATTTTCAATGGTGAAATCCTAAAATCTTCCCTCTGAGATCGGGAACAAGACAAGGATGCCCACTATCACCACTAGTGTTTAAAATTGTCTTAGAAGTACTTGCTCGAGCACAAAGGCAAGAAAAGGATTTAAAAGGCATCCAGATTGGAAAAGAAGAAGTAAAATTTCATTATTTGCAGACAACATGATCCCATATGTAGTTAGCCCTGAGAAATTTACAGCACAGCTTCTAGAACTTATAAAGAAGTTCAGTACATTTGCAGGCTATAAGACCAATGCTCAAAAATCAGTAGCATTTCTGTACACCAATAATGAGCAATCTGAGGAGGAAATCAAGAAAAAAAATACCATTTACAATAGTAAATAAAAGAATCAAATACCTAGGAATAAATTTAACTAAAGATGTAAAGGACTTATATACAGAAAACTACACAACATTGTTAAAGGAAATCAAAGAAGACTTAAAGAAATAGAAGAATATTCCCTGTTCATGGATAGGAAGACTAAACCTCATCAAGTTGTCTATCCTACCCAAACTAATCTACAGATTTAATGCGATCCCAATAAAAATCAACACCGTATTTTTTAAGGAACTGGAAAAACTAACTACAAAATATATTTGGAAAGGTAAGAGGCCCCGAATCACCAAAGACATATTGAAAAAGAAGAATGAAGTTCGAGGTATCACACTACCTGACTTTAGAACATACTACAAAGCTACAGTGCTCAAAACTGCATGGTATTGGCACAAGGATAGACATACTGACCAATGGAACCAAATTGAGAGTTCTGATATAGATCCTCGCATGTACAGTCATCTGATATTCCACAAGGCCACCAAGCCAACTCAGTTGGGAGAGAAGGGCCTCTTCAACAAGTGGTGCTTGGAGAACTGGATATCCATATCCAAAAGAATGAGAGAGGAGCACCATCTCACACCTTATACAAAAATCAACTCAAGATGGATCAAAGATCTAAATATAAGAGCCCAAACCATAAAGACCTTGGAAGATAATGTAGGGAAGCATCTACAGGACCTTGTAATAGGAAATGGTTTCATGAACGTCACACCCAAAGCATGAGCAACAAGAGAAAAAATAGATAAATGGGATCTCCTCAAAATTAAAAACTTCTGCACCTCAAAGGACGTTATTAAGAAAATAAAAAGGCAGCCTACTCAATGGGAGAAAATATTTGGCAACCATATATCTGATAGGAGCCTAATATCCTGTATATATAAAGAAATCCTACACTTCGAAAATATAAAGACAAACAACCCATTTAAAAAATGGGCAACTGATCTGAAAACACACTTCTCCAAGGAAGAAATACAAATGGCTAAATAGCACATGGAAAAATGCTCGACATCGCTAGCTATTAGGGAAATGCAAAACAAAACTACAATGAGATAACATCTTACACCCATCAGAATGGCAGCTATTAAAAAAACAGCAGAATATAAGTGTTGGAGAGGATGTGGAGGAATAGGAAACCTCATCCACTCCTGGTGGGATTGTGGAATGGTCCAGCCACTGTGGAGGACAGTTTGTCGGTTCCTCTGAAAACTAACAATAGATCTTTCGTATGATCCAGCGATTCCACTGCTGGGTATATATCCAGAAGAATTGAAAGCAAAGACATGAACAGATATATGCACACCAATGTTCATAGCAGCATTGTTCACAATTGCCAAAAGTTGGAATCAGCCCCGGTGCCCATCAACAGATGAATGGATAAGCAAAATGTGGTACATACATACAATGGAATATTACTCAGCTGTAAGAAGGATAAAGTGCTAACACACGGAATAACATGGATGAATCTTGAAGACCTTATGTTGAGTGAGGCAAGCCAGGCATTGAAGGATGAACAGTATATGACTTCACTGATTTGAATTGAGGAAAGTGAGCAGTCTCTGAGAACCATTGTCTGAAAGATAGGTTAACAAGGGAGAGAAAGAGGAGAGTAGGTTGTGAGCCATCACCCATATGGACATAATCTATGGTAAAGTGATAGAGTATAGTTGCATAATGACAGATAGGACAGGTGGGTAGTGATATTACTGGGTTTGGTGGTGCAGGGTTGACAAGTGTGTAGATTAGTTAGGGTTGGTTAGAATACCCAGGGCATGTAACTATGAATCTTATCATCCAATGAGTCAAGACAAGGGAGTGTCATGTGCCCCAGGGGTATGGGGAGGAAAGAACAGAAAAGGTCAAACGGGGTATTTAGCAGTCATGGGAAATGTTTTTCATTACCTTACAGTAATGGACACAGGACATGGTAAATATCATCAAAAATTATTAAACTGTACTGTCTAAATTGTAAACTATACTGTAAATCATTGACAAAGTTTTGGGGAAGGAGGTTGGGAGGTTAGGTATATGAGAGTCTCTAGTATTCCGTGTGTGACTTTGCTGTGACCTAAAACTTCTTTGAAAATTAAATGAAAATTTGGAGACACTGGAGAATGAGAGAGGGAAGGTGCCACGGTACAGACTGGACACCCGATAATGCAATGATAAAAGGAAAAAAAAAATTTTTTTTTAATTTTTGTTTTTTTCCCATTTTTTGAATGTCCCAATCCGTTAATTATATTTTATTTTTAGTATTTTTTTTCCTGAGTTTCCATGTATTTTATCTATTACATTTAAGCTTATCATTATTATTTCATTTTCCTATTAATTGTATTTGATTATTTTATGGACTACATGTTCATGGAAGATTTAGATCACAGAAGGGTTACAATGGGTAATGCAGGGGATTATTGGTGGGGGGTGTCTGGGAGGGAGGATTCATGGGAGTAAGTTCATCTGAATATACATGAAAGATATACAAAATTGTCCAAAAGATCAAAGGATGGGGCATGGTCACAGCAGGTGGACAATCACTTAATAAATGAGGGAATCTGAATTACTAGCCTGGAGACCTCTGCCACATTCTCCAAAGGAGCAGCAACAGTCCTCTGAGTGCAGCAACAATGTCTGTCAAAAGAGGATGGCCCACTGATGAGTTCTTTTTATTGATGACTACCCTTATGAGTCTTGGCTCTTGTAACTGAAACTTAGCTTACTGTTATGTGGTGCCTAAGGGTTGCCACCTGAGAGCCTCCTTGTTGCTCAAATGTGGCCTCTCTCTAAGACAAACTCAGCCTATGAATGCATTACTTTCCAACCAGCGTGGGACATGACTTCCAGGGATGAGCCTCCCTGGCAACAAGGGATTAATACCAAGTGCCAACTTGCAATACGACTGGAAAAAGACCTTGGATAAAAGGGGGAAAAGGTAAAGACAAATGAGTTTATGTGGCTAAGAGACTTCAAAGTGAATCAGGAGGTCATACCAAAGGTAACGCTTACGCACACCTCAGTAGGATCTCATAGAACACCAAAGTAGATATCACTCCACACAGAGGAGCTCCTGAGGGCTCTGGAGACACCCAGGTCCTGTATAAGGGGAGATAGCTCCAGAGATTGATGCCTTATCAGTGGGCTCTACTTTGGAATCTGTGCTCCTGAGAGTGACACAGTTGGACTCAACTGAGTCCTCCCTGCACATGGTCCAGCAGCCTCTTCTATTCAAATGTATATGTGATGCTGGAGTTTATAGGTGTACTTCCAGAGACTGGAGCCTCTGGCCTGCCCATGTGCCAGTTGTGCCGGGAATATCAGTGGAGCAGCAACTCCTATTCTACAGCTCAATGGACTCACCCAAGTCACCTGGTGAGGAGACGATGGTGGACAATGGCCATCCCTGGGATTGGAGAGAACCTGCAGCTGCAGGCAGGATAATCCCATCCACCGTATCCATGGAATATACACCCACTCTCACTTGGAGGTGAAGTGGACATCACCATCACCATTCCAGACTCCTCAGCATTAGGGGAAGAGCTTTGGACTAGAGGTGACTTAATGGTATTCTGTTGTAGACATATTGTGATTCAAGTAATGGAAGAAATTATAACAGTGAGGTGGAGCCAGTGGCCACTAGATGCTTTCAGGGCAGGAAAGGGAAAAGCAGTTGTAATTCAGAGGCTTTTTCAGGACTTGGGAATTATCCTGAGTGACATTACAACGCAGATATAGGCCATTTTACATCAGCATATAACATGCAGAACTGTGTGGGAGAGAGTGTGGTCTACAATGTGAACTATGGTCCATGCTTAGTGGCAAAGCCCCAGGATGTGTATATCCATTGCAGGTGATGTGCCACACTAATGAAAGCTGTTTATGTGGGCTGTTATGGGAGGTGTGGGAGGTGGGGAACATGGGAATCCCTGTAATTTTTGTGTAACATTTATGTAATCTAAGCATCTTTTAAAATATATATATATAAAAATTGTAGAGTGCTGTTGAAATACTAAGATAATAAATTAGTATTTATATCTCCCCCACCAAAAAAAAAAAAATACAATTAAAGGATATCATGCCTAGAGGAACAGACCAGTTTACAAACATAGTCTCTCTTTTTGGTATTCATAAATAATATCAAACTGCCACATTCCTTATGATCTTTGGTCTCCCATATTACTATAAGTAGGTTTATTAAGGCACCTAGAGTAAGTCAAGAATCCCTTTCATAGATTGATTCCTTACATGTTAAAGAAATCAAACAAACTTTCTGGTTCTTTCTAAAGTATCAGTTTCATTATATATAAATGTTATCCATCTATTATGATCAATCTCTATTATAACTAAATTTGTATACAACCAAAGATAAAGGTATACAAGCCAACATCCTCACCAAATACTTATTTTGACACAATTCTTCCAGCAGTTATGATTGCTCACTTATAGGGTATTTAGTGTCATGCCAAAGTCTCATAACCAGACAGGTAAAAAAGATTTCCTCTTCTGCTCATTTCAATTTACTTATAGTGAAACTTTGTGTTATGAAGCCATCATTTTCCCTTGAGCTCCATTCCAGATTCTTCTGGTTCTTATTTCAAAGGAAAGAAAGAAACCCCATGATACTTGAAATGCTTTTGAAGATTTACCTCGTGAAATGTTACTGATAAATAAATATAGCCTTTTGTATTAAGCTTCACCACAAGTCTGTGAATGATAGCTAAATTGTTATAAGTGACACAGGCATTCAAAACAATGAAGAACCATCTATTTCTATGAATAAAAGTGAATAATTAGAACTTATTCTTGAACTAGCAATTAGCATATTACTTCATGACTTTCACTGCTATGTGCTGGACTATCCCCCCTTTCTATATGCTACTCAGGGCCTCTCTCTTCTAGCGAGGGGAACATGCTGAATGTGTTAGGGAGAGGGGTGCAGAGGTGATAATGTGTAATTCCTGTGTTGTATATCATCTTTCAATTTCAGTGCTTGTTATCACTGTTTTCCTCTTTATCACTTTTCAACTCCTGGTCAGGTTGTCTCTGGCTTCCTTGGGGTTTCTCTTCCTTCCTGGTATGCATTGTTGGGAAGTACACATGATTTGGGTTGTGGCAGGTGCATTTGGCATATTTGTAGAATTAGACTAAAAAAGAATTCATCTCTGTGGTACACCATTTCTTCCCTGAAATGTAAACCGATTGTATTTTTCAGGAATCTGCTTGATTACAAATAAAAAAAAATTCCTTATTACGGTGACTTAAAAGCATGTATGGTTTCCTTATACAAAATAGAAGACCAAAGGAAGGTATTCCTTGGATGGTAAGGCTGCTCAGTGATGATTTTAGAATTTCTGACTGCATGAATCTTTATGTAACAGCATCTTCAAAGTACAGGTCTTTAATCTTAGGGTTGTCACTTCACCATTAGGGGTCATATGCTGTGCCCACAATCACAGGGCATAGGCAGAATTTGAATACAGATCTGTTTAGCTCTAAATCTTATGGTCCCCCCCCACTTCACTCCCAAAGCACAGGCTTCCTGTCCCAAGTAATCTACTGTTTGTCAACAAATGTGTAGGCACATGGGGAGTCTTAAACTAAGAGTTGAAAAACTCTTGCTAGAAATACAAGACAATACTTTACTTTCAACAGGGCTAGAACACGTTTTGCTTGTCTCAGATTTACAGTTTAAGATTAAAAAGACAGATACATACAAATGCTTTTTATTAATTTTTAAAAATATATGAAATAAAAAGTGAGATACCACACACAACCAATTCTGCACCAGAAGTAAATACTGTTAACAGTTTGTTAAATATTCTTTCAAATATTTTAGACACAGTTGTGTTTATGTGTATATGCTAAACATTCATTTTTAAATGAAAAAAATTTTTGCATAGGCGACATCTTGCTTTCTTTCTTTAATATGCACCATGGACATATTCATGTGAGAAAGTATTGAGTTATTCATTTTGTAAAACAGCTATGTTCTTTTAATGCACATAGCACAATATATTTGATCAATTCCCTTCTAAAGGGTATTTAAGCTATTTCTCCTGTTTTGCTATTACAGTGTTGTGAAATCCTTTACACATGTGATTGTGCATTCCCACAAGTATTTCTGTAAAATAAAGCTCAAGAAGTGGAATGGAATTGTTTAGTCAAAGTCGTTACATGTATTAAACAATAATATTTTTTCAATAACATACTAACAAATTTCCCTTCACAAATGTCATACCATTTTATGTTGCATAAAAATTATATAGGAGAGTTCTCTTTTAACTATCAGTAAAAAAAGATCATTATTATACTTTTTAAAACTTTATTGATATAAAACATACATAGCATGAAATTCACTCTTTTGTGGAAGTGTACAGTTTAGCAGTTTTTAGTATATTCACATTTAGTAAATTTGCACAACCCCCAATGAAACCCTATACCCATTAGCAATTACTCCTCCTTATGCTTTTGGTGTTATATTTGAGAAAATATTGCCTAATCCAAGGCCATAAATATTTACTCCTATGTTTTTTTCTAAGAATATTATAGTTTCAACTCTTACATTTAGGTCTATGATCCATTTTGAGTTAATTTTTATATATGCTTTGAGGTAGGGGTCCAAATTCATTCTTTTGCATGTAGCTATCAGTTGTTCATTATTACTTTTTAAATTTTGCCAGCTTGATAGAAGAAAATGATCTTATTCTTTTCATTTGAACAACACATTATTAATTGAGTTAAGGATATATTCGTGTGTTTAATTTTGGTTTTCACATCTTGATCTATGTATTTGGTCTGTTCATGTCCTGACTCTGTGTGTGTGTGTACGTGTCATGCAATTTTTGAGTGTATGGTGGAAACTCATCCATCATTTCTCTTTAAGAGAAAAGGTGGCTTTAAACAAACTCTAATTTGTAATTATTGAGAAAAATATGCATGCAAGTAGTTCAATAGTAAATTTCTGTTAGATAATACAGTTTTATCCAGATATAATTGTAAAATTAAAGCAAGGTAGTAAATAAAATATAGTCTACATGGTAAAAAGATAGCTTTACTTATTTAAGAATGAAGCTCCATTTTTTGATGGTTCTTGTCTTTGAAAATGTTCATGTTATTTTGCATTAAAATGGAATGATAACTAGTACATGAATAAAGTATTTGTAAAAAAAAAAAAATTGTAAAACCTTTTTTATTATGGTCTCATGGCCTAACTTCCAGAGTATACTTTAACAAAATTTATGAAACATTTTTGCATCAAAATTGTTGTAAAGTTATAAGTAAAAGTCTCTTTATTAGTAAACCACATTCTTTACTACTAAAAAAAATAATGATTTTTTATTTGAACACATACATATTTTATTTAAACACAGCACACAAACTTTAATATAAAATCGTGGGTTCAGTATTTTATACAATCTCGGTATTGTCTTAGAAACACATTCTAAGAAATGAATACAGAACATCTAAATTAAATAACTGATTTTTAAAATTATATATATAATTGTAAAGGGTATTTTAGCAAACAACCACTGACTGAGTTTTAGAAAGTTGACCTGTGATTAATTATTCAATGGCATTTATGTATTAAGTGCAGCATTATGTGATTCAAGAGTTTGATTGTATCTAGCTTGGAAGGTTGTATAAATCAACACATTAATTTGTTAAGATCTTTGTACAAACAAATTAAAGAAGCATTTTTTAATCCTCACATATATTTGTGGTAGGAATTTTCTAAAGGAGGTTTTAGAAATTTGCATTACCAGGCCTTCAATAATCTGCATTGCCAAAAGCCATCAAAATAAATAGTTGCATCTTCATTGTAAATATTTTCTTGAGATAACATTGCCCATCACACTATTCATGTGCTTTTTTAAATTAATTATTTGTTTTTTTAAAATGAGCTTCAGATTACAAGATGTTACATAAAAAAAAAATAGGGAATTCCCATATGCACCACCACCTCCCACTCCCACACTTTCCTACATTAACAACAAACTTCACTAATGTGGTACATTTGGAAAGCAGAAGTGGCTCAAGCAATTAGGCTCTTGCCTTCCACATGGGAGGTCCTGAGTTCGTTTTCCGGGGCCTCCCGGTGAAAAAGCGAGCTGGCCCACGTGGAAAGCTGACCAGCGGTGGAGAGCTGGTGCAACAAAAAGAGACAAAGAGGAGAGACAATGAGAT
This sequence comes from Tolypeutes matacus, assembly GCA_026826555.1. Classification (NCBI taxonomy): domain Eukaryota; kingdom Metazoa; phylum Chordata; class Mammalia; order Cingulata; family Chlamyphoridae; genus Tolypeutes; species Tolypeutes matacus. The sequence goes on from JAKSZT010007815.1 coordinate 24,590,326, forward strand.
ACACAACAAACCAGGGAGCTGAGGTGGCTCAAGCAATTGAGTGCCTCTCCCCAACACTGGAAGTCCCAGGATCAGTTTCCAGTGTCTCCTAAAAAGAAGATGAGAAGAGAAGACAAGCAGACACAGAGAACACACAGTGAATGGACAGAGAGAGGAAGACAGCAAGTGCAAAAACAATGGCGGGGGGCGGGAATAAATAAACAAAATAAATCTAAAAAAAACATGTCGTATATTTGTTACAACTGATGAACACATATTAAAGCATTGTTACTATCTGTGGATTGTAGTTTACATTAGAGTTTACACTCTATTCTGCACAATATTGTAGGTTATGACAAAATATACAATAGCCTGTATCTGTCATTGCAATATCATGCAAGACAATTCCAATGTCCCGAAAATGATCCCATATAACAATTACACTTCCCTTTCCCTCCCCTCTGAACCTCTGATGGCCACTACCTTTATATCAATGATAAAAGTTCTTCCATTGCTAGAATAATAATAAGTCTATAATAGAATAATAATAAGTGTACTAGTCCATTGTTCTTTCCCCAATCTTGAAGATTTGGGGATGGTGATGCCCACTTTGTTTCTAATTGAGAGGGGGCTTAGTTTCCATGGGGCAGATGGATGGACCTATCTTGCTTGCAGTTGTAGACACTCTCTGTTATTTGGGATGGACGTTGTCCATCATCATCTCTTGTCAGATGTCCTGGGTGAGTCCAATGAACTGAAGAGTAGGTGTTGCAACTCTGCTGAGATTCAGGGCTCAATGGACACATGAACGGAACAAAGATTTAAGTCTCTGGGACATATATTTAACAAGTATAGTGCTAATTATAGTTTCAAATGAAAGGGGCAGAAAAGCCATGTGTAGGGAAACTATAAATGAGTCTAACTCTGTTACACTAGGGAGCATTAAATCCAGAGTAAGGCCCACTGACAGGGTGCTGATTTCCAGAGCTTGTCTGCCCTGCTTTTAGTGTCTGGATGACTCTTGAGCCCTCAGGAGCCCCACTATTTAAGGCACTGTTTTCTGTGGCAGTCAAATGAGATCCTGCTGAGATGTAAATAAGAATAACCTCTGGAATGACCCCCCCAACTCACTTTGAAATCTCTTAGTTATAAAAACTCATTTGTATTTGATATTTTCCCCTTTTGGTCAAGGTCTTCTTCCAGATGCCTTGCTAGTTGGTGCTTGGTAATAATCACTTGGTCCCAGGAAGCTTCATTCCTGGGAGTCAAGGGCCAGGCCTGGGGAAGGTAGTGTGTTTATATGCTGGATTTGGCTTAGAGTCAGGCCACATCTGAACAACAAGGGGCTTTCAGGAGGTAACTCTTTGGCAATATATAATACTTGGCTAATTTTTAATTTCACAAAAAAGATTCATAAGTACAATCGTAAATATCAAGGGCCTGGCATGATGGTCTCCTTTTACTAAGCACTGCCCTCGTATTTGGGGGATTCTTGCTGCCCTATAAGAAAATGTAGCAGGACACCTGAAGATGGAAATTCAATATTCTTTTGGTTATTGTGTGAGTCTCCACTGACAAGGCAATGCCCCATGAATACTTGAACATATTCATATGTCCTAGTCATGCCCCAGGTGTACATCTTTCAACACATTCCCCAATCACTAACACCCCACAAAGTGATCCTCACCTGTCACATTTGTGACCCTTCTGTGATCCAAAACCTCTCCAAAAGCAAAGCCAACAAAATAACCAAATAAAATTAATAAGAAAATGGAATAATAATAGTTTTAAAAATAACACATAAAATACAAAAACAATTTTAAAAATTTAAATTGAAATAATGTAAAAAATTTTTAGACATTGTCTTTCATCACTTTAAGATCTGTTGTCTTGTATATACAGTGACAATTTCTTCTGTATGTTCCCCCAGTGTCTTATTTTTTACATTTTATGTTCAAAGAAGCTTTAAGTAACAGAAAAGTCACATAGAAAATATGGGATATCCCCATGTGCCCAACCCCCTCCCCTTCTCCCACTCTCCCCTATTAATAACATCTTACCTAAGTACGGCACATTTGTTACAATTTATGTACAAATATTGAAGCATTGCTACTAATCATGGTCAATTTACATTATGGTTTACATTTTGCACCATACACTTTTATAAGTTTTGAAGAAATTATCAGTTATTGCAAGATCATGCAAAACAATTCTAATGCCCTAAAAAATGCCCTATGGTCCATGTATTCTAGTCTTCCTTCCCCCTCCCCTCAGAACCTATGGTAACCACTAAGTTTCAATTTCTGAAGAATGAGATTCACAGTTACTTGTATAAATATTGAGGGCTTGACATATTGGTCTGTTTTCTTTTATTAGGCACTGCCTAAATTCTCAAGGGAATTTTGTCCCTCTAATTTAGAACATTGCAGGACTCTCTATGATGGGAGTTTAATATTCTCCTCTTTATTGTGTGTGTCTCCACCCACTGAGATAGACTATGATAAGATGAACACTTATATATTCCATAGAGACATGACGCAGGTGCGTCCTATCCTGTATACCACCCCACACCCGATGCCCTACACCAGTAACCCCATCCTAACATATTTAACAAAAGAACATTCCAAACAAATCCCCAGAGTTCACCTATTCCTTCCTCCTACCCTCCCCAGTTCCAAGGATAGTCCAACCCATCCCCCTCAACCTACCCCTTCACAGACCAGCACCCCTGAACCCAGTCACATCACTGCACCATTCTCACGTCCATCCACTGCCCAACCACATCCTTCCACCTTATCATAGAATTTGCCAATATGGGCATCAACTCACCACCCTCTATTCTCTTTCTGTCTCGTGTAAACATATCTTCCAGACTCTAGCTCTGTGAGTCTGCCCAATTTGCTTAATTCATATAGCATTTGTCCTTCGGTGCTGGCTTATTTCCCTTAACTTAAGGTCTGGAAGATTCATCCACATTATCCCATGAGTTAATACTTCATTTCTTCTTACAGCTGAGTAATATTTCATTGTATGTATATACCATAGTTTGCTTATCCATTAATCTGTTGATGGACATTTGGGTTGCTTCCAACTTTTGGCAATCATGAATAATGTCGCTATGAACATTGGTGTACATATATCTGTTCGTGTCCCTGCTTTCAATTCTTCTGGGTATATACCCAGCAGTTGGATTGCTGGATCATATGACTGTTCTATATTTAGCTTCCTGAGGAACCCCCAAAATGTTCTCCACAATGGCTTCACCATTCTACACTCCCTCCAGCAGTAGACAAGAGTTCCCTATCCTCCACATCCTCTCCAACACTTACAATACTCTGTTTTTTTAATAGCAGCCAGTCAAATGGACGTAAGATGATATCTCAGTGTAGTTTTGATTTGTATTTCCCTAGTAAATAGTGACGTTGAGCTTTTTGTGTGTGTCTTTTAGCCACTTGATTTCTTCTTTGGAGAAGTGTCTATTCAAATCTCTTGCCCATTTTTTAAATGGGTTGTTTGTCTTTTTATTTTTGAGACATAGAATTTCTTTTTTTTTTTTTTAAGATTTTATTTATTTATTCATTTATCCCCCCCTTGCTGCTTGTGCTCGCTGGGTCAGCTAACCACGCTGTGTGGGCGGGCTTGCCTTCACCAGGAGGCCCCGGGAACCGAACCCGGGGCCTCCCATATGGTAAACGGGAGCCCTACTGATTGAGCCACAGCCGCTTCCCTAGAATTTCTTTATATACGCTGTATATTAGGTCACTACTGGATAGATGGTTATCAAATATTTTATCCCATTAGTAGGCTGCCTTTTCACTTTCTTGACAAACTCCGTTGAAGCACACAAATTTTTAATTTTGCGGAGGTCCCATTTATATATTTTTTTCATTATTTGCGCTTTGGGTGTAAAGTTTATGAAATGCTTTCCTACATTATCTTCTAGGAGCTTTATGATCTTGGCTCTTATATTTAGATCTTTGATTCATCTTGAGTTAATTTTTGTATAGGGCATAAGGTGATGATCCTCTTTCATTCTTTTGGCTATGGATATCCAGTTCTCCAAGAACCACTTTTTGAAGAGGTCAATCTCTCCTGGTTGAGCGGATTTGGTGGACTTTTTGAATATTACTTGACTGAAAATGTGACATTCTATATGAGAACTCTCTATTCTCTTCCATTGGTCAGTATGTCTGTCCTTGTGCCAATACAACGCAGTTTTCACCACTGTTACTTTGTAGTATGCTTTAAAGTCATGTGGTGTGATTCCTCCAATTTTTTTTTTTTTTTCTTTTTCAATATGTATGTCCTTGGCTATTTAGAGTCCCTGGCCCTTCCAAATAAATTTCATAATTAGCTTTTCCAATTCAGTAAAAAGTGCTGTTGTAATTTTTATTGGGATTGCATTAAATCTGTAAACCAATTTGGGTAGAACAGACATCTTAATGATCTTTAGTCTTCCAATCCATAAACAGGGAATATTCTTCCATTTATTTAGGTCTTCTTTGATTTCCTTTAGCAACATTGCCTAGTTTTCGGTGTATAAGTCCTTTACATCTTTAGTTAAGTTTAATCCTAGGCATCTGATTCTTTTATTTGCTTTTGTCAGTGGAATTTTTTTTTTCTTGATTTCCTCCTCAGATTGCTCATTACTGGAGTACAGAAACACTACTGATTTTTGTGTGTTGATCTTCTATCCTGTCACTTTACTGAACTCATTTGTCAGCTCTAGAAGCTTTGTTGTAGATTTCTCAGGGCTTTCTTTGTATAGGATCTACAAATAGCGAAATTTTTATTTCTTCCTTTCCAGTTTGCATGCCTTTTATATGTTTATCTTGCCTAAGTGCTCAAGCAAGTACTTCTAACACAAAGTTAAATAAGAGCAGTGACAGTGTGTGATGGGCAATGTCATCTGGAGCAGTTTGGCAGTTTGATGTAGTTATGAATTCCAAAAATAAAATTGGATTATGCTTGTAAACCGGTCTGCTCATTAGGGCATGATTAAGTTATGATTAGGGCTTTGATTGGGCCACATCAGTAGGGCATTGAGCCTCACCAAGGGGGTGGGTGGAGAATCAAAGATAAAAGACATGGCAAAGGACAGAGTTCGAGTTGTGAGTTGGAGTTGTGAGTTGGAGTTCTGTTGTGGAGTTGTAATGCTGGAGCCTGGGGAAGAAAGCACACAGAAGAGCTTGGTCATGAGGAAGGAGAGAATGCCCCAGGAAAAGAGACAAGCAGTTCACCTGACAGTTCACAGCTGGCCTTGTGGAGAGAGGCAAAGCCTAGAGACTGATAGTCTACAGCTGACCTTGTGGAGGAAACAAAGGAGCTGAACCCAGAGAGAAACGGAACCCAGGGAAGAGAGGAACCCAAGAAGCCTGAACCCTGGCAAACATCAGCAGGTGTCTTGCTCCAACACATAGCAACAAATTTTAGTGAAGGAAGAAATTTATGCTTTATGGCCTGGTAACTGTAAGCTTCTACCCCAAATAAATATCCTTTATAAAAACCAACCGATTTCTGGTATTTTGTATCAGCAACCCTTTGGCTAACTAATAAATCATCTTTTAAAGATATTTTTGGCTAATCAGGACCTACTACCCTTCCAAATGAATTTTATAATTAACCTAATTCTGTAAAAAAAAGCTGTTGGAAGTTTTATTGGGATTGCATTGAATCTGTACATAATTTGGGTAGAATTCCCATCTTAACAATATTTAGTCTTTCAATCCATGAAGTTGTTGAAAACTTCTTAAAACTCTAACACTAAGCCTGGATATAAAAATTCATAAAGATTTGGAGACTTGTATCCAACTATAAAATATAAAATGATAAAGGAAGTTCTTTTCATCTCCACATAATAGACTGTTAGGATTTAGATAAGGTTCATTTGTCGTATTTTATATGAATAAGTGCATATTATTACTTAAAAAAAGCCTAAAAACGTCTTTGAGGTTTTCACAATATACATCAGAAAGATATGGGACGGGAAACTGGAAGCACTAATATATTGACCATCTATGTTCTATAAACCTATTATGTTATGTAATCCTAATGCTTGGCAAGATGGATGTTATTATTCTGAATTCTACATATGTACACATCATGAATGAGGCAAATCATTTAAATAAATTGCTACAAGCAGCTGGTAAATAGAAGTTCCAAAACTCATACAAAACAAATGATAACTGTTTAAAAAAATCATTAAAAGAGGCCCCTACAAACAGCCTTGGGGAGAACAAAAGAGGAAATGACTAAATAAATATAACAGAAGTCAACAAAGAAAATTTTATGTGCATATATTATATACCAAGAGACAAAAATATTCTTTAAATTCCAGGCATATTTTTAAAACTACATCAGAAAAAATGAGAAGACAATTTGAAAAGAAAAGAAAATAAAATTATTTAAGGTGGCAGAGTTTTTATTTTAATTGAAACTACATGTGACAGTTTGAATTTGGTGAATCCCAAAAAGAGATTATGTTTTTGAATTAATTCATTCCTGGAAATGACAGACCCTTGATTACATTATATTCAGTTAAGGGATCTTGATTAGATCATGTGATTAGATCACTTTTCCTTTTTCTTTTTTTTTAATTTTTAATTTTCTAGATGATTTTTTATTGGACTACATCAGTGAGGTGTGACAAAGGTTGGGTCTCTGCCCTTTTGCTGGGTCTTGTATAAACTGAGAACACACAGAGAGACACAGAGAAAGGAAGCCACCAATTTGATCCTGCCATGTGAGAGAAAGGAGAGAGAGGATTCCCGGTTTGCCTCCAGCTTCAGAAAAACAGAGAAGCTGCAAGAGGCTCAAGGACAGAAGCCCAAGGAGAGATGCCTGAGCTCCAGGAGAAAGTAGAGAGACTGGCAGATCCATCATCTTGTCACATGGCATGATGCCAGGATCACCAATAACAGACATTGGATAGAAAGCATCTCTGATGGTATCTCGATTTGGGTATTTCACAGTCTCAGAACTCTAAGTTTCTACCCCAAATAAAATTTCTATTATAAAAGCCAACTCATTTCTGGTACTTTGCATCAGCAACCTTAGACAAACTGAGATATTAAGGTTGAAACAACTAGATAAGAAATTTTGGGAAATAAGTAAATATGAAAATATCCATTTTAAAACACTAAGAAAAAGGTTGTATCAATAGGAGGTAGGTATTTAACGCAAATATTCAAAAGATAAAACAGTTTTGGAATGATTAGCCAATGAGATAAAAGAAAAATATATGCTGAGAGTACATGCATGATTTCTTAAAACTGCATGTGAGTCTAGAATTATCTTAAAATAAAGTTTTTTTAAAAAAAAAAAAAAAAAAGAAAAATATATGAAAACTCCCACATGCAGATTAACATGAAATGTCTTAAAACACAGTTAACACAGTTAGGACATAGGGGGATATCCTGATTTAGGTGGATGTGCAGGAAGAGGTAGCCAATGAAATTCCACATACTGAGAAAATCATTGAGTAGACATTCTCTACACACACGCATGCACGCACACACACACACTAAGTACAAACACTGGAATTTAAAACTGAAAGCTCTGATTATATAGAACTCTCTTTTCAGGATGGTGATAGTAATGTTATTCAGGTTAGATATATAGAAAAAATCAACTCTAGAAGATGTTACCCTCTTAAAATTGAAGGGAATCTAATTTTATTATGAAAGGGAATTTCACCATAACTTAGACTATGTCAAGATTTATGGTTTTGGATTTTTGCCTGAGGATATTTCTTGACAGACGTTGCTTTTCCTTTCTTCAATCTTATCTTATAATTTAATATAATCATAATGAAAAATTCTAAAGCACTGCTAGGTGATCTAAAAAATTTATATAATTTAGAAAATTTGGTGTTTTCATTTCTAGGAACAGAATTATGCATTTCATTTTTTCATATATAAACTATAGGAAATCATTTATTGTATTTGATGTGCCTATTATGCCAAAACCCCCACTCCAATTGCCTTTTCAACAATCCATAGCATATTATGGAAAATTCTTATGTGAACAAACAAGTTATAATACAATAAAATTGTAGCAACAGGAAAATATACAAGTTTTGGTGATTTTTTTTATATCTTGTTGAGGGATATAAGTGGAAAAGAAGAAAGGGCTCATGGGGCACACAGTATTTGAGATGGTTTTTAGGGTATAAACAGAATCTCACCACATAGACTGAGGAGAAAAATGTAGAGAAATGTATTTGGAGAAACAAACACTTCAAAGTAGACTAAATAGTAAGGGGCCTAACTACTAAAGAAATAATATTTTAAAACAAAAAATATATTTATCCTTTAAGTATGAATTAGATTTTGAAGTTTAGGGAATATGCAAGGAAAGATAAAAGAGATAAATGGGACCTCCTCAAAATTAAAAACTTTTGTGCTTCAAAGAAGATTGTAAAGAAAGTGAAAAGGCAGTTTACTCAATGGGAGAAAATATTTGGTAGTCATTTATCTGATAAGGGTCTAAAATACAGCATATGTAAAGAAATCCTACATCTCAAATATTAAAAAAAAAAAAGGAAAAAAACCATTTTAAAAATGAGCAAGAGATTTGAATAGACACTTCTCCAAAGAAGAAATACAAATGGCTAAAAGCACATCAAAAGATGCTCAACATCACTAGCTATTAGGGAAATGCAAATCAAAACTACAATGGATATCATCTTAAACCCATTAGACTGACAGCTATGAAACAAACAGAGAACTACAAATGTTGGAGAGGATGTGGAGAAAAGGGAACCCTTATCCTTTGTTGGTGAGAATGTAGACTGGTACAGCCATTGTAGAGGATGATTTGGCAGTTCCTCTGGAAGCTAACTATAGAAATGCCAAATGATTCAGCAATCCCACTTCATAGTACATACCCAGAAGAACTGAAAGCAGGTTTCAAAAAGATACATGTTCATAGAGGCATTATTCATTTTTGCCAAAAGTTGGAAGCAACCCAAGTGTCCATCAACAGATGAATGGATAAGCAAACTGTGGTATCTACATATGATGGAATGTTACTCAGCTGTAAGAAAGAATGAAGTATTAACACACGGGACAACATGGATGAGTCTTGATGACCTTATGTTGAGTGAAGTAAGCCGGCACTGAAGGACAAATATTACATGACCTCACTGATATGACTAAAGCAAATTCAGCAGACTCAGAGAGCTAGAGTCTGGAAGATAGGTTTACAGAAGACAGAAAGATAGTAGAAGGTGGTGAACTGATGTTCAATATGTATAAAATCTTTAATAAGGTTGAAAGGGTTGGTTGGGCAGTGGATGGGGGTGATAGTGGTACAGTAATGTGATTGGGTTTGATGGTATTATCTCAGTGGGTGATGACCCACACAATAAATAAGAGAACATTAAACTCCCATCCTGAGGAGTCTTCCCATGTTCTCAATTAGAGGAGCAAGAATCTCTTGAGAATATAGGCAGTGCCTAATAAAAGAAAACAGACCAGTATGTCAAGCCCTCAGTATTATTGCATGCAACTATGAACCTTATTCTTTAGAAAATGAAACTTAATGGTTACCATAGGTTCCAAGAGGAGGGAAGAGCATTTTTCGGGCATTGGATTGTTCTTCATGGTCTTGCAATGATGGTTATAGGCCATTTTAAATTTTGTCAAAGCCTATAAGTGTATGGTACAAAATGTAAACCATAATGTAAACCATTGACCATGGCTAGTAGCAATGCCTCAATATTTGTATATTAATTGTATCAAAGGTACCATATACATGTAAAATGTTAATTAATAGGGGATACTGAGGGGGGGGGAGGAGCCAGGTATAGAGGAATCCCTTATATTTTCAATGTGACTTTTCTGTAACCTAAAGCTTCTTTGAAGACAAAGCCAAAACAACAACAACAAAACAACAACAAAAAGATAAACGAAACAATAATTTTCACTGTACATAAAAGACAACAGATCTTACATAGATAATCTTGAGTCCCCTCATTGCTTAAATGTGGCCTCTCTGTAAGCCAAACTCAGCATATAAACATATTACCTTCCTCCTGGTGTGAAACATGATCCTGGTACCTCAGGACTATTAACAAGTGCCAACCTGCGATGCATTTGGAAAAAGGCCTTGACCAAAAGGGGGAAATATTAAATACAAATGAGTTTTAATGGTTAAGAGATTTCAAAGTGAGTCTGGAGGTCATTCCAGAGGTTATGCTTTTGCCATAGTAAACAGTGCCTCAAACAGTGGGGTTCCTGAGGGCTCTAGAGGCATCTAGACACTATAGGCAGGGCAGACAATCTCAGGAATTCGGCACCCTGTCAGTGGGCCTTATTTTGGAATATATGCTCCCCAATGTAACAGAGTTAGACTCATTTATAATTTCTCTACACATGGCTCTTCTGACCCTTTTATTTGAACCTATAATTAGCACAATACTTGTTAAATATATGTCTCAGAGACTTAAATCTTTGGTCTATTCATAAACCAGTTGAGCCCTGAATCTCAGCAAAGTTGCAACACCTACTCTTCGGTTCACTGGACTCGCCCAGGACAAGTAACAAAAGGATGACGATGGACAATGCCCATCTTAAAAAACAGAGAGTATCCACAACTGCAAGCAAGGCAGTTCTACCCATGGGATCTAAGCTCCCTCTCATACAGTAATGGAGTGAGCATCACCATCCCAAAATCCTCAAGATTGAGGATTGTACAAACATAAAGAGGAAGGCAACTATGGACTAAAGTAAACATTATTATTCTTGAAATGGAAGAACCTGTAACATTGATATAAAGGCAGTGGTCACCAGAGGTTCTAAGGGGAAGGAGAGGGAAGAATATGTGTAACATGGGGCATTTTGGGGACATTGGAATAGTCCTGCATGACACTGAAATGACGGATACAGCCCATTATACATTTTGTATAATAAAATTGTGTAGTGCAAAGTATAAAGTATAATGTAAACTATAGACCATGGTTTGTAGCAATGCTTCAATATGTGTTCATCAATTGTAACAATGTTCCACACTAATGAAAGACGCTCCTAATGGCGCAAAGTGGGGAAGGGGAAGAGGTGGGGTATACTGGAATCCTCTATATTTTTAATGTAACTTTCATGTAATCTAAAGCTTCTTTAAAAAAAAAAAATTAACAGCTGACCATTGGTTAATGTTGATATTTCCATTTTCCCTAATTTTCTTTATTTTGATTATTTGAGCTTTCATTTTATTTAAATGATAGACATGATAAATATTTTATTGGTAAATTATTTATTAAAAAGTGTCAATTTGAAAACAGCTTCACTTCTGAATTTCATATCTATCTAAGATATGTGTGATTACGTTAAACATTTTAAGTAGAGGACCTATCCACCAATTAAGTTAATAAGTATTTATTGAATACTTAGAATGCTTCTACAAGCTTAGCTTGCAGCAGTAAATAAAGCTAAAACAGAGATTAAATTTTAGTAAGGAGAATAAGAATGCAATCACAGAAATGAACCATCTGATCATGGTGAAAAATGCCACAATGAAATTTCAAAGGTTAGCATTTTAAAGAAAGGATGGGAAAAGAGGCAACTTTGGAAAAAAGTCAGGGAATTCTATCAGGGTAGGTGTTTGTGAGCTGAGTCTTGAACGATAAGAAAAAACTAGCATTTTGAAGAATCGGGTTAAAGTGTTTCAAACAGAAGGAACAAATGCAAAGGCCCCAAAGTAGAAAGATGCTGGTGAAGCCAATATTAATATAGACAAAGGATGGTAAGCAAAGAGGAAAATGCAAAACCATGTGGATACAAAAGGTAGGTGGCTAATAGACCAAGTAAGGTCTTGCAGAGACTGGTAAGGAGATTTCATTGTTATTGTTAAAGACAGTGAGCACTTAAGCAATGGAGTGAGGTCTCCTGATTAACATTTTGAAAATATAAATACTTTTTGGGAGAATAATGCAATGTGTCAAAGTGGAAGAGACATTAGAAAGGAAAAAGAGAAACACTTTTAGATGGCAAAAAATATGGGAAACTTCAAAAAATATATTTGCGAAATTTATTACCAATAGAGTTATTATCTAACACTATCTCTCTTTCTATCTACCCACTATACGTATACATATACTTATCCATCTACATAATTTATGATGTTTTAAGAAAAAAAGGACCTAAATCCTATAAAGAAAGGACGGGAGTTACAAAATGATATTTCATATTAAAAAAAGAAACATCAATAGACTGTAAATATATCCACAAAAATGATTAACACTGCCTCTATAAGATTGAAAATATCTTGAAGTTTATTCCCAAATTATCCTTCCAAAATTGTATATCACATTATTTTGATAAAAATATAAGTTGATGTGTACACAAAGCTATTTATTGCAGCAAAAGAGAAGAAACAACTCAAGTTTCCATCAATTGGAGCGTAAGTTGACAAGACTACAGTAATTCATTCAATGGAACACAATGGTAAAAAGAAATGGAAAGAGTGAAATATCTCCAGGATATATTAAGTAAACTAAAGCAAAGTGAAAATGAATGTGCATAATATGCTAACTTTATGTAAAAAGAAGAGATGAGGAGAAATTTATGTATAGTTTTACCTCATATTTAAAAAAAACAATGGAAGAAAATAAATAAAAATTAATTAAATTGGTTAAATGGTGTAGAACATATTTATTTACTATTTATGCTTCTATATTTTAAAATAAACATTTGAAAAAACAAAAATCAATAAAATTGGTTAAATGGTGAAGAACAGATTTATATATACTTTTTGTCTATTTTAAAAAAATAAGTAATAGAAGAAAACAAAAATTAAAAAAAAAAAGGTTACTTAGAAGAAAACAGAAGACAAAGGAATAGACATCTCAATGTATTTTTTCACAGTTTCAACTTTGGAACCATGAGAATTTTTATGTACCTTTGAAGCAAATTTAAATTTAAAAATTTTAAAGCAATCCTTAAATATTTAAATCAAGATGGAACAAATGAGTCTAACTGTATATCAAATTGATATAACTCTAAAAAAGAAGAATTGTTTCAAATGGCTTTTATGGAAGAATAATTTGACTGGGACATACATAGTAAGCTACCTAATTGTAAGTACAAAATTACCCACTTAAAGCCTTGATCATATTCTTACTAATACTATAAATTTTTCTTAAATTTTAATTAATATATATGGTAAACTGACAAGCACTGATAATTAGAAATCAACTTTTTCAGAATATGTAGGCTATAAATACATGAATATAAAATTGAAAAGTTAAGTGACCATACAAAAAGCTTTAATTTTAATTAGAAATATCAAAATAACATCATGGTGCATTTTTCTTAAAAAATAAAAAAAATGAAAAACACAACTTCCTTGCTTTGAATACTAAAAAAACTTAGAAGGAAAAACAACCCACAGTAGCAGTGAGCATCCATGGAAACAAAATTGTATTCTCTATACCTTTTTCCACTAAAAAGGACAGAGGTCCTTGGAGTAATGGCTGATTCCATGTCTGGGGCAGAAAATATATGAGATGAGTTTAAACTTTGTTGTGTGCCAGACAGTAAGGCTGTGCTCAAAGATTATTGTGGTCATAATAAAGTGATTCCAACTGGCCAAGGATGGTACAACCGCTTAGAATAGCAACTATCATAATTATTTTGAATGATGAAAACACATAAATATGTTAAAATCCATCACTCTGTTATAATACCAAAACTTTATTATCAATGGCCTCCTTTGGAAGTTACTAAGGATATAATCATTATACTGAAAATTGGTAAAAGGAAAGAATCAAAGAATTTATCCCACCTTTTCTGTAAAAAGCTATTTCAGGGTAAGAAATAACTGATGAGAGAAAAATCTTCATAATATTAGATTTTCACCTGTTGCATGGTAGAATGGTGGAGGGTACCTCTATTTAAATGATTCACACCTGATTTTGTATCATAGACAAACTTTATTTCTAAAAAATCAGAACCATTTTCTATACTAGATGGGGGAAATTTTTGCCATTTGTAGGGAACTGCTAGAGAACCACCGGTTATTTCAAGCAACATTAGATTCTTATTCATTCATAATTTAATATAAGGTAATTAAAAACCTTAAATCTATTGAATCCTGATACTTCATTTGTAAATATATATTAACCTTTGTTTGAATTGGGACAATTTATTGGTAGAAATAGTGTCTCTTCCTAATGATGAATATTAATTATGTGCATTCATAGTTTAATGCTCTGCCTTTCTCAGAAACCACTACTCATAGATTTGTTTCCCAGGAGTAAGAACTATTACATGTGTTTTCAGGAGGGCTATGATTAGCAGTCATGGATAGTACTTATGCTTTTCCGCTTTGGGAAGCTAATACATAGTGGATTTGTTGCTACATCTCTGATATCGGCAAATTAAATTTATGAAATGAGGTCTGAAATAAAGAAAAACATAAATTCATGCATTCATTTACTTATTCATTCTAATTATTGAATAGCAAGAAAGTTCCTGTTACCATGATAAGTCCTGAGTATAAAGAGATGATGATCAAAACATTGTCTTATGTAACTTATTATCAAGTGGGGGAGGATCAAGTCTACGAAAATTAGCTAATTAAAAACTGGAGTAAGTTCTATGAGGGGGAGGATGAATATGCTGTGATGAAAGAAAATGAGGTAATGTTTGATTTGGATAGGAAGATGGGAAAGGATGTCTTTGAAGAAGTGGTCACAGAAAAGATAGGTCGTATACTAAATCTGAAAAAAATGGATAAGATGTTTGAAGTTTAATTTGGATTTAACACAGAAAGCTACCAATTGATCACTACATTAGCATTCTCAAGGAAAACAGAAACTCTATCTCTCTCTCTCTCCTCTCTCTCTCTCTCTCTCTCTATATATATATATATATATATGTAGTATGAAATTTTTATAAGAATTGTCTCATGCGACTAAGAGGTGGGCAAGTCCAAATTCCATAGGGCAGATTGCAAACCTGGAACTCTGATGAAGGTTTTCAGTTAATTTCCTGGGAGAAGCTGTCTGGCTGAAGTAGAGATGGAAATTTTTTCTTCTGACTCATGAAATCATCACTTCTCTTTTTAAGGTCTTCAACTGCCTGGATGAGATTTTTCTCATTGTTTACGGCACTCTCCTCAGTTGAATGTAAATGTAATCAATCATAGATGCAATCAACTTACTGATATTTAAGTTCATGAAATATCCTCACAATAGCAATCAGGCCAATGCTTGCTTGACCAAACAACTGGACACCATAACCTGGCCAAGTTGACACATGAACTTAACCAACATAGTCCACCCCTTGTCAACTTGGCAGCCATACACAACTCATTAAATCATACTTCGTTTCTTAATATAAACAATAACAGTCACATTTTCATCTGAAAATATACAACTGTCCTCTTGTACAACTGGAAATGCACTAACTCTCTCCAGAATAGGGTGCGAGTCCTTGGGTAATGTTCACTTTTAAATAATACAACCTGAAGCTAATAAAACTTTTGTCATATAATGAGATACAGAACAAAACAAAGATATTTGCTTTATGTATATATACGAACCTATTCATAACAAAATTAGAAATAAATATGCATAACCATTATGATCCTCATTTCTGTAACTGGTCCCGGGGTTGTATTCATAGCTACCTTCTTCCATGATACAGTTCATATTCAGTTTACCCTTAGCAAGCACCGCAGCTGGCCTTGGTTCTTTGGCTGTTAGGGTGATCCAAACCTTCATTCCTAAAGTTTCTGGGTCATCGGTAGCCCTGCCTAGATCGCATTGTTGCAGTTTTCCAATGACTTTTATTATAGGGCATGAGAGTACTAAGAGACATCGTAGGGGATCTAATGTATTCCAGGTAAACTCTTCTTTACCTCCATTGTGTAGTTGCAGTCCTATTTCAACTTGATAGTCAGGATCAATTCCCACAGCCAGTACAGTAATCCCCTTCTTTACTGTTGATTCAGAGTTATGAGGAGCTCCATGTGGCCGAGTGACAGTCTTAACTTCCAGTTCAAAGGAATAATTGTTGTATCTTCTGGTGGAAGCACTCCTACTTTTGGAACCAAGACCTGTAAACTAACAGAGCTTAAGGTTGCAGTGACAGGAAGCAAAAGATTTTCCTAGTAGATCACTAGGGGTAATAGTGATTGGTGCCACTCCCATTTCCACTCCTTTTTTCCTTGACCCATGAATCCTTGCTATTGGAGAAACAGCACCATAGAGTTGATGTTGATTTAGAGCACATACAGCATCCTGGAGAACATTTTTCAAGACCAAAGGTATTGCCATGCAACTGGCACTATAATTTAATCTTTAAAAAGAAGCTGTTCCAATGTTTTATCAATACAGCTGCTTCAGGATGATGGGGAACATGATAAAACTAGTGAATTCCAAGAGTATGTGCCCATTTTCATGCTTCATTTGCCATGAAGTGGGTTATTTCATTTATTTCAACAATGATTTACTACGTATATAACAATAAACTCAGTATAGAGACTATGATATGGTATTAGATAAGACTTCTGTCTTTCAAGACTTTATATTGTTGGAAGTTGGGAAATATTTACTATTTTTAGCAACTAGAGAAGCATGACCAGAAAAATATGTAATGCAATTTGTTTGACCAGTATGATTTTTCAGACAGTATGTTTGAATGGGTGGATGTTGTCTTCAATACATTTTAGTTTGTCTTTCCAGAAAGCAGGATCTTCAAAATGCTTTGTTATGATCACTAGAGTAAAAGGATGAGCAGGTAGGAGAAAAGTAAATGGAATATTGTGATGGGCATTAAAGAGGGACTGAGTATGTCTTCAGACAGGTCAGCACCAATCTCCAAGAAAAGAGATTCTTCTCCAGGCTAGAATCAGCCTAAAAACATATTTATGCCATCAGCATTTACAACAGTATTTCCTAAAATATGTTTCAAAGAATGCTGTTTTCATGATTTGTTCTATGGTAGTGATACTGAGTAAAAGCAGGTTCTTTTCTCCTGATGTGTATTTAAAGCCAATTTCTGAGACGCTGGAGTTACAAAGAAAGAAAATATTTATTTAGTTGCACAAGAAAAGGAGGCCAGTCACCTTAGATGGCCCAAAAACTGCCTCACTGATCTGCAGAAATTCTAATATTTTATAAAATCAGGGTGCCAATGAATAATTGGGCTGAAGCTGGACACAATTTCCTTCATTAATAAGCATTAAGGGAGTGAACAAGCTTGGAGTGGACCCCATACCACGGGGAGTTAACAAAGTTACAATCCTTTTCAGAACTCAAGGTTCTGAGATAGGAAAGTGCAGAGTAAAGGCCAGTCAGAAGGTTTTCCATATGGATATTAAACAGAGGAGGGTGGAGTGATTACCATTCTAATAGTAATCATACACAAGGGTGAGTTCAGTCAAAAATTACCATCACAATAGTATGCATACACCAGGGTGAACCTAATCTATAAACAAGGGTAAAGTCAATCTAGAATTACTATCACAAATGTAAGCATACACAAGGGTGAGGTTAAGCCTAGAGTAACCATAAACAGGTAGGATCACTCTAGCCAACTTCAGTTATTTCAGGAATTAAACTTTTGCTATTTTAAAATATAAAGGCATCTATGTAATGACTTAATAATCACAATTATTTAGTTCCTAGCCCTCTGTTACAGTGGCTAACTAAATTTGGTAATGTCTGCATATTTGCTCAATCCTTAGAGACTCCCATTGTGCATTAGTATAACAAAACTTAGGAACATTTCCGCAGTGAAGAAACTTGTTTAACTTTCTTAAACCCAGTGTGGCCCCCAAGACTATTATTTTGTACATTTAATGCTTATTAATGTCTACTGAAATTAGTGTCCCTTGAAACATGCTGAGAAATCTGATTTTGACTATGTAAGAATGATTTATTTCTTTTTGCATTTTCAATTAGTCATCAGGTTTTCATGAAAGGAAACGTTTACATTTTGTCAGCAAAAGCAAAGTTCCTGTACTTACTATGGATAAAGGAGTAAGCCATATCTTCCTTTTTATTTTTGAGCCATATCTTCAATAATATTCACTTTGAGAGACCTTTGCAAAAATATCCCATGGGGAACAGAAGTACTGAAAGTACTGCCCTGTGAATCTGCAATTTCCCGCTTCTTAGGATGCTGATCTCTATGGTCACAAACCCAAATCCTCCAGCACTAACATTTATAAAATGCACTCTATTCAGCTCCATTTGTATTCTGAGCTTTGCATTTGAAAGATTTTTAAAACTCTTCCCTGGGAAATTTTTTAAAGCTCTAAAAGAGAGTGAAGCATTTGCAAAGAAAATGAGGAGATGACCCAGAAGCAGACTGTGGAGTGACCCAATTTGTAAGAAAAGAACATGCTCAATGTAAGATCCAATTTTTCTCAAGGCTAGATTAAATAGGGTTTATGTATATTTGTGTATGGGATGGAGGTGGGAACTGAAGAATAAAGGCACTAAAAGAATGAGGAAAAAAATATTTCAGAAGATGCCAACAAATTGCAAATTGTTTATGTGCCTATGTGTGTGGGGCGGTGCAGTGAAAGTGAGTGCAAGAAAAATTCTTGTTTAAGAAAAGCAAAAGGGGAAATCACACCCTTGAGTCATCTATGAAACTATTATAGCCTGTAAGAGAGAGATTATATCTCTTTACCCTTGAAGCTTGAAAAACTTAAAATATTTTAATAAGGAAAAATATTATTGAGCTAATATATAAATAATCAAAATCAGTGCTTTTTGACTTCAACTTAGCAATTCACTTCAATCTATATTCCTATGGACACTCTCAGGTTAATTTTAACTATTGTCTGCTCCTGTTCGGCTAAGCACACGAAGATATGTGTGCCTTTTTTCCCACAAGATAAAACTCATTTAGGAAGGGGAAAAGTAATATCTTCAAAATGTTTGTCTCAGAGACAAGTTAACTAGCAATTATGCCAGTTCCATTCAGTACTTCCACTGATTCCCTGATGAGAAACTTGGATTCTGTGATGAGTTATGATTGGTGGTCCCCACTGGAACTAATTAAGATAATTAAAAGTATTAGAATCCTATTCCCCACAGAGATTAGCTATGGACAAAGTTCTCTGGGTTTGCTACCTCCATGACGAAGTAAAAAGTCCTGTTCATGTTCAGGTTCACTTAGGGTAGCACAGAATTCCACCTTCAAAACAGACAGTGGGGTCACACGAAATATTGGCCAAATATTGCTGTCTTGTGTTTGATGGGGGATAAAAGGGACAAGATAAATCTATGGTAGATTTCTCTGTGTTCTTATTGACCTGAAACTTCTGCCTCACTGTGATTAAAAAGGACTAGCATAGAAAGAGAGAAAACACCACTTAAATTTGGCAGGCATTTAAATAGAAATAAAACTCAAGTTAATCATTAGCTTCTAATACATCAGAGTAACTGTCAAATACTAGCACATATTAAGAGAATCTGGCTGAATATGAATACTCTTCAAGCATGAAAAACATTAACGAAGCCACATGGAACATAGTCAAATGAAAGAGAAAAATATAGTTTTGTGATCATAGATCACAAAATAAGCAGTGAGAAGAGATGAAAATTTTCAAATCATTTTTCATTACTACAACTTATCATAGAAAAAGAGGAGGGGAGATTAAAAAATGCATTCCAAACCAAAGTTAGACTCCTAATTTAATCACTACTTGTTCCAATACCATAGCACTTTAATTAATGAGTCACTTTATTCAGGTTTCAGTTAGAAATGCTTGGACAGTACCCCTGGTAATATGCATTGTGATCTTTTTTTTTTCTTCTGGTGTCATATATTAGATAATTGATTAATTGATGCTAATTTATTTATTAGTTATGGAACTCTGCAGAAAGTGGAGCACTTCATAGTGCTCATTCAAGCAGAATGATTGCTTTAGGAAACACAAAGAGAAACAGATAATTTCATGACCAATAATGGATGTTTCCCTTAGAGCAATGTTAATCTTTGATAAACAAAGAAAGAAAACATACCTTCAGAAAAATATTGAATTGGTCTCTTAGCATTTGGAAACATGCGGGCTACATTTTGTTTTTAGAACTTCATTAAAATGAAAAATATAAAGAAAAGGGACTCTACTGCAATAGCTAATCTAAAGGATAAAAGGACTAGCCCACTGTGTTATTTCCTAAGCATCTCGCGTATAGGCCTATATCACACTCACTTCTTTCCTACTTAAACCCAAGGTTTTACTTCATAGACACTCACAAATATATGTTAGAAAAGCATATAAAAGATTCCTGTAGGTTCTTCTTAAATACACATTTGTTACGTGGAAGGATTACACACAAACAAAGACACACATGCATACCCACACATCCATTTATATGTTGGTAGACGGATGTGTGTATATGTATATATAGATGCGTGTATGTACATAAAATAGAATTTGGAGAACAGAAATCCTATTCTAGTGGAATGATAATCAGAAAATAAACAAATAAATAACAATATCCTAACACATCCATTATTATTACCTCTCCCTGGTTTCACCAGCATCAAGTACAGTCCCAGTTTCTCTAGATCACAAAAAAGGACCCCCTAATATAACATCCATGTCCTTTATCCTACAGTCATGAATTTCATTCTGCTCCCTGAAATAAGGACCAGTATTTTGCCCGAGCTGTTTTCTCTGCCTCAAAGTCAGTCTAGGTTAATGTCATGTCTGTACAAGAAGATCCTAACATCAAAACTATTGTAAATTAGAAATATAAAATAGAGGCGTGGGTGTAGCTCTGTGGTTGAGCACCTGCTTCAATCCCCGGTACCTCCTAAAAATAAAAAATAAAAAAAAATATATATATATGTATTAGTCAGCCAAAGGGGTGCTAATGTGAAATACCAAAAATGGGTTGGTCTTTATAAAGGGCATTTATTTTGGGTAGAAGTCTACAGATACCAGGCCATAAAGCGTTAAGTTTCTTCTCTCACCACAGTCCATTGCCACGTTATGGAGCAAGACATCTGCCGACCTTTGCCAGGGTTCAGGCTTCTTGGGTTCCTCTCCTCCGGGCTTAGCTCCTGTTTCCTCCACAAGGTCAGCTGTAGACGATCAGGTGAACGGCTTGCTTCTCTTCTCCTGGGGCCTTCTTTCCAACATCAAAACTGCTTCTCAAAAGACTGCTTCTACTCTGTTCTTTGCCTTGCCTTTTATATTCGATTCCCCACCCACCAAGGGGTGGGGCTCAACACCCTAATCATAACCTAATCATGACCAAATTAACAGATCAGTTTACAAGCATGATCCCATTATATTTTTGGAATTCATAATTACATCAAACTCCCCAACAGC
Organism: Tolypeutes matacus; assembly: GCA_026826555.1. Classification (NCBI taxonomy): domain Eukaryota; kingdom Metazoa; phylum Chordata; class Mammalia; order Cingulata; family Chlamyphoridae; genus Tolypeutes; species Tolypeutes matacus. Next base: position 24,611,608 of record JAKSZT010007815.1, read on the forward strand.
CACAATATATAAAATAAATCTGATCCATGTGCCCCTAGGGTTATGTGAGAAGAGTTAAGTTCTTAACCTGTGAGAAGAGAAATTTAGCATCATTACCAGAATTGCCTAATTATCTTTCCCATGAAGCATTTAACCCTTTAGCACTATTTAAACAAACAAAAATTAAGAAGAGAATAAATGGAATATGGGTACTTTGGGGCGGAGGAGGAAAGAGTAGGGAAAGCAAAAGAAAACAAAACTCTAGTTATTGGATGAGGCAGGCTTTATGCCACAGGCAAAACTGTCCTGGGTAGAGGAAAAGACCTGAACAACAGTTGGGGAAGCTATGATCCTCGACATGTTAGGAGAGAAATTTAGTAGGGGCAAACACTCTTTTTCTCGCTTTCCTTTGTCTTTTGTCTAATCTATTCAAAATTTTGTGAGGATTGAAAATTGGTAATTAGCAGAAAATTTTTAGCACAATATTTGGAAATAAAACCAATCAAATGTTAATTAGTATATTATTATTAATATTGCTGTTATTAATAAAATCTTTACAAAAGTAGGATTTGATACCACACTTAGATTATCCATAAATGTATAATAGGAGACTTCCAACCGTAATCTCCCTTTTCTAAAGACTTAGCATACATATTACCTCTGGTCAAAATATCTCTAAAATGTACAATTCAACAAGGATGACTATATGTTTAAAACCAAATCACATATTTGTCCTTTTATAGTAAACAAATATTTAAAATTTGGAAATTTGAAGTTTGGTGTGTCCTATTTGGAATATTAGAGAGCCTAGGTAGTACTAAGGTAATGGGCAACAGTAATAGCCCAAAATATCTTTCCTTGACTAGTTACTTCCACCTCTTTTATCCTTTGTCCTGTTCTCAATAATATATTGAATGAGCTATGGAAATTATGGTGGGAAATTGGAGTCTTTATTGATATTGTTGTGCTTATAAATTTATTTGTAAAAGCCACTCTCTCTCTGAATGAGGTTTGAAGCAGGATATTATTTGACTTCCATAAGATGAGATATTCCATTTAGCCAATATTATCTCTTCCTAAGATTTTGGTAGCTATTTTAAGTTCTTACATCACCACATTCCACGATTCAAAGAAATGTGGATATAGGACATGACATAAGGTTTCCATTGACCAAAACATTCTGTATTTAATGTCCAACAATGGAAATAGTGAGTGCCATAAGGACAGGATTTGTTCTCTCTCTCTCTCTCTCTCTCTTTTTTTTAAACAAATCCATTTTATTGATATACATCAATAAAGCATACAGTTCATCCAAAGTGTACAATCAGTGGTATTTGCTATAATCACGTAATTGTGCGTTCATCACTTTAATCATTATTAGAGCATTTTTATTACTTCAATAATAATAATAAACAAAAAACAGACAAACAAAAAAGAAAATTCCTCATCTCTCAATCTCTCTGTGCTTCCCCCACTGTACATAGCTGTTGTTTCTAGCTATTCTATCCAAAGTGTATAATCAATGGCTTTTAGTATAATCACAATGTTGTACATTCAGCATCTCAAATATTTTAGAACAATTTCATTACTCCAAAAAGAGACTCCACACCCCTTAGCATTCCTTCCTCAGCCCTCCTTTCATCTTTATAAAATGATTTATATATACATTTTATATAAATGGAATCACACAATATATAGTACTCTGTGTCCGGTCTCCTTCATTTAGTAAAATATTGTAGGTCTTTTTTGTCTGATATTAACATTTTGTACTATTAACTTACATTTGTTCAGCTTCAAAGAAAAACAGCCTTATATATGCAATTCTACCCATATTCATATTTCACATAATATATTATATTTCACATAATAAATTGTTCTCTTTTTTTTAAAATGACTGATTCTATATTGCCTAGAAGAGTACCTGACAAACAGTAGGAAGTCATTAACTATTTGTTGAATAAAATAATTTATGAATGAATGGGCATTCCAAACACCTATGGGTATAACTGCAACCTCTGCTACCAATACTTCTAAAAATTAGTTGAGACAAACAAAATTTACACTTAAAGGCTATACTTTCTGGACCTTCTTATGTACCAGTGTTTACAATCATTTTCATTTTTGATTCATATCATTTATTCAATCCCTAAAACTAATGTGGAGAGAATATTTGTAATATAAATCTAGAAATTAAGGTTTCATTTAAGAATTCAAGTTTCTTAAATAGCATTTCACAAAATATGATATACTTACCACAATGTGAAGAGTCTATGTAGTACAAGAATAAATTTAAAAAACACTGAATAGCCATATATTCATTTCTACAACTTCCTCTTTTGTAATGGTAAGTGAAACTTGTTTTCCATTTACGCCAGTGATTTTAAGATTTCTCTCAAAATAAATATACTTAAGTAAAAATAATAATAATAATAAGTTGACCTAAGAAAAAGAATTAAGTGAAGAATAATTCACTTGACATAAGTTGATACCAAGACCATGAAAGTGGTAGACTTTTTTCAATGTTTGGGGTCGTTATGCCAGAAAATATTCTTCAGTTAGGCTGTACCGAAAACTTTCTTCGGCTGGTGGAAAACTTTCTTCCACCAATTTTTTTTTAATTAAACGTTTTATTTTATAGCAAAACCAGAATATTGACATTGATGCAGTCTGGGTGAAAAACAGTTCCACCAAGAAAAGAATCCCTTGGGTTGTTCTACACCCACCCACATCAACCCCTGTCCCTGACACCTGGCAACCACTAATTTGTTCTCCATTTCCATAATTCTGTCATTTCAAGAATGTTATATGAATGGAATCATTGATTATGTAAACTTTGGGGCTTGGCTTTTTCCAGTAGCATAATTTGCTGGAGATTCATCCAAGCTCTTGCATGCATCAATAGTATGTTCCATCATCTTGCTGTATTCCATGTTATGGCGGTACCACTGTTTAGCCATTCACCTGTTGAGGGACATTTTGTGTTTTTCATCTTTTGGTTATTACAAATAAAGTTAATATGAACAACTATGCACAGGATTTTGTGTGGGCATAGGTTTTTATTTCTCTACAATATTCCCAGGAGTGAAATTGTAATTGCTATGTTGTGTAGTAGTTGTATGTTTTGTTTGGTTTGGTTTTGATTTGTTTTTAAATAAACTGCCAAACTGTTTTCCAGGGTGGCTGTAGCATTTCACATTCATACCAGCAATGTGCAAGTGATCCAATTTCTATCCTTACTCACACTTAATGTTGTATTGTCACTCTATTTCATTTGATCTATTCTGATAGGCATGTGGTGATATCTCATTGTGGTTTTAGTTTGTGTTTCCTTCTTGTATAATGATTTGAACATTTTTTCATGTGTTTATTTGCTAATTTTATATCCTTATTGGTGAAATTTTGGTTCATGTCTTTTCTCCATTTCCCAGTTAGATTGTTTGATTTATTAGTGTTCTTCATATATTCAAGATACTTGCCCTTTATTAGATATGTGATTTGCACATATATTCTCCTTAACTGTAGCTTATCTTTTTTTTTCCCTCTCAATGGTGTCTTTCACGGAGAAAAGTTTCAAATTTTGGACAGGTACAATTTATCAATCTTTTTCTCTGTTTCTTTTATCATGTTTAAGAACTCTTTTCCTACTCTTAGTGTTATTGCTGAATCTTGCCTCAAGTTTATGCAGTTAATTTAGAATATCATAAAAGAAAAATAGCCTCATACAACTCTTTGTTCTATTAATTTTTACGATATTGAAGAAAATCATTTTTTTACTATATTGTATACTAGTTTCTCTGGGAAGTCATGGAAGAAAGTTATCTTGGTCTTAGTGATAGGCAAGAGTATACTTTCCCTGAACAAATGAATGATCTTACATTATGTGAATAATATAATTTTAAAATATTTGTACTATATCTGTATCTGTATCAAATCTTTCTCTATATCAGTCACTTTAAATCACAAATAAAAGTAAAGCAAAATTTAAAAGTAATTGTTGAAATACTGTAAAGAAAAGAGAGTGTGCCTGATTATTAGGGATCATTACCATCAAGGTTCTTAAACATTCTACATGCACTTAAATAATTTCTGAAAACGACATGATCATAAAAGCCTCTGTCAAATCAGACGGCGTTTAAATTGGTGAGACTTGTGGCACTTTCCCTACAGCAGAGGTTACTGCTATTCAGTGGAGGTTCCATACAAAAATTTTGAATACTAATGGTAGGATCCTTCCAGTTTAGCAAAGGCAAAGAGAGAGAAGACTGAATTCTTTTCAAGGCGCTTTTTGTCTGTTTCATGACCCGTGGTTTATTCAATAAGCCTTGTAAACTGTAGACTATTCGGAGTCAAATGTTTGCAATTCAATAATGTTGAAGACCTGATATTGAAACATCAGAAAAGGAAGAAATGTAGCCATTTTTAAAATCCTATAAATGGATCAAAAGTTGATTTAACTGACATGATAGTCAAGGCCAGGTCTTTCATATTCCCCTAACTGGCCTAGCACAGTGTCTCCATTCACTTTGATTTTTCAAAAACTGTTATTCAATAGTTTATAAAGTAAGTGAACCAATTCACGTTGTTGTCCTTGTATCAGTTGCTTCCTCCACAAGCACTTTGCCATAGAATCTGAAGGAGTTCAGGAACTAAAGCAAAAACAATGCTGCTCTGGTTCAGCAAAAATATCATTTCTATGGTTTAAAACTGATTTCAGTGAAAAGATAAGATACTTAACTAAACTCTATCTAAGCCCTTTGAGTTCTATATTAGAAAAGAGAAGAGTAACTTTTTCAAATATATGCCTCAGAAGTCTATAGAATAGAATATTTCTAAAGTGGAGTGCTTTTTTTAATATATAAAGAAAAGCCCTTGCTGCCAGCATATTTCATCAAAGCTTAAATTCTCATGAGGACACATCATCTTTATAATTGGGTCATGTCTCTTTGCATCAGTCACATTATATCACCTTGGGTGACCGGCACAAGAGATCCTCAGTCATGACTCGAATAGCAATGTACAGGTTGTAAAAATTCTGTATTATTGAAAATTGTTTGCATATTATTTTTGTAATAAAATATAGCATTTAACAACTTTATCACTTGGCAGGGAATGATAGAACTGGCCAGCTAAAATTCTGAAACATTTCCAATATCCAAGATAATTAACTTGAGAACCTGACTCTTATCCTATATCCGCATCTGTCCAACATTCTTATTTAGGATAAATTAGATTCTGACTCATTCATGAGATAAATGAGTAGGAATATCAATTCAGTTCTTTACTGCCTTTATGCCTCACTTGATACTGAATTTATTAATGAGGCTGGACCCCAGAAGACCATATTAAGAAATCTTCATTTTGTATTATTTAAAAATATATTAATAACAACCTTTTTTCTTTTTAGGCCAGTAAAAAGAGTTTATTAAGAAGTGAGAGAAAAGTACACACCCATGACAGAGATGTGGGCTACCTCCAAGCAAAGAGGAGGCAACAACTTTTATCTAAGGCTTTATGCTCTACTTCCTCTAAGGCCTAAGATTAAAGATATCTCAATAGGGTCAGAGTTAATATATTACAAAGTAATGATGAAGGCTTATGATAAAAGTCAAGACCATTCAATCTTTTCCTACCAGAGAGATTAGGTAGGACCTAAAATAATAATACTATTGTTATATCCTATGGCTCACTAACCCATGAGTACTGGGTACCAGGATCCAGACTTAGAGCCAAGTAGGGAATCTAAATATGCTAACCTGATGAAATAAGAACCATTATCAATGTCTTCAGTGTAAAAGATGTTTATTTGCGAATTAACACATTTTAAATTAGTCATCTTTTAAATAAATCAAAGTTTGATTTATGGCAACATTATTTTATGTGAATTAACTATTCATGAAACATCATTCAAAACTTACTGTATATGATCCCTGGGATATGAAGACTTTATACAAAATGTTCAAGGTATTATTAAGTTGAGGCTTTTTCCTTTAGGCTTTTCTATGTTTTCTACACTGTCTAAAATGTGAAAGTAAAACATTACTGTAAAGAGAAAGAAGCTATTTCTTGGAGCCCTAAATTTGAAGGGACAGTTCAATATTAAGCATTGTGTGCAGGGATAAAGAATGTGAAGAGGACTGATGTTTTTTAAACTATAAAGCAATTATAAAGCAACACATAATAAAAGTGCGTGCCAGAGGGATTTCCCCTGTAAAACCAGATGCTGACTGAAAGCAGGTGAGGGAAGGTTTATCATGGAAAAACTTGTCAAGATGAGATGACTAGTGTGGCAGTTGGCTATTATTTATGAATTCCAAAAAAAGATATTGATTATGTTTGTAAACTGGTCTGCTCATCTGGGCATGATACCCTTCGATTGTATTAGATTCAGCTGAGATGTCTTTGATTAAATTTTATGTTAGGATTAGGGCTCTGATTCGACCATGTCATTAGGGTGTGCAGGATTGCGTCCCTGTCCCCTTGATGGGCTATATAAATGGACACTCACCCAAGGAGAACACAGGAGAAGATACATGGGAATAGAGAGAGTTCTATAGACATGACAGAGGAGAGAACTTGATCCTGGGGCCCCAGAGAGAGAGACGAGCCATTCTCCTGATAATTTACGGCTGACCCTTGTGAAGAGCCCAGAGTAGCTGAGCCAAAAAGAAACTAGCCCTCCAGGCTACAGCTGAGATCAGAAGAAGCTGGGCCCACGGAGCCTTAAGAGAAAGAGGAAGGCTGAACCTTTACAGACATCAGCAACCATCTTTGGTGAGAAAGTACCTCTTATGGTACCTTGAGCTGGACTCTTTAGGCCCTTGCAACTGTAAGCTTCTACCCCAAATAAATACCCTTTTTAAAAGCCAATAGATTTCTGGTACTTTGCATCAGCACCCGTTTGGCTGACTAATACAATTAGTGAAACATAAGTATGAATTTATAGGAAGGAATTGGAGAGAAGACCTTCACATTAAGATTATTGTATGGATGAAGGAATAAGTTAAGGCATAATAGTGTGTGAGTCTGTATGTGTATATCAGAAAAGTGGTTTTAAGGGGCAGTAACTGAGAGTGGGAAGATTAAGTGTTCTCAAGTGCCTTTATTGACTCTTCTAAATCATGACAGAACAGCTTTACTAGGTAAATCTTATTTTAATCTATCATAAACATTCTCAGCATCAAGACCAAAATTCTTATTAAAAAGCCAAAAGAGCTTATTATGCTCAAAAGGATGATTGTGGAGCCCTATTTATTCTATCAACTTTTCCCAATTGATTATATAAAAGTTACAAGCCAGAGCATTTTTGGTTTTGGAATAGTATTTAGATGTCACCTCAGAATGCAGACAAACTGACAAGATTTATCAAATCCATATTTTCAGCACATGGGCAGGCTTCTGACAGTAAGATCAACAGCACACTAAGAAGCCTATGATACAGGCTCTGCCCTCAAAAACCTTTTAGACAAACTAAAAGTTTGTTCACACATGCAGGACATGCTTACAAGATCCACTTAACATGCCCCATGGCTAAATGCATATCTTTGCATGGTATAATTATATGAATGAAATTGATTTTGCTTCTTTAAGGAAAATTAAACACACACAAACTGCAATCTGAGGCTGAGACTCAGTAGAGGTGGTTACTAGAATTAGGTTCATAAAATCATATGAATATTGATGCCAAATCCCTTGCCTTCTGCCACAAGTTATGACAAGTTCTGGCATGGGTTTAAAGCTATAGATAATGAAGAAGGTATATGTGCTGTGAAAGTATCAGAGATGAGATGATTCTATACTTTCTTGCCATAGCATTTTAATGTTACTACTAAAAGCAACCATTTTCCTGTTAGAAAAACACTGGGGTCAGTGATTGCTAAATATTTGGCTATTTAAAACAGGTTGCTGTGAAGTACTAATTTCTTCCATTTTTGTAGAAAGTAAATAGAATTCTATCTAATATTTCATTTGGTAATGTTTATGAATCAGTTATCAAAGGGAATTGTGCATACAAACCTCAAGGCATCTCTGTCATTATTTTTACAGAAATGCATTTGATGGGACAAAAGTCATAGTTTTTCTGGCATTCAACGGACGTTTCATTTCCAAAAGGGAAATCTAAATAAAAAAAGAGAGGCACCATCTGTTTTGAATTGTAAAGCAGCTGCTCTCTCATTGTGATCTCCTTTACTGGAACTAATTATTAAACTTATAATTCCAAATATATTTCCTCTTAGTTAAACTAAATTTGATGACTTCTATGAAAGTTGGCTCATTACTCTGTGAAATGAAGGATGGCCAGTGACAAACTGATTCATAAAGTAGGTGGTATAATATAAGTCTACAATTTCATAATCAAATTTCCCCTCCCTAACTTTGAAATGCTATCATTTATTTCCCTGAAAAAATGCATTGCCATAGGGACTCAGCCTGGCTTCTTTTTATTTTTCTGGTATTGTCAAATATGATTTTATTGCTGCAGAACAAGTTGTTTTTTTAAACAGTTTTAGCAAATGGCAATGCCCATTAAGAGAAATTATTAAGTACAGAAACCCATACCTAGGGAATAAAAAACATACTGTTTAGTTTCAGCATAGTCTACTTCCCTACAGACCTGGCCATGATATAGACTGGGCCAGCATGTCCATCCTCTTCACTTAACTCCAACCCTTGGAATCCCTTGGTATTTATCATAACCCCTAAGTTGAAATATGTTTAGGGGCCTGAAATTCCAACTGACTGTGAGGAGAATATAATCAAGGATATACCACTTAAATTCAGATACAAAAGTCCATATTTTCAGCTCAAAAGATTAGTGTTGATTAGAACATCCTTGGTTAGTCTTTTCTCCCTGTCAGGGAAGAATATAAGTTCTTCTTTTTTCTTTACTTTATAATACCTTAAAGGCATATTCATCTGTGGTATTCTACTTTATACTCTTTATTACGGTTCTATATAGGGAAAAGAAAAACCCCTACAGGACTATATCCTCTTAGAATGTAGGGTATATAGCCAGTTTATCTGCAAAATTGCAGTACTAACCAGTATATTAATTTTTATACCAAAAATATTGAGTAATTGCTATGTGCCAGAGACCTTTCCAGTAGTGGAAAACTGGTGTGTCCAATAAGCTTTTAAGAGAAAAAAAAAATTTAAATGGCAGTTTTTAAAATGTTACTTATTAAATCCCTGTGTTTGCCATGAACCAAGGACCTCATACATGGGAAGCAGGTGCTCAACCACTTGAGCTACATCTGCTCCCCAGCCATGAAGCTTTAAACTACAAAATAGCAATAAAGAAGCTCACTTCATATCGTTAATTCAATGTTGCCCAAATTCTTCACAGATCCTTTTTTTTTTTTTCTATTTCAGGTACATAATGAATTACTTCAATTAAAACTTTCTATAAATCCTTACCTTAAGCTTTCTCTTTTTTATGTCTATCATTAAGGGTCAAAAGATACTTGTTGTTATGTGAAGGAGAATGCTGTGTTCTGGAAGTGGGTCTGCTAATGTAGTCTCTTATGTGCAAGGCTTACAATACCAGAAGTACGACATCACCTTTTAGAGGACCGATAAGGGTTAGCGTATTAAGTTGTTATTCCTCATTCATATTCAAGCATACATCGATGTATTAGAAAGTTTTGGTTGGAATACATAGTGCCATATTTGAAAGAAGAGGTCATTGTCTTGGACTGTAGTTCATACTATTGAAAACAAGGATGGGTATGTTTAGGAGATTATCTTGGTGGGAACCTGGTGGCCAAAAATATATTGTGACAGAGGAGGTGGAAGTTATAGATTCTAAAGAAGTAATTGCAAGCTATTGAAAACAAACTTTTCATTTCTCAAATTAGACCAAATCAGGTTCCCTCTAAGCACAAATGTCTAAGCATACTCAGCCCTGATTATCCCATCATAAAAAGGACTCAATGGTTACTTGGGCCAATCACTCTCATTGAAGGTTTGAATCCAACACATAATTTTATGGAGTGTGATATGGATAGTGATATGAAACAACTATGGAATAGATGGCAATGCTACATGCTGAAGAACAAGTTAAGATAGCCTGGTAAAGTCCACACATGATAAAGACAAGTAGCTATTTTAAGTGATGGTAGTAATTTAATGTGTGACTGAGAGGGTAGGGAATATATAACTCTCCTTCAACTTGACCTAGACATAATATTGGGAAGACTAGGTGCATATATGACGGTAAGTAAGGGGAAAACATATGAATCATTGTATCACATCAAATGGATGATGAGCCAAAAGCCTAAGAAACTGAAAAAAAAAAAAAGGAATATTTTTCACTGGCTAAAAGAAGAAATGTAATCTGAATAACCAGCCACTACTTAGATGTTCTCTAGATAAAAGGATGAGGTGATTAAGTTGTAGTGTGCCCTGGAAGACTCATTACTTGGGATTATTCACTTTCCTACTTTCACTTAAAGCTCACATCATTTTTGGTATAAATCCCAGGTTCCTAACCTGTCTCGTCAGACATATCTGAATATAACTCCTAGATATGGCATTGACCAGCTGTGGGATTTGGGCAACTTCTCCAATCTTCAGTTTCCTTGTTTCCTCATCAGTACACTGACAATGGTAATAGAATTTATGCTATGAGGATAATAGAATAAAGTAATACATGTTAAGACCTAAGCACAATGTTGAAACCCAATAAAAAGATTTCAATAAAGGACAGCAACACATAACCTCTATTTTCATTATTATAATTACTGTTTGCTTATAACTTGGGGACCCATGAAGATTTTGCTGTGGGAAATTTAAGACAATGACTGGAAGACATTATTATCCAGCATTGTTATATTTTTATTTCTCATTTGCAATGAAATAAACTGGCATTTTAGTTTATATTTAGACCTCTTGTGGGTGTAGATAATATGAGTTAATAATCTTTTCTCTACTAGTTCTATTCATTTCTGGATATGTTGAAAAAAATTAAGGTTCTGGCCCTTCAATAGTCATCTATTGCCTGTCTAACTGCAACATTCAGGCTTCTTAAATCTGGCCTGTCCCAGGTCTCAGGTCTTGTTTATGTGGAATTTCTACTGACCCATATTTCATTTTACCTCTCTATCCCCCCAAAATAGATGATTGACTATATTAACAGGAAAATTTGGGTAAGAGACCAGACTACATTTTCCAATTCTTTTACCATTAGTGACAAAATTTCTACTAATTATTATTTAGAAGCTTACTGAAATTTACCTTTACTCAAAGACTCTTCTCTGCAAGCTCAGTAAATTCAAAACCTTGTTATATGTGTTCTTTCTCTGGACGAAAAAACACAGATATCACACTTGATTGCTATGTCAGACACACATCAAAGAAATGTTCAAATGCTATCCTAATGAAATGGACAAATTTCTAGAAACTCATAACCAACCTACACTGACGCAACAAGAAATACAAGAACTTAACAAACCAGTCACAGTTAAGGAGATTGAATCAGTAATCAAAAATCTCCCAGCAAAGAAAAGTCCAGGACCAGATGGCTTCACAGGTGAATTCTACCAAACATTTCTAAAAGAATTAACACCAATCCCGTTTAAACTCTTCCAAAAAATTGAAGAGGAGGGAAAATTACCCAACACATTTTATGAAGCCAACATCACCCTAATACCAAAGCCAGATAAAGATTCCACAAGAAAAGAAAATTACAGACCAATCTCTCTCATGAACATAGATGCAAAAATTCTCAACAAAATACTTGCAAATTGAATCCAGCAGCATATCAAAAGACTTATACATCACGACCAAGTGGGATTTATTCCTGGTATGCAAGGCTGGTTCAACATAAGAAAATCAATCAATGTAATAGACCACATTAACAAATTGAAGGGAAAAAACCACATGATCATCTCAATAGATGCAGAAAAGGCATTCGACAAAATCCAACATCCTTTTTTGATAAAAATATTTTAAAAGATAGGAATAAAAGGAAAATTCCTCAATATGATAAAAGGCATATATGAAAAACCCACAGCCAACATCATACTCAATGGGGAAAGGTTGAAAGCTTTCCCCCTAAGATCAGGAACATGACAAGGATGCCCACTGTCACCACTGTTATTCAACATTGTACTAGAAGTTCTAGCTAGGGCAATTAGACAAGACAAAAAAATTAAAGGCGTCCAAATAGGAAAAGAGGAAGTAACACTCTCACTGTTTGCAGATGACATGATCCTGTATTTAGAAAATCCTGAAGTATCCACAACAAAGCTACTTGAACTAATAAATGAGTTCAGCAAAGTGGCAGGATATAAGACCAACACGCAAAAATCAGTAATGTTTTTGTACACTAGTACTGAACAATCTGAGGAGGAAATCAGGAGGGAAATTCCATTTTCAATAGCAACAAAAAGACTCAAATACCTAGGAGTTAATTTAACCAAGGAAGTACAGGACCTATATGCAGAAAACTACAAAGCATTGCTAAAAGAAATTTTAAAATACCTAAACAAATGGAAAGATACTCCGTGTTCATGGATTGGAAGAATAAATATCGTGAAGATGTCAATCTTGCCCAAACTGATTTATAGATTCAATGCAATACCAATCAAACTCCCAACAGCTTACTTTACAGAATTAGAGAAGGCAATTACCAAATTCATCTGGAAGGGTAAGTGCACCCTAATAGCCAAAAGTATTCTAAAAAAGAAGAGCAATGTGGGAGGAATTTCACTGCCTGATCTTGAAACATATTACAAAGCTACAGTGGTCAAAACAGCATGGTACTAGCATAAAGATAGACATATCGATCAGTGGAATAGAATTGAGAATCCAGAAATATACCCTTACCTATACAGTCAACTGGTTTTTGACAAACCTACCAAGCCCACGCTGATGGGAAAAAAACAGTCTCTTCAACAAATGGTGTTGGGAGAACTGGATATCTATAACCAAAAGAATGAAAGAGGACCCCTATCTCACCCCCTATACAAGAATCAACTCAAAATGGATCAAAGATCTAAATATAAAAGCCAGGACCATAAAACTACTAGAAGAAAATGTAGGGAAATATCTTCAAGACCTTGTAGTAGGTCGTGGTTTCTTGGGCCTCACACCCAAAGCACGTGCAACAAAAGAAAAAGTAGATAAATGGGACCTCCTCAAAATTAAACACTTTTGCACCTCACAGGACTTTGTCAGAAGGGTGAAAAGGCAGCCAACTCAATGGGAAAGAATATTTGGAAATCACATATCTGATAAGGGTTTAATATCCAGGATATATAAAGAGATGTTACAACTCAACAATAAAAAGACAAATGACCCAATTAAAAAATGGGCCAAAGACTTGAATAGACATTTCTCTGAAGAAGAAATACAAATGGCAAAAAAACACATGAAGAAGTGCTCAACATCGCTCATGATTAGGGAAATGCAAATCAAAACTACAATGAGATATCATTTCACACCTATCAGAATGGCCACTATTAAAAAGACAGAACTACAAGTGTTGGAGAGGATGTAAAGAGATAGGAACACTTCTTCACTGTTGGTGGGAATGCAGGATGGTACAACCACTATGGAGGACTGTTTGGCAGTTCCTAAAGAAGTTGAATATAGACTTGCCATGTGACCCTGCAATACCACTACTGGGTGTATAACCAGAAGAACTGAGAGCAGTGACACGAATAGACATCTGCACACTGATGTTCATAGCAATATTATTCACCATTGCCAAAAGTTGGAAACAACCCAGGTGTGCATCAACAGATGAATGGATAAACAAACTGTGGTCTATTCACACGATGGAATATTATGCAGCTGTAAGAAGAAATGAAGTCATAAAGCATATGGTAACATGGGTGAACCTGGAGGACATTATGTTGAGTGAAGCAAGCCAGACACAAAAGGACAAATACTGTATTAGTGCATTACTATGAACCAAATATATTGTGTAATATATTGTTAGATTAAAAAAAAAAAATTTACATGTAATAAAATAAAATTAAATTAAAAAATTAAAAAAAAAAAACAAAAAACAAATGCTATCCTAGTCACAATAATTCATTTCATTAATTTCTCAGTCCTGCCTTCTGTTTATGTTGATAACAGTTCCATTTCCAAATATTAACTTTTGGTTATACAGAGGTGAATTTTGGAGTAGATAGCAAATTTTTGTGAAGTATGATTCATTAAATTCTATTAGTAATAATTCCAATGACTCTTGAGCTGTCTTTCTATAAGATTCCCCTTTTGAGAGTTCACAGGCCAATCACCAAAGTCATTCTATTCACTTCTTCAAAATCTTTATTTTGGAGTTGAGGTTTTAGTCTTCTTATGCTACTTCAAAGTGTCATAGCTACGCACCTTCTGACCGAGTTAAAGAAATCAGATAATAAAAGAAAAACAATTATAACTGTGCCTGTCACCAATACTTCTTGTTGTGATGCTGAGTTTGTAGAGAGGAGCAGAGATATACTCCAGGCCTGTTCTGTGAATATATTCATGGCTTAACTGAAAACTTCTCTGCTAATTATGTGTGCTCACAATTTAAAGGAGAGATCTGGATATTTTCTTGAAAAGTATGCACCCATGTTTTGTGTATTTATTCTTTCTTAGAAAATGCATATCTTTTACTGTAATTTAACTATATTGAGATGGCAATACTTTACTGAAATCTGAAATGCAACATCTCACTAAACAATACATAAAGGAGTAGATAAATAACAATAAGTAAATAATAAATCAAGTCATAAGAAACTAGTAAATTCCAGTGCATGTGCAGAACTGCCTCATTGAAACTGCATCCTGGGTGGATGCAAAATCCCCTACTAAGGGCTTTCCACAGAGATAATTTGAGAAAAGAAGCAATAGGCCTGCTTTTCTAATGTGTTCTCAATCCCACCCCACACCTGGAGAACTAACATTTCCCTTCTTCAAATTTTTTCATAGCCTTAAACACAAAGTGTTGTAAATATGTAAAAACATTAAGAACTGGAAAGAAACTTTCATTCAAAATTTTCTCTATATCAGATATGTCTTTTACATTGGTTATGCATATTTCCAAGATCCTCCCAGATGGCAGATTGTTTTCCACAATTAAGTACAGGACTCTCCAAAACTGAACACTCATTCATAATAAAGTACTAGTGTGTTTGAGATGTTATCAGTTCATAAATACAAACTTAATGATCTGAAGAATAAATGTAGTCAAAATATGAAGCAAGGCTTCAGAAAAGGGGATGATATGACTTTGAGAGAGAACTAGTTTATTCATCCATTCACTATTTAGTAACTAGTTTTGAACTATGACAGAATAGTGGAAAGATCTAAAAAACAACAATCCTAATAGGTTTGCTTTAACACCCATTATCATTTTCTGTTGCTTTACTTTTCAACTTAATCTCACTACTACACTGGGGACACACAATAAGCATGTCCTTTAATAATTTTTAGCAGTTTTTCTCAGTTTTGTTTCAATGAAAAGGACCCTCCTTTTACTAAGGCATTTGGTTTGGAGCTAGGTACCCCAGAAAAAACATTTTCTTAATCTTAATCCATTCCTGTGAGTGTGAACCCATTGTAAGTAAGACCTTTTGGTGAGTTCACTTCAGTTAAGGTGCAGCCCAGCTCAATCAGAATAAGACTTAACCTTACTATTGTAGTCCTTTATTAGCAGAATGAAATTCAAATAGTGTGGCAGTTTGATATTATTTATGAATTCCAAAATAAGATAATTGATTATGTTAGTAAACTGGTCTGTTCCTCTGGGTATGAAACCCTTTGACTGTATTGGAATCAGCTGAGAGGGCTTTGATTAAATTATGTTAAGATTAGGGCTTTTGGGAAGCGGCTGTGGCTCAATCAGTAGGGCTCCCGTTTACCATATGGGAGGCCCAGGGTTCGGTTCCCGGGGCCTCCTGGTGAAGGAAAGCCCGCCCGCACGGCGTGGTTGGCTGACCCAGCGAGCAACAAGCAGCAAGGGGGGGATAAATGAATAAATAAATAAAATCTTAAAAAAAAAAAAGATTAGGGCTTTGATTCAACCATGTCATTAAGGCATGCATGCAGGGTTGAGTCCCCGCCTCCTTGATGGATTTATAAAAGAGACTCTTACATGGAAGTAGACACAAAGAAGAAGAAAACAGAGGACGAGAGTCAGCTCCATAGACATAGCAGAGGCCCCAGGAAGAGAGATGAGCCTGATAGCCTACAGCTATAGCTGAGCCCAGAGAAAAATGAGCCCCAAGAAGAGAGATGAGCCTATGCCAGGCTACAGCTGAATCGGAGGAAGCTAGGACCACAGAGCCTTAAGAGGAAGAGGAAGGCTGAACCCTTGCAGAGACCAGCAGCCATCTTGCTCCAACATGTGACAACAGACGTTGGTGAAGGAAGTAACTTACTCTTTATGGCCTTGTGACTGTACGCTTCTACCCCAACTAAACACCCTTTATGAAAGCCAAAAGTGTTCTGGTACTTTGCATCAGTACCCCTCTGGCTGACTAATACAAACAGATAGACAAAAAACCATGGCAAACAAGAAGCTGAAGGTCAACAAAACCAGAAAGAAAGGGAAGAGGCCAAGAGAGGCCACCATGTGCATTGCTGTGTGACAGAATCAGCCCCAGAAGGCCAGTGATCAGGAATAAAGCATCACCTTGATGATGCCTTGATCTGGACTTCTCCCAGCCTCAAAATCATGAGCCAATAAATTCCTATTGCTTAAGCCAAACCACTGCATGGTGTCTGCCTTCATCCGGCAGAGGGTGCACACCAGGTTCTCGGGCCTACCCCACCAGCACGCTGGTTTGCAGGCAGGCCAGACGGAAGGTTCCAGGCCTGCGGGCAGGGGTGCTAGGGGGTTCAGAGTAGGTCATACACTTGTAGAACTAGAGATAGCAGGGCTGGTCCTTCTCTATCACCAGGGGCTCCTCCATGGGATGGTACCACTTCACCACACAGCCGTTCTTGTTGATGAGGAACTTGGTGAAGTTCCATTTGATGGCATTCCCCAGAATGCCTCTCCCCTTCGGTTCAACCTTCATCTACTTCCACAGTGAGAGAGAAGCAGTTATTCAAAGCCCACATGAAATATATATTAGTTAATTCTGTTTTCTCACTGAATATTTATAGAATAGATAATATACCTTCAGATTAGCTATCTGTTCTGTGTGAGTTCAAACTTTAAAAACAGAATGTTACAGGGAAGAAAGTATGAATAGCGGATTTCTTTTCAAAATGATGAAAGAACTGTAACAATTATGACTACAGTGGTAAAGAGCTTTTACTTTAGGTTTGGACAGCCCTGGATAGATTCTGACTCTACTATTGACTAGCTGACTAGGCATAATATCTGTACAGTCTACATAATAAATTAATAATAAATTAATTAAATGAAGCAAAAAGGATTAAATTAGGTACTATAGGACCCATAAGTACTGTCTAAGTAGTCTCTCCTGTTATTTATTACTTAATTTATTAATTTATAAAGTGAAATTAATCCTAGATCTATTTCCTATCTAGTCCCTGTTTTAGTTTCCTGGGCTACTCAAGCAAATACCATGAAATGGGTTGGGTTAAACGATGGCAATTTATTTGCTCATGGTTTTGAGGTTAAAAGAAAGTCCAAATGAAGGTGTGATCAAGGAAATGCTTTCTTCCTAAAGACTGGTGTTTTGGGGCTGGATGCCTGAGATCCTTGGTCCATGGCTCCTTTGTCACAGGGCAGAAAGAAGCCTCTCCTGGCCTATCCATTCTCATCTTGGTTCCACTGATTTTAGCTTCTTGTTTCCATGGCTTGTTCTCTGTCTGAATTCTAATCCATTTCTAAAGGACTCTATTTATAGGATTAAGAGCCATCCTGGGCCACACCTTAACTGAGATAACCTCATCAAAAGGTCCTGCTTACAATGGGTTCATAACCACAGGATTAGATTAAAGAACATGTTTTTTCTGAGGTACATATACCTTCAAACTACCACACCTCTGTCTCGAAGAACTGTTTCTCCTAAAACATTTTGATTTTATTTCCCAAGTCAGTAGAACCTTAATAGACATAAAGGGTTAAGTAGCCCACATTGCAAAATCAATTCCTGGGCTATATCATCTTGAAAACCAAATGATGAGGGTTATTAATTCACAGGAGGGAAATTATTTTCTCAGTGAAAATTGTAGAGCCTCTTTTATACACCTTTAGAGTCAGACACCAAAGGGATTTTTTCTTTCTTCAGACACAACACGAAAATCACCTAGAGCAGCAACATAAAGTTATTTTTCCTTGTCAAGATTAAATTCTCTTTTAAGATCTTAAAAGGTACCTGATTAATTTAATTTTATTAAATGGATATTTTTAAAGTAAATTATGGGAAATTGGTTCAAATAATTAAATAAGTTATGTAAGAAATGAGAA
The DNA here is from genome assembly GCA_026826555.1 of Tolypeutes matacus. Classification (NCBI taxonomy): domain Eukaryota; kingdom Metazoa; phylum Chordata; class Mammalia; order Cingulata; family Chlamyphoridae; genus Tolypeutes; species Tolypeutes matacus. Next base: position 24,629,969 of record JAKSZT010007815.1, read on the forward strand.
TGAATGCCCTCATTGGAGTGATTAATGTTTTTTGGAGTCATTTTTGAGATATGTAAGAAAAAGTAAATATGAAAATGAAGAAATCTGAAGTTTTTACATAAAGCATAATAATCACATTTAGTATTGTTAACCTTTAATAAAAATTCCTTGGACATATAACTACTTTTATCAAGTAAAGTTTCATTTACACATTCAACTTAGAACTCAGAAAACAGGTTTTAAAAAATCTTTATATTTTGTATTAGAAAAGATTATAAGATAATAATAATACATATACGGTAAAAAGAAATTACCAAACCTGGGGATAAAAACCACATTGAGAACTTTGAAGTATGGACTGCATCACAGAGCTGGTTCTACCTTGGGTGGTAAAATCGCATTTTCACATAAGACCTCCTCAGATTCCATAGAAGTGATTATAGGTTTCGCACCTAGTTCTATATTTGAATGATATAGAGAAGTAGCATATATTAAGCAACTCTAAATGCCAGGTATTTTCAATGTGTTACCTGTTTTATCTTCACTACAGTACTTTGAGATTAGTTATTTTTCCAATTCTAATGAAGAAAATCTATTACAAAATACTTTCGACAGCTAATCCAAGATCATGTAAGTAGTAATGTGGATGTGGATGACAGATAGATTCAAACCCAATTGGTCTTTAGGCCAATTTACCTAGAAGAAGAGTCTAAGAAGAGGGCACCTACAGGACAGTGATTTACTGGGGTGAGTACTTTCATTAGAAGGTAGAAGAAACAGAAACAAGCAAAGAAAGCTAAGCAAGGAAGTAAGAGGTGCTTTAAGACTGATTCATCTGATCCCTAGGGAAGCTCTGGAACACAAATTGCACCACAGAGTTAGACTCACCTTGAGGTAAGCGGGCATGCTGTTTTCCAATTTAAAAAATATATATATTTGTATCATTTACTTTTTAAAAATAATATATTTGTTTTATTTTTTAACAGATACTTACATTACATAAATGTTACACAAGAAATATAGGGATTCTCATATATCCCATTACCCAGACCTCCCACCCTCCCACATAAACATCCTTCATTAGTGTGGCACATTCATTGCAATTGATAAATGCATCCTGGGGCTTTGCCATTAAGTATGGACCATAGTTCACATTGTAGTTTACACTCCCTCCTGTACAGTTCTGCATGTTATGTGAAGATATAAAATTGTCTATATCTGTCATTGCAATGTCATTCAGGATGATTCCCAAGTCCCAGAAAAGCCCCCGTATTACAACTATTTTTCCCTTTCCCTGCCCCCAGAGCCTCCAGTGGCCTATTTATTTTTATTTTTATTTTTTTTATACCTCTACATCAGTCAGGCTCTAGGCTGTTGGCTGCAGAGAGTGGTGGGAGGGACAAAAGAAGGTGATTTGTTAGGAGGCACATACCACCTTAAGGGAAGCATAGCAGGGTCCCACTGAGAACAAAAGAGTGAAGGGAAGAGAGGGGCATTAATGAGTGGGAGGGAACATAATATCCAGGGAGCTGGAATAACCATTATGCTCAGGGCCATTTTCTGGAGGTAGGCATTTGTTGGCTATTAGTAACCAGTACAGCATCTGGAAGATAGGGGTAAGGCTGGTGAAAGGGTTCTGGTCTGGGCACCAAGAAGATCCACTACAACCTCTAAAACACATGCTTTTACATGTTTTACACTATATTACCTCTTCCTATGAATATTTACATGCTACCATGTTGGGCTGAATTTTCTTGAATTTTTCTTGTCATCTCCCTAAAATACATTTAAACCATCTTTATGTTATTTACCCTGCTTGCTGCATTCTCTCTTACACTGTGTCTGTCTTGTGGAGGTGGGAACTTAACCTTGAAGACTTCTGGGCACACCAGCATCCTCAGAGGTCAGGACTCCCCAGCTGATACAGGTAGGAAGTGGAGTTGTCATATAATTGCATATAAAACGAAGATGTAGCACACTCTCTTGTTTGTGCTGTGTTTTGTGTGTATGTGTGTGTGTGTGTGTGCTACCTGTTCAAAACCAAGTCTGTCTCATTGATTTCTTTGTGATCTCAGTGAAGTGTCCTACTCATATTTTTAAGAGATTAAAAATAATTTGCAGATAGTGATAATACATTTAAAGCATAAATAAATTCTTATGGTGGAATTGTTTTGGGCTGTTCAAGGAATTTAAAATTCACTCTACAGAATGAATTTTAACCCAAGTTTACCCATATTTTCTTCATTTACTTATTTTCATTTCTGTCTTCTTCAAATTGTTGTTCGTTATGATATTTGGATTAATAAGCCTCCTAAGTAATAACCACAGAAGGAGGGCTTTTTATCATGTCAGAGAGGCAAATAATGGTGTCCTAAAGTCTCAATGTTCTCTTATAAGCCATGACTATTTTTCAAAATCTTAGTTCCCCTAACCACTGTTCTTCTTCTGCCTGGATTTTATTTTCCCAAATCTACTTTTGCCTGAAAATTTTCCTTAAGTTTTTGAAACTCATAGGAAAGTCATTTATTTCTGTGACCCCTTCCACAGCTCTTGCCCCGATAATCCCACAAGTGAGGAAAGTAACTCTTCTGTTTGGAGGACGGGACTCCCTCAAATGCCATGAAGACTTATAGATCTGGGTTTGTAAGCATTTAGCGTTATTTCCTGGCATATACCAGGTTCTTTGTAAGTATTAATCGAATTACTTTACATATGTTTAATTTGTATTAAACCAACAAAATGCCAAATTATTCCTATTGCTGGTTACCAAGGGTGTCACTTATAGCTAGGGTTCTTGGGTTCAGGAGATTAAACCTGTCCTGGAGGAGGAGGGTTAGTTATTGAGGATGTGGCCTCCCCAGCATAATTATTCCTCCTATTCTACTAACCTCCTCCTAATTAACATATAGAGCACAGTATATGATTCCATAATCTGCTCCAGAAAAAACAAACAACAACTGGATGAATGTATAAACCCTGCACAGAAACCCTGTGTTAATTTCCAAGAATTTACTACTGGCTTCCTGGTTCTAGTTTTTGCTTAGATCTCTGGGAAATAGCAAATAATTGATCTCCCGACATCCTTTACTTGCAAGCACTCAGAGCTCAAATCAGCAGAAATGTTTTAATGGCAGTGATTGTTAAGTACAGTTTTGGGTATTACCAATAGTGGTTCACTGGCTCTCTTCTCTTTGGGACCTCTGACCCAAAGTCATGAAAACTCAGCTTTCATATTCTACCCTAAATAGCTTCAGCCTGTCCCACTGCTTAATTGCATTTATGTGTCATGCTTTCCTTGAACGAGTCTGCTCCAGCACAACTGTCCTCACCTGCACCTGCGGTGCTTATTCCATTAGTATTGCTTTTTCCAACACCAGTAGGAAGAATCCTTTCAAAAATTGCCCCGGTAATTAATTTCATATTGTCATAACCTCAACTCCTCACTTCTGAGAATATTTTTTTTTAAAGGACTAAAAATTTAACCACCAAGTTTTATTAATAAATTATCTTTACATAAATATATAGACATACATTGCATATAAAGATGCTCCACCCCATCCTCCACAATGTAAAGTTCATAATTATCCAGCTGACAGTTAAGCTGGAAGGAGGCAGGGGAATAATCTTATTATGTGTCTTCCCTTTATATCACAGTATACTTTCCTCGTTCTGAGCTGCAGTCCCTCGGGGCTACTCTCCTCAGCTCTCCTGAGATGTGGAGACTTTTGTTCAGGATCACTCAAATATGAAGTAAGCTCACTTATTCTTAAATTCTTCTCATACCACTATACTCAGTTCCACTAGGAATGGAGAATGAGGGACTCGGCAGCATATGCATCTATTTATGTCTCTGCCAGCTTTTCTTGTGTACCCTTTTTCCTGCCAGAGAAACACAGTCACTAACTGCACACAGTGGAGAATTTCTCACCCCCAATCCAGGCGCCTACCCCACAGGAACTTACTCAATGCTAGGTAGGTGCCACATGCATCTGTTAAGAGTAATGTGCTCACCATTCATCTCTAAAATATTCTATTTCTATCACTTTCCAAAGGTCTGTTTTTCTCCCCAGATGTTCTTCTTATTACAAAACATAGCTAGGGACATCCCTCATATTTAACAAAATGTACTATTCTTGCACACATCAAAATGCTTAATCAACGTCATTCTCACTTGGTCCTCAATTTAGCATTCTGTTTGGCAACTCCTATTTTCCCAGCTTATCACCCTTTCATCATGTCTTTCTGTTAAATGCTTTACATTCAGCACCCGAAAGGTCACAGGTAGAAAAAGCTAGTGACTTCCTAAAAGAGCAACTCGCTCATTTCTATCAGAATTCAGCCTTGGCTTGGTACTAATGAAAATCATTCATTTCTTCAACCTTTCTTCACTCCATCACCACCACTTCCAGGGAAGGTTGTTTGCAAGGGTGAGAATTTGAGAACTGGCAGCCCCAGATATTCCAAGATCCAAACATAGATAAATGTGGATACTAATGAATATCATCATAAAATGATTTGGAGGCAAATCATGAGAAAGACACTTTACTTCTATCCCAGCAGTCAGCAAAGTTCAAACTTCCTCCATGATACTGCCTAAACTTTCATGTAAGAGCCTAGGCTACAGAGTTAGAGTCTAAGGCCCAAATATTGTCCTTGAAACATATAGCTGCCAGTGACGATGGATAGGAAGGAGCCAAAGACAAAATCATACGGGTTTTGTAATATATGGACCCTGAACATATTTAAAAAGAATGATCTTTATACTTTAGTTTTTTTTTTAAAGAGACAGTCTTGATAGAAATGTAGTAAAAAATTGTCTACTGACTAAATTCAATTTTATTAATACCTGAAAGAGCTTTAAGACATAGTTACTAGCCCAAGGCAAACTTCACTTATTTCTTTATCTAACTTACTACATTGATTATAAATACAAAATAAAGTAAAATTTACCAATGATTACTATAATATGAAGACTAAACATTTTATGACAGTTTAGGTGTTCTTTCATGTCCAGATGTTTCTAGCCCAGACATGATCAAAACCTTATTGAATGCCAAGGCAGGTAAAAGAGACTTCATTTTTAGTTATTTAGAATGTCAGGAAATACAATTTTCACTCTTTTATATTTAAGAGACTTTTTGATAAGTGAAGCTATATTTATTATATATTAATTTTGAACTATATTAATTTTGTACTAGTTGGGAATCAAGGAAAAATTCAAAGAAAGTAATTTAGGTTATTTTAACATTTACATTTGTTTTAATCAAACAATTTAGACATTTAGAGTGAAAACCACTGAATTTATTCATTTATAAACTTTCAAAAAGCCTTACATTTATTCAGTGAGGTCATTATTAAGGTGAATTCTCTTGATTTTTACGATAAGCTGATGCTGGGTAGGCAATAAAACATGTAAGTGTTATTCTCTTTGCTTTTTTCCTTTTGTCTTGTTTTTTCCTTTGTCTTGGTTGTGCTATTAAATATTTGTATCACTTTTGATAAGTTACTTGACATCTTTGAGTCTTAATTTGTACATTCATAAAATGAAGGGTTTGAGCAGAAAGTAAAACCTCAGTAAGATTTGAAATGTTAGTATTTTAAGAAAGTTCTTGAGGCTTATGCCACCAAACTCATGCTACTATAACTATAGGGTTTCTCAGCCTTGTGACCTCCACTCATACCATATTTTATGACCCCTTGGCTTCTTCCTTTGCTTCTGGGATCATCCTGGCTTTGCTTCTTTCCCCTGTCAGCCTAGACTCCATGGTCCATTATTTCAAACACTCTCTCCTCTTGACCAAAACATCTCTCTCCCAATAGGACAAAAATGCACAGAGAAATGTTTTCAAATTTTCTTTCCCCTCCCTCTTCCACTCCATGGAAAAGTCTTTGCAAGGGGATAATTAAAGAAAATTATAGCCCCTAAGAATCCAAGATCCAACTATAGATAAATATGGATACTTCACAGTGTGATTTAGAGGTTAATCTTGAAAAAGATGCTTTACTACTATCCCAGCTGTCAACAAGGCTTATGGGGAAGAGCAGGCCCCATTTAGGACTTAAAAATGCACATTCCTTCAAATCTTAGCAAGTAACATAAATGAGTGAGGTGAGTTGGACGTCACAATAGAGATGAGTAGGGACTGAGATAACTTAGAGAGCTCATCCCCTAAGAACATTTAAAATTCAATTCTTCATTTGGTAGCAGATTAAACATATGTAAGGGTCATGTCCTTCTAGTTTACACTTGAAAAATTAATCTCACTATCTATAGTGTCTAAGATTCAATCTCCAAATAAAGGATTTTAATATGATTGGAATTACTGTATAGAAACTTGTTATTTCCAAGAGTAAACATAGCCATTACAAGATAGGCACAATTGCCTAAAAATATAACATGAATTACTTAAAATTGAAAAAATAATTTACATCATATTCTCTATGTGTTCTCTTTCTATCCACACACACAAAAAAAACAAGGCAAAGCTATCAAGAGTCTAATTTGACTCATTTAGTAAACATTTAAGCACCTATTTAAGTGTCTGTTATGTATAACTCACAGCATAAGGTCATAAGATACATGTGAGCCTGGCCATTAAAGTGGTCATCTTCAGAAAGCATACACGAAATTCAAGGTTGTACCATTTATTGGTATTATTTTATCCTTGGTAAATATCTAAGTATAACATATAATCATTAATTATGAATACCCCTATTTTTTAGCTTAAATCCTTTCTTTGTTTGGTCACTATCACCTAGCCCATACCCCGGTGACATAAGGTTTTACTTTCCCCATCAACTGGAACAGTGAGCTTAATCCAGAATATTTGCTATTATCTAGGTTTTCTTTTTCTCTAGTAAGATGCACCCAGCTTCTACTTCATTGTACTCATTGGAAAAATGGAAATCATTTACCTAGCAGAGAGGTGGGGAAGCAGTCAGAAGGGGAGACAAAGTTAATGTGACAAAAGAAAATACTTGCTTCCAATTTATATTCTCCCTTTCTCCCTTGTAATAAAGTCCTGTTGTTTACCTGAGCACACTGCTCAGATGGAAAACTACTGGCCCCAGTCTCCCTCTTACTGGATACAGCTATTCTGCTAAGTCTAGCAAATAAGAAGTATTTGTAAAAGGAAGTCAGCATGTTCCTCCTCCATGCTGCTGTTTTAAAGGGTGATTTGAGCTCCAAAGGCCACATTCGACAATGAGGGCAAGGACCTCAGCAAAACAGAGATCTGTAAAGAGCCTGTATCCCTCCTGACAGCGCCAGAATATCCATTAGGCACAGGAGGCATAAGACCTAGGGCCCATAATATTTTTAGGGGACCACAAGCATGCTTCAATTTCTTTTAAAATCAGAGGAAAAAAATGAAATTTTAGGTTAAAGAAATTTTTAATACACAATAATATATTCATCTCTATACCAACACAGTCATAAAACCTAATTATTAATATTTTTTTATGGAAGAAGGTTGACAAAACAGAAGTGCCCCTGATCAACAAAAGGCATATGCAGCTCTGCTAGCTGACCACTGAGAACCAATCAGTTGTCCCCTGGGTATATTTTATGGGGGGGGGGAATAAACTTATATCTTGTTTAGGGCACTGTAATTTGGGGGTTTCTGATACCAAAAAAAACTGAATCTCAGCTGATTAAGGTGGCAAGGCCTTAAGGTAAGCACTCACATCCACATATATCATGACCACAAACGAAGGACCCAAGAATGGACAATGTAAAATGAATGTGTGAAGCATTTCACATGCACCACACCCTTTCATTCTGCCAGGTCAATAGCCTCAGTGTCATCTTCCAAATATTAAAACAGGGGACATAATTTAAACCCAGATTACTTTTAGCTATCAGGTGCTCCTCTCACTTTTCTCTCTTTGAGGCACAGGAGCTGGCTGGGTAGCAAATCTGCCTCCTTTAATACTCCATCTTTCAACTTAGATGTTATGAAAGTATCACTCAGAGAGAGCCCTGGGTTTAGGCCACCTAGCTTTCATTACTAACTGCCTCTTCATTGATAAAATGGGATTATGACTAATTACAACTTAGTGTGCTATAAAGATGAATGGCCATATATAAAAATGTTATTAAAATGCCAGATATTATTATATCTCCCTCATATAATGCCTCCTCCCTTTCAATGCTGTCCTTGAGAATTATTTTAATGTGATGTTGCTTGTTTAAAAGTGTAACTAGGATTTTTACCCATAATAAAAAAAAACAAAAAACAAAAAACAAAAAACAACAACAAAAAAAAAGTGTAACTAGGGAAGTGGGTACATCATTAAATTCTTAGGTCCAATTTTCCTCAGGGAGGAAGGTGAACAGATAGGAAATCACTATACTGATTAATGAAACCAAGTTATCAGTACTGTGTTACCAAACAAACCTATTTTCAAGTAAAAGTTCTTAAAGAATTGTAAGATACATGAGTTCATAAGACATAAGAGACATAGAGATATATAGAGATAGAAATGTAACGAGATAGGTAGACTTAAATAGCTACAAATATTTAAATGAGTTTGGCAGTCTACAAATGGGTTAAATCTAGAACAGATTCCACTGTACTGTCCTTTACAGTGCCACCGTCTGGTTAGCAACAGGTAGTGCAGTTCCAGCAAAACATCAGCACTTATGCTTCATAAGGAAACTCTGGCAATTATTATTATTATTATTATTATTATTATTATTATTATTAGCCCTGGGTCTCCAGACAAACTGAGTTCAAATGATTTTTCCGTTGCTTTTCACAGCTGTAAAACAAAGGTGACTCTATATATCTTATGGAGGTATCTGTACTAAGAATTGATGTGCAAACAGGGGCATAAAGCTACCATGAACTGAACACTCATTTATCTCACACATCTATGTGCATTTATGACACAAGTCTCTTTCTACACCTGCCTGTATGCAGTTTTCACCAGTTTTTCCTTCTCTGAGTTACTTCCCAAATACCTGGGCCCCACAAAACTTTTAGGGAATTTTTATTATCTTGAGGACACAGAACTTAACACTTATGCCTCTTAAATCATGGGCTTAAATTCCATCTCTAACCTTTATTAATTGTGTGATCTTAGAAAAATTAATTAACTTTTCTAATCCTCAATTTCTTAATCCAAACAGTACCTTAATGATACTGGAAAGCATTAAATAAAATAACCCTAAGGAAATTATTATTACAATTCTTACATATAGCAAACACAAAATAACTTTTAGCTACTAGTACAAATTTTTAAAAAATTAACTGATGAAACAGAGAAGGTGAGATAGTTTCCCAGGATCACACAAGTAGAAGGGGAAGAGATACACTTAGAATAAAGGTTTGTGAGACTCCTGAGCACTTATTCTAACTTCTATTTGCCTTAGGTTCCACATCTATTAAAAAAGGTAGTATCAGGTGCCACCTCACAAATTTCTTGTGATGATTTACCTGGCATCAAATAAGTATTACATTATGGTTATATCTTATTAATTATCATAACAGCTTTTTTTTTTTTTAAGATTTATTCACCACCCCCACTCTCCACCATTGTTTTGCACCCACTGTCTGCTCTCTGTGTGTTCTTCTGAGTCTGCTAGTTTTCTCTTTAGGAGGCACTGGGAATTGATCCTGGGACCTTCTGGAGTGGGAGAGAGGTGCTCAATCTCTTGTGCCACCTCAGCTCCCTGGTCTGCTGCATCTCTTATTATCTCTCCTCTGTGTCTCTTTTGGCTGTATCATCTTGCTGCACCAGCTCTCCTGCATGGGCCAGCACTCCTACACAGACCAGCACTCCGTTTGGGCCAGAACTCTGCACAGGCCAGCACTCCGCATGGGCCAGCTCTCTGCTCAGGCCAGCTCACCATGTGGGCCAGCTTGCCTTTTACCAGAAGCCCCAAGAATTGAACCTTGGATCTCCTATATGGTAGACGGGAGCCCAATCGCTTGAGCCACATCCATTTCCCTCATAACATCTTTTGATTCTTGTTCTTTCTTACTCCAGGGGGAAAAAAACATATCTGATGCTACAGACAGGAAAAATACTAAGGCATGATGTACATGCTGCTTAATCTAGAAAAAAGAGCATTCATTGTTCCACATCATGCAAGACAAACTGATGCTAATGAAGTAAAAAAATTAGATGACCAAAACCTTCAGTTTTACCAGAGCAAATATCAGTTCCATTGTTCTGCACAGACAAAGTTCCGTTCCTGCCCTAAGTAAAAAATAACAAACATTATATCACCTCTTGTGCAGGTCTGGTCCTCATCACTCCTTAAACCTAGAACTTGGAGTAATGAAAAGGGTAAAGGGCAGAGTTAGGTTTTCACTCTCTTCAGTATATCTAAGAGACTTCACTCTACTGCCAACTACTTAATAGAGCATGTCCTTTCATAAATCCATGTAAAATAGTTTGTTATCATTTAGGTTATTTGAGCATTTTTTCAGCCCTTTGCAGAAAGGCAGAGAAGTATTCTCATGCAATCTGAATTATAAATACAGCCTTGTGCATGACTAGATACTCACTTACTAAATGTATTTATAAACATATGACAATATGTGCAATTTTCACCAAAAAATCACCATCTCTACATTCTCCTCACTTCAGCTGTAATTTCAAGCTGTGTAAATTCCAAAGAGATCAAAGCTTTCGGAACTTTACAGTCCTCAAGTTTTGGAGCAATGGTTTCCAAGCTTTAGTATATAAAGGGAATACCTAGTTGCACATTAAAATGAAAATTCTTGGACTCCTTCTTCAGCAACTCTAATCTATCTAGAGTAGAGACCAGGATTCTGCCCTTTTAACAAGCATCCCAGGAGATTCTGATGCAGGTAAACTAAAGAGTATTCTTTGAGAAATACTGATCTGAGGGCACATATATTTTCTAAATAGCAATATTTAAATTAGTTGGAAACCTTATGTATTTATAATAAAGGCCTCCATTTGGCTGATCTTCAAACTAATAAATTTCTTTGGCTGATATATTTTAAGAATATTTTTAATGTATCCAGGGCCACTTCATGAAAACAAGCACTATTTGCCAACATCGTCTAGTATCAGTACTCTAATTTGAAGTACACTTCATTTATTTTCTTCAGTATAAATTTATATAGAGATTAGATTCTATAGGGCAGTAACTAGAGTTTCATTCATAAAGCAACCCTCTGGGCTCCGACCAATTTCTGGGAGGAAGACAGGCTAGTCATTTGTTGCATCCGAAATTCAGTCTCCCTTATGATAAAACATTTATAGGTACAATGTGCCACAAGGTCATAAGGATTAAGTGTCAGAGAGTAAGTAACTAACATACTTTCAGGGTTATAATTAGTCCTGGAAAGTATTAGATGAACCTATAACATACATGTTATAAAAAATGACCTACTGAAATAAATATACACACACAACACACAAAAGGGATTCAATATGTTTCTAAAATGTAGTGTCAGATAAAGAATGGTTCCACCTTTTTTTATGTGAGCTTCTCATTTGTAAAAAAAAAAAGTCAGCAAACATTTAAAAAGAGATAAAGAGATAATGAAAACAAAACAGGAAGGCTAGTGATTATGGATTTTCTTCCCACTCCTTCCAGCTCTGTTCATTCACACAGCATACATACAGCCCTGGTGTGAAATGTTTGTCTTTCCCTCTGCCATCCCAGCTCTCCTCTCCCACCATTCTCACGAGGTCATGATCAACCTAATGCCATTGGGTGTCCACTTAGTTATGAAAGTCCAAGACCCTAAACTTAATAAAAGTTCATTGGTGTTTATGCTGTGGTAGTTTAAGATGTGTTCCTTTGGCACAGCCATCTTTAGGTAAACTTGAGCAATGACTTTTATTTTAAAGGCACAAATGTGGGATATAATTTCATTATATCTATATCTATCATCATCTATACTAGGGCATATAATTTTAATAACCATATTTAATGTTTAACTATATTAGGCAACATACTTTAGAGCTTTTATAACTAGAACGGAAGTCAGGTAATACTGATTTGCCTTATTTTATTTCTGTTTAAATTAGTGTTTCTTACTGGCAATCAAATGTTTCAGAATTGGCTCCAACATTGGCCTCAAATTATCTACATGAGCTTGGAAAATATTTACCTTCTCCATTCTATTTTCTTCATCTGTGTTAAAAGTGGATAGGTTCAACCTCCAAAACCTCTTCACCAATACATCTCCCTTTTCTACACCTGTATGAGATTAAATTTTATTAAGGACCACTCTTTCTGAAATGCAAGTAGACTCTGGTAGGTTTTTTTAATCCCTTCAATTAGATAATATAAAAAGAATCTAGACACAATGCTTTACATATATATTAGTTTATTCAATCCTCTTGGTGCTATGATTTAGTGCCTCTAAAAAGAGGTACTGTTATCACCTCTTTTACTTATGAGAAAAATGTAGCTAAAAGATTTTAACTGATTTTTCTAAAGTCATGTAGCAAATAAGGCTAACCCAAAGTTTCTGTTTGATTCTATATTCCTTAGTTTAATTCATGTGACAGGGAAAATATTGGTATCTCCTTCTACATTAATCAGCCACTAAATGCTTCAAGAATTTGAGTGTATTTTGATTCAAAGTCTGGGGGCTGGGGAATTAGAAAGCCTCATACTCCTCTGGAGGTTGGGCAGGAGGAAGATGCAGAAAGATGCATCCTCTATCCATAGCAGATGTGACATGGAGGCTGACCCAGATTCTTCAATAGCCCTTGCCAATACCTTAGCTCAGCCGCCAGGACTACTTTGGAAGACTGCAAGCTATTGCACATTTTTAGTCCCATTGTTCCCTAAGCAAGAGGAAAAATAAAATAAAATAGAAAGAAGAAGTTGAAGATGAGAGGACAAATGCTTTTAATCCTCATTTAAATTATTGGCAAGGATTAGAATTTGGGGTACAGCATTTCTCTTCAGCTATTCTCTAAAATACATTCTACCACACAAAGGAGTAATGTTTCACATCTTCATGAAATGACCTTTCAGTGGGTTCAGTTTCCACTCAACCTTGCCACCAGCTCAGTATATAAAGCACAATCTTATCAGGAAATAAACCTTGATTTTATTATTTGACTGTACTAATCAAAGACTTTGAGGTGCATTTAAGGAATTAATTTAATTTGATTTTTAATAACATTATTCAATTACATGTGGCTTGCTTGTGGTATTCTAATATAAAATCAGAATCAGCACACTAAATTGTAATATCTATGTATAGTAATAATTATTATGTTTTAGTATTTCCTGAGAGACTATAAGATACAGCTATGTGCCATGCACTGAACTTAAATACATTTTCTTCAATCCTGATGGCTATAAATGTTGTACATTTTCCATTTTATATTTGAGAAATTTAAGTCTCAGAGCAGTTAGACACCCATCCAAAAGCAAAGAGACTGCGATATGTACAGATAGGATGAAACCCATGTTCATCTGACCCCAAAGATGATACATAAGCTATAGTGAAAGTGTAAATACAAGTAAACCAAATAAAACTTAATATGGCCACACATTAAAGTTGGATGTGAACATATTTAGGAATTCATTTTTACTGGATAGTAAGCGTGCTACCAGTTGAGTGATACCACACAGTTGCAGCATGGATTTAAGAGGTGAGGACTATGTGAGCAACTGTCTAGGAACTATGTTTGTCAGAAGGAGTTTCAATGAAAAGCCACTAAAAGCACCAAAAATATTACAAGAGAATTGAAAGGTTAACAGGAACTGTTATATATATATATATATATCTTAGAGGGAAATTGTGTGCAATGGTGAAAATTCATTAATGACTCTGTTTTTGGGGTTTTGAAAATGACCTGGAATATTTTTTAGGTCATCCAAGTCTTCAAAAATTAAGTGAATACAGACTGACAAGTAGTGTTCAATTCCTCTTTACTGTAGCTCCTTTGGAGAATAAGAAATTATTCCAAATTATTCCATGTTATCAAGGAATTTGTATTTAAATTACTTCGTACCCCACAATACCTGGAATAGTTCTGGATACGCTTAGGCACCAAGCATACCTGTTGTCATGAAGAGCAGTCACCAGTAGAACAGAAAGAGCACTGTAGAAAGTTCTGTTTTGCTCTCCCTCTGTGGCTGTGGACAAATCTCAAATACTCTAGGCCTTGGTTTTCTCACCACTAAGATGAAGAGCTGTGAACTAGAACAAAATCCTGTATTCACAGCATGTTTACCCATAACAGACTCTTTAAACTACACTTGAAGAGATTAAAACACCCAAAAGCAACACCAAACAAGTCAGACATAATTGCACTGCAATCACTACCTACGGTATAACGATGTCTCCCAGTGTTTATGAAAGCATTCTCAGGGTACACAATTCACTTGGTTGCCCTTCAGCTTATATCTGAGTAAAATGGTTTATTTTCCATACTCTTTTACCTCCTGTACTCATGAAGTAAAGTACTTATCACATCCAGTAAACATGTGCTGTTTCAATGATGTAGACTTGACACAATCTAGGCCTCTTATTTCCTCTTAGCAGCAAATCATAATCCACTCTCTGATCCACTCAATTGAAAGATGCCATCATCAACATGCAATCACACACTTATACCATTTTAATATATGGAAAAAAATAGTTTTCATGTAATGATCAGAACTTCATAGCTCTTCTGTGAAGAGTTTATAATACAACAGGAAAAAATTAGCAGAGACTAGATGATCTCCAAAAAAGCAGTTCTCAGAACTGGCTAAGTAAAAGGTTCCTTTCCTCAGGTTATACTTAAGACCTTAACAGTTGACCTTCTATGTCAAAGGCTTTCAATTTGTTCTCCATAGTAGAGGAAAAATCTCAATGTTTCTTTTTTCCCTTTATTGCTTCTAAATGCTTGTTACTTTTAAAAATTGCTATTAGATGACTAAATCAATAAACAAGTAGCGAATAAAGTCATAGAAACTTTTACATCAATCCTTCCTGTTTAGTTTGAAAGCATTCACTGACACATGTTCCTCATGGCTTTGTGGATATTATGATTTATACAGTGTAAGTGCAATTAAATTTTAAATAGGCATTCAAGTTAAATACTTAAATATATACTTTTGTGTTAAAAATCATTTCTATGCATTTGACTTAAATATCCCAATTTTTCACAGCATTCACCATAGTACATAGCACTATGCAGGCACTTTGCCACCAAAACGTTTTTGAGAAGATCTAGTTTAGTTACCAGGTAACCCTCATTATACCTCTTGCTTCCTCTCTTCTCTTTGACATTTCCTTTCTTTTGCATGATGACTATGCTTCTTCTAAATTTGATATCACCCAATTGAATTATATCCAAGTTTTTATTTATTTGTCTATGTTCAGATTAATCACAGATACTAGGAATTCATGAAAATAATTATAATATTATGGTAAAAGATGCACAGGCTAACCCCTATTGCGTATTTACCGTGTTCCAGGAATAAGCTAAACACTTCTGATTAACATTTCAGTCCTTAAGGCAATCATCTGATAAGCTCTATGAGAAATTCTGTTTTCTACATGAAGAAACTGTCATAGAGAGGATAAGGATTTGCCTTATGTCATATAGTTAGGAGGTGTTATGTGATATTGAAGTCAATTACAAAATATTATCCCACTCATTGTGTTTGGAAACTAGAAATCACTTCTGACACTCCTTACTTGGCATTATTTGCTTTCTCCTCAATTCACATGTCGAACTCTGTTAAAATACTTCTTTAATATAATCAATTTTGTCTTAAATAATTAAGATGGCTAGGTGATGGGGACATGCATTTGTAACTAATTTAATAATTTTGATTGATCTAATGCCTCATGCAATAACTGACTCATTGCAGGCTCACTCTTAATGTTGATAAAGAAAACATCAAAGACATCTCTAAAGGGATGAACACAAATTAAAATGGATATTTTGGATTTCCCGGAAAAGAAAACATAATTTTAAATATTTCTTGTTCAACAAAATTACTTAAATGTCTTAAACCCTGGTAAAAGGATGGCCTCTAGAAGTAAAACAATACAAGTACACATGCACACACACACACACACACAAACACACACTCTCATAACACATATGAGAAAACATCATTTACTTAGTACCATATCCCCTCATTCATTTCAGTGATTTCTGCTTCCTCATAAGAAGGACAGATTCTTCCTTTTTACTGTATGGAGTTTGGTTCAGGACAACTGTCCAGTGAAAACATAAATGCTGAGATGTCCCTATCATTACCCATAAAGCAAATTTTAAAATCTGTTACTGGAAATAAACTGAGGTCCAGAATTGAAATCTGATGAGTCAAAACATTTGCTCAGTGTTATCTTCTTCACCTAAGAAAGACATTTCTCTAACCCAATTACACAGAATGGTGCAGATCACATCACAAATAAACAAATGTACCTAGGGTCATATAAAGTGGCATGTATGGCAGCCTCACTTTGTGTGCAGTGTTTAGGGAAACAAACTCAGATGATCACAGAACAATTGAGAGAAGTTAAATTAAGACGGCTCTCTGCATCTAATTTATTTGCTCCAAAATAATTTTTGTGTCCTTACTGTGCACTTATTGTGATTATAGTCCTTCCCTCTCTCTTGCACTTCAACTTGATCCTGAGATTAGATTGAGGAACAGAGCAAATAGGAGCCTGGGGCATCTTCAATATATAGGATGGCCTAAAAATAGATTCCGAGGTAAACATGTGGTGTGACTGCTGATCAGAGGACCCAGGAGAGACCTATAAGGTGACTCCTAGTGGGAAGACTATAACCGACCATCTGCTCAAAGTTCTTGCTTGATGCAAAATCACCAGAAGTCAGTAGACCTTCACTCCTCCCCTGCCATGTCTCTCTCCCCATTAAGTCATTTAAAACTTAACAAACCAAAGGCATCAAGAGTAGAACCACAGCATAAAGGAACAGAGGTTCAGTGGACTAAAGCACAAGCCTTCTCCAGCACCCCATGGGTTCCTTTTCACCAAGAACTTCTAAAGAATTTTTCATCCTACCATTCCTTTCAATGCCTAGACTACTTCTTTCTGAAGTGAATTACTGGCTGCCTTGGAATAGCAATTTAATACTTCCATTGAATGAGGCTATTTAGAAAGTACAGTCATTCTACTCTGCAGCTATTAAAGTGACACATGTTTGTTTTCTTTGAACACATTTATTTGTGCACAGGTTAAGTGGGCTTCTGTATTAGCTATATTATTCATATCATTAACTTGCTTTCTGTGAGTTTACATGCACTTTCTGAACAGGAGAGACAATATACTGAGAAATTTAACAGCTCTCTTTAACCTGACAGGGTTTACCAGTAAAACACAGAGAAACTCTTGGTTATTGTTGAAGATGAACATTTAGCTTCTTTGAGGATAACTAAGACTACTGTAATTGGGGATCATTGATGCTGTTCACTATGGAGAAAATTATGGATTTATTGTGTTTCAGCCTTTAGTGTTGCTACAGAAAAGTTGGGAAGAAAGGGCAAACAGAAACAGAAAGCCATTCACAAATGCATATTTAAAAGGCAGAATTGTTTTAGAATTTCATCCCTTTGGCTAGAATACTATTATACAGTGGCAGCCTTTTCTCTAATTGTAGCACATGCTTCAGTTAACATATTACTTTAAAACAGACTGAAATTTAGAACTATTGGAAAGGATAATGGCAAGGTATTAAGGAACTAGTCCCAGATAAAGATATGTCTAAACAAATATATTTTTGCATCAAGACTCAGCTCCACATTCCCTGCACTTTGAAAAGAACTCGGCAATAGAAGACAGGTGACACCACCCAAAGACTGTAGGAAAAACTGGCAGTTGCCACCCTCTGCAAATGAATTCATACAGGTCTAAACATATGAAGTGGCATTTGCTGCACATGCAGGACCACTGACTAAGAAACTAAGTTAACAGAATTCTTTGGCTGGAAAACCCACTGTCACAGGTGGCCATGGCTGAGCTACACAGTGTTTCCCAGCAGGAAAATAAGCTCACCTCTACTAATGCAACTGTTCTTCCCAAACCTGCTCAGTTTAGGCTCTAACCTGCACATTAACCATATGTTTACAAGAACTCTTAAAAATTGCAAAGAGATTGGCCTTCTGTTAAGAGTCCATTAAAACATAATCTCTTCTTACAAAATGACATATTGATAGTACCATATTTATTTTCAAATTTACTCACAGCCACAAGGTATTCTGGTTATGCAGTAAAATGAATTGCTACAGAGTAATCACACTAACAAGATATGCCACTCTTACAATGGTTTCATTTTTTCAAGTTCAGCATGCTCTTTTTGATGAACTGGCAATTGAAAGGCATTTTAAAGAAACAGTCACAGTTTTCACATACAACCAACATAGCAGAAGTTTCATATCCAATGTGAACTATGAATGCCTATTCTCTTTTTGTTCTAATTAATGTGTTGGCTATTTTTTAAAGATTTCATCCCTATATACATTAATTAGAATTTACTAATCAAATTAGTAAAGAGAAAGATATATGATTTTTCTTCTTGTCTTATACAACCAACCTTAAAACTTTGGAAGCTAGAGACTTTAGTGGTTTCTGTGACACTTAAATTATAGCATGTTTAAAAAGCAAATAAGCATATGGAGCATGAGGGATTTTCACTGTCTTTAAAACCACTGTGTGCTGGATTTCCATTGTTTAAATATTTACTATTTTATGCATATATTGCCAGGCATTTTCTTAAGTGCCCAAACTTTGGTAATTTCCTTTACCTAGAATAATTCGTAAGTAATTACTAAACCACAACACAAGAGTTCGGAGT
The DNA here is from genome assembly GCA_026826555.1 of Tolypeutes matacus. Classification (NCBI taxonomy): domain Eukaryota; kingdom Metazoa; phylum Chordata; class Mammalia; order Cingulata; family Chlamyphoridae; genus Tolypeutes; species Tolypeutes matacus. The sequence goes on from JAKSZT010007815.1 coordinate 24,648,725, forward strand.
GGATGGCAAGAAGATACACAGAATAACTACGATGCACAATTTGCAATGAGCTTTTTAGATCTAACCACAAATATTAAAATGGACACTTTAATTGGAGTAAGTTATTATGTTATTATAGGGGGCAAAGTAGTTTCTTTTTTAAGACCATCTGCATTTTAAGAACTGAAGTGAAAATCAAACCTTAGAGGAAATAAAGAATACAACTCATATTGCATTTTAATCTGTGGACATCACCTGGGCTTAGTTAGCAAAGAAAGGCAAGAGTAAATTCAACAACTGTTGGGGCTAAATCAAACAATCCCCAATCCACCAGAAAGTTTGGTTACATGGGCCAGAAAGAGGATATGTAGAGTACAAATGGACTCAAAATTCTACTGTCTCCGTTATTCAGTGATCGTCAGTTTTCCTCATTCTTCTTAATAGCAGAATTAGTTATAACTTTACTTCCCCTCTTCATTTTCCAACAGATGAAGAATCAGATAAAATTTCAGTTCATGTAGATTCATCCTCTGTGGGTTATTTATTTATATATATATATAGTAGCCAAGGGAAAGAGGCTTCTGCCAATATGAGCTGAGGGCACGCAGAATAAAGACTCAGTCCTGGGCAATGAAACAGTTCACTGTTGTGCTGCTCTTGTGGAAAAAGAAAGCAAGCCCATCACCAACTTTGGGTCTTGATCAACAGTGGAGAGTCACAAAACTCTCCATCACTGCATTTTAAACCTCTACTAAAAATAGCTCCTCTGTGCTTCAGCTTAAAGTCCCATCTCTGGCCAGTGATGGAGTACAGTACTTAATTGTTTCTGACTAAGGTCTCTGCATCAGCACTCTGAGAGAAGCTTCTAACTTTAATGGCCTTGTGTGTTCTTTAATTAGATCCTCTCACTAGTCTAGCCCAATGAAAACTCATGATTACTTAACTACTAAGTTTACGGGAGATGTGAAAAATAGGCCATTTCAGGAGTCCAGGGACTTGTGAACAATTCTTAGCATCTTCCAGAGTCCATCTGATTTCTCCGGTTTCCTGGACCTTAAAACCAGACACACTTGTTGGGGGAGGGGTGAGGAGTACTATGACTTAAGACAGCCCCAGTGTAAGGACACAGCCTGGTGCTATTCCTCTCCTTGCCTATTTCCTTTCTTTATTTTGGTCTCTCGGTTACAGGCATGTTATCTGTTCACTACCACCAGGGCTGGAGGGAAACAAATCTTTGGAAGGGAAAAGCTTTGGTCCCTGCACGGGGAACAGTCCTGACACTTTCTCAAAGCGCTATGATAAAAGGGATCTGCTCTCCCCGGAAAGATTTCAGAGCCCAAATCATACAGGGATCTTCTAACTTAGGCGGGAGATAGGAACAGGTCAACGTGCTTAGCCCCCACTGGTGACCCGCAGTAGGAGAAACCTGACCCCGGTAGCGCCCCTTGGTTCAGGTCACTCCCGCTCCTGGACTCACCTGGTGCTGAGGACCAGCGCCGGCAGGAGAGGCAGCAAGTAGTGAGCTGGACTGAATTTCATACTGTCGCCTGCCGGGGTCCTCCTTCCCTCGCTGCCTCGTTCTTTAGCCTCCTCGGGGTCCGGTCGCTCCTCGGCGCCCGGCTCTGTCCCCAGTCGGTGGCGAGCCCTCTCCGGCAGCGGACAGGCAGAGACGGACAAACTGACCGACGCTTGGCTAAGGCAGAATCTGGGAGCGGGGAGTGAGCTCCGGGAGTGATGTCACCGGCGGCCGAGGCGAGCCCTGCGCGGGATTGTTCGCCGCCGCCGCTGCGGAGCCCTGAGGGCGCGTTGTCACTCGCGCTGGAGGCGGCGGCGGGGTGAGAAGGAGGCGCCCCGCGGCGGCCCCGCGCGCTCGGGTCACCCGGCTGTGCACTGGTCAGAGCTGCTCATTTATTCCCGCTTCTCCGGAGGATGGGGAGGAGCGAGGAGAGGAGAAATCTAATCTGCCAATAATTAAACTGGAGTGCTCGGCAGAAGGCGAGATTGAGTTCACTGGGAAAGATGCTTAGAGTCGCAGGCAGGTGTCCCTCACCTGATTAAACAGTGTGGAGAAACGGCGCTCTAGAGAGAGCGTTTAAAATATTGGTCTACTTAGAAATGCCCATGGACCCCCCAGATGCCGGTGGAAGGATAGCAGCGTCCAGAAATGTGCCCTGAGCCCACAAAGCCATCGCAAGCTTCTCAACCCGCAAATGTGGAATATAAAGAGGTTTCGGGGCCGTTAAGACGTCTGCTGCTTCCTAGGTTTTGAAGATTTCTAATCTTTCTCTGATTTCAAACTGTCTGCTCCTATTTGCAGCTGCCAGTGAATTTGGAGCTGGTCGCCCAAGTTCATGCACCGGAAGGTGTCCTTTTCCTCTGGTGAAACTCAACAAGGACACCTAATTGAGAAATTCATCAGAACGTTAATAGTAATTAACCCGAAGTGGTGGAATTCTAAGGCAGAGGATTTTGTGTGTCATTTTGTTTCATTTTCCAAATGTTCTATAAAAAACACTAGATATTCAATAAACTTTATTTTGAAAAATTAATTTAAAAAATGAAATATCACAAAAATAACATTTTGCAAAAGTAATTCTGGAAAACATAACCAAGTTCACCTACTGAGATGTTCCATCATAGGATCTTTACAACATGGTTATCTTTTTGACATTTCTCCAGAATATCCATGTTAAATAACCATTTACAAACACTTCTCCATATATTACTAAATTTGGTCCCCATAACAATAAAAAACAGAAGTTGTTATCCCTATTATAGAGATGAGGAAATTGATGCCTATTTGGATCTGAACTGGGCTTTAAAAAAAAAAAAAAGTATTGGCTTTTCCTAAATTATAAGCAATTCCTACAGTTGCCTTAAAGGACACACGAAGTCTAGTGGTTGATACAAAGTTGGTGTTGAGGCTCACCAAGGTCCCCAAAGTACAGAGATCTGCTGGCCTCCAGGAATTCCTATCCAGAGGGTGCAGCTCATATTCCATATTTTAGGTGCAAGCAATTTATAGTTTACAGTAAAATTAGTCCCCCTTAATCTCATTTTTGAAGATATTATTTGTAGGGAAAATACATCTGTTTCAAAGCTTTATTTTAAAGAGGATACATGTTTATTTAAAGACTTAACCTGTAATTTACTGTTTTTTGTTTTGCTTTTGTTGTTAATAGGGTTGAAATTTAAGATATTCATTCAGAACAGATACTGCTTTAAAACTAACCCAGGCTGCTAAAATAGATGAGTAAGAACTTTTGCAAACCCCTTGGGCAGTTGTTAAGATCCACAACAGTTTAAGGAGGCATATACAAATCAACTCACTTGTGAATTACAATTTATTTAGAAAGAAACATGACACCAGACTTTTCTGAAGTAGAACTCTGACTCCAAGGGTAAGCATTTCTTTCAATTTTACTAGAATTTTCTAACAAAAGCTTTCCTGCTCTGTTTGGAAGGTGATCATTTCAGTTGCATACTCAACAAGGACACGTGGCTATGTGTTTATTAGGAAATAACCCTCAAATTTGTAAGAACACATTTTTTGTTTGCAGAACACATTTGCATTCATTTTCTTATGTCCTAAGGGAGCCAAATGTGCCAATCATTTTTATTATTCAACTCTTTTGCAGTTGAAGTGACAGACTCAAAATATTCACGCAATTTCTCAAAATTACTCTGTAACTATTATAGTGAAAATAGTATTCAAATTCTGTTTGCATCACTCCAAAACTTAGGTTTTATTGAGCAACTATTTGTATACTTATGTAAGAAAAGAATGTCTGCAGCTTATTATTTTATTATTTTCACTAAACATACAACATGAAATAATATTCAGACTCTCTAGATTGTCAACCAAGAAAGGGAAGTATCAGAATTCACTTTTCTTAGGCTGTATCTCAGAGTTCTATTGTGATACCCAACAGTCCAAAGGTTTGTTGGCCCGTTGTACTTTTTTTTTTTTTTACAAGCAGAAAAAGACAACTAATTTAGTGGGGTGAGAAAGCATCAAGTAAGCACATATTGGAAGTGAGGTTTTTGGGAACTCCTGCAAATTTAGACAGTGGATTATTGTATTTTGAATTCTAGTAAGATTTGCCTCTCAGCAGAAGTCTTTTCATCTCCAGGAATTACAGGACTGTAAGTCTTCATCACCCATGACATTCTCTCCACACTGTTACAAAAAACCCTCAAATCCATAATTGATTTTATGACTTCAGAGAATTGGTATATGAATTTTAAAGGTATAGTAGAGCAGAGAGCAGGTTTACTTGGCTAACACCACTTGTCTTTGCTGAATCCTAACACTGGCTCAGCAAAAGTTATGTGCAGCAACTACACCCCAGTCTGGATAAAGGACATCAAGAAATCCCATGCAGTTACACAGAGAATCCAGTCTCCCTAAAGTATTAAGATTAAGAGACATATAGGCTATTTTTAAAACGTTTTATTGAGATTTAATTCAGACACCAAAATAGTCACATTTTAAAGTATACAATTCAGTGGTTTTTAAGGATATACACAAGGTTATAAAATTGCCTCTATCTAATTACAGAATATTTGCATCATCTCCATAGGAAAACCTTGTACCCATTAGCAGTCACTCACTACTTCCTTGTCCCTCCCTTCCCCCACCCCTGGCAACCACTAAACTAGTGTCTGTCTCGATTTTCCTACTCTTTATATTTCATACCAATTGTATCATATTGTAGGTGGGGTTTTGTAACTGGCTTCCTTCACATTTGTGTTTCAAGGTTTATCCATGTTATACCATGTATCAGTAATCCGTTCCTTTTTATTGCTGAGTAATGTGCCATTGTACAGATATGCCACATTTTATTTATATGTTCATCAATTGATGGACATTTGGGTAGTTTCCTTATTTTGGCCATTATGGAAAATGTTCTATGAACATTCATATATAAGTTTTTGCATGAACGTATGTTTTAAATTCTCTTGAAAACTGCCAAACAGTTTTCCAAAACAGATGTACCATTTTAAATTCCCACCTGCAATGCACAAAGGATCCAAATTGTCTACATCCTCATCAACAGTATTATTATCTTATTTTTTGTTATAGTCATGAACTATATGTGAAGTCATATCTCATAGTGGTTTTAATTTGCATTTACCTGAATTTTGATGATATTGAGCATCTTATCATGTGCTCATTGGCCAATTTTTCTATTCAAATATTTTTTCATTTCAATTGGGTTAAATATTTGTCTGCTTATTGTTAAGTTGTAAGAATTCATTCTGGATGCAATTCCCTTATCAGACATATAAATCAAAAATATATTTTCCCCAATACTTTCATGATGGTATTACTTGCAGAACAAGTTTTAATTTTCATGAAGTCCACTTTATCTTTAGTTACTTGTGTTCTTGTGTATCTTTAGTTACTTGTGTTTTTGTGTTAAGAACGCTTTGCCTAACCCAAGGTCATGAAGATTTATTCCTATGTTTTCTTTTGAGATTATTATTGTTTTAGCTCTTACAGTTATGTCTATAATCCATTTAGGTCAAAGTTGCATATGGTATGATGTAAGGTTGCAAATTCATTTCTTTGCAGTCCTGTAGGCAGTTTCTCCAGCATCATTTGTTAAAAAGGAAATTCTGTTCTGAATTTTATTTGTTGTTATTATTGTTTTTATCCGCTCTCCCCATTTTTTTTTCTCTTTATTATTTCTCTCTCAGAGTAATACCTTTCTTTCATTTTTCAGATTCCTTTTCTCTCCTTCTATTCAAAATCCTGATATTACTAGAATTTCATTATTGACCCACCTCCTTTAAAAAGTCTAAATTCGTCTTCCCAAGTTGAACTTATTATTTTTATTGTTTTTACTCTCCCCAATACGATAATGAATCTCGGAATGTGTTTGAACCTAGACTTCTTTGCTGTGTCCTTACCTAGGTTTTCTTTGTGTACCATAGTCAAACACAATCACACTGATTTCTTTGCCTTCCTCCTTCCGTCTGATCTCCTTTTTATATGTTTCCTCTTACCTCCAATCAATCACCCAAGTTATAAACCTCCTACCTCTATCATATATAGCCAATTGCTAAATCTTATAGAATATAATCACTAAGTATTTATGTATACCAATCACCCCATATCTATATTATACCTATCACCGTGGCTCTATTTAGGGATTCATCATCTCTTCACTCTAAAGTTTACTTACTCCCTGGTTGGTTTCCCTCAATTCTATTCCCTCAGTATAATCTAAAATGCAAATCTCTATTGCCTTAAAACTCCAAGGAAATGGCTCCCCAAAATATTTTCAACACACGCCTATTCTATTTTCTTCTTTAACTTTCATGTTAAATTCCAAATACGATAACATTTTTTTCCCTTGATGTGTGTCTACAATTCTCCATGTTGATCGTTTTTCCTAAAGTGCTTTCTGACTCATCTTACCTGACTCCTTTTCATTATTAAAGACTGATCAAGGACGTCACTTCCTTCTAGGATACTTTGCCTAGCCCATCTGCCACTCCCAACTGGGTGATTTTTCCCTTTTCTGAGTCTCATGACATATGATGAATTGCCCTGGTACTGCACTTATAATATTATATTGTGATTATGTATTTCTCTACCTCTCTTCCTCTTTAGATTTTAGATATGTTAATAATAGAAGAGGGATATTTCTCACTTTTTTCTGTGCAAAGGGAGGTGAGGATAATGTATGAAATTATAATTTTTTTCTTTAAGTATTTTCTATGCCATTTATTAACTTTACTCAGATATTTACAGACCTAGAGGTTGAAGACCTAAAAAAAGGATGATTTACATGATTCATTCAAAACATGTTTCACCTTTCAATATTCATTGCTTTTCTTTCTAATTAAAGCCATCTACAAGGAAATTCCTACTAATAAAGATAATCATCCATGAAATTTTTTTTTAAATCTCCTAATAGAGTGAAGGGAAGTATAATAATAGGCTAATTAAGGTGTCTGTCCTTCATGCAAACAAAACAAAACAACAAAACATATAAAAGCAAAAAGAACACAAAACAAAAAACCCAATATCTTTTAGCTCTCTTGAGCCTTCTGCTCTGAATGGCTTTGTCCCATTGATTTTTCACCTCCTTGACATCTCATCCTGTTTTTTCACATGAACGGTGAGAAGTTTGTTCAAAAGCCTTCAAATGAGACTTCTCCAAGCAGGTAAAGTAGCTAAGGGATCTTTTGTACCCATCACTATCCTTTTTGCCCTGGAAAAATTTCCTGACCTCCTGTTTGCTAGCATCCCTATGTATGTAAGTTATCTTGGGACTAGGTCTAATCAGATGAAGAAATAAATAGAAAGGCAGAGTAATAAAAAAAAGCAGTTGCTCTGCTTACGTTTATCCAAATAACCCCTCTCCCCACCTGGGGGGATTGGCAAGTCCAAATTCCATAGTGCAGGCTGCAAGCTGGAAACACCAATGAAGGTTTCAATGAATTCCCAAGGAGAAGCTGGCTGGCTGAAGTCGTGATAGAATTCCCTCTTTCTGGCTGCTGAAATCATCAGTTCTCCCTGTAAGGCCTTCAACTAATTGGATGAGACTTCTCTCATTGTTGAAGGCAATCTCCTTTGTCGAATGTAGTTGTAGTCAGACACAGATGCAATCAACTGACTGATGATTTAAATCCATGAAATAGCATGAGAGTAACAATCAGGCCAGTGTTGTCTTGACCAAACAACTGAATACCATAACCTAGCAAGTAAATACATGAAGTTAACCATCACAATAAGGATAGCCCCTTTAATTTCTAATCACACATTGACTAGAAAATCACCCACTTATCCTCCCATCCATACACCCATCTATCTATTCACTCAATCAATAGTTATTGGGTGTCTCCTATGTGTTAGGCAATGTGCTAGTCAATAACTGATGATAAAAAAAATTCTAGTGAAACAGATGTAGCTCAGTGGTTGAGTGCCTGCTTCCCATGTACAAGATCCTGGGTTCAATCCCTGATACTGCCTAAAAAAAAAAAAAAAAAAAAAAAAAAGATTATAGTGAAGCTGCAGTTAAACATGCAATTATAAAATAACTATTTAAGTGATCTGAAAGGAAAAGCAAAATGTAGGATGGGAGGCTTCTAGCCCAGCTTTTGAAGTCAAGAAATCTTCTCAGAGTAGTAACAACTATATAAAAATTGGCAGACAAAAAAGAGTTTACTAAGTATAGAAGAAAGTCAAGAATGTTCAAGGACTGAGCTCTGGCCCTACAGACAAACTTCCTCAGTTTGAATACCACTATACCTCTCACTAGTTCTGAAACTTTCCAAGGTATCAAGTTTTCTGAAAAATAATAGTACTTTTATCATAAAAATGCTGGGAGTATTAAATGTTGTACCCTTAAGGTTAGCGATTTGCCAGAAGGTTTACACAGAACTCAAAAGCAGATTATATTCATAGCTAAGATTTGTTACATCAAAGAAAAAGCAAAGAAATATTCACTGGGCAAAATCCAGAGAGGTCAGGCCAAGGTTTTTGAATCCTTCCCTTACAAAATTGTCCAGGTTGGACTTTCTCTCTAGCATTGAACTACAGGGACACACATAAGATATTTCTGCCTTGGGATGCCTACTCATGCTTAGGGTTTAAAACTTTTAGGGAGGGCTGGTCACATAGGCACATTCCCATTACATGAACAGTCATGATAACTGAAACTCAGAATCCCAACATAGATATCATTTGCTAGGCAGTTTCTAATAAGGTCTCCCATTGCTTCCTATGCATAAAATATAGCAGCTTCAATCACTAATATAAGGGACAGTTGAGGGCCATATTCCTGGGAGTTGGCTAAATGTCAATCAGGGTTCCAGCTTCCCATGGAGGCATTTAAGGATCAGCTCTGCAGTGTCCACACTTTCTTCAACTTGAGACCTTGAGAAATAACCTGATTTCCTGGAAAATAATAGTACTTGCATCATGAGATATGTGTTAGGATTAAATATGTGTATAAAATGATGTAGAAAGTGTTTACTAATTTTAGCTATAATAATATAAAATAATATAGTCATTATATAATATAGCATTAGGAAATTGCAAATAATTTAAAGTGGAGAATACTGCAGTAGTGTTTAGAATGTAGTGTTAGAAGTAGGTGACAGAGTGTTAGACATAAGACTGGAATATTGAAACAATCAGTGTCACAAAAGTTTATTCTAGAGATGGTGGATAGGTATTGAAAGGTTTTAAATTAGCATGTTGTGCTAGCCACAAAGATGGACTCTACTGATTCCCATTTCCTAAGATTCACATCCTTGTATAGTTCCCACACACATGGCACTGGTGTGTATCAGGGTGATAAATAGAATATGGGAAAAGTAATGGTAAGTCACTTTTGCAATTAAATTATAAAATACACTCAGGTTTCTGTTTCTCTCTTTCTCTTTTTCAGCTGTGATGTGAGGACCTGTGGATAGGTTCAGATGGTGAGGATCTAAGTTCTGCCAGCAACCATATGAGTGCACATGGAAGCTCAACTTTAAGCTCAGTCAAGCCTTGAGATGTCTGCACCCCTGGCTGACAATTTGAATGCAAACACAGGAGCCGGATCGCCCCAGCTAAGCTACCCTTAAATTCCTGACCAACATAATCTATGAAATAGTAAATGTTTTCTGATTTACACTGTTATAGAATAACTAATATAGCTGTACTATGATCACGTGTCGGAAACCTTCATATTGCAACTTACTTTGAGTAAAGAATTTATCCTATTACATATTAAATTCTACCAAATTTTTAGCAAGTTAGAACTGCAAGCCACTTTGAAGATCCATTTAATTATTTGTCATGGGGACATTATATTCTGTAGCAAGCGCTTTCATATAACATCAATATTTACACAATACTTCATAAGAATAGGAAATCATTCCATCCTCACCACAACTCTGGGGAGAAGGAATTCTTATCTCTTATGTATAGATATAAAAGCTGAGCTCAGGAATTTATAGAAATACAAAAGGTTATAGAGTTAGCAAGTATCAGAGCCTAGGCTTGCATTCAATTTATCTGCATATTTTAGAGAGAGGAAAATTGAGAGACTGTACCTAGCCCAACATCAATGGTTTACTAATGCTTGTAGAGGATTTAATTTCCAGTTTTCTGGTTTCTAATCCAGTTTTTTTCTGGATAACTCTAGAAGCAAATTACTTCTTTTTATTTACTCTGTACTTTTGATTAAATATATATATATATAAATCATTATGTACATTTTGGGATCTACACTCATTCATTGACTCTTGTTGATTGGATTAATGTTCTCCAAAATTGTAAGTTCCAAGTATTTGAGCTATAATACCAAGTATAATTGATTAAAACAACCAATCTATACAATGAAGATGTTCCCTAACTCACTAAAGCTCTTCCAAATTTAAATTTTTGCAATAAAAAAATGTTCATACAGTATTTTCACCACACTCCCTATGGTTAAAATTACCTGTTTCTTAGTATTATTAAAATGCACTTTCTTGGCTTTATTTAAATACAGCCTCTTGGGGGGGGGGGGATATAGCAATGAGAAATCCACAACTTTAGAATAGCACTAAAGAAGATATTGATATATGTAATTTTATTTCCCCTTTGCTAGGGAGAGTTATACACTTGCTTCTGTCTTTCCTGTTTCTCTTGTATGAAGCCCCAAAATAAAATGATCCACTTTACTACTGATGATGGCATTTATTCCAAAGGACCAGAAGAATAAATGTAACTGGAAACAGTCACATTAGCAAAGTCTTACATTCCATCAAATCAGATTAACAAGTATGCTTCTGTATATGCTACTAAAATCAATGCTAAAATTACATATTTCTGTTCGATGAAGATGGCAGTGTAAGATGCTCCAGAGTGCTGTTCCCCACAGAATCTTTAAAAAATTGGCAAAAACTAACAGAGCAATCTCCCTCAAAACTCAAGAAAACCATTAAAGGGTTGCAGTAACTGGGTAAGTGCCAAATCAAGGAAATGCAGTTTTAAAAACAGTAAGAGAAGCTTGTGGCTCCCTTGCTGGCCTTTGTCTAACTCCTCCTCAGCATAATGTGCTGCTGGTCTGTCCTCCTATTATGGGTCCCTGGCCCTGTTACAACAGAGTAACCCTTATGCACATACTGGGGTACCTCTATGTTGGTACTAATCAATCAGGTGGCAGCCTGAAAGACTTAACCAACCAACTCCTTTCTGGCTTACCCTTCCAGGACTTGCCCTGCAGGCACAAGCAGCTTGCAAATAGCTAAAGCAGTATAAGAAACAATTACAGATATGCAGCATGGGAGAAAGAATTACCTCCTTTAAGTCATCCAATAGAGCACCCTGGAGGAGAAATAAGTTTATTTCATAGAAAGGAGAGGGGCATTCAAATGTCTGCAATTGGGGAAATGTTTAAGGCCTCAAGTAAGCACAAGCCTAGGAGAAGTCACAGGCTCAGAAAAGACCCAGAGCCCCCTGTACTTCAAATTCATCTCAGCCGATTTTCTTGATAAGAGACCTAAACTCTGAAGGAAAGAACCAGTCAACACAGAATCAATTTTCAAAGACTGTGAAAGGTGGTTTTTTTGTGTGTGTGTTGGTTTGTTTGTGTTAACTCCTGACACTCAAGGAAATCTCTGTTATATCACTGGCTGGATACTAAATCCCAGAGTTAACACATAAAAAAATTAAAATGTACAGTGTGAAACAAACGTTTCCAAGACAAACAAAGAAACAGGAAATGATCCACGCAAAGGAAAAAAACTTTGGACGTACAGGACAGAGCCCTTTTAAAAATGGTCCTCAGTAAATTTAAGAAGATAAAGGAAAACACAGAGAAAAAAATAAACGCTATCAGGGTAACTATGAAGGAATAATATGAGAATCTAAATAAAGATATATAAATTTTAAAAAGGCACCAAACAGATATATACTAGAATTGAAGATTATAATAACTGAAAAAACAAACAAACAAACCAAAAAACTCCCTAGAGGGAAGAAAGAATCAGTGAACTTGAAGACAAGACACCTGAAATAATACAGGCTAAGGAGCAGAAAGAAAAAATAAAGAATAAAAGAAACCTGTGTGACAGCATCAAGTGTGCTAATATACACATCATGGAAGTCCCAGAGAAAAATGAAAAAGAGAAAGGGCCAGAATGAATATCCAAAGAAATAATGGCAGAAAACTCCCCAAATTTAATTAAAATCATGAACACACATAATCAAGGAGCCCAGTGAACATCAAACAGAATAAATTCAAAAGAGAACTAGATCCAGAAAAATAGTATTCAAACTGTTGAATGCCAAGGACAAGGAGAAAGTTCTGAAAATTGCAGGAGAAAAGCAACCTGTTATGTATAAGGAGGCCACAACAGAAGGCATTGGAAAGAAAATATTTGAAGTGCTGGAAAAAAATGCTACCAAACAGGAATTTTATATTCATCAAGAATGTCTTTCAAAAACAAGGGAGAGATAAATATATTACCAGATAAACAATAGCTGAAGGCATTCATCACCAGTAGACCTGCACTACAAACTATGATAAAAGGGAGTCTTCAGAAAGAAAGAAAAGGAATGAGAGAGTGGATTGAAGTGGCACAAAAAAATAAAGATCACTGTTAAAGGTAACCATATGGGTTACTATAATTGGCAATACTATTGTATGAAACAGTATGTTATATATTAGTAGTTACATTCGGTATGTAAGTCCACTTTTTTCCTTCTTACGGGTTCTAAGGTGCAAATGAATGAAAAGTAAGATAAATCTATGGTTTAGGACATACAATGCATAAAGATAAAATCTGCAAAAAGTACAGCAAAAAGATATGGGAACAAAGGAGCCTAGGAACAGTGTATGTGTATGCTATTGAATTTAAGTTGGTATCAAGTCAAATGTGATTTTGGTACAGATTTAGGATGTTAAATATAAGCCCTATGGTAACTGCAAAGAAAATATATGAAAAATATATTTAAAAAGAAATGAGAAGGTATGTAAAGTACTAAACTACAAAAAAAAAAAGATCAAATAAATATGAAAATAAATATTAAAGGAAGAATTGAGGAACAAAAAAGGTATAATAAGTATTATAGAACAAATTGGGAAGTGTCAGAAAAAAGTCCTGTGTTATCAGCAGTTACAATAAATGTAAATGAGGTAAATTTTCCAGTTAAATGTCAGAGATTGGCAGAATGGATAAAAAAGCATGACCCAACTATATGCTGCTTACAAGAGAGTCACTTTAAATTCAAAGACACAAGTAAGTTCAAAGTTAAAGGGAAATAATATACTATGCAAATAGTAACCAAAAGAGAGCTGGGGTAGATATACTAATATTAGATAAAATAGATTCTAAGTCAAAAACTACTAGGACAAACAAAGAAGGTGACAATATACTGCCAAAGGGATCATTTCAACAAAAAGACCTAACAATGTTAAGTATATTAATATACACACACCTAATGGTAGAGACTGAAAATATATTAAGCAAATATTGACAGACATGAAGGGAAAAATAGACAGTTCTATATTAATACTAGAAGGCTTCAAATACTGATAGAACATCCAATCTGAAGATCAATAAGGAAGCAGAGGTATTGAATGATACTCTAAACCAACTAGACCTAATATACTAATATAGAACACTTCTCCCAAGAGCAGCAGAATATGCATTCTTTTTTAATGCACATGGATAATTCTCCAGGATAGACCATATGTTACATCACAAAATAAGTCTCAATAAATTCAAAGAAAACATGAAATACAATTTGTCTTCTCCAGCCACAACAATGCTAGAATGAAGCTAAAAATCAATAACAGGGAAAACTGGAAAACCACAATTACTGAAAATTAAACACTGTACTCTTAAACAACCAATGGGTCAATGAAGAAATCACAATAGAAATTAGGAAACATGTTGAGGCAAGCACATATGAAAATACAATATACTAAAACTTATGGGATGCAGCAGAGGAAGTTCTGAGAGGGGAATTTATAGCTCTAAATGCTTACATTATAAAAGAAGAAAAGTCTCAAATGAGAGACCTAACCTCACAACTGGAGGATCTAGAAAAGAAGAGCAAACTAAACCTAAAGTGAGCAAAAGGAAGGAAATAACAAAGGTTAGAGCAGAGATAAATGAAATAGAAAATAATAAAAACAATAGAGAGAATAAATGAAATCAAAAGTTGTTTCTTTTAAAGATCAATAAAATTGACAAAGCTTTACTTAGACTGACACAGAGAAAAAGAGAGGACACAATAACTAAAATCAGAACCGAAAGGGTGACATTACTATTGACCATATCAAAATAAAAAGGATTATATGAGTATACTATGAACCACTATATGCCAACAAATGGATAAATTAGATAAAGTGGAAAATGTCTAGAAATACACAAACTACCTAAACTGGCTCAAGAAGAAAGAGAAGATCTTAACGGAACATTAATAAGTAAAGAAGCGATTGAATAAGTCATCAAAAACCTCACAATAAAGAAAAGTTCAGGGCCAGATGGCATTACAGGTGAATTGTCCCAAGCATTCCAAGAAGAAATAACACAAATCTTGCTACTACTATTCCAAAAAAAGAAAAATGAAAAAGAGAAAACACTGCCTAATTCATTCTATGAGACCAATATCACCTTCATACCAAAGCCAGATAAAGATAGCACAAGAAAAGAAAATTGCAGATCAATCCCTTTTTGAATGTAGATGAAATAATCCTCAACAAAATAGTAGCAAACCAAATCCAACAACACATTAGAAGAATTACACACCATGATGGTGTGGGATTTATCACAGTTATGCAAGGGTGGCTCAACATAAGAGTAGCAATTAATTTAATCCACCACATTAATAGAAGAAGGAAAATTCCACATGACCATTTCAACAGATGCAGAAAAAAAGAAATTTGACAAAATCCAGCATCCCTTCTTGATAAAAACACTTATAAAACTAGGAATAGAAGGAATATTCCTCAACATGATAAAGGGCATATATGAAAAACCCACAGTTAACATCATACTCAATGGTGAAAAACTGAAAGCCTTTTTCCTAAGTTTAGGAACAATACAAGTGTGACAGCTATCACCACTGTTACTCAACACTGTACTGGAAGTTCTACTTAGAGCAATCAGGCCAGCAAAACTAAAAGAGGCATCCAAATTGGAAAGGAAGGAGTAAAACGTTCCCTATTTTCATATGATATGATACAATATCTAGAAAATATTGAAAAATCCACAACAAAGCTACTAGGTCTAATAAATTTAGCAACATGGTGGGGGTACAAGATAAACATAATAAAGCAGTAATGTTTTTCTCTACTAGTAATGATCAATCTGTGAGGAAATCAGGCAAAATTCCATTTACAAAAGAAACTAAAATATAAAAGTATGAATAAATTTAACCAATAATATAAAAGACTTATACATGGAAAACTACAACACATGGCTACAAGAAATCAAAGGGAACCCAAATAATGGAAGGACAAGTCTACCCAAAGTGGTTTTACAAGTTTATCGCATTCACAATCAAAATTCCAATATTCTTCTTTGTAGAAATGGAAAGTGAATCATCAAATTTATATAGAAAGGTTTAAGTGTCCCCAAACAGCTAAATCCATCTTGAAATCATAGAATGAACTTGAAGAACTCACACTTCCTGATTTTAATACTATTACAAAGATACAGTAATCAAAACAACATGGCACTGGCTAAAAGGGCAGACATATAGACCTATGGAACCACACTGAGAGTTCAGAACTAAACTCTCATATCTACAGCCAATTGGTTGACAATGGTGCCATGTACACTCAATGGGGAAAGAATAGTCTCTTTGACAAATGGTTCTGGGAAGATTGGATATCAATATGTAAAAGAATGAAGGTGGACCTGCACTTCATGCTTTATGCAAAAATTAACTTAAAATGGAGAAAAGACCTAACCTAAATATAAGAACCAACATTATCAAACTCCTAAAAGGAAATATAGGGAAACATTTTCAGGACCTTGTGTTAAGCAATGGTTCCTTAGACTTTGTACTTGAAAGCACAAGCAACAAGAGAAAATAAATAAATGGGACTTTATCAAAAGTAAAAAATTGTATGCCAAAAGATTTCATCATGAAAGTAAAAAGACAATCTACAGAATGGGAGAAACTATTTGGAAGCTAAATATCTGATAATGATTTAATATCTAGAATATATAAATAAATTCTACAACACCACAACAGAAAGACAAACAACCCAATATAAAAATGGGCGAAAGACTTGAATAGACATTTCTATAAAGAAATGTACAAAAAGCACATGAAAAGTTGCCCACATCATTAGCCACTAGGGCAGGGGTGTTTAATAAGTGGTCCATGAGCTTGAATTGAACTTTAAAATAACATTATCCTTGTGGGGACATGTTGGTGTGAGTGTGATATATTTATTAAATAATACACAGTATAGTGTAGACTTAGTAAGTGGCCCGTGGTTTTCAACTGACTGGCAAAGAGGTCCATGGAACAAAAAAGGTTAAGAACCCCTGCATTAGGGAAATGCAACTCAAAATTACAGTGAGATACCATTTCACTTCCACCTAGATGACTACTATTTTAAGAAAAAACAAAACAAAACAGAAAACATCCAGTGTTGAAGAAGATATAGAAATAAAGTAATTCCTTTTCATTGTTGGTGGTAATGTAAAATGGCACAGCTACTGTGCAAACGAGTTTTGTGGTTCCTCAGAAAGTTAAGCAAAGTGTTACCATATAACCCAGCAATACCACTTCTAGGTATATATCACAAAAAAATTGAAAGGATGGATTTAAACAGATACTTACACATCGACGTTCATAACAGCATTATTCACAATTGCCAAAAGATGGAAGCAACCCAAGTGACCATCAACAAATGAATGGATAAACAATATGTGGTATTATATATGATGGAATATTTTTCATCCATAAAAACCAAAGGAGTTCTGATACATATGACAACATGACTGAACCTTGAAGACATTATCTTGCAAGAAATAAGCCAGACACTAAAGGACAAATATTGTTATTATCTTACTGATATGAGATAATTGGAATATGCAAATTCATAAAATCAGAAAATAGAATACAAGTTATCAGGTTTCAAGATGGGGTAGGGAATGGGAAGTTAATGCTTACTTGGTACAGCATTTTTGTTTGGGGTGATGGAAAACTTGTGGTATGGTAGCACAACATTGTGAATAATCAACACTGCTGAAATTTTATATTCAAATGTGGTTCAAAGGGGAAATTTTAGGATGTATGTATGTTACTATATAAATTTAAAAAATAAAAAAAACTAAAACATAGGACTGTACAACACAAAGAGTGAACCACAATGTAAACTATGGACTACAGTTAACAGTTTATTTATAATAATATTGTTTCATCGTTTGTATAACAACCTCACCACACTAATACAAATTGTTAATAATAGGGAAAACTGAATGTGTGAAGGGGGTTATATAGGAGCTCTGTATTTTCTGCATATTTTTTCTATAAACTTACAACTTCTGAAATAAAAAAATTTAAAACCCAACTGCAAGTGATTTTTCATAAATCATAAAACACATCAAATTATTTCCACCCTACTATATTTTCTGAGCAAGAAATAAATGAGTGACCATATTATATGCATATATATATACACGTATATATACATAAATAAAATGTATACCTATAAATATATTTAATTTATATGCAAAGCTTGGGATTATGTTCACTTTCTGTGGACATTTGCTGTTCTGCCTGCCCCACCTCTGCTATCCTGATGTTGGAAATAAATGTTGATTTTCCTTTGGAGAAACACCTCTATCTTTCCTCAGAGGATGTTTAAATGGGGCTAACACCATGCCCTAGTTTGAGAAGCAGGGGTCTACCTAACCAGAAAATTCTATACCTAGGTCACAAAATTGGCTTAGGAATGGGTATGATGAGTATAAGGAAACTATGCCCATAAATCAAACATCACATCAGTCTGTTAATCCTTTCCAGACCATATTTGAACTTCCATTTTACCTGATTTTTCTGGCTTCTTGAAATTCCCAAGAGATGACTATTGCCAATTCCATTTGTTTTCCTCCATTGTTAGCAACTGGTGTGATACCTGTGTTATGGCAGACTTTATATTTATTTTAAATAGCTCCCAAAGTTTACTTCTCATACTGAGTATTTCCTTAAACTTCCACTTCCATTTTCTTGCTCTTTGTCTTGAGACTAGAAATATTGAGATTTCTCATATTCCAGTGCACTGCCTCATTGGAATTATCCTCGGCACATTTACCTTCATTGTGTTGTAGCATTTACCCAAT
This sequence comes from Tolypeutes matacus, assembly GCA_026826555.1. Taxonomy (NCBI): domain Eukaryota; kingdom Metazoa; phylum Chordata; class Mammalia; order Cingulata; family Chlamyphoridae; genus Tolypeutes; species Tolypeutes matacus. The sequence continues at coordinate 24,667,013 of JAKSZT010007815.1, forward strand.
GATAAAGTGACTGTAAAATCCATGTAAAATTTAAGTCAGTATTTAATTCAGGTCTCTCTCTTTTATTTGCTGTTTTACCTTAAACCCATATCCGTTGTGTTCCATTTTCCTGGTATATATGGTAATCAGGCAGCCCACTAAACAACCACCTGGATTTATGCTGAAACCTCAGCCATTTACTGCAAAATCAATCAGATTTTAAAAGAGAATGTACTTCTCTGAAAGAAACTGATTGCACAAGTTTTTGGTTACAATTGCATAAAAATGTAATGGGATAATAAAATTTGGTCTTTATAGCACTCTGAAACTCCTGAAGTATGTAGGGAATAAAAGCAAGTAGTACTATAATAGTGGATAGAAAAATGATGTACAGGGAAGTAAGATTATCCGAAGGTCACCATAAATGCAGATAAGGTAGTTGGGATTTTGATACAAAACAAAGAATACCAGTTTACTCATCTAACTACAATTAACACTCACCAACTCTTTTTAATCAAGTACCAACTTTGTGCTAGGCATTCTGTGAAGAATACAGGAATTGATAAAATGTAACATCTCATATACTAAAGGAGACCTAGAATCTCTTGTTAGTTTTCCTCTTTTACTTATTTGAATGTGGACCAAGGGCCATATCAAACACTAAAAATAAAGTTTCCTAATTAGACTACAGGTCACTCACTCCTCATTCTTCATTTCTATCCAGGAAATGCTGATCTCATTTTATAATGTATTGCAGAATCTTCAGATCGGAGCATGGAAATCTCTTTTCTCAAGGTGATAATGAGAACTATTGAGGCAGAATAGGGAGTGGCAAAAGAATTGAGTGTAGGATCACTGCCCAAGCAGACCGAGATAATAGTATTTTACTACATGGGAAGATCTTCCTGAATTTTATCTCAGATATCAGAGGTGATCTGGTAGTTTGAGGCAACAAGAAGCATGCACTAAATCACTCAGTTAATAAAGTGTCATTGCTTGGTATTTGGTTTGAAGATCTTTATTTTATCTCATTATAATGGGAAGTGCTATGTCCTAAGGAGGCATAAATGTTCAACAAAGCCAAAACCAAACTGTTTGAGATAGCCAGATATGAACGTGAAATACCAATGTCGAACACTTTCTATGTGCCACAGTATGTTACCTGCTTTGCAATTTTTGCCTCACTTAATTTCATTTAATGTGTCCAGTAGCTTATTTTGAGATGAGGAATAATCTGTACAATTTCAGAGAAATTAAGACCTGTCAAACTTGATTCATGGGAAATATGTATTTGAATATAGGGAGGCAGTATATAATGATGGTTGAATGCAAAAGGTAATACTTGTGTACTGGGCGTGCAACTGTTTCCTTCATTTGGAACTGTCCTTTTCTCAGAGAATTGCCATAACTAAAGTTACTTGCCATTCTATCTTTTTGCCAACAACCGGTCTCAAGTCTTGAAACAAAAGCCTGACTCCTTGCCTCAATTTTGGAAAACTCTGAAAGGCCATCTTTCAATAACAAAGCTTCCCACAGGATCTGCGAATGCTTCAGCTGTAGCTATATTGCAGACAATCTTCTCCCCTGTCCAATGTGCCTCCTTCACTTCCTTTCAGGTACATCTCTGGAGAGCTTTCTCCATAAACCTGTATGGGATACTTTGTCTCAGAGTCTGTTTCCAGGGAATCCAATCTTAGACACTGAAAATGATGAAATGGTGATCGGGTGTGGGGGATTGTTGTGTGTGGGTTGGTGATAATACCTACCCCTAAAGTTACCTCTACCAATGACTAGGTGGAACCAGAGGTCCTATAACATGGGAGTTAAATAAACGGTAGTGGGAATCCCAGCAAACTACCTAACTTGTTTGAGTCACAGTTTCTTCACCTATAGAATGGAGGATACTATAAATAGCTACTATATTAATTTGAGAATTAAAAGAGGTACAACTTGTAAATCATTCTGCATATATATATAGTAAGCGCTCAGTAAAGTTAGTAATCATTATTCTCAGTCTTAGTGTGATGATATCTACCTCCCAGGTCTTCTGGGAGATCAAATGATGCAATAAAAGTGACCAAACTGTCATAAAACTATGACACAAACATAAGACTTTTTTCCTATTATTATTATATCTAGGATCCAATTAATTTTCTCTCTTAGGTTCTATGAAATGAGGGTGCAACTCTGGGTCAAGGACTATAATTAAGGAAGGATCTTGGTTGGTATACAATAATGTGGTAGGACAACAGAAAATAAACTAACCTATATCTTTGTTTTTTGTTATTTGTGATCGGTTGGGCTTGTGGCCTTGCATAAAAGACATTGAGCATCAATTATGTAGCACTTACTCTGGAAACAGATTGTGTGATAAAGAGATGATGAGATTTTTAATAAACATTTGTGGAGTCCTTTGAGATTCTTAGATGAAAGGTGTCACGTGAACGAAATATATTATCTCACTGTTATTTAGTTGGGGAAAAAACAGCATAGATGTTTTTTCAGAAAAAAACACCCAATGATGGAAAATAAAATCAAAGTATTTAGACCATTATTCATGTCTGAGAATGCAATTCCTTTATCTTTAGAAGTTTCAAAGGACATTTTGACCAAGTATCTGTGTAAACTACGAGTACATAAAGGCAAACTCTAGTGATATAAAAACTTTGTACTTGTAGAACATTTTATAGTTTAACTCAATCTAAATTTGGGCTTAGGACCCCCAGAATCTGGTGCCAAATGCTGTCAAATGCTATCAAAACCTGACTCTAAATCATATCAGCTATGTAACCTTAAACAAATTACTCAAGCTCCTTTCTTTGTCTCAGTTACTTCATCTGTAAAATGGGTATCATGATAGTATATACTTTATTGAGTTGTTGTGAGGATATAGGAGTAAAGTAATTTGAATAGCATCTCACATATAAGAATTACTCACTGAGCTTTCTGCCCTGAGTATAGTGTCTGGATGTCTATAGTTAACAACTTTGTTTTTGTAGCAAAAGCAAAATTAGTACTATTTTAATTCTAAAAGTAAAAATAAAATATGGGGTTTGGTTTTGTGAGATATGAATACTATTAATATTTTTTTTCTCTTCTTCATTTTTTTCTCCTTGTTAAAGGAGAACTTGACTATTTCATTTACCTAATCTGTGTTCATCTGTGCATCTTTCTTAACACTAGAGGATCAATGGAGTTAGCAGTTGGAATTAGATGAGATAAAAATGCCAGAAAAGTAACTTTTTAGGAGCTATGTTTCCATAACTTGTTGAGGTGCCTTTTTCTGTTCTTTTATTTTTGTGAATTTGAAATAAAGTTGTTAATAAAAAAACTAAAAAAAAAAAAAAAATAAGAATTACTCACTATAGGTTAGTCATTATTATTACACATAGCCTAATGATATCTCAAAGTTGACAAAAGTGAAATAGTACCTTGGGACAAATAGCACCATACTGTGAAGAGAGAAGAGATCTACATAACATTGCAATAGAGTCAAGATACAATATTGTGAGAGTTAATATCAGTTTCTCTCATGAAGAGCCTGCCAAAGTGAGTTCTGAAAGCCATTGTCAAAGAAGGAAACCATAATTTGAACCCAAATAATGCAATCATATGATTGGGGCAGGAGGATGGCTTAGGTCTATAAGGCCTGCCTATCCTTTCCTTGGTGCAGTGTTTAATGGCCCCCATACATCTAAGAGGATTCCTGTCCAACAGCAACTTAAAGACTTTTCTTAGAGCCTCACAAAATTAGGTTTTCGCATTCCAGACAAGACCAGCTTTGTTTCTGATATATGGCAGCTACGTCTTCCCAAGGAAATAAATAAAATCCACACACGAAATTGTATTATAATATTGTGGTTTTGCCAGCAGCAGATGGGAACTATTCCCTAAATCCTTCAGCAAATTACATACTATTTCTAGAGAAAGCAATACTAGTGAGCTATTATCCTAAATGTTAGCATTACCCTAATTTATCTTAAATCAGTCACACATATTAAAATGACATTAACATGTAATGCACCAAAAAAAGGCAAATAAATTGAGAACATAGTCTGAGTCTATTTTTGTAACATTTCTTCTAAGAGCTAAGTATAATGACCTTAAATTGGTTCAGTTTTCCCTAACATGTGGGGACGAACATAAACCTATGACATGTAGATGTCCATCATACGTCTTTGCGTGATTGGAAGATTTAAGCGAACCAATGGTTCCTCAACCAGTGGGGTGTTAGGATAGCTATAATCTCAGTTTCACCCCTGATGACAGTGCTGTTGTTTTTTTAAATGAACTATTTCTGAGCTTCTTTCACTAGTCACTTGAATATTGCTTCTTTGTTTTCTAGGGTCTAAGCTTGCTGAGCTCAGTGATTATGATTTAGAAAGGGTACATCCCAAACTACTATAATAAAGTGACCCTCCAAATACAGTAGGTTGGTATAACAAAGATTAATTATTTCTTATATAATTTTTCAGAATTCCAAGTGGCTTCCAAGGTTGCTCCAGTCATTATGATTTTCCAGCATCAAGAAGGATGAAGGAAAAAAAACTCTAAAAACTTGATTCTGAAATAGCAACCCATTACCTCTCTTACCATTGGCTGAGCATGATTACACAGAAAGGGAGATTGGGAAATGATGTCTGTAGCTGAGTAACTATCTAATCATTTAAAACTAGAAGTTGGGATACAGTTATGTTGCTAAAAGGAAAAATTGTATCCAATTCACTGTACTTGGATTTAGGGAAAGAAGTCTGGGCGAAGTACAAATTCTAGATAAGAAAGGAGATAATTGAGTAGCAAATGGATTTTAATCCAATGACCAATTTTTATTCTTCCCTTATTGTACTGTCAACCACATTTGTCCCAAATGAGCATTGTCTCCTTTTTGAAATATCTGTTTACTTGGCTTCTGTAATCCCACTGTTTGTTGGGTCTTATCTGACTTCAGTGGCCAGCCTGTCTCAATCTCTTTGTTGGTTTCTCCTCATATTCACAACATTTATACATTAGAGTGCCTCAGGATTACTCTTTAGTCTACACTTGTTCCCTAGGAAATAGTAACCAATCTCATGGGATATGATATCTATACATCTATACATCAATGACTTTAATTGTACATCTCTAGCTTGGAGTTTATTTCACAATTCCACTTGGATTTACAACAGGCATACACAACTATTATATCTAAAACTGAACTCCTTCCTGATTTCTCCATCCCTCCAGCAGGTCTTGACCTTGTCCTTGATTTCTCCCTTCCTCTCATATATCCAACCTACAATTCATCAACAAACTCTGCTGACTTTTTCTTCAAAATGCATCCTCAATTCACAGTTTCTTACTATTTTCACTACAAACACCTCAAGCCAAGCTACCTTCATTTCTCACATTGGGTTACTTTGTCTTCTGATTCTCCTCATGACCATCTTTATGTTGTTGTTCTTTACCTCAACATGGCAGCTTTAACGTAATCCTTTTAAAATGTATTCAGATCACATCATTCCTCTAATCAGAACACCCAGTCACTTATTTTATCACTCAAAGTAAAATCTAAAATCTTAAGAAAGTCATAATGAGTCTCTCCATGATCTGTTCCCTTGCTATCTCTCTGAAAGCATCTCCTATGTCTCTTACAGCAATGCTGACATCCTGGCTATTCATCAAATCTATCAACTCTATTTCTGCTTTAGGATCTTTGAAATTATTGCTTTCTCTACCTGCAATCGTTTTTTTTTTTTTTTTTTTTTTCCCCAAGAGAAACCCATTACAGGATTTCTTCCTTCATGTAGATTTCCAATGAAATCCCATAGTATCAAGGATTTGTCACCTCCTAACTCCACACCCACCCTTCTTTGGCCAACTTTTTGCTATAGGAGCAGTTCTCTGAAAATTACATTTCTTTTTTTGCTAGCTAGCTCCTGCCAAGCTCTGCCGGTAGGTGGCACTGGAGTGAGAAGGCAAAGTCTATGTTTCTTTTGAGCATGACTTCAATGGCACCATGTAGAATATTATCTGGTAAATTAATATTTGTTGTTTAATATAAATTTGTTGAAAAAATGAATTTTGGGAAGCAGAAGCAAAATATTTCCTTTTATATCTCTACTGTATAGAATGATGAAGTTCTGTCAACACAGTTTAAATGAATAAAACCTGAATTATTTCACATTATTTGTGTTCTCATAATATATAAAATATTGTTTTAATTGGGGTATATTCTAAATCTCAATTACTGGAAATTCATTTAACCATTTGATACTTCCATGTAACATACACTATGATGAAATTAAGTAAATAGTTTCTTATTATATATAATTGATGTTCATATTAATTTGTTGGTATTAAAATATATTTTCTATGAAAATTAGAACTTATCTCTAGGAAAACATGATTTATTCCCCAAATATTTACTGAGTGAAAAGTATATGCCAGACATTGTACACTGTGTTGGGAAATAGCAGGAGAGAAAAAGAGAAGGAGGGAGTGAGAGGGGAACAGCCTTGATGAATTATATCTAATTTAAACAAACATGAATAAGAAAGACATTCATCACCTTTAATGGAAATTATTCTATTAGGTCCAGGTCCTCTAATGTATTGTTCAGAGTCTTTGTTTCTTTATTGATTCTCTGTCTAAATGTTCTGTCTAATGGTGATAATGGTGTATTAAAGCCCCCACTATAATTGTAGAGGCATTTATTTCTCCACATAGTTTTTCCAGAGTTTGCCTCATGTATTTTGAGGAACCCCGATTAGGTGCATAAATGTTTATGATTGTTCTCCTTTCTTGAGAGATTACCCCTTTACTAATACATAGTATCCATCTTTGTCTCTTACAATAGTTTTGCATTTAAAGTCTATTTTGTCTGATATTGGAATAGCTACTCCTGCCCTTTTTTGGCTATTGTTTGTTTGTAAAATTATTTTCCAGCCATTGACTTTCAGCCTCCTTGAATCCCTGGGTCGACGGTAGGTTTCTTGTAGACAGCATATAAATGGATCATATTTCCTTATTCATTCTGCCAATCTGTGTCTCTTGAGTGGTGAAATTAATCCATTAACATTCAGTGTTATTACTCACAATGAATTTCTTACTTCAGCCATATTTTCTTTGGGTTAATGTATGTCATATGTTGTTTTTGTTTCTGTTTTTTTGTTTTTTTAGTTGTTTTCAAACTCTATTCCAACTCCCTCTCCCTTGTTTTTTTCCTTTCAACTTGTAGAACTTCCTTTGGTATTTCTTGAAGTGCAGGTTTCTTATTGGCATACTCTCTTTTTGTGTGTGTGTGTGTGTGTGTGTATGGTTTTATTTGTTTATTTTTTTAATTTTTAATTTATTTTTATTGTGGGTAAAAATCAAAATTCTCACAATACATACAAACATTTTCAAAATGATATATAAATATATATGCATATATGTGTATTTGCTTACAAAAATGTTATTTATATATATATATATATATACACATATATTTTAAGAGGTGCTTAGATTACCCAAAATATTACACGGAACCCACTGGGATTCCCATGTTGCCCACCTCCCACACCTCCCACCACATCCCACACAAACATCTCCCACAAGTGTGACCCACCACCCTCAATGAACTTACACATCATACTCTTTTAATTTCTGTTTATCTGTGAATATTTTGAACTCTCCATCATTTTTGAATGCCAGTTTTGCTGGATAGAGAATTCATGGCTGGAAGTTTTTCCTTTTAGTACTTTGACTATGTCATACCACTGTCTTCTTGCCTCCATGGTTTCAGATGAGAAATCAGCACTTAATCTTATTGTGCTTCCCTTGTATGTGATGGTTCTCTTTTCTCTTGCTGTATATCTCTTTGTCTTGCACATTGGACATTTTGATAAGTATATGTCTTGGAGTTGGGCCTGTTGGAATTTATACTGTTTGAGGTGCACTGTGCTTCCTGGACTTGTACGTCCTTCTCTCTCAATAGGGTTGGGAAATTTTCAGCCATTATTTCCTTCAACACTCCTTCTGTTTCCTTTCCCTTCTCTTCTCCTTCTGGGATGCCTATAATGGATATGTTTGTGCGTTCTGTGTTGTCGGTTAAATCCCTGAGTCCCTGCTGGATTTTTTCTATCTTTTTATCTATCTGCTCTACTATCTGTTTGATTTCAGATGTATTGTCTTCCACATCACTAATTCTTTCTTCTGCCTGTTCAAATCTGCTGTTAGGTGAATCCTGTGTCTTTTTGATTTCTTGGATTGTGCCACTGATCACCATCATATCCGTTATATTTTTATGTATGTTTACAATTTCTTCAGTATGTTCTCCCAGTGTCTTCTTAATATCCTTAATCTCTTCCTTCACTTCATTAAGTTGGTTCATGATATTTGTTTGGAAAACTTTGATAAGTTGTTCTATGTTCTGCATCTCTTCCTGGTTTTTAGTTTGTTCATTGGACTGGTCCATGTCTTCCTGTTTCTCAGTATGGTTTGTAATTTTTTGTTGCCCTCTAATCATCATTTTATCTTGATGGGTTTATTCAGTTGATTACTTCTCTCTTTGCTCTAGAGTTTTATTTAGCTGGTGGTTCTGTGTGTGTGTTAAGTTTTCTTTTTGACACTTTTTCTTCTTATTTCTTGCTTCTTTCTATGTTCCCTTTGAGGCAAAAGCTTAGGACCAGAGGAATCAAAATACGTGAGAAAGGAAGAAATATAATAGTAATATTGAAAAAAGTTAGAAAAGGGGCCATATAAGACTTAGTAAAATGAATGTTTAACTCATGTAGACAGTGTAGAGTAATAGGAAGAAAAAGCAGAGTACTTACAATGGACTGGGGAAACAAATAGAGGAAAATATATGTAATGATTTAGAAGGCTAAAATGATAAGGAGAGAGAAAAAGAGTAAAGAAAGGGCTGCAAGGTAAAAGCTAATATTAATAAAAAATGAAGAAAACAGAATAGATAGAATAGAAATTGACACACTTGAAGTTGTGGCATAATGAAAAAATGTGGTATGTAAGAACCACAACAGAAAGCAGAAGGCAGAAACATGAAGGAAGGAAAAGTGATAGCGTTGGGAGACAAAATCAATATAGACAGAGAATGGGAAATCACTGAAAAAGAAGCACAGCAAAGAAGAGACAAGCTAGCAGCACCTGATTTAAAATAAAAATAAAAAATAAAAAAAGAAAAAAGAAAGAAGAAGGGGGGAGAGGAAAGAGGAAAGAAAAGCAAGAGACAACAAATAAACAAAGAAAAACCAACCAACCACACAAGGAAGCAGTAAAACAAAGCTAAGGAAGAACAGTGTTCCTTCTTGGGCCCTTGTGGAACCTCTCAGCCTTCTTGTGTTCATCAATCAATTGTCCTGCAAGGTTCTATCTGCAGGTTTTGAGGCAGATTTTAGCTATTAAACTAAATTTAAAAAGAAAAATTCCTTTTTTTTAAATTTTTAAAGTGACTTTTTTTTTTTTTTTTGGCAAAATAAGGGACCCAAAAGAAGTCCTCTTCTAGACCACCCTTTCACCGAGGGGACCCTAACTAGGCTCATGGAAACTAATCAAGCACTTCCCACTTCCTGGCCTCCCCAGGGAGCTGAAGCTCTAATGCTTGTCAGCGCAGAACGATAAAATTGGCTGACTCCCGCACCCTCTGGAGCCAAGCCTCAGTATCACCAGGCTGTTGGGTAAATCAGGCTTCTTCAGTAGATTCACCTCTCCCCTTAGCCTGTTGCAGCTTCAAGCTGGCTTATCTGCACCCCCAAACTATTAGGGGGTCCAGGCAGCAATCCACAGAAAGGAAACCCCTGTCCACCTTCTGTCAGAACCCTCCCACTCTTGGAGAATGTTCCCTCTCACCAGGTGGCCGGTGGGGGTTGAGGCGTATCGCTGGTAGCTAGGTAAATCAAAATTTCTCAGTAGATTCGCCACTCCTTTCAGCCTGGTGCCACTTCAAGCCAGATATTTTGCTCCCCAAAGCTGCAAGAGGTTCCAGGCAGCCAAATCCACAGAAAGGAAACCCTTTTCAACCATCCACCAGAATCCTCCTACTCTTGGAGAATGCTCCCTCTCAACGGGTTGCCAGCAGGAGTCGTGGCTCAAACCAGCCTTTTTCCCTGAGGGTGGGCTCAGCCATCTGTGTTAACCACCACAGGCAGGGGAATAACTTATGAATCTTTCCCAAGCAATCCACACAGTCAGCTCCCTCCAGATCTATGTCCCCAAGGTTCTCGCTCCATACACTCCCAGCACAGATTCCCAGGCAGGAACCCGTCCCCAATCAGCCATCCTCAGAAAGAAAGTCATCAAGTGCCCTCCTAAACTGATGCCATCTTTCCCTCCCTTGATCTCATTCAAAAACATATCAAAAGGATTATACACCATTACCAAGTGGGTTTCATCCCTGGTATGCAAGGATGGTTCAATATAAGAAAATCAATAAATGTAATACACCACATAAACAGGTTGAAAGAAAAAAAATTACATGATCATCAATATAGATGCAGAAAAAGCATTTGACAAAATACAGCACTCTTTCCTGATAAAAACACTGCAAAAGATAGGAATAGAAGGAAACTTTCTGACCATGATAAAGGGTATATATGAAGAACCCAAAGCTAACATCATCTTCAATGGTGAAATCCTAAAAGCCTTCCCTCTGAGATCGGGAACAAGACAAGGATGCTCACTATCACCACTCCTATTTAACATTGTCTTAGAAGTACTTGCTGGAGCACTGGGACAAGAAAAAGATATAGAAGGTATCCAAATTGGAAAAGAAGAAGTAAAAATTTCATTATTTGCAGATGACATGATCCTGTATGTAGAAAGCCCTGAGAAATCTACAACAAAGCTTCTAGAACTTATAAAGGAGTTCAGTAATGTCGCAGGCTATAAGATCAATGCTCAAAAATCAGTACATTTCTGTACACCAATAACGAGCAATCTGAGGAGGAAATCAAGAAAAAAATACCATTTACTATAGAAACTAAAAGAATCAAATATCTAGGAATAACTTTAAATAAAGATGTAAAGGACTTATATACAGAAAACTATACAACACTGTTGAAGGAAATCAAAGAAGACTTTAATAAATGGAAGAATATTCCCTGTTCATGGATAGGAAGAGTAAACATCATCAAGATGTCTATCTTACCCAAACTAATCTACAGATTTAATGCAATCCCAATAAAAATCAACACTGTATCTTTGAAGGAACTGGAAAAACTAACCTCAAAATATATTTGGAAAGGTAAGAGGCCCCAAATTGCCAAAGACATATTGAAAAAGAAAAATGAAGTTGGAGGTATCACATTACCTGACTTTAAAACATACTACAAAGCTACAGTGCTCAAAACTGCATGGTATTGGCACAAGGATAGACATACAGACAAATGGAACTGAATTGAGAGTTCTGATATAGATCCTCACATACACAGTTATCTGATATTCAACAAGGCCACCAAGCCCACTCAGTTGGGAGATAATGGCCTCTTTAACAAGTGATGCTTGGAGAACTGGAAATCCATATCCAAAATAATGAGAGAGGAATACCATCTCACACCTTACACAAAAATCAACTCAAGGTGGATCAAAGATCTAAATATGAGCCAAAACCATAAAGACTTTGGAAGATAATGTAGGGAAGCATCTACAGGACCTTGTAATAGGAAATGGTTTCATGAACTTCACACCCAAAGCATGAGCAGCAAAAGGAAAAATAGATAAATGGGATCTCCTCAAAATTAAAAACTTTTGCACCTCAAAGGACATTATTAAGAAAATAAAAAAGCAGCCTACTCAATGGGAGAAAATATTTGGCAACCATATATATGCTAGGAGCCTAATATCCTGTATATATAAAGAAATCCTACACCTCAAAAATAAAAAGACAAACAACCCATTTAAAAAATGGGCAAGTGATCTGAAAAGACACTTCTCCAAGGAAGAAATACAAATGGCTAAATAGCACATGGAAAAATGCTCGAAATCGCTAGCTATTAGGGAAATGCAAAACAAAACTACAATGAGATACCATCTTACACCCATCAGAATGGCAGCTATTAAAAACACAGCAGAGTATAAGTGTTGGAGAGGATGTGGAAGAATAGGAACCCTCATCCACTGCTGGTGGGATTGTGGAATGGTCCAGCCACTGTGGAGGACAGTTTGTCAGTTCCTCAGAAAACTAACTATAGATCTTTCTTATGATCCAGCCATTCCACTGCTGGGTATATACCCAGAAGAATTGAAAGCAAAGACTTGAACAGATATATGCACCCCAATATTCACAGTGGTATTATTCACAATTGCCAAAGTTGGAATCAGCCCTGGTGCCCATCAACAGAAGAATGGATAAACAAAATGTGATACCTACATACAATTAAATATTACTCAGCTGTAAGAAGGAATAAAGTGCTAACACACGGAGTAATCTGGATGAATCTTGAAGACCCTATGTTGAGTGAAGCAAGCCAGGCATTGAAGGATGAACAGTATATGACCTCACTGATTTGAATTGAGGAAAGTGAGCAGTATCTGAGAACCATTGTCTGAAAGATAGGTTAATAAGGGAGAGAAAGAGAAGAGAAGGTTGTGAGCCATCACCCATATGGACATAATCTATTGTGAAGTGATAGAGTATAGTTGCAAATTGAAGGATAGGACAGGTGTGTAGTGATATTACTGAGTTTGGTGGTGCAGAGTTGACAGGTGGGTAGATTAGGATGAGCAGGTTAGAATACCCAGGATCCTGGGGGGAGAGATGGAAGAGGGACTAGGTGAACATGGGATTTGTGGGTATGTGGTTGAAAGTGCAAGAGTGGGAATGCTCTTATGTCAATATGACAAGGTAGTGTCACTGGTTTAGGGTGTAGGTTGTGGGGGCATTCAAGATGGGGCACTATTAGAATAGGCTTCTGGGGAGTGTGTGAGTATTCATCCTGACATAATGTGTTGTGTCGGGGAGTGGAGACCCACATGGTGAGTGGGAAGGAGATGGACCCCCATCTTTGGGAAGACCGATTCACCCAGAAACAGACAGGTGAGTGTCTCTTAGGAGCAAGGGTGGATTCTAACAGGATAGGATAATTGGCATGTCAAGACCTCTTGTTGCACGTAACTATGAATCTAGTCATCCAATGAGTCAAGACAGGGGGATGTCATGTGCCCCTAGGTGATGGGGAGGAAGGAACAGAAAAGATCAAACAGGGGGTATTTAGTGGTCAGAGGAAATGTTTTTCATTACCTTACAGTGATGGACACATGATATGGTAAATATCATCAAAAATTATTAAATTACACCATCTAAATTGTAAACTATACTGTAAACTATTGACAATATTTTGTAGCTATGTTTCACTATTTGTATAACAGTTATAACAATGCTACTATCCACATAAAAAAGTCTTAATATGGGTTGAGGAAAGGGGAAGGAGGTTGGGAGGTTGGGTATATGAGAGTCTCTAGTATTCTGTGTGTGACTTTGCTGTGACCTAAAACTTCTTTGAAAATTAAATGAAAATTTGGGAGACACTGGGGAGTGAGAAGAGGAAGGTGCCATGGTACAGACTGGACACCCGATAATGCAGTTATAAAAGGAAAAAATAAACAAATTAAAAAAATCCTTTAATTATATTTTATTTTTAGTTTTTTTTTCTGAGTTTCCATATATTTTATCTATTACATTTAAGCTTATCATTATTATTTCATTTTCCTATTAATTGTATTTGGTTATTATATGGGCTTCATCTTCAAGGAAGGCTTAGATCACAGAAGGGTTACAATGGGGGCTGCAAAGGATCATTGGTGGGGGGTGTCTGGGATGGGGGATTCATGGGAGGAAGTTAATCTGAATATACATGAAAGATATATAAAATTGTCCAAATGATCAAGGGGTGGGGCATGGTCACAGTGGGTGGACAATCACTCAATAAATGAGGGAATACTGAATTCCCAGCCTGGAGAGCTCTGCCACATTCTCCAAGGGAGCAGCAACAGTCCTCCGAGTGCAGAGGCAGTGTTTGGCAAAGGAGGATAGTCCACTAATGGGTTCTTGTTATTGATGACTAGCTTTACAAGTCTTTGCTCTTGTAATTGAAACTTTAGCCTACTCTTATGGGGTGCCTAATGGTTGCCACCTGAGAGCCTCCTTGTTGCTCAAATGTGGCTTCTCTCTAAGCCAAACTCAGCATATGAAAGCATTACCTTCCCCCCAGTGTGGGACATGACTCCCAGGGATGAACCTCCCTGGCAACAAGGGATTAATATTGAGTGCCAACTGGCAATATGACTGGAAAAAGACCTTGAATAAAAGGGGGAAAAGGTAAAGACAAATGAGTTCATGTGGCTAAGATACTTCAAAGAGAGTCAGGAGGTCATGCCAGAGGTAACACTTATGCACAGCTCAGTAGGATCTCATGGAACACCAAAGTGGATATCACCCCACACAGAGGGGCTCCTGAGGGCTCTGGAGACACCCAGGTCCTATATAAGGGGGGAGAGCTCCAGAGATTGATGCTTTATCAGTGGGCTACACTTTAGAACCTGTGGTCTTGTGACAGAGTTGGACTCAAATAAGTCCTCCCTGCAGATGGTCCATCAGCGCCTTCTATTCAAACCTATATGTGATGCTGGAGTTTGTAGGTGTACTTCCAGAGACTGGAGCCGCTGGCCTGCCCATGTGCCAGGTGTGCCTGGAATCCTGGTGGAGCTACAACTCCTACTCTACAGCTCAATGGACTCACCCAAGTCACCTGGTGAGGAGATGATGATGGACAACGGCCATCCCAGGGAATGGAGAGCACCTGCAGCTGTGGGCAGGATAATCCCATCCATCATATCCATGGGATATAAGCTCCCTCTCACTTGGATGTGGAGTGGACATCACCATCTGAAACTCCTCAGGTTTGGAGGAAGAGCTATGGACTAGAGTGGACTTACTGGTATTCTGTTGTAGTCATATTGTGATTCAAGTAATGGAAGAAATTACAAGAGTGAGGTGGAGCCAGTGGCCACTGGATGCTTTGGGGGTAGGGAAGGGAAAAGCAGTTGTAATACAGGGGCTTTTTCAGGACTAGGGAATTATCCTGAATGACATTACAACTACAGATTTAGGTCATTTTACATCAGCATATAACATGCAGAACTGTGTGGAAGAGAGTGTGGTCTACAATGTGAACTATGGTCCATGCTTAGTGGCAAAGCCCCAGGATGTGTATATCCATTGCAGGTGATGTGCCACACTAATGAAAAATGTTTATGTGGGACGTTATGGGAGGTGTGGGAAGTGGGGAGCAAGGGAATCCTTGTAATTTTTGTGTAACATTTATGTAATCTAAGCATCTTTAAAATATATATTTAAAAAAAGAAATTATTCTAGTTGTTTCATCATCCTTCTCCATTTTCCCTACTTCTAGAAAATTCCTGTATGATCCATATTCCAAAATAACCACAGCAATATAATAATCAGAACCCAATGGTAAACCAAAGTCTACTCTCAGTTTTCTTCAAATTATTTTATTCATACTATTTTCTTTTAAATATCATTACATATACTAAGAATGGCAAAATATGCCCACAGATATTTAATGGAATGATTATCTCACACCAAATAACAGAATAATGGTTTATACGAATATTAATATAAATTCTGGAAATTCATATATAACAAGAGGTAAAAAGGGATCCTAGAAAATTTAATTGTATTCTCTCACTTATTGAAGAGGAGTTTGAGAACCAGAGAGGTTGGATAACGTTTAAAATTTCAGAAATAGGAGGCTAACTAGCGTAGTTATATTTGTAACTGGGAAGCATGATATTTGAAAGTATTTTCAAATAAGAATGGCTGGTACAGAAGTATTTTTAGCTCTTGTCTTTTATCCAAATAAAAACCTACTTAGCAAAGGCCAACAATACTGAAAGTTATAATCCAAATTGCACTGAAACATTCTTGATCAATTTTTGGGTTATATAGCACAGATGATATATTAATATAGTATATCCATATATTGAAGATCCTTGTTACATAGACATCTGTTTAATATTACAATTGTGCTGCCAATATAATTGTAACTTTCTTAGATTTGTTTACTCAAGGGTGCCTCCAGGAATGAGAAATTATAACTTATTAAGGAGATTGTTAATATTATTCTTTACTTAGATATTTTTAAGCATCTTGGATATCTACTTTTAGGCAAGAATTCCATTTTATTTTTATTGTTATTTTAATATACAGAATCTCAATCAGGGGACACCTATGAAGTTTGGGATATGTCTGTATTTTTTTATGATGTTACAATTTTTAATTTTTAATGAAAGTGTGAAGATTCTGAAGCCAAAACATCTAAACATGCAATTACCTTTATTCCTGTGTGATATAAGCATAACTTTTCATCCTGTCAAATGATTATACAGCAATGTGATTACATCAACATTAACATTAACATTTTAAATTTTGTTGCTGGATAATTGAAATGAGAAGTTATTATAAAAGCGGAATGGAGTTATAATCAGTAATAGAAATATTTAGCTCTGGTATTAAAGTTAGAGGAAGGAATAATCTAGTGGTAAAGGTGGTTGTAGAAAACAATCTTAGACCAAAAATCAAGGGATACTGCAAAAGACCCTTCAACCTCTACAATTGAGCTTTAACATGAATTTCCATCTCCTTTTACTACTACTGTGGAAGGACATCCCTGAGTGAAGTAGGCCCAAGACCTTGGATAGTACTAATCAATTGACACCAATTGTGTAAAGGTAAAGGGAAAACGATGCAAACTTTTCCAAGAGCAACAGATAAAATCAGTCTCTGGAGAGTAAGGAAATCACCAGTAGCAAAATATAAAGGATATCTTATGTTACTACAAGTCTTCTACAAAGCAGCAGAAGAAATTAAAGAATCATAAGAAAAGAGTAAAAAACAAAACAAAACAAAAACACACAAAAAACAGCAGGAGGGATTTAGTTTCTAGTTTTCATTCTTCTTTGTCAGGAAAAAAATGAAAACAAATGTTTAGGACCTACTTTAGAAAACATACATTCACAAACCAGTTTCTTTTTAAAAAATAGTATATAAATGTAGAACGAGAAATATAACAGGTGCTCAAATGTTGCAGTGCTTTTATGGAACCTAGCAGTACAGCATTAAACATACCTAAACCTGCCTGCAACTGCTTTGCATTTATATAGCACTCAATATATTTGAAAAACATATTTTTAACGTCTCTACAGTAAGCCACCCCTGCCAACCTTCTCGTTTCTCAAGTGAATAATTCAATGTCACACAAAGGAGCTACTCTCACTGAATTTCAGATGAAGAAGAGATTTATGTGTTTTATCCTTCTCAATGCTCCCCACCATGGATGAGACACTTGGGTCCCTGAGTAGAGAGTTGATTTGCTTAAGGTCATATCACTATTCAATGGCAGAATTTAACTTAAAAACAGAGTCTTTTGATTGTTAATCCAGTGCTTTTATAGATAAACTACCATTATATACATGTAGGCACACTAGGAAGCTATTGAATTATAGATGATAAAAAATCTGACAAAAAAGATGTACTTAAGCATTTTTGAATGAATAAATTTCAATTCTTTCTCTGTACCTCTTTCTTAAGTCTGCTCACAAATTCAGAAGTGTGGACTTGTATCAGAATACTCTGTCCCTCACCCTTATATCCTCTTCTTCACAGTTGATTGCAGTGAGGTGGGCCCCAACCTGAATATATTTTCCACAATGATTATTCAGAATTTTAACACAGAGAGACAAAATTTTACAGTGTTAGCATATCTAAATGAGAATGAATGAAAACCCAATCTGGGCTGGCCACCTTTGTCCAGTGGAGCAAAGAGGATAACTATGAAGAAGGTTAGCAATAAAGTAGCTGCTTCAGGTTCTGGCATAGATGAAAAACTAGCCTGGCTGCTGGCTACTACTCTTAAATTCAATTCTCATGCCACAGAACTGAGAACAAAACAGTTGATTAATCCAATAAATCATTGGGTAGAGGATAGATGGAGGATTGATTGAGTCTTTAGGAATGGTGGGCAGAAGAGCCCAAAAGTGTCAGATGAGGGCAAGGTTGGAGGGCACATTTGTAGTTATGTTTTTTCCTTTACTCATTTTGCTTTGGGCAGATTATTGCCCTTAGCAACTGTGGAGCAGAGGCAGCCACAGCACCCTGGCACCAACTTGAAATGGTAAGTTAATATCATAGCAACACTGGAGCTTGGCTGGAATAGGGACCAAAGAAGAACGCACAGGTTACTCTTGGAGAAGAGGCCTGCCCCAGACATAGGGACAGATAATGAAAACAGTAAAGGAAGAAGAGGAAGAATCAACTGAGATGCTGTGTATGAAGTAATCAAAATATGAATATGTAAGAGACTATTTAATTATCAATATCCAAATGTAGGAATCCTAGAAATAGAAGAAAAATAAGTAAAGTACAAAATAATTAACAAAATAATGATTGAAAATCTCCCATAATTATAAGAAGATATGAAATTTCAGCTGGACAAAGGCCTTTGAGTGAAAAATAGGCCACATAACAAAAAAATACAATTAGACATGTTATGATGAAAATTTAAAACACTAAAAGGAGAAAATTCTGTAAGCTTACAAGAGGAAAACAGCTGCTATAAAGAAAGAAAATCTGATAATAATATTTCTTAAGACGTTAGATATAGAATATATCTTTTGAATGGAGAAAATTTAACACAAAATGATCTTTTTGAAATACACTAGGACAGAAGAAAAACTAATATAGAAGAAAACGACATTTGAGAATTAAAGATGAATGAAAGACTTATATTTAAATACAAACACAGAGCTAGAAAGATGAGGGGGTAACATCTTCTAGGACACTTTTGTCTATGTGTAAGTACTCTGTTTCTATGGGTCTGATTACAGTTAGCCTTATTTTGCCATAAAGAAAATTTCCCATGCAATGACTTTTCTTAAGTAGTCAGTAGTCTGAGTGTATTATAACTAGTAATTCCAATAAGGTTGAAAATTAGATGGAGAAAATTATTCAGAAAAAATATAATGGACCTTCCATGGACTGATCCCTTCACCTCCTGATTCCTCCAACTACCACATTACCAAATCTTCTCTTTCTCCTAGACATGTACAACATTTATATGTCATTATACCACATTTTATCTACAACTGTCATTCTTCATGTTCAAATTGTTTATTGTTTATATTTACTTATTTATATAGTTCATTTGATATATTATACTAGCTATAAAAAGTCATTTGGGTTTCTTTAGGTTACCATGCAATGCATTATCATAGTTCTCATCAAAATTACTGGAAAGAACTTTTTTTTTGTTTAATAAACTTTGAATTACAGGCATTAATTTCAGGAATAAATTAACATTGTTAGGCAAATCCTAAGTCTATTCCATTTCAAGATAATCCATCCATGAAAATAAGGGAAATAATCTATCTCTTGGCTCATTTCCTGCATTAGTTAAAAGTTCACTACAAAGAACAATTATTGCACTGAACTTCCTGTTTGTACATGCACAGCACTAGTTCCAACTTCTCTCAGGCCTCAGCAGTGACCAGGAAGCCCTGGAGGGAGAAGCACAGACATAAGGCAAGTGTCATACTAGGGTGCAAGGCATGGGCATGAGGCAAAAAAAAAATAGACTGTTCATTTGTTTCTAGGTAAAGTTGATCATCTCAGCAGAAAAAGTCCTACCTAGAGGTCTTGAAATGGAAAGAAGAGGTATCTGGTACTGGGTTTAATTATCAAATATTTAGACTTTATTTATTACTCTGTGTGTCTCAGTTTTTTTCTTTACACTTGCCTACTGCAAATTGTAATTTCCAAATCATCATTTTCTTCTTGATATTCCTCTATTTAAAATTTTTCAATAGTATCCTCATGCTTGCCAAATGCTCAAGGACTTCTGGTAAACAATCTAGGCCCGTTTTCCAGTCATGCCTTTTACCTTCTCAATACAGGTGACAGGGTTAATCGAACAGGTTTTTTTCCAAGTGTAGCTTGAATATTTTTTTTTTTTATCAACATGCATTTGTTTGTATTCTTCCCTCTGTTTACCCATTCTATGTCCACTTACCTTTCTAAATTCTATTTGTCATTAAAGACTCATCTCAAACTCCTCTTTTCCATTATAAATTTTTCTGCCTCTGACTCCTTAATGTTTAGGTTACTCTCAAGGAGCTTTTTTGCCTACTTTTCCTATTAGTTATTTTTACATGGGTTTATATTTTGAAGCCATGTTTTCAATTTAAATTAAATTTTCTAAAACACCCAGCACAGTGCCATCTATATAGTAAATAATTAAGAACACATTGGCTATTTTTAAAATTGTAAATAAATACTAATGCATAATCTAGATTTAGAGTTTGGCTCATGCATTTTTGTTATTTAATATGTCTCATGCTTTGCAGAAGAGCCAAAAGATAAGATCTAACACCTAGCACTGTGGTTGAAATACAGCAAGTGCTTAATGAGCATGTGTTCAAGAAAATTAATGAATAAATGAATGACTGAAAAAGTAGAGCAATAAAAACCAATAGGCCCATACTTAAAATCATCATTGAACTTACACTAGATCGTGTTTCCAATGTGCAGTTGGAAAGTCCCTGCTATAGAATGAACAGGAACAAATGCCATACTGGCATTCCAAAAAATTATATCAGAATATCAAGAAGAAATAAAGAGTGCAACAAGTTAGATTTAGCAAATTGGAGAATTTGAGTTTAAACATAAGAGGCTGGGTAGGATTTGGGTTAACTGACAGTTAGGGCAAGGACATTCCAGGTGTTCATTTGATATAGGAACCAACAGTTTAGTTCCTTTTAAATGAAATGTAAAGATTGTTAAAAAAAAAAAAATAAGTTGGAGTTTGGAAAGCACAATGAGAGTATTGTGGGTATGTTGGTGAGTGTATGTATGTGAGTATATGTGGGTAACAGAAAAACAGCATAAAATTTACAGAAAAAGTATCCAAAAACATTCTTCAATGTAAATCTGCCAATGTATTCTGAAATTTCTTCTAAGTGTGCCTGTGTTATTCTGGCTCCAGCCTCTAATTCAACTCATTTCTTGGGGATGATATTTCAAATTTTGGCATAGTCCAGAAGCACCTTGCTGGTTAAGGTCATTACTTCCCCACTCCAGACCTGCCTTGATTATTTGAACCTCTCTGAAAGGAGTTCCTTGATAAGAGAAAAATAAATGGTCTCTGAATTCTCCTCTAGGAAACTCACCCTCCCTTTTAGCTCACTTGAGGGTTCAGATGAGCCATGGTCCTGACCCCTGTCACATTATGTGTGAAACAGGAGTATGCACTGGAAAGCAACAAGGCTGAAACCTTCATACAGAATACCATTTGCCATTTGCAAGTAAATGAGGAGCTCTCACTAAGCATGATTTCAGGGGTGAAAGTGCAGAAAAAGCCTATGGCTAGAATGAAAGTGAGAGCAATTTTGTGCCTACTCACGCTATACTAGGCCATCTGTCCCCTTTGGGAAATAGAGTCTCATTGCAAAAACTCTAAGTTATAATTGTAATATTTATTATGGCCTAGTTTGTAATAAGTGTGTTTGGCCTGCAGAAAACAGAGTTATGGGCAATTGTGCCCCATCATCAGTAAAAATATAATATGGACAAAATTGATCTCATCAATTCCTTGTCACTACTAGCTACAATACAAAAATCTATTCTTTATTCAACTTCTCTGTACTAGGCAGACCAAGTGTGGTGCCTGGTTTGCTTGCAAATTTTGTCTAAGAAACCAGCCTGGCCTTTAACCCTGCTGAGCTAACAGCATAGACAGGTCGCCCGCTTTTCATTAACTCTAACCCAAACTTAGCTGCTTGGACCAGTGGTGCGCATTTAACCCAAGCATGGTCAATCTATTATACAATAGGTCAGACACAACTATTTTTTAGCAAATACCCATTTGTTTTTCTTATTTAACTAACTAGCTCCAATTTTGAATAGGGATCTTTGATGCCCTTCAGAAAAGATAACATATATTTATGGGGCTGGAGTGCCACACCAAGGTATGACCCTACATAGAGGCCATAGTAAGAATGACACTGCTCCTTTGGCTAATCTTCCGTGACACATCTGGATGTCCTGCCTCTAATTGTGAAAGAAAAACACTTCTACCTTGTATAAGTAATTATTTCTTGAGCCTTTACTATTCTCAGCTGAAAATGATTCTAAGACACCTTTGGCTAGTGGCCTGTAAGGGAAGAGAGACAGCTGGGATGAAGGAGTACAAACTGGGCCCTCAGATTCTCTCCTTTTGGAGTTCAAGATGTAGGTATGGAGAAAGGATCATGGGTTTGCAGTGGGAACTGTAACAAAAGCTACACCAAGACATGCAGCAACACAGTGGCTGTGTCCGGCTAATGTGGAGCCTGAGAATGGATAGCAGCAGACTCCTTATGTTGCAGGGACTATAAGACATCCTGACTTCTAGCAGAGTCTTGAATCATGAATGGTTCAGTCTTGATCAGGCCTGACAGGATAACAATCCTGGGGTCCTGTTAGATTTGAAATGTATTTATTACCACGTGCATTATTTTGGTAGATTCCCAATTACAAGAGGCAGCCTAAAAACAGAGAGAGCTCTCCACATTGTTTCTTTTTGTGGCCTTCTTAAAGCACTCATGAATGCATGTAACTCCTTTATCCCCTCCATATAATCATTTGTGAAGATCAAAGGGTTCTACCTTCATAGTATTTCCAGAATGGAACCTTTCTTTTCCAAGCTTCATTTAGATTTTCATTTTATGCTGCCTAGACAATTTCCATTGGCTCTTCCTGACTTTCTCTCTACACTAAAGCAATATCACTGGACGTGCTTGATAAGTCCAACTAATGCTTCATTACTCCAGATTGTTTAACTATCCTTTACAATTGCCAATATAATCACTCACTTTATTGGGCTTCCCTATCCTCCAAATAAGACAAAACAAAAGTTTCAGTCTGTTATTCCACATGGCCTTTATACTAGTCACCTTGCTCACCTGTTTTTGAACTACAGTACTGTTCTCCGATGCCTCATCTCCTCATGCACTCTTTCTAAGTCAATATTTTTGTACATATTTGTCCTACTACTTTAATCATACCTACCTTTCAACTATCTTCTCTATGGAGCCTCAGTTATTTCTACCTCTCAATCTTCCCATAAGATGTGATCTCACCTTTGAAACCTGACAGTCTTTTTTGTCACTCTTAGTATAATAATTTGTTGTCCCATTAAGCTACATAGTTTTTTGTTTCTTCTGGAGAGCAGAGAAAGATCTTGTTTTTTGTTTTTTTTTTCTGGATTATGCATACATTAATTTCAAAATTAGCATGTGCTTAATTGAGTTAAGTATTCTTATTGATTTTATTAAAATTGTTTCCCTGGAAGAAAATTGTGAAAATTATGCTCTTAATATTCTAATCAACTGGACTAGCTTTATTGCCATATCTTGTGTGACCAAGCACTATACAACAATTATAAAGAATATAACTTTTGCGCCCCGCGGTATGCAGCGATCCTCGCTGGCCCCAGGGTTTTTATCAAGAAAGAGTTCTAGGAGGAGGGGCAAGATGGCGTTGGTGTAGGAGGGCGCACACTGCAAGCTCCCAGAGCAAGGCGGATTGTGGACGGGGTCCTGCCCGGGGGTCTGTGCTGTGCACGCGTGGAGTGAGAGGCTTGGGACATCTATCTGCACGGATCGGCGGCGTGGACTGAACGGTGGAGATTCGTGAG
>JAKSZT010007815.1:24710711-24729385 GCA_026826555.1 Tolypeutes matacus
ATCTAAGCACCTCTTAAAATATATGTATATATATATATAAAAAATAACATTTTTGTAAGCAAATACACATATATGCATATATATTTATATATCATTTTACAAATGTTTGTATGTATTGTGAGAATTTTGATTTTTACCCATAATAAAAAAAAAAAAAAAAAAAAAAGAATATAACTTTTAACCCTCAGCATGAATGAGTGAAAATTATAAATTGGGCAAGGGAGGGATCCATAGATTTAGTTATTTAAATTGAATGATGGCTTACATTTGTTGGGTAAATTTAGTTCCCTATCATTCACCAATGCCTAAGATAAAATAGACAATTTCAAACCTTTGCAAATGCTTTAAAACCATATTCTTAAAAATGAAATTAGGGATTCCAGGAGGGTTCTGCTAATAAAGGAGAAATGCTAGAACACTAGGACCACAAAATAAATGCTGTCTGAAACTCTCTTTGTTGAGAATGGAAATGGTAGAGAAGAAAAGAATCCTGTGGCTCTGAGGGAAAGACTGATTAACACAACAGATTTTGTAGTTGGATCTAATTTCAGATCCTTGCTCTGCCACTTCCTGAATATGTAATTGTGGGCAAGTGTCTTAATGTCTTTAAAACCCGAAGATGCTTCACATGTGAACTGAGTAATACTGCTTTCTCTACTCGCTTTTGTGGGAATTAGAGAGACATTCAATATAGAGAACCCATTACACTATGCCAGACCCATTGTTGCAGATCTATAAATTATTTTATCTGTATTTTATCTGTTGTGCCTATGCATCCTTTGCTTTGTGAAACTAATTATATTAAAGTGAAGGTGGTCCAAGCCATGCTGTGGTGATTAAAATTAAAATTAAATGTGTCCTTCATCCTCATTTATGCTTAGCATTTTTCTTGCTCATTCATAAGCATTCTGCCAGTTCTAATATCCCCTAAAATATAAGCAATTTTCAGAAGGGGAAAAAAAATCAAAACAGCCAATATATTAGAGGTCCCATGAGGTTATGTTGAAGATATATTTTACCCTTAATTTTTTTTTCAGGACTGTAAGAGTACCACTGTTACTTTTAGTAAAATAGTGATATAGATGCAAATGTTAAATAACTAGGGAAAAAATAAAAGGAGAGAGAATTTTCAAAGCACCTCACATCAAGATTTTCTCATTGAAGGAACCAAGTTAAGTTCACACAAACAAAGATCCTAGATCTTACCTAGGACTTCCAGGATCTTGGTACTTATAAGTCCTCCAAATCTTGTATCAGAAGATGAACAATTCCCTTTCCAACCATTTCATGAGCCATTATGCTTGCAGGAATAGGCATTATTTTTTTTCCCAACTTGCTAAAGATGCCTTTGATATCTCTCCTCTGAATGAAGTAAATAATTATAAGTTCTAAATGTCAGAAGTACCTGAAAAAATACTTGGAATAGCTATTGAAAACTATAAGTAAGAAGTCTTTCCATGTAAATAGTTCATAGCTCCAAAGTACCTACTACATTACTGCACTCATCAAAAGTGGTCAACAGATATTCATTGTCTAAATGAATGAACATCAATCTTCTTTGACTGCTTCAAACTAATGGATGCTTTTTAATGTACTATTATCTACTAGTCGGTCCTGGATGTGTGCCATTTTGTAGCCATTATGTGAGTGTTTCCTGAGTCTTAAAGGTGGAAATTGTAGGAAAAAGAAACTAAAATATTCTTTTCTTATGAGTTCTCCACTCTGTTGCTCTTCTACTGTCAATACTGAGAAAGAGGGAGGAAGGAAGCAGGAAAAGAAATGAATAGAAAAGAAAGTGAAAGTTGGAGAAGCTGTGGAATATAGTTCCATAAAGTTAAAAAGATGTGCACACAATACACAAACTATTTATTTATTTTTCTTTGATGACAAACAACAGAAACCAAATTTACTTGCAGGGGGAGCAGGGTGGAGCAAGAATCATGTGAAATAAGGCAGAAGTGATGCACACTGTAAGTAGTTTTGAAACAAGGTTCACAACACATGTAACCCAAACAGAGAGCTCTCTCTGTGTGTCTCCCCCAATCTCTATGTGCACAACACAATTCTCATTATTTCTAGAGACTACCATCCTCAGACCACACAGAAGAATATAGTTATACTCAGTTCTAAATTTTACTTGTTACCTAAAGAGAAGGAAACCATTTCTTTACCTTTCTCAATCATATTCTGTCAATTCCTGCAACCACCCTCTCCCCTCCCACCTTGCTTTTATTTAAATCTCTCAGGGTCTGGACAGCAAATGGCCCAACTTGAGTCAGATGACTATTCATGGCCAACAGATCAGGGTGTGGCAATAAAGATGTGACTACAGAGGGGCCATCTTTGCTTAGAGCCTCCAGAGGACAAAGAAGATAAAAAAATTAATAATAAGTTCTCCATCACAACCATTAAGTAAGATGCTATGATTAAGGCATAAAATATCACTTCTCAAAGATCTAAGATCCTCCTGGAAGATAGACAATATGCATAATGTAAAGCGCCATTAAAAGTTCTCAGAATGTGGAAGAAGATGTGGAGAAAAGTGAATACTCATCCACTGCTGGTGGGAATGAAGAATGGTGCAGCCATTGTGGCGGACAGTTTGGCGGTTCCTCAGAAGCTAACTATAGAACAGCCATATGATCCAGCAATCCCACTGCTGGGTATATATCCAGAAGAATTGAAAGCAGGGGCACGAACAGATATATGCACACCAATGTTCATGGCAGCATTATTCACTATTGCCAAAAGTTGAAAGCAACCCAAGTGTCCATCAACAGATGAATGCATAGGCAAATTGTGTTATATACATACAATAGAATATTACTCAGCTGTAGGAAGGAATGAAGTATTGACACATGGGAAAACACGGATGAATCTTGAAGACCTTATGTTGAATGAGGCAAGCCAGTCATTAAAGGACAAATATTACATGACCTCACTGATAGGACCGAGGCAAGTTGAGCAGGCACACAGAGCTAGAGTCTGCAAGATAGGTTATCAGGAGACAGAAGGGGAGTAGAGTATGGTTAGCCATGCTCAATATGGGCAAAACCTATGATAAGGTAGAAAGGGATGGTTGGCAGTGGATGGGGATGATGTTGAGGCAGGGACCTGAGAGGGATCAATGATGCTGCAAGGTAAGGGGGGAGTCGGATGGGGTGGGGGTTGGGTTGGACTCTCCATGGAACTTGGTAGTTCTTGGGCTGGAGGAAGGAACAAGTGAACTCTGGGGATTTGTAGGTCTGCGGTTAAAACTACAATGGTGGCAATGTTCTTTTGGCAAATATGACAGGGGAGGGTTACTGGTACAGGGCGATGGGGGTGGGGGAATATGTGGGATAAGACATGCTTCTATGGAATATGAAAATATTCATCTTGACATAGTGTGTTTTCTCAGTGGGTGGAGATCCAGGCAATAAACACTCTCCATCCTGGGGTGTTCAGTTATGTTCTCAGTTAGAGGAGTAAGAATCTCTCAAGAATATTGGTAGTGCCTAACAAAAGAAAACACCCCAATATGTCAAGCCCTAAATATTAATGCTATATAGCTATGAGCCTTATTCTTCAAAAATTGAAACTTAGTAGTTACCATAGGCTCTAAGGGGAGGGGGAGGGAAAAATAGAATACATGGAACATAGTGCATATTTTGAGCATTAGAATTGTTCTGCATGATCTTGCAATGACTGATATAGGACATTATAAATTTTGTCAAAACCTATGAAGTATTGGGTGCAAAATGTCATCCATAATGTAAACCACTGCCCATGGTTAGTAGCAATGCTTAAATATTTGTTCATCAATTGTAACAAATGTACCATATTCATGTAAGATGTAATTAATGTGAAATGAATATGTTCAAATGGTCGTGCGGTGTTTTCTTGGTGGGTGGAGACCCACACAATAACTGAAAGAATATTCAGTTACCTTCCTGAGAAGTCCTGCTACATTCTCTAATAGACTGGCAATAATTCCTAGAGTACATGGGCAAAAATGTCTAGCGAAGGAGGACAGACCAATATGACAGACCCTTTACAGTGATGGTTGTACATATGAACCTTGTTTTTCTGAAATTGAAACTTAGCCTAGAATTATATATTGCCAATGAGTTACCTTCTGAAAGCCTCCTTGTTGCTTTAATGTGGCATCTCTATAAGCCAAACTCAGTATATAAACTCACTGCCTTCCCCTGGCATGGGACATGACTCTCAGGGATGGGCCTTCCTGGCACCAAGGGATTATTATCAAACACCAACCAGCGATCCATTTGGAAAAAGACTTTGACCAGAAGGGGTAATATTAAATACAAATGAGTTTTTATGGCTAAGAGATTTCAAAGTGAGTTGAGAGGTGACTCCAGTGGTCATGCTTATGCATGTCTCAGGAGGATCTCATTGACTGCCACAGTAAACAGTGCCTCAAGCATGGGTGCTTCTGAGGGTCCTAGAGATATCTAGGCAGTATAGGTAGGGCAGACAATCTCAGGAATTCAGCACCCTATCAGTGGGCTTTACCTTGAAATATATGTTCCCCAATGTAACAGAGTTAGACTCATTTATAATTTCACTACACATGGCTCTTTTGTCCCTTTTATTTGAACTTATAATTGTCACTGTACTCATTAAATATGTGTCCCAGAAACTTAAATCTTTATTCTGATCATGTGCTGGTTGAGCCCTGAATCTCAGCAGAATTGTAACACCTACTCTCCAGTTCATTGGATTTACCCAGGACAATTGATTGGAGGATGGCGATAGACAGTGCCCTTCCCAGGTGACAGAGAGTGTCTATGACTGTAAGTGGGACAGTTCCATCCATCTGCCCTATCAGACCTTAGCCTTCTCTTATTTAAAGGCAGAGTGGGCATCACCATCCTAAAGTCCTCAAGATTGAGGAATGAACAAATATCAGGGGGGAATTCAATTATGGACTAAAGTAGACATTATTATTCTAGCAATGCAAGAACTTGTAATATTGATATAGAGGGGAGGGAGAAGGAAGAATAGATGTAACATGGGGCATTTTTGGGACATTAGCATTGTTCTGAATGACATTGCAATGACAGATACAGACCATTATACATTTTTGTCAAATCCTATAAAAATGTGCAGTGTAAAGTGTAAGCTATAATGTGAACTATTGTCCACAGTTAGTAACAATGCTTGAATATGTGTTCATCAATTGTGACAAAGATACCACACTAATGAAAGACATTGTTAATGGGGAAAAATGTGGGAGGGGTTGGGGATGGGGTATATGGGAGTCCCCCTATATTTTCTTTTTTCTTTTTTTTTTTAAGTACTTTTAAAGATACTTAGATTACACAAATGTTACACAAAAAATATAGGGATTCCCATATGCTCCGTTCCCCACACATCCCACAATCTCCCACATAAATGACATTATTCATTAGTATGGCACATTCATTGCAATTGATAAATGCATCCTGGGGCATTGCCACTGAGCATGGACCTCAGTTCACATTGTAGTTTACACTCTCTTCCACACAATTCTGTTCGATGTATCAGTTACATAATCTAAAGCTTCTTTAAAAATTAAATTAAGTTTAATTTAATTAAATTTAATTTAAAAAAAACTTTCTCAGAATGATGGAATAGAGATACCTTTCCCTAGCTTTCCCTTAAGTACAACTAAAAACCCTGAACATTATATATAAAACAAATGTAAAAAGGCTCCAAAATTAAAGAGTACAAGAAAGACTTTGTTAAGGACTTCAGGAACCAAGGGATGACATTATGGTGAATGCATTGTTTAATTTTTGCCTCAAATATTCCACACTTGGAGCCAAAGAAGCTGGCAAACCAGAAATGTAAATAGTCGAAGGAAAAAAAAGCCCAACAAAACCCTGCTCTTTCTAACCAAAGGACCAGGAAAGGGACAACCTGGAAAGAGAGAAACCATGTAGACAATAATGGCTGCACCCTGTAAAACACCAAAGAAAATGTGTGGCCTCACTCCCACTCATGTCAACAAAGTTTGAGTGGATGACTTATATTTCACCCTTACCAACCTATAAGGAGATGCTCAATCACTTTCCACACATTATCAGAGGAGACCACATTGGGTTTCTGGACTTTTACCACTACCTGGAGCTAAAGATCACCACTCTCTCACTTTGCTGGGGTAGTGTCAGAGTAGGCTTCTTGGAGAGTCAGGTCTTTCATCACTGCTCAGTAGTAATGAGGCCACAACTCCTGCCCCCATTGTGTTAATGGGAGCCATGGGGAATAATAATGAGACAATTCTACTCATCCATCCTACCAGGGAGCTGTAACCTCCACCTCCACCCAACTATAAAGAGAAATAGCATCCCCTCAAGTGTTAATCAAAGCCAAGTTGAGAATCTCCATTTCTAGTATAGCCCACAGAAATGAGGCAGCATAATCAGAAGAAGCCTGCTAAAACAGAGGGTTTAAATAAGATCAAGTCTCAAAACATAATACTCCAAATACCCAGGTTTCCATCAAAAACCACTTGCCATACCAGGAAGCTATCTCAAAACATATATAACATATTCAAGAGACACTGTAGAGTTTGGGGATCTCCAAGACTAACCACACTTCTGACACCAACTGCAAGTTTGGGCTCCCAGGACAAAACCCAGTTTCAATAATTTGTTAAAGGATGCATACAACTCAGCCAAGCCATTATACTCATGGCTATGATTTACTACAGTGAAAGGATGCACACTGAAATCTGCAGAGAGTGGCAGCATATAGGGCAGGGTTCAGGAGAGTCTCAGCATGAGATATTTTTGTTTTTGTTTTTGTTTATTGAGGAAGGTTGTAATGTTGCAGTAGTGCATTTTCCTAATCTCTTGAAAGACACTTTACCAAATTCTCTAAAAGACACAGTATGTATTTCGAGTAGATGGTAGATACAAAAATACTGGTGAAATAGCAGTTAAGACTATCAATGAGGAGCAATTACTTGGATGCCTCTGGAGTTAGGAACATCACACAAATTTCTGTGTTTCAGGGGCAAAAAAAAAGATGAAAGGTCTTTTCCTGATCTCAACATACTTTGTTCCTTGAGGAAAAAGTTTGAGTCTACCCTAAACTAATAATATCACTAGAAGGTAAACACAGAAGTTAGTGCTTTCAGTAATTTATGCCTATGTGAATACGAAGCAAAATTACAGTTTAGAAATTATTAGGTAATACTACTAACTCCTTAACACTTGGAAAAACTAAGTAGGTACTCTTTTTTAGACTTGACCATCAACATGGTTTCTGTATTTTCCGTGGAATTGAATATATTTTTAATCAATACAAAACTAAATGAAATTTTACTATTTAATTCTGTATCAGTTTTAAACATTACTTCAGTTTCCCATACTTTAGGTCTTAATTTCAATATATACCATCTATCTATCTATCTATCTATCTATCATCTATCTATCTATCTATCTATGTCTGTCTGTCTGTCATGTTAGCCATTGAGTTATTTTGGTAACCTTGGTATGATTAGCTGTTGATGAGGTCATGGCCACCTTCTGGTGATAGCAGCAGAAAGTAGGGTATAGTTCTTACAAAATATGTTTGATTCTTATTCACTTTTTCTGAAAGTTCTAAAAATGCTAGATTTTGATCATAAATTTGAAAATGGCAATGACAACTGGAACTTCTGAGCATATATTAAACTACACGAAAATTAGAATACTAGAAGGAAATAAATGTAAGAGCTTACTGAGATTTTTTTTCCCCCAACCTCCTAGGATACTAAGATGATTAAGCAACCCCATTATCTGGTAAGCATCGTTAGTTGAGCAGACATAGAAATGACAGAATGTCACACCAGTGACAAAGAAAAAAAATGCTTATATTACATTTAACAGTATTAATTTTGGTAAGGTTTCAAACTTTCATGAGCGATAACCCTAATAGCTGAAGTGTTCAATGTAGAAATCAGTAGATATTTTGGTTAGGCTGCTAAGAAACAACAAGAATGCTCTGAGAAATGTTCAGAAACCTTATTTTCATTAGAAAAATTACCATGACCATCACAATAGGTAGAGAAAACTAATTTGACAGAATTCAACATCCAAATATTATAAAACCTCTCAACAAATAGGACTACAGGGGACATGCTCAACTTGACAAAAGGGAATTTATTGAAAACAGAACAAAATTTTAAAAAACTACAGGTAATATTGTAAAACTGTACTACTGTAAAAACTTAATGTTTTTCCTTTAGGATCACAATAAAGGAAATGATGTCCCCTCTCACCACTCTTATACAATTTAGTGCTGGGGAGTGGTTATGGCTCAAGCAGTTGAGTACCTGCTTCCCACATAGGAGGTCCTGGGTTTAGTCCCTGGTGCCTTGCAAAAACAAAAGCAAACAAAAACAAGCAAGCAAGCAAACAAAAAACCAACCAAGAGAGCCAATGTAGCTCAGTGGTTGAGCACCACCTTCCCATATATGAGATCCCAGGTTCTGGTACCTAAAATATACCAATTAAATCTCACACCTGCTGGTTTTTGCCAATGCAGCAAGACAAGATATTAAAAGCATACAGATTAGAAAGGAAGAAAAAAAATCCTTGTTTGGAGATGACATGATTTTCTGTGTAGTTAATCCCAAGGAATCTACAGGTCTTGCTGAATTAAAAATACAATACCATTTAAAACTGCTTGATAAAATGAAATACTTATGTTTAAATTTAACAAAATGCAAACAGGACTTTTATGATGAAAATTACAATACACTGATGAACAACATAAAAGATCTAAATTAATGGAAAGACATACTGTGATCATGGATTGGATACTTCAATGTATTATCCCCAAACTGATATGACACTGATATAACACAGATTTAACATGATTACTATCAAACACAATTACCATCAAAATCTCAGCAAGATTTTTTTTATAGATATACACAATATTATTCTATAACTTACAGATAAAAGCAAAGCAGCTAAAATAATTAAAACAATTTCTGAAAGAGAAGAATGAAGTGGGAGGAATCAGTATTCCTGATTTTGAAACTTATTATATAGCAACAATAATCATGAAGAATATGCATTATTGTTGCAGAAATAGACACGGAAATGAGTAGAACAGAATAAATAACCCAGAAATAGATTCACATAAATAGGCCAACTTATTTTTGACAAAAATGCAAAAGCAGTTCAGTGGAAGAATTAAAGCAATTCCAATTAATGGTGTTGGGATAATTGGACATCTCTACAGAAGAGAAAATGAACCTCCAATTAAATCTCACACCTTATACAAAACTTAACTCAAAATGGATCATGGACTTGAATGTAAAACATAAGCTTGAAAACTTCTGGAAAAATATAGGAGTGACACTTTGGGTTCTAGGGCTAAACACAGAGACTTACCACCAAAAGTGTGATCCATAAAAGAGTTATAAATTGAAATTTAAAAAAGTTAATTAGCTTTTGTTCTGTGAAATATCCTGTTAAATGGATGAAAAGACATGCTACAGACTAGGAGAAAATACTTGGAAACAACCTATACCACAAAGGACTCATATCTAGAATATAAAAAGAACTGTCAAAATTCAAAGTAAAAAAAAAATCAAACCTTGCAATTAGAAAATGGGCAAAGGACCAAATGAGACATTTCATTGATGATGATATACAGATGGCAAATAAACACGTGAAAAAGTGCCCGACTTTATTAACCATTAAGGAAATGCACTTTAAAAGCACAATGGGATACCCTATACACTTATGAGACTGGCTAAAATAAAATGTCAACACTAAATGCATGGAAGGATGAAGAGAATCTGGATCATTGATGATTTGCTTTGGGGAATGTAAAATAGTACTGCCATTTTGGGAAAAACGGTTTGGCAGTTTCTTAAAAATTAAATACATGGCCCAGAAATTGCACTACTGAGCTTTTTATCCTAGATAAATTAAGACTTGTGTTCACACAAAAATATGTACATGAATGTTTAGAGAAATGTCATTCATAATAGCCCCAAATGGGAAACAATCCAGATGTCCTTCAATGGATGAATGGTTAAACTGTGCAATACTTCTCCGTAATTAAAAGAACAAGCTAGTGATACACACAAGAGCCTGGATAAATCTCTATCGATTTATGCTGCATGAGAAAAGGCTTTCCTGAAAGGTTACATACTCTTCCACTGCATTTAAATAGTATTCTTGAAACGACAAAATTATAGAAATGGAGAAAAGATTAGTGGTTGCCAGGGGTAAGAAGGGGGTTGGTGATGTAAGAAAGTGGTTGTGGCTTTAACAGGGAACATGACATATTTTTGTGGTGATGGAAATATTCTTTATTGTGAACGTATTAATGTCAGTATCCTTGTCGTGGTATTGTACTATGGTTTTTCAAGATGTTATCTTTGGAAGAAAGTGGGTAAATGGTACATAGGATTTTTGTATTTTATTTCTTACAACTGCATTTGACTTTACAATTATCTCAAAATAAGAAAAAAAAAATTAAAAAACAAACACCATTAAAAGTACTAGGGACCATATAAGCTCTAAGGAAGTTATCAAATAAATGCAATAGAAATTCAAAGTATGAATTTCCCACAGAAAGGGGAAACCAGTGCAAAGTCTTGAAGGATAAGTCACTTTCAAAAAGAGAATCAGAGGGGAAATGCATTTCAGATAGAGTAATAGAATTAGCCAACATATGGAAACAAGGATGCAGATGATAAGTGGGGCCTGGGAAGTGTATCAGTGAGCAGCTATGAGTGACTAGAGGAATATATCAGAAAATCAAATTATTCAAAGTAGAGTAGACAGCTTATGTTTCAGCCATGATTCACCAACGCTGACCATAAAACTCTAGTTCCAAATGTCACTTCATTTCCAAAATCTTTTTGCTCATCAAATGAATCCTTCCACAGCTCATTCACTTCCAGAAAATTCTCAAAATCCCAGATTTTTCTGACAGTTGCATTCAATAACATTTCATCATGACATGTGGTCAGGATCATTTCACCTTAAGAATCTGATGGATCTTGAAAATATTAGTCTCTCTCTATATAAATGAATCTTACTTCTGACAAAAGTCTTGTGTTCTGTTTAAATAAACCATTTATAGCGCATCTTCCATTGTAGCAATGGGGTTCTTTTTATGACAAAGGGCATTCCTAGCATAATGAGTAAAGAATAATTAGTTCTTTAAAGTTGCATATATATTATTATAAAAAAGAAAGATACTAAGAATCTATCATGTGAATAGAGCTATGAAATTGAACAAGAGCTTGTCTAGATTTAAAAGCTTTCTGACACACTGAACTTTTAGGAGCCTTCACCTTAACCCAGCAGAAGTAATACCTGTGGACTCTAACATACACTTATTTCTAGTCATTTTTATTTCTCACTAAATAGGTTAAATCATGATAACCATTCACTTATGGATTAGCAATAATTTATATAATAATTTTGGAATTTGTTATTAATCTCAGATATAATCAGGTGGTGTCAAGTTAAATTATATTGTAGTCTTTAGTTTATTGTCTCCAATTAGTGGATGAGTTATTGTTAGCTTTTTAAAAGTGACAAAGTGAAAAAAGAACATTTTCATCTACTACAAAAATCCCTTACGTCTAAATACATTACATAAATTTCTTAATTATCATATATGCTGTTTCATTCCACCTCCAAAGAATTTTATCAGGAAGGAATTGTCATATTTTATGGGTGGGAAAATGTAGGGACACTGAAACAGATGGACGTTTAGTGAGTTTTTTTTAGGTCTCATAGCTAGTATCTGAATTGGGAAGAAAA
The DNA here is from genome assembly GCA_026826555.1 of Tolypeutes matacus. Classification (NCBI taxonomy): domain Eukaryota; kingdom Metazoa; phylum Chordata; class Mammalia; order Cingulata; family Chlamyphoridae; genus Tolypeutes; species Tolypeutes matacus. The sequence continues at coordinate 24,722,483 of JAKSZT010007815.1, forward strand.
CCACAATCTCATAAAGAGAACAAAGAAGTGAACTGGCATTTATATATTTATGTATTATCTACCAAGGGTCAGTCACTGTGGTAGGCACATTTCACAAAGTCAGTAACTTGAGCTATTATTGTCATACATGCTAATTCCATGAATTTAAGACTCTGGGGGTGGGGTAAAAGCAATTTACCAGAGATAATTTTTCTGACATGCTAGATTAGAATGTAAATTTTCTGATTGCCAGTTCCTTACACTCATCCACTACTCCTAGCCCTAACTGAGAACAATATTATATTGCCTGACATGTATTTAACATTTGATATGTGACAGGCATTTTTTTTAAGTGTTTTTTGTGGCTATTTTTTTCCTGCAAAGAATCTTTGTTCTTCCTAAGGTAATAGGGCTGAACCCTCCATTCCAAATAGAATGCTTCTCCAGCATTTTTTTCAAACTGGAGCTGGGAGATTAAAGCCTTTTTCCACTATAAGCTATAAGAATATGATCCTGGGGTTAAGGTAGCCTTAACTCATGAAGAATTTTGTCTCATAGAACAAAGATAATATTCAGAGAAAATATATTTAGAAAAGGCTCTTTTATTTTTCATGCCCTGCTTCCAATGATCTCTAACCACCTTCACTGTTGACCAGGCTGCAGATTTGATCTGTGAACCAATAACTCTTCTTGATTAACTTCTCGTTTGTTTTAGCAACTTGTAGTTGTTTTCTCTTTTTCTTGAAGATACCTTTATCTATCAAAGACACCTTTATATATATTGTTTCATTCAATCCTAAAACTAAACTTGAGATAGTTCATTCATTCAGTTATTTATTCATTTGTTCAATATTATTGAAGTCCTAAGGCCAGACACTGTTAAATGAAAAAATCAGACAAAAAGTCCTGCCACAGAAGATTTAAATATTTTATTCAAGATCTCAGCATCAGATTGTGGCAAAGAAAGAAACTGAAAACACGTTAGTCTTAACTCCAAAAGTTCTCATTGTTTCCGAATCATCCTAACACAAGCCTTTTTCTCTCTTTCCAGTCAGACTTTAAGGAACTCCAAATATTTTAGTATTAAAAATAATTGCTGGTCACTTATGGGATTTACATGGCTTAGGGAAATTATATAATTATAAAACTACTGCTTATCAATTGGATGTTTTCTTCATTAAGTCAATTAACATGTGATGATAGAACTGAGAAAGAAATTGATCCTCAGAGACATCATTGAAGGGGCATTTTCCATATAAAATATAACATCTTTTTATAGAAATTCACTTGGCATTATAATATAAGTCATATATTTTAACTTGAATATAAAAACTCATGAAGCCTAATCAAATATTTAATAACCTTTCTGGAAGAGATCAAAACATGTTCATTTCTGCAGTCTAACTTCCAGATTGTTCAGGACTTTATTTAATAGAAAATAAGCAGAGACTTTATCAAATATTTTCCATCAATGCCATTATATAATAAAGTGAGATTCTCTGCTGTGACTATATTTATACTTACCAAAAACAAAGCTAATGAAGAACCAATTGGAACTGTAAACTTAGATTGACAAGCTCTTTACTAGCATGTACTTAGGGCAGTGTGATTGGTAACTCTGAAGCTTCTACCATGGAGAAAGTCCCTCCCCTATATTTATGTAAGATTGTTTAGTTGTAAATAACAGGGGAAAACTTCCTATAGCTGCCATAAGAAATATCTAACAATTGTTTGAACAAGTATTCATGAAATCCAAGTTTAAGCTGAAACAACTTCATCTCTGGGTGATGATGGGGAAAAAAGAGAGACCTAGAGACATTAGTCAAAGCATTTATAGGAGTTTGTAGATCTTTCTTGAGCTATTTCATGAACATCTCAACTTACAATTCTATTTCTCAGTGTCTTTTAGATGTATTCTTGAAGAGAAAATCTGAGAGGCCAAGCTAATGTCAGGTATCCTTCTCTGGCCCAGTTAGCAATGGACAGGGAGGGCAAGCCCATGCAACATAAATATGACTGTAACACAAACCCAAAAGTTGGATTTGGCAGAATTCCCTGCTGGTGACAATTAGAACCACTTTGATTGATATGATTCAGTTTAAGTTATATCTGGTAGAATCATTTATTCCTCAAAATATGTGGATCCAGTCTAAGAAACATTCCAACAATGAGCCATGCTTTCACACAGGTATCTTAAGGCATGGATGGGAGAGAACAAAAGGAACCTATGGTTCAAAGAGAGAGAGAGAGGGAGAAAAGATTTATTTGGGTCAAATTCATGAGATTTTAAGGGACCCACTCACTAAGCATTTACTTTATACTATGAACTGGTTTAAAATTATGCAGTGTCAATTTTTGACTATTCTTTCTTCTTTTACACATTATCATCTCAAATTCACAACCCCTACATCAAGTAGAATAATTGCTGTACCTCCTCTTCTAACATTTTTTATTTATTATTTTAATAACAGACATTTAAACAGAATCAAGAAGATTGTTTATCTGAGAGAGAGTTCAAGTATATCAACAACAAACCTAAAAATAAATAAAAAGATAACATTTGTTCTGAAGCAAACCTGTCAGTCAAAATATCAATTTAGCCTGGGAAGACCAGTCCCTAAATTGTATATGTTTAACAAAGATCCTGAACATTTATTTAGCATCCTAAGACTTCACTAGGTGAATTCTCATTTTTACCTGAAATCACTCACCACTTCTTTATATCCCATTTCCTAATGGGATAAAGTGTTAAATCCACATCATTGCTCTTCAAAGCCTTTTTAAATTTCAATCTTCCTTCATTCCACCACTGTGTACCTTAAAATCCAGGGTTTTAAAATATTACCTTATATTATATAGTTAAATATTTTTTGTTGCCTAAACGTGCATTGGGCTTTCATGCCTTCATGCCCTTGCTCTTCATTTTGTTTACCTGAAACTCTATTCTGTCATACCTTTTCATTTGCACCATCACTTGCACAATGCTCCTTGTCACTGCCAGCTCATAAACTCACATTTTCAACTAAAGAACTTACTTACATAATTCAGGGCATAGGTCAAAATATGATTCTGCAAAACATTCTTTATTAGTTATCATTCTCTCCTATCCCAATTTATATAAAATTATTCCCTCCTTTCATTATTGTTCCCTAGTATACTTTATGCACAGAGTTTTACAGTGTTTTTGGGTCATCAAGGGTTTATCGTTATTTTTTTTATGTTTCTAATTTGAACACTGTGAGGGAAGAGCTAGATTGTTTTCCATATTTATTACTTCAGTGTCTGACTTAGTGCTTGGTAAATATTGAGAATCCATTTATTCTGCTAAATGGTAGTAAAAATGACAATATTTTATTGTCAGAAAGATATAACTAGAAGGAAACATTGGTAGATATCTAAATAAACAGATTGACATAATAGTTTTCATCACAAGTTCTCTTAGAGAGGGAATGAAGTTTGGTGAAAAAAATAATTTGGTACATTTTATGGTATAAGGTAGGATAACAAGGGCTTGCTTATCACCTAGGTTCAAAAGTATGAAATCAGAAAAGGAGTTAGGTGCATCACTGTAGGTGTCTGAATTACAAAAAGAGAGATGTAAAAGACAATCTAGGAAAAATGAATGTATGGAATTAGTCAGTGAAAGTCAATATCAGAGGGGTAGCTTAAAGCTTGTTATGGATCAATGGTGCATACTATTCCATTTGAGGTTTAGTGAATATCTGTACTATAAATATCTCTTTGGACACTTCCATTTCTAGAAATGAGATACATTATAGAAACCACCTATTACTACAAAAATTCTGAAAATTCCAGATGACATATAGAAAGTCTCTTTCTAAATTTATATTTGAGTCCTCAAGAAAGACTCAAATATTCCAAATAGAATATTTCCTCAGGAGCTAGGATTGAGGAAGAGCCTGTAAGACAGAGCAAGATTACATTGGGTGGACTAAAGCCTTGCAGTAGGCTCAATGATCAGATGGCTTCAGTTTTAATGGCTACGTGGAGACAATGAGATGTGAGCTTGGACTTACATAAAAGTGATTTAGAACTAATATCCTCTCATACAGCCTCATTCATAAAGGTCATTATCCTTAATGTATCCTTAATGTAAGGGTGAACTAACAAAATCCTCATTGCTCTTAAGAAAGAGGTAAAAAAGTGTTATCCTGGAAAAGTGTCTCCCCTAAAACATATTAACCTGCCCGCCATACTCAGATATCAGATTTGAATTTATACTCCCTGCAAATTCTATAAAACTCTTATGGTGGTTTAAATATATGTCCACAAATCCTTTGGTACTTCTCCTTTCAAAAGGGGAGTTTATTTGCTTCCCTCGCATGTTGGGAATAGAATATTTCAGAAGTGGCAATATGAGACTTTTATGACTTGGTCATAAAAGACATTGCAGCTTTTTTCTTGTTCCCTCTATCTTTGGTCACCTGCTTGGGGCAGGAGGAGGGGGGGGGAGATTTTGCCATATAGTGAAGACACATTAAATCATCCTAAGAAGAGGTCTATATGGAGAAGAAGTGAGGCTTCCTGCCAATAACCATCAAGGAGCTGAGGCCGTCTTCCAACAGCCATGTGAGTCATCTTGAAAGAGATCCCACAACATCAGTCAAGCTTTCAGATGACAGCCGGACCAATGGCCTGACCGCAACCTCATGAAGCTACCCTTGAAACCCTAACCCACAGCAGAGACCCAATATCTCAAAAATGTATGATGTTATGATAATAAATTACAATAAATATTTGTTGCTTAAAGGTAATACAACTAAAGGCAATTTCTCACACAGTAAAAGTTAGCAAATAAAATCTTCTACAAATCACTGAAAATCTGATGCCAGTTTGTTAGCAACTCTTCAGAGTCCGTCAGAAGTCAGATAAAAGACTGTCTGGAGAGACAAACCTGTGGACCAGAACTTACATTTACAATATTACCAAAGATGAAACCCTGATGAACAAAAGCTCACAAACTAAATGTTGAAAAGAGAATATCTGAGAGAGGAAAAAAATCAACCTGCAGGAGGATCACACAGCAGGATATTGAAGACTTAAATAACACAATTATTGGCAAGGTTGATCTTCTGGACACATACAGAAACTTGTATTCAAAATTTATAGTATACATGCTTCTCAAACACACCAGGAATGTATTTCATAATGAGCCAAGTATTTGATCAAAAGCAAATTTCAATAAACTTTAAAAGATTGTATTATATAGGTCATGGTTTTTTATCATGATTTTTAAAATTATAAATACTTATATCTCAAGTCAAAAGAAGATATTACATTAAATATTTTAAAAATCTACACTGCAGATAATTAGAATTCTTTATTTTCATTATTTGGGATATAGGTAAAATGGTGTTTACAGTGAAATTTATAAATGTTAATATTTATATTGGAAATAAAAAAAGACTGAAAATTGATAAACTAAGCTTTCTAGTTAAAGAAATAAGTGAAAAATTAAACCTGACAAATTTGAAGAAAGAAAATAATAAAGATAAATTTTCCTAACCAAAATGAGTTTATCAAAGGAATGCAATACTATTCTAACATTTAGAAACTGTATATTATGGAAGAAAAATTTTCTGTTATTTTCAGTACATTTATATAAGCAATTTGATAAAATCTAACATATGATATTCACTCCTATGTAAGATGGAGATAAGACCAAGAAAAATTAGGAATCTTTTAAAAAGAATATTAGAGATCTGTGGAAGTACTAGCTTAAAGCACTGGAGAGTTAAGAATTCTGAGAGGGATGTACCATACATAGAGATATCAGCTGATTTCTGGATTTGGACTGGATGCTAAGCATCTAAGCTTTACCTGGGAAAAAGGAAGCTGGTTAAGAACAAAAAAATATAGAAGTTTTTGATGACAAAACTGAAGAATTAATTGGCCTCTCATATACAGTTATAGCATTTCATGAATTTCATGCTTCCTAGGGTAAAAATCTGCAAAATTAGGTGGAAAACTTCTCAAAATCAGGTTAGGGTTTTTGGCTGTCCATACACAAACTATTCAGATTGTTAAGTGAATATAGCAAGGTCACTGAATAAATGGTTAATATAGGAAAATCAATTGCATTTCATGGATCTGCAACAAACAGAAATAAAATTCAGGAAATAAAAAAAAACATTTAAAAAACATCATAAAAAATCAAATAATATGAATAAATCTAACAAAAATTTGCAAGACTCTACACTGAAAAACATAAATTCTAGTGAAGAAATGCATAGAAGTCTTAGCTATATAAATAATTATTTTTAAAATGTCACTTTTCTCCAAATTTAATGCAGTCTGAATCAAAATCCTATTAATTTTTTGGACATTGATAAGTTCATTCTAAATCGTTTCTAATATTCCAAAGGACTGAGATAAGCCAAGACATTTTAAATGAGAATAACTTACTTGCAGGACTTATATCAAGAGTTATTATAAAGAAAAAGAATTAAGACAGCATGGGATCAGCACAAGAATCGACAGGTGGAAGAGAAAAAAAAAGTTCAGAAATAGATTCAAGTTCAAATGGACATCTGATTTTTGACACTTGAGTGTCGTTTATCTTTTTTTTTTTTTTTTTTTTTTTTTTTTTTTTTATTGCAGGGATTTTGCCTAGACTTTAATATTTGAGCTTCCCTATCTTAGGTGCTAAACTTCACAGGTACTCAAAGTCTTTACCCTGCTTGGGTATGTTCTGCTAGTCCTATTTCTCCACATTTTCAACCATATTTTCAGAGGTAACTGCTTCTAATTATTTTAACTCATCATTTACATATCTCCAAGGTTTTATTGTGTTTTCATTTTATAGTTTTATCTTTTTTTTTTTTTTTTCACTATTTTTTTTTTTTATTTTTATTTTTTATTTTTTATATATATATATACATATATTTTAAGAGGTGCTTAGAT
>JAKSZT010007815.1:24739385-24954643 GCA_026826555.1 Tolypeutes matacus
TGCCAACCCCCACCGGCAGCCTCAAAACTCACGAATCTCCACCGTTCGGTCCACGCCGCCGATCCGCGCAGATAGATGTCCCAAGCCTCTCACTCCACGCGTGCACAGCACAGACCCCCGGGCAGGACCCCGTCCACAATCCGCCTTGCTCTGGGAGCTTGCAGTGTGCGCCCTCCTACACCAACGCCATCTTGCCCCCTGTCGTTTATCTTTAATAGATAATGCTGGGTCAATTCAATATCAACATGGAAACAATGTGAAATTTAAACTCTATTTCCTACTTACAGGAGGCAGAAAATGGCCTGCCAATGATACCTGTATCAAAATCCCTGAAACTTCTGAATATGTTTCTTTATATAGTAAATGGAAATAAAGGCTGCAGATGGAATTAAGGTTGCTAATTGGTTGACTTTACAAGAGGGAAATTTTCCTGAATTTGTACTGGTAGGCTTAACATAATCATAAGAGACCTTCCCTCTGGAAGCTGGGAAAGGCAAGGAAAGAGATTTTTTCCCTGGAATCAGGCTCTGCTGACCCTTATAGTAAGACTGTGTCAATCTTAAAAATAGACAATGAATTTGTGTTGTCTCAAATGACTAAGTTTGTTGCAATTTGTTAAAGCAGCCATAGAACTCCACAGACGAAATGTATCACAGAGTAATTACAAATCTAAACATATAGGTCAAGATTAAAATTGAAATCAAACAAACAAACAAAAATAAATAAAGAATTGAAGAATATCTTCACAATTTGTGTGTATACAAAAGTTTTTTTTTGAAACAAGATTATTAAAGCACTAACATTAAAAGGTAAAAAGCATAGCAAATTGAATTGCATAACATTTGGTTCATTGCAAAATTCCATTAAGGAAAAGAAAACATACCATTAAGGAAAAAAGGCAAGCCATAGAGTTGATAAAAATATTTTGTAGTACATATATCCATCAAAAGACTCAATATAGAACATATGATCTTCTGCACCAATAAAAAGTTGCAAACAATAAAATATTGAAAAGGCATTTCCTCAATGGTGTTATACAATTTGACAAAAAGAAAACATCAATTATCAAAGAAGTACAAATTAAAACCGTAATTCAAGACTACTACATGTTCATTAGAATGACTATGGTGAAATAGTGGATAGATAGATAGATAGATAGATAGATAGATAGATAGATAGATAGACAGATAGATAGATATAGATAAATTATGTGGTGGTTTGGAACTGTATATATCCCAGCAAATCATGTTCTTAAAGGTAATCCATTCCTGTGAGTTTTAACCTATTTTAAGTAGGGTTTGGTGAGGATGCTTCAGTTAAGGTATGGCCTAGGGTGGGTCTTAATGTTCTTACTGGAATCCTTTATAATTGGGATGAATACAGAAAGAGAAAGCCAATGAAGCAAAAGCTGAAAGGAATGAAACCCAGTGGAGAAGGGAGAGAACAACAGATTCTGCATTTATCTTGCCAAGTGACAGAGGAGTCCAAGATCACTGGCAACCTGTCTTTGGAAAGAAAGCATCACCTTAATGATGCCTTGATTTGGACATTTTTCTCAGCCTCAAAATTGTAAGCTTCCAAGCTAATAAATTCCCATTGTTAAAGCCAATGCATTTCATGATATCTTCTTTGAGTAGCTTATCAAACTAAAACAGATGATGATAGAGATAGATAGATAAGTAGATAGATGATAAATCAATGATAGATAAATAGATAGATAGATAGATATACATTTTGTTGAACATGTGGAGCAGTAATTACTCTCGTCCATGGCTGAGGGGCATGTAAATTAATGAAACCACTTTGGAAAACTGTTTGGCAGTATTTACTAAAGCTGAAAATATACATATCTTTTAATTAAGCAATTAAATTTTTAGGTATGTATGTGTTTAATAGAAATGTATACACATGTTTCCAAAAATAGATGTGCACAGATATTGAGAGCAACAATAATCATAATTTTCAAAAGCCTGGAAACAACCCAAAGGTCCCTTCAACATTGGAATGATAAATTATAATATTCAAAATAACAATACTGTTTAGAAGAGAAACAAAAAATACAAATACACATAATAACATGGATGAGTATCACAAACATGATTCTGAGCAAAAAATGCCTAAAGGAAAAGAATACCTATGATACAGTCTCATTTATGTGAATTTTACTGATCTCTGGTGTTAGAAGTCAGGATAGAAGTTACTTTCTTGGTGGAGGGAGTATAAAGTAAATGGAACAGAGCACAAGGAGTTCTTTCGTGGGTATTTTTAATGTTTGTTTCTTGATGTAGGTGATAATTACATTAATATGGCCACTTTGCTGCATTTTTAATTCAATAATTACTAAAATAAATATATAAAAAATAAGTTAACTCAGATATAGGGTAAATATCTTACAAAACAAGAAGGGACTACTTTAAATTGTTAAGAATATCTAACAAAAACTATGCAAACTCCATCTTCAAAACTTTCACTTTGAGGTCAGGAGGAAAAAGAAAACCCAGTATCACCAATTCTGTTTAACATTGAACCAGAACTATAACCAAGACAAGAATAAAGAAAAGAACAACCATGTAAAAAGATTAGAAAGAAAGCAAAATGGCTGTTTAGAAAAGTTATGATGCTAGCCTATGTATTAAGCAGAGTTTTTCAGAGAAACAGAACCAACAGGACACATATATAAGGATATTTATTACAGGAATTGGCTGACCTTGGGAACTGGCAAGTCTGAATTCTGTAGAGCAGGCCACAAGCTGGAAATTTCAAAATAGATGATTCTAAAATATGGTATATCCAAACTCTGAAGGGCAGGCTGCAAGCTAGAAATTCCAATTAAGGGGAAGACAGATTCCCCAGAAGAAGACTCTGGCTGTCTAAAGATGAGGCAGAAATTATCCTTTCAATTCATCACTTCTCTGACCCATTCAGTCCAGGCTAACAGTCCTGTTTATACAAATTTCCCAAAAAGCTGGTCAAATGATTTGTGTGCAGTTCAAGGGTGTACAAACCATCAGAAAACAAAACAAAACAAAACAAAACAAAACAAAACACAACTTTGCCCAGATCTTTCCTGGATAAATGCATTTCTAATTCTGACATCCTTTGAAATAGCTGACAGGGTGCATGTTCAGCCACTCCCTCTTTAGCATAAGGCTGTTCTGTTAAACCCTCATGTGGCCCTTGTTTCCTGGGGAGTCACTTCCCAGAAACTCAGGGAAGATCCTGATAGAGCCTCTTCTGGCCCTAGAATCAGAGCACACTATAGGCTCAGAATTTTCAAAATCATCAATTGCTAGTTCCTTTCTGTGTTGGAGTTCACGTCTTTGTTTTTCCCTTTCTTGTGTTTTACTATAAATAGCAGTGAGAAACCAGACTGCCCCTTTCACACTTAGCTTGGAAAACTCAGCAAAATACTCAAGTTTATCACTTACAAGTTCTTATTTCAATCCAATATCAGAATACTACTTCTTCCAAGTTCTTTGCCACTTTATAACAAGCATCACCTTTCTGCCAGTTTCCAGTAAGACAGTCATCATTTCCTTCTAATGTCCCAATGAAAGTACTTTAAAGTCCATCTTAACACCAAAAATCTCCTCATAGCAATCTAAGCTTTTTCTACTAAGCAAGTCAAAATTCTTCTAGCCTCTAATTCTTGCTCAATTCCAAAGCTGTTTCCACACTGTTATTTATTTGTAATAACAACCACTTTCCGTTATTGAAATTGGTTTTAGTTGCCTGGCTGCTATGACAAATACCACACAATGGGCTGGGTTAAACAATGGGAATTTTTTGGGCTCACAGTTTCCAGGCTAGGAGAAACACAAAATTGAGGTGTCAGCAAATCAATACTTTCGCCTCAAAGTCTGTAACATTCCACTGCTGACCACAAGCAATCTTTGCTGTGTTCCTTGGCTTTATCACTGCCTCAGGTCACATGATGACAGCGTCTCTGTTTCCTTTCTCTTCCGGGTTCTGTGGACTTCTGGCTCCTGGCACACCCCTGTGGCTTTCTCTGACTCTGACTTCCAGTATCTTCTCTTTAGAAGGCCTCCAGTAATCTGGATTAAGGCTCACCCTGGTTCAGTTGGCCACACCTTACGTAAAAAGAACATCTGCAAAAGGTCCTGTTTACAATGGGTTCACACCCACAGGGATGCAAATGAAGACTAAGAACATCTTGAATTTGTAGGTACAAAATTCAATCTAGCACAGCATACATAGAAAAAGCAGGAAAATCAATAGAAAATCATAGAATTAATTAGTGATTTCTGTAATGTTGATGGACTTAAAATCAACATAAAGATAAATTGCACATTTTTTACCAGTAAAGTAACAGTTACATAAAACAATATAAAATGTGATGTTATACTAGCAATGGAAAATAGAGCATCTTTGGGAATAAATCCGACATGAGGACAAATTTTATGGTGATATTTATAAAATATCAATGAACGGCATCACAGATGACTCAATTATTGATTTTCTAAGTTCTTGGAAATGTGAATTCAGTGACTAATATTATCAATTCTCCTCCACTTATTGTTTAAATTCAGTGTAATTTAAATTATAATCACTGCAGGGGTTTTTAAATGGAAATTTGCCAAACAGAAGACAAATATTATATAGAAGAGTAAATTCCTAATAGTTAAGGTAATTTTGAAGAAAAGCAAGGTGGAATGATTAGTATTACCAAATACCAAGACTTATTCTAAAGCTATATGAACTGAAAACATAATGTTGTCTCATAATGTTGTTCCTGTCCATACGATAGCGAGTCCAGAAAACAACCCATAAATATATATTGGTAAATTGTATCTCCCAAAAAGATACGTTCAAGTATTTACCCTCAGTTCTTTGAATGTGAATTTATTTGGAAATAGGATTTTTGAAATGTGACTAGTTAAAATGAGGGTCAAGTTCAATTAAGGTAGACCCCCAATCCAATATCATCAGAGTCCTTATAAGGAGGAAAGAGGAAATAAGATCCAGAGAGAGAAGATGGTTATGTGACAACAGAGGCAGAGATGGAATTATGCCACAACCAATGCATGCCAAGTATTGCTGGCCATGGACAGAATCCTGGAGAGAGGCATGGAACCAATTTTTCTCTACAGAATTCTTAGGATGCTTGACCCTTCTGACGCCTCGATTTCAGACTTCTAACCTCCAGAACTGTGAGACAGCACATTTTTTGTTTTTTTTTTAAGCCATCCAATTTGTGTGGTCAGAGAGTATTATATATGGCATGATGTGATATATTCATTACCTTTTTTTGGTGTTTATGCGATGTTCATTCCTTTACCTTTTTTGCAACAAACAATGATCAGAAAGGTGAGATCATGGTAAGTATTAGGTATGCTCCTTGTGGAAGAGTCTGGGATAAATGAGAATAATATGTGGAGAATAATATGTGGCTATATCAAACATTAACATTCAATGTTATTACTGTAAAGGCATTACTTACTTCATCCATTTTGTTCTTTAGCTCTCTGTTGTTATATCATTCTATTGTCTGTCTTCTTATCCTTTTGTTTACTCTTCCTAATAATCTTCATTTCTAAGCTCTTCTCCAAATCTCTTGCCCTTGGTTTTTCCTTTCAGGCTGTAGCACTCCCTTTAATATCTCTTGTAATTCTGGTCTTTTAGAAACATATTTTATCACTTTTTGTTTGTCTTTTAAGACATTGAACTCACTCTCATTTCTGAAGAACAGCTTTGCTGGATACAGAATTCTTGGCTGGCAGTTTTTCCTCTTTCAATACCTTAAATATTTCATACCACTTTCTTCCAGCCTCCATGGTTTCCAATGAGAAGTCGGCACTTAATTTTATCTAGTTTCTCTTGTATGTGATGCTTTGCTTTTCTCTTGCTGCTTTCAGAATCCTCTCTTAATCTCTGATATTTGTTATTTAGAATAGTATGTGTCTCAGGGTAGGTCTGTTCAGATTTATTCTGTTTTGGGTGTGTTGTCCTTCTGGATATTGGTATTTATGTCTTTCATAAGGGTTTGGAAATTTTAAGTCATTTATTTCTTCAAATATTCTTTCTGCCCCTTTTCCATTCTCTTCTCTTCTGGGACACTGATAACACGAATGTGTGTGCATTTTGCATTGTCATTAAATTCCCTGAGATTCTGTTCCATTTTTTAATTTCTTTTCTCTTTTTCTTCTCCTGTATTTTCCAGTTCAGATGTTCTATCTTCAAAATCACTAATCCATCCTCAAGCAATTCAAATCTGCTCTTATGTGCTTCTCTTGTATTTTTAATTTCATTCATCGTATCTTTCATTCCCATAAGGTCTATTACTTTTTTTGCAGGCTTTCTAATTGTTCTTTATGCTCCCCCAGTGTCTTAATATCTTTTATTTCTTTGGTCATATTTTCTTTAAATTCTTTGAAGTGATTTAAGATAGTTGTGTGATTATCACTGCTTAATTGTATTAAATCCTATCTCTTCAGTATATTTAGTTAGTTCCTTTGGCTAGGCCATCTCTTTCTGTTTACTAGTATGGCTTGTAATATTTTGCTGATGTCTAGGCCTCTGAATATGTTGTTTTATTTACTCTGATGGCCAATATCTCTACTTGGCTATTGGTTTTTTTGGGTTTTTTTACACAGATATTCTTTGATATTTGGTTTAATTTATTCTAAATCTTTAAAATTTCCCAGCTTAAGTTAGCAAAATTGGTCAGGGACTCACTAATAGGGTACAGAATTTCTCCCAGGCATTAGGATACAGAAAGCACCATCAACTGTTTTCGTCCATGCAATTTCCAGACCAGCCAGCAGAGGGTGTTTCTTTCTATCTCTGCTTTCCTGTGTTTTGGTCTGTCCAGAGCTGAGATTCAAAGCAGGTTCTGCTGGTTGAATTCACTGAAGAGAACCCCCCTGACTCCCCCTACCTTTTCCCTTGAAACAGTGGAGAGGGAGAAAGATGTCTGTTCTGCTCTTAGTTGGCTTGAGCCAGGGGACCCCTTCCCAGCAACCATGAGTCTTCATAACTCATGTTTTGTCATTTCACCTTCTTCTTCTCTCTGTCCCTCACCCTCCTAGGAGTTGTGTAGCACTGTCCTGAGCAGCTGACCCCCAAAGCAGTTCTTAGACAGCTTTTGGTTCTTTCTCCATTGTTTTTGTGAGAGCACTGAGCTTTGCCTGTTAGTCCAATGCCATCTTCCCACAAATCCTGTACATATATCTTTAAGTTAAATAATCAATCTAATATTTGGCAAGTAAAGTATTTTAATCTTAACTTTAAAAATGATGTTTTATTTATCTGCTCTTTTAGAATTAATTTCAAAAAATAAGAATACTGAGTATGAATTATAATATTTCAGAAAAAAAACAGGCAATCTATTAGCTTATTTATCCAGGTAGGCTTTCCCTGAATCCAAAACAAACAAAGAAACCAAAATGCATTGAAAATATATAGTTTAAAGGATGCTTACTTCCACTTTTTCATAATTGGAATTGTAACATTAAGTTTACAGCAACACTGACTACCAAAGAATTTGGGAATACACTGAGTGAGAACACAGAGTTCTAGGAACAACTGGAGAACTTGATAAACCAGAATATGTGGAAGGGCATTTTCCTCTGGCCTATGATGTCTGTGATATCTGAAGCCACTGGATATAACAAGAATAACATGCTTTAAGAGTTCAGGTAAGAACCGTGCATGAATCTTAAGATGGTAAGTATAGGATGACAATTTCTGCCTTCTTAAAAAATTGAAGTGCTAGAAAATATCAGAGTAAGCATAACTGTGTTGCATCGAACCCTTCTTTTAGACATGATGGTCAATCTTTAAATCACAAAGAAAAGGTTTGAATCCCAACCTTAACTCTTGCTATATGAATTTGGACAATTTATTACCTATTAGCTTCTGTTCTCTCATCTGAAAAAACCTACCTCTTACAGTTCTCATGAAAATTGTGTAACATAATATACACAAGTAGTCTCCTAGTTCAGGTCCTGAAATATCATAGGTGCTTAAATAAATAGTAAAGTTTTATTATGATAAATTTAAAAAAATACAAGTAACAGAGCAACCTTTTGCTATACTATCAGAAATAGATTTAAAAAATGAAAGAAAGATGAAAACCTTATTATATCTATAACCCAAAGCACTTGTCCTTAGTAGGTGGATAATTGATTGTATACTTTTTCTTATTATAAATTTATTTTTATATCAATGTTACAAGTTACTCAGTTAATACAAGATAATAACTACAATACAGTAAATCTACTTTAGTCAGTGGTTATACTCCTTCTTTATTTTTGTTCATTCCTCATTCTTGAGGGATTTGGCTGATGTCCACTGACTGCTGCAGACTAAGAAGGGATGTAGCTATTATGGGGCAGAGGAATGAATTGTTTTGCTTGCAGTTGAAGACACTCCTTGCTTTGGGATGAAGCTGGTCAATCATCATCATTTTGTTAGTTGTCCAGGGCAAGCCTGAGGAACTGGACAGTAGGAATTGACCATACATCTGCTGGGTTTCAGGGTTCAGCCAGAATAAGAACAATCTGAAGACTTTAAGTCTCTGAGAAATATATTTAACAGGTAAATTGAAAATTATAGATTCAAATAAAAGAAGTAGAAGAATCATTATTTGGGGATATATAAATGAATATAACTATGTTATATTGGGGAAATGGCTTTCCACATATTCCCTGATAGAGCCCACTGAGGGGTGTTGATTTCATGTGGCCATGTGACTTGCCTATGGTGTCCAGATGTCCCCAAGACCCTCAGGAGCACTTTTGTTTGAGGCTTTGTTTACTACGGCAGTTTGTGAAGTGGGCTGAGACCTGCATAAGTGTAACCTCTGAAATGACAGCCCAGCTCATTTTTAAATCTCTTAAGGAATAAAAGCTCTATTTTATTTGACATTTCTACCTTTTGATCAAAGTCTTTCTCTAAATACATCACTGATTAACACTTGATAAGAATCCCTCACTGCCAGCGAGGTTCATCCCTGGGAATCACGTCCCACATTGAGGGGGTGGAAGTAGGAAGAGGATAGGTAGTGAGTTTATTTGCAGAGTTTGACTTAGAGAGAAACCACACTTGATAACAAGGAGGTTTTCAGGAGGTAACGCTTAGGAATTAATTACAATTAGGTTTAGTTTTATTATTACAGGCATAAGGTTCATAAGTGCAAGCATTAATGCCAAGGGCTTGGTTTATTGGCCCATTTTCTTTTATTAGGCAAGGTTTATATATTCTAGAGCTTCTGGCCATATTATCTGAGAAAGTAGCAGGACTTCCCCAGGAGGAAAGTTTAATATTTTGCTAGCTACTGTGAGGGCCTCTATCTATCAGGAAAACATACCTATGGCAAAGAGGACAAATTTATATCCCACAGAAGTGTGTAGCTATATAATGTTCAAGATGTTCAAAAGGTCCTATCGTAAGACCTGTCTTGCTTCTCATGTAAAGTTCTCCCCCCCCCCTTTTTTTTTTTCCTGAAGATGAAGCTTTCACCTGCAGTTGGTTGCATGTACTTTCAGAGAAATTTCAGAGTAAAACAGTATAACTGATGAGGAAATTTTTCTAAGAATATAAAATACAACATTCCTATAATTCCCCTGTTGTTGATACTCAGCATTGCTGTGGTGCCTTTGTTACAACTGATGCAAGAATGTTAAAATATTACTGTTAACTGGAGTCCATATTTTGCTTTAGGTGCATTTTATCCTCATGTGCCATCCTATTACTGAAACCTTGTACTAGTGATGAACTTTTGTTATAGATCCTGAGAGAACATTCTTATATTTGTATTATTAACCATAATCCTCAATCACCACAAATTTCACTGTGTTATACAATCCCATGTTTTATTCTTTAGCTTTCCTTCTAGTAACATATATGACCCAAAACCTCCCCTTTCAACTACTGTCACATGCATATTTCAGCTCTGTCAATTACACTTTTGATCTTCTCATACATCAGGGATATATGCAGCCATGGGAGATTTGAAGTGGTAAGAAAAAACCCCTTTCCTCAAAAAGCTCACCATATAATCTTTTTTAATTTTTTAAAATTTTATATACACTCAATGGAATTTTATTCAGCTGTACAAAGGTAGAAAGTTCTGGTGCATGCTACAACACAGACAAATCATGAAATGTGTTGTTGAGTTAACCAGGTCAATACAACAGGTAAAATTTTGGTATGATTTCTCAGATAGGTAATTTCAGGAAGAGCAAATTCATTGATACAGGAAGTAGATTAGATATTATCAGATTCAGGAACTAACTGGGAGTTAATTTTTTTTTTCCTTAATAATAAAAACATATTTTATATATTTTTCATACATAAGTTACCAAAATGACTTTAGAAATTGTTTTAAAGTAAACTTCTTGGAACATACAATTATTATGATCACATTAATTAACAGGTATTTTATTTCAGCAGTACAAGAAAAGCTACTTTTTTCATTATTTTATGAAAACCTAAGATTTTCAATGGAATCTAGATTATCTTCTCTTTTTTTATTTTAATTTTTTAAAAAGATACTTAGATTACATAAATGTTACACAAAACTTGTAGGGATTCACATATGCCCCACCTCCCACTCCTCCCACATAAACAGCTTTCATTAGTGTATATCACCTGCAATAGATACACATATCTTGGGGCTTTGCCATTAAGCATGGACCATAGTTCACATTGTAGACCACACTCTCTCCCACACAGTTCTGCATGTTATATGATGATATAAAATGGCCTATATCTGTCATTGCAATGTCACTCAGGATAATTCCCAAGTCCTGAAAAAGCCCCTGTATTACAACTCCTTTTCCCTCTCCTTGCCCCCAAAGCATCTGGTGGCCACTGGCTCCACATTAATGTTGTAATCACTTCTATTGCATGAATCACAATATGTCTATAACAGAATGCCAGTTAGTCCACTCTAGTCCATAGCTCTTCCCCCAGTTCTGAGGAATCTGAGATGGTGATGTCCACTTCACCTTCAAGTGAGAGGGGGCTTATATCCCATGGATAAGATGGATGGGATTATCCTGTCTGCGGCTGCAGACTCTCTCCATTCCCTGGGGTGGCCTTTGTCCATCATCATCTCCCCACCAGGTGTCCAGGGTGAGTCCATTGAGCTGTAGAGTAGCAGTTGCAGCTTCACCGAGATTCTGGGCCCAGCTGGCACATGGACAGCCCAAAGGCTCTGGTCTCTCGAAGTACCTACAAACTCCAGCACCACATATAGGTTTGAATAGAAGGGACAGATGGACCATGTGCAAGAAAGTCATATTTGGGTCCAAGTCTGTCATTCTCAGGAGCAAGGATTCCAAAGTAAGGCCCACTGATAAGGCAGGAAACTCTGGGGCTATCCACCCTGATATAGGACCTGCATGTCTCCAGAACCCTTATGAGCCCCTCTGTTTGAGAGGTGATATTCACACTGGAAGCCTATGAAGTCTTATTGAGATGTGCATAAGCATACCTCTGGGATGACCTCCCGACTCACTTTGAAGTCTCTTAGCCATATGAACTCAGTTGTCTTTACCTTTTCCCTCTTTTATTTGAGATCTTTTTCCAGTCATATTGCCCGTTGGCACTTGTTAGTAGTCCCTCGTTGCCAAGGAGGCTTATACCCGGAAGTCATGTCCCACTCTGAGAGGAAGGTAATGCATTCATATGCTGAGTTTGGCTTAAAGAGAGGCCACATTTGAGCAACAAGGAAGATCTCAGGAGGCAACCCTTAGGCATCCCATAACAATAGGATAAGTTTCAATTTCAAGAGCAAAGACTAGTCATCAATAACAAGAGCCCATCAGTGAATCATCCTCTTTTGCCAGACACTGCCCCTGCACTTAGGAGACTGTTGCTACTCCCTTGGAGAATATGGCAGAGCTCTCCAGGATGGGAATTCAGTATTCTCCCATTTATTGAGTGGTTCTCCACCCACTGTAACCATGCCCCGTGAGCATTTGAACAATTTTATATACCTTTTTTTTTTTTAAAGATTTTATTTATTTATTCATTTATCCCCCCCTTGCTGCTTGTGCTTGCTGGGTCAGCTAACCACGCCGTGCGGGCGGGCTTGCCTTCACCAGGAGGCCCCGGGAACCGAACCCGGGGCCTCCCATATGGTAAACGGGAGCCCTACTGATTGAGCCACAGCCGCTTCCCTTATATACCTTTTATGTATGTTCAGGAGAACTTCCTCCCATGCACCCTCCCATCCCTGACACCCCCCACCAACAATCCTCTCCTGCCCCAGTTGTAACCCTTCTGTGATCCAAAGCTTCTTTAAACATGAAGCCAATACAATAGCCAAATACGATTAATAGGAAAATGAAATAATAATGTAAACTAGGGTTTTAAAATTTTTTTATTTTTTATATAAATGCTCTACTTCAAAAGAGCACTATAATAGAGGTATTCGGTTAAGGAAGATTAATTCAAATTGAACTACTTGGTATAAAAATGCTTTTCACAGCACTTAACCAGCCTTTTGAAGGCTATTTGAAATAGAACCACTCCTGTACTGAGCATTGTTTGTTTTATTCACTGGGGAAATCAACATAAGATGCCAACGTGTTCTTCTAAACTGTTTTGAAAGTTCCAGTACATCTCATTATTTAATGAGGGTTATTTGTGGTTTATCTGACTGCATTTCAAAGGTAGAAAAATGCTAACACTTAGAAGATAGTTTATAACTCCAGTGAATCCAAGCACAATTCAAGTCTCATTCATAGTATAATAAATTATTAGAGCTAATTGTACTTTGAAGATTTGCTATGCTGGAAATGTATCACTTAGCGATATTGTTATGGGACATCTTATGTTAGGTCTAACAAGAATGATAAAATGATAACATGTTGCGTGAAAGTAAAGTTGCATTACTCCTATTATATTGCAGACCTACAATGTACTGATTTTCAGAAGCAAAATATTGTGATTTTGAAATATAAATGTGTATTTTAAAATGATATCAAATAATTCCTGTAGGACTAGATAATAATTGTGCTATAGAATACCAGAATGTGTGAGAAATTATATTTTTCCTACTTTTAATGTGAAGTACATTTCTAAGATTTATGACTTTTGAATCCTTTTAGTCATTCCCTTTATTTTCAGGCATGTATGGTCTAGGACAGAAATGGCTGATGCTATCTTCCCTAAGTAGCTGTCCCTAGAACAATAACTGCACTGGCATAGCAACAGCTTAGCCCAAAAAAATAGTCACACAGCTCACAAACTAATTTATAGAATACGGAACAGTTTTCCCATTCTCCAAGTTTCACAAACTGAAAACAGATATATATTTTTTTCATTAAAAATTCCAGCATTTTAACCCTGCCATCTATTAAAAACAGTACAGTGTCAGAAGAATGCAAAGTAATTCTATTATTACACGATTTTTCTTTCCATTTTTAAAGATAAAGGAATGAGACTCAAAGAGGTGTCATTTAGTAAAAGACTGAATTATTTTACCCCTTGCCAGGTACTCTTCCCAGTCCACCAGAGTTTTATTGTCATTATCGACCTTTTCCCCATGCATAAGTAAACAAGGTGCTCACTTACATTTATCATGAAACATCAGCGGGAAAATTGTCAGAAGACAATTTTTATTGTCAGAATTGTCAGAAGAGATTTCCTCTTTCTGGCAATCCCATCATGATTATTACCTCCGTACAGGACCAGCCAAAAGAATAGTGAGGAAAAAAAAAAAAAAAAAAAAGAATAGTGAGGATACAGCAGGTATGATTAAACTCTAATTTGCATACCTTCATTTCTCAAGACTCATTTCAGAGAATGACACTATATTTGTGGAAAGTTAATAGATACAAATTCATATTTAATGTGACGTGTCATGGTTTATTTTATTTTTACCCTGAAAGTCTTTTCCTTGGAGTGTGGGAATTCAATAAGATATAAAAAGTAAACATTGCCCTTCCTTTGGAATTTCAGTAGCTGTAATGTGCGGTTAGAAAACGAATTAATTATCTAATGATGCCAGAAATCATTAGTGAATGCCTTTCTGGCAAGAATTTTTAAAAAAGGCTGTGATAGTCAACTTCACTTACTTGATGTGAATTTAAGAGCTAATTTTCAAAGAAGATTGACAGACACAAATGGTGCTTTTATTAGGATATACTTCTACCTACAGTGGTTTTGAGATGCCAGATTTCAAGGGCTATTTGCAAGCTCATTTTAGGGGGCAATTACTTAATACCCAAATGAGTTAATTTTACCCATTATTAGCCAGTAAATAAAATTATGTTAGCACACACAAACAAAAAAGCACTACTGAAAATGTGTTCTCATTACTTTCTTCTAGGACCACCTATGCAGGAAATGACATTGTTGTTATTTTAATATGTGGGAATTAGAATTACCCTTTCTTCTTCTTCACTTCCAGTAGCACAAAGCTTTTGTTTTGCAAAGGACACAGCTAAGAGGAACCCCTTGGCTCCAAGTCCAGTACCAAGGGATACGATCTAAGTGGCTTTCAATGCAGCAGAATTGGCAAGACCAGAATAAGTAAAAATATCCTGGGCTATTCAGATCCACTGAGCCATGAAGACAAATGTGGTGCCACTTTGCTGACTTTTTTGATTATTATTTTTTAGTTTCTTTCAAAAGTTGTCTTCCTTCTTTGAAGAATATATGTTTATAAAATGCTTAATTGTTTAAGTAAGTAAAAACAAACAATAACTTTATCCCATACTTTCTTACCTAATTTAGCTATGAATGTATCATATGATTATATAATTTTTTTAACTCAAAGATATTTTTGTAATCATCCAGTACAAGCCCCTTATTTAACGGAAATGTACACTGAGGCTTGGAAAGAGAAAGGGACTTTCCCAAAGTCAAGCAGCCAGAACCATACAATCCTCACAATCCCACTCTTTTCTGATGCATCCTTTTCCTGACCATGTAGGCCCTTTAATTTCTTTCCTCTGTAGCTCTGCCATGCAGTTCTATATACCTAGAGCTCATCCTGTCTATGTCTTGGGCATGAAAATATCCTTTTAAAGTAAGTTTTCCTTACCTCCTCTTTTATTCCAGGAAGACATGAAAACACCTTCCTCTATATTCCCATATACCTTTGTTATCTAAACTTTAAGATCTAGGATAAATTCACTGATTTTTTGTTTTGTTTTGTTTTGTTTTAGGTACTGGGAGCCAGGGATTGAACCTGGGACCTCGTATGTAGGAAGCTGGCACTCAACCACTGTGCCACATCGGCTTCCCTAAGTTGGTCTTATCATTTGTTTTGCTTATTGTTTTGTTTTTGTTTTTCCAGGAGGCACTGGGAACCAAACCTGATATCTCCCGCATGGGAGGCAGGTGCTCAACAGCTTCAGCCACATCTGGTCTCGAAAGATTCACTTTTAATATTGTTATTAGTGTCCTTGTCTTAGCTATCTTTTTTACCTTCATTAGGCTGCAAGTCCCTGGAGGGCAGAAGGCTGTTTTACTAATTTTTCATATTCTCTTTTGTATCTTAAATATAGCAGCTTGATATGTGAAAACAATAAATAAATATGTTTTTTTCTTCTATTTTTTTTTTTGTTGTTGGTCAAATGACTCAAATTTTGTAAGTGGTATAGCCATATTTTAAAACAGGTCTCCTGGCTCTCAATGTAGCTTTCTTTCAACTATATTGCCTTGTTTGTCCACCCATATTTATACATTTTAAAATCAGTTTTCATTTAAAAGCAGAACATCGATCCTGTCCTAAGCTAAAATAATACACATACATGGGAAGAAAAGCAGTTAAGCATATATTTTTTTAATTCCACGTGTCTCAGTTTTCTAGGGTTGCCATGATAAAGTACCACAACCCGGATGGCTTAAAAAAACTAAAATGTGCTGTTTCACAGTTCTGGAGGCTAGAAGTCCGAAGTCAATATGTCAGAAGGGCCAGGCTCCCTAAGGAGTTTATAGAGAAGAATCAGTTGCATGCCTCTCTCCTGGATCCTGCCCATGGTGGGCAATCCTTGGTGCACCTTGGTTTGTGGCAGCAGACTCCAATCCCCACCTCTGTTGTCACGTGACTGTCTTCTCTTAAGGACACCAGTCATATTAGATTAGGATCCACCGTAATTCAGCTTGGCCTTAGTTTAACTTGTCATATCTTCAGAAACCCTATTTCCAAATAAATTCACATTCAAGGGACTGAGGGTGAAGACTTGAATGTATCTTTTTGGGAAACACAATTCATTGATATATATCTAGGTATTTTGCTGGACTCCTTATTGGGCAGAGACAACATTATGTTTTCAGTTCATATAGCTTTAAAATAATTCTTGGTATTTGGTAATAAAAATCATTCCACTTTGCTTTTCTTCAAAATCACCTTGACTATTAGTAGGCCTTTATGCTTCTATATAATTTTTGTCTTCTGTTTGTTAAATCCCAATTTTAAAAACCTGCTGTGATTATAATTGGAATTATACTGAATTTAAGCAATAACTTTGTGTGAATTAGCATTAAAATGACCGAGTCTTTCGAAGAATATGGAAAATCAAAAACTGGATCATCTGTGATGCCTCTAATTGATATTTCACATATTTCTCCATAGAATTTGTTCACATGTTAGATTTATTCCCTTAGATTCTATATTCTCTATTGTTACTATGAACATCACATTTTATATTGCATTATATAACTGTTTCTTTGCTTATATAAAGTGTGCAATTTATCTTTATGTTGATTTTACATCCATCAACATTGCAGATATCATTAATTAATTCTATAATTTTCTATTGGCTTTGCTTTTTTCTATGTTGGTTGTGGTAGAATGAATTTTGTACCTACCAATTCAAGATGTTCTTAGTCTTCATTTGCATCCCTGTGGGTGTGAACCCACTGTAAACAGGACCTTTTGCAAATGTTCTTTTTACTTAAGGTGTGGCCAACTGAAGCAAGGTGAGCCTCAATCCAGATTATTGGAGGCCTTCTAAAGAGAAGAAACTGGAAGCCAAGGTCAGGAAAAGTCACAGGGAGGAGCCGGAAGCTGAAAGTCCACAGTATCCAGAAGAGAAAGGATACGCTATCACCATGTGACCTGAAGCAGTTATAAAGCCTAGGAACACCACGGATGGCCTGCGTTCAGCAGCAGAATGTTACAGATGTTGAAGAGAAAACATTGCCAAGCTGATGCCTCGAGTTCACCTAACCTCAAATCTGAGAGTCAATAAATTCCCTTTGTTTAACCCAATCTATTGTATGGTATTTGCTGGAACAGCCAGGCAGACTAAAACAGTTTTCAATCAGGAAGTAGGGTACTGCTATTATAAATACCTGGAAATGTGTAAAAGGCTTTGGAATTGGTAATGGGTAGAGGCTGGCAGAATTTTGAGGTACTTCGTAGGAAATGGCTAGATTTCTCTGAGGGGACTGTTGGTAGAAAGATGGACTTTAAAGGTCCTTCCATTGGGGCTTTAGAAGAAATGATGAATGTCTTATTGGAGTCATATCACCTTCCTGGAATTGGACTTTCCCTCAACAATATCCGTTTTCAGTATCTTACACTTGAATGTAAGCAGTCAGTAAGCACTTAGTTTTTAGTAAGTAATGGGATATATCATAAAGTTGATTTCTATAGTTGTTTAACACATAGATATTTCTGTAGTTAAGCTACTTTTCACAATAAAGGTTTATTCTCTGGCACATTGATAAAAATTAAGGAAAGGATGCTATGCATAAAAAATTAGAGCAAGTGTTCTAGCTTTTTGTGATTGTGGTTAATATAATATTAATCACACATTTAAATACATGACAAGAATGGCAAATTGAAGGAACCATGGAATCCTGACATTAGATTGAATCTAATTTCTTTGTGTGACATTTACCAAGTGCCTGACATACACAAGTATCTCTTCTAAGTATTGTGGATTCACAATGAAGAAAAACACATTTTCTATATTATAAAGGAGGCAAAGGGGAAAGAAAAACATTACAATAAGTGTAGCAACTTCTGTAATAGCTCAATGTGTAGATTGCCACAAGGGCACTTAGTTTAGAAAAAGTTCCATCAAGGAGGCAGCAGCTGCTGGGCTTAAGGCTTGACTAGGAGGACTGTAGACAGACTAGATTCACAGCAGAAATAACTAGAAAATAGCAGATGTGAGGTTATGGAGATATGAAAAGTGTGTGTCAAGTGAAGAGAATCAAAAAAGCGTGGGTGGGAGGGAGAGGGACATGTAATTAGAAGGAGTTACAGGAAACAGGCAAAAGATGAGACTGAAGATAGGTTTCTCTTTATTTCAGAGGGAGTAACATGTTTAAGCCAATTCTAGCAAGACTGACTGAGATTCATAGGAGGGATGAATTGGAAAAAGAAACTGTGTAAAGAGATGAACATAAAGGAACTATGGTATTGGTAATTGACATGATACAGGGTAAGATTTGAAATGAATTTTGATGACATTTTTAATGTGGAAATTATTAAAGAGGATAGTAGTAAAAATGACATTGAAATCAAGCTCAAATAGGTCGCTTGATAGTGATGTCATAATTCAAAACATCAACATATTTGAGAGTACATGAGATAGAATAATATGAAGAAAGAGCTTAGAGTTCACCTAGGAGTAGTCCAACCTTTCTCTAAAAGCCTTAATCCATTCAGTGGACAAAGACCTTATTGAAGTTGAACAAGTATTGATGACTTAACAGATAACCTAAGCCTGGAAAATAGATATAGGCAATCTGATTTAAGTTCCACTTTGTGACTAAATGAAGAATTTGCAAACCAGCTGGAGGGACTTCAGTAAGTGTTTTAAAAGTGTTATGGAACTAATGACTACACAAAATTGATGTGTCGAATACAAGTGATACATTCCTTTAAGAATGATCAAAATCCACAAAGCCATTACAAAAATAACATTGACTACTGATTGTTGTATTTCATTTGTTAGGATATTTAAATTAATCTATTGCATTAATTAATTGGCATTCTTTCTGACATGTGGCCCTCATAACTGCATGTGGTTCTCAGTGTTTTAAAAGTATGTAGTAGTTCTTTAGTAAATATTTATTAAATGAATGATTGCATAACTGAATGAACCTAGTTGTCAAATATTTTCTGAAAATATAGTAAATTAAAAGTATATTGCGGCCTAGAAACATGGTTTCTCTTATAATGGAACCTACAGTTATGTTAGCTATTTTAACAATTTTCATGATCTTTTCAGTTAAAATTAAACTGGTAATCAACTAAAGCCTGGTAAAAGTGCCTTTAAAATTTCTGAATAAGGTTGTACTTCCAACCCTTGTTGCTCAAGAATTACTGCAGTTGAGGGCAGTGATGGAGAGATTGATTTCTTCTTTGAGAATTTCACCTGGGTTTAAAACTAGTGGATCTCAGAGTGTACATATTCCTCGTCCAGAATCAAATCCACCAAGATAATTTGATTCTACCTTAGATATAAAAGCTGGTGGTAATTCTCTCACACCTGCAGGGCTGAGTGTGCTCTAACTATTCAAGGCTCTTCAATAATTGGGGAGTTTGATGCCATGACAACCTGATAATGCTAATGCTAATGATGCCATGACAACCTGATAATGTACTGCCGTGAAATGCAGTACAAATAAAATATAAGCTTTGGCTGTTGAAGACCTGGCTTTGTTGGGGAAAAATAGACCATGGACAGTTTAACAAAAAAAGAATTTCAGAAAATGAATAAAAAGGTGATATGATAGACATTGATGCATATGGTATGGGGAAGCAATATATAGGATATCAGGCAAGTAGAATATGAGACAATAGAATGTATCTGTGTGGGGAATATATTTTTTATTTTAGCATAAGCAAGCTCCTTTTGAGTTAAAATCTGAGTGATATGGAGTCAGCCATGTGAACTTAACACTCTGGATAATAATATCTATGTTAGAAACTAGTTTTACAGATTAGTAAAAATACCATATGGGAGGTGAGTGTTGTGGTGGCTGGTCTGTATCAATGGCGGGGGTTATGCATGATGTTTGTATAAGGGGTAGTAATATTAGTAGCTAATGTTTAAAAATGGTAGCACTCAAAAGGCATATTTATTACTTGGAAAAGTAGTAGAGAGCAGAAGTTTATTTGGTATTATTTTTCAGAACTGTAATCCTGTTTTTCAGAGTGCTCTCTGCCTGTTTTAACTCTTACAAACATTTGCTGGACTTATAATAGAACCTGTTTTCCTGATCTAATAGGCTATAGATGTGATGACCATGTGCTGCCAAACCCTGGATTTGCCTGGCTCTGGTGAACAGGATTTATTTTAATGGAAATTGCTTTTATTTTGAAAGCCTAGCTCATTAGTGTCTGCAGCCATTTCCTGGGTTCTTTGTGGCAAACTTTCAATATAGAGTATCTCCTTTCCATCTGCTCTTCATTGCTTTGCTGTATGTACCAGGCCCTTTAGAGGTAAAGGCAGTCTAGGGTAGTAGAGAGAGAGAGCCCATGTTTGAGATTACTTGAATGTTCAATGAAAGTAAAATTTTTAGGAAAAAATTTTAAATTTTCCCCAAAGGGGGACTGCAAACTAAAGCAGTGTGCAGTAGTATCAAACTGCATGGGTTTGCACTGCACAGAGCACTTAAAAATTATGAAATTACATTTTTAAAAGCATATAAAGAAGTTTAATGTTAGGACAAGCAGAGGAATGTGAGTCTGGTTAATTGTAGCATTTTTCTTTTTTAATGTTTTTGGTATTCAGTTTTGGGGTCTGAACTGAATTATTCAGGACAAGAAAAGAGTCGCTAAGTTCTGCCCACAGTAGTCTTCATTGTAGCCCCAACAAAGCTCACCCTTTGCTTAAAATCCATGTGCATATATTCAAGAATACTGATTTTAAGGAATGCCAAATTATTAGTTTGTCTGTCATTCCCATGTTCCAGGGCTAAAGACCTAACTCTAGTGAATTAAAAGTAAACAATTCTCATCTCAGTGAAACCCAGATAGGGCAATATCTGCTTAGTTCTTGACAAAGGCAGTCTTGTTCATTATTGCTTATTCCTTGCTCCAAGAACAGTGTCTGGCATGTAAAAGGCAATCAGAATATGTAGTGTATTGTTACAGAGTAATGAGAAAGTAATTCAGAAGGAAATTTAGCTAACATAATGCCATGCAAGCAAAAAGAGAAAGGGTTTTAGTGTCTATTAATGCAAAAAAATTTCTTTGAAATGTTTAAATTCATTAGAAAAATATTATTTGAATCAATTCATTTTTGGAAATCCACAATTCCTGTCTTTGTATGTATGTATAATAAACATATGATGGAATAAAATTAATCTAAAACATGGAAGAAATAAAATTAATGATCCAAATATCATGAAAATAATTATAACATTTTCAAATTTGGAAAACATCTTTAAAATCCTCTGCCTACATCCTGGCCCTTCCTTCCTTCCACAGATATACATATTCTTTATTTTGTTGTTGTTTTTCATTTCTAATTTCCAAGTATGGTTACTTTTGCAGTTAGATCAGGAACAACTTACTCTTCAAAATACCTGGAGGGTATCTTGTGATGTTACCTTACTGTTGGGCCTGAGACAGTAGTTTCTGTCATTGGAATAAAAACTAACTTTTATTGTTCTGAGAGTTTAAGGCTAGGAAATAGATTATGGATAGAGAAAGTGGCAATCAGAAAATGAATAGTTTAATATACTTTGATTTTCCTTAGGTAGAAACAAATATTGATCATAAAATACATTTTCTGGCTAGCAGATCTGGTGTGGGAGTTGCTGTTGTCAATTTACATTTTAAATGTCATATAACACATCTATGTGGAGGAACCTTGAAAATATCATGTTGGATAATGTTGAGCTAAAAAGCACAAACATGAATATATAACACAGCTATGAAGATAAAAAAAAAAACACCAAACATAACTAAATTACATTTTTTACATGGGCGTTTATGTGCAGTAAATCAGAGAAAGCCTGGAACAAAGGTTAGGCACACAATTCATGTCTAGGTTTGTTAGTCTGGTACTTTCAATGGCATTTCTAAGCAGCCCATTATTCCACTACAAAGCAATGTACTGCAAGTGTTCTTTGCCTTTTGGATAACACGAGACTCCTTCCTGCAGATAAGAAATCATTGCAGGGATCTCTAACAATGGTAATTTCAGAATGTAGAGGTATATGCCATATTTCACAAGGGTGTGTGTGTGAGTATATGACAGTGGTCATGGTGGGGGAGAGGAAGAGACAAATTTTATTTCGTATGTAGCAATTTATATCCCAAAGTAAAGGATATTAATGATGATAATATAAAGGGCAGTTGCAAAAAGCCATAAAGTTATGGGCTGCTCTCCTGTGTTCCACTAAGCTTTGAATAAACATGCCACACTAATGAAGGATGTTTATGTGGGAGGGTATGGGAGGTGTGGGGAGTGGGGCATATGGGAATCCCTATATTTTTTGTGTACAATATATGTAATCTAAGTACCTTAAAACATTTTTTTTTTTTTAAATACAGTACTTACTAAGAACCTACTATGCTCAGATGCAGCTTGGTACTTTCATATGTGTGATCATTTAATCTTCACAATTCTGAAAACTAATTGATATAACTACCAGGAAAGATAAATTAGGACTCTTGAGCTTTTAACTTTCTCAATATCTGAACTGGTAGTGAAAGAGCAGTTTCTGGAATTCAGGTCTGCACAAAAGTTATGTCTCCCATTATTCCTGGGAATAATAAACTGGCTGTAATTTAATTCTCTAAGCAAAGTCCTGTCCATATTTTTGTTCTGTATGTATACAGCATTTGGACAGTAAAACATTTAATATAAATATATAACTAGTGGAGTAACTTCCACTGAAAGTATTTGCTTACATCATTGCAGTTTATTTTTCATTTATCCCTCAAGTGTATGCATTGCATATCCAAGTTACCATTAAGCATCTGGTAACTTTTATAAATATTCCTACTTGTGCTAGGAAATTATCCAGGAGAAGAATACATAGTCTTGGAGGTATAAAACTCATCTTCATCAACTCATCAGACAAAGGTGATGTAACCCAGCTTTAATAAATTCAGTAATATCCCTAGGATTGATATTACAGCTAGTAGTAACAAAGAAGCTGTAATTGTGTTGCATACAAGCACTGTGTTTTCCCTGCTCTCCTCCTCAGACTGTAAGTCCATGGAGGACAGAGACTATGTATTTTCTACTTTTTGACTCCAGTGCTTGGCATATTGCATGGGATATACTTGATGTTCAATAAATACTTAAGTGACTAAATTAATACTCCTTGAGAAGTTTTCCTTAGTTAACTTATTTGAGGGAAAGTGATATCACTGCATATACAGATAAAGATTGGCTTTATGAATTTGAATATTAAGATTGTGGGGGAAAAAAATCAGGTGTTAATTTAATTTCCCTCAGTTTATATTTTCTCAGTATTTAGTGTAGCATTTCTCAACTGCCACTTCCCTGCTAAAGAGGCAATATTTTATCAGGCTTTTGCCTGGTATTTTCTTTGCTCTTTATTTGAAGCAAGGGCAGTAACTCTTTTTTTCTCTCCATTTCCTCTTCCTCATGCCTGGACTCTATGAAGAAAAGATCTATCTGTTATTGTCCCAAAGTGTAAGAAGTATTGTGTAAAGCACTGGTTTCTCTTAGGCAATTATTAGAAGTCAGACAAGCCTAGGACTTGAAGTCCAGCTCCATCTCTCACTAGCTGCAAAGCCCTGAGAAAATTACTTTAAGCCTTGGTTTATTTTTGAGACAGGGTTTTTAAAACCCTAAAGATAATGCATGGAAGGAAAGGACCTTAGCACAAGGTTAACAAGAAATAATCAATATTATTATTAGCTAGTTCACTCAGTCAGGAGGATAAAATGTCAGTGAAAGATTCCCTTCTACTTTATTACTATTGCCAGCGATATATGCCTTAAAAATTACTTGCTACTAACATTGGTGGATCATTTTATACTGACATTTTTTCAAGTGCAGGTATTAAAGTTAAAATAAGATTGGTGGCTTAAGTTCAGACTATATTCTGGTGCAGATAATAAGATGAGAGGGTAAAAGATCACAATGAAGTTTCTACTGAGTGGGATTGTTGCAGTGCAGCTTATGCCATCTGCATAGGTAATCAACTGCAAACTGTTATATGGAGATGGGTAGTGACTGAGAGCTGTCTGTGTGGTGATACATTCTGTTTTAGAACAACTGGACTTCCACTCAACAAGCCGAACTAGTCGCAGCCACTGCTGAGTGTCCAATCAGCCAGTAGCAGAGAAAACATTTAGTCCTCAATATGTTACCATTACTTGATATAATAGGCTAGCTACCTGGTAGCAGATTGAGTACGTTGGGCCACTTCCATCATGAAAGGGGCATATTTTTGTTCTTACTGAAATACATGTTTACTATAGATATGGATTTTCCTTATGTGCATGCAATGCTTCTGCCAAAACTACCATCTGTGGACTTATAGAATGACTCATCCACCATGACGGTATCCCAAAAAACTTACTTCATAGGAATTCAAGTGCAGCTTATGGAATTCACTGGTCTTACCATGTTTCCCATCATCCTGAAGCAGTTGGACTGATAGAGCAATGGAATAGCTCAATTATGGTGCCAAGACTTTAGCACTACCTTGAAGGACTGAAACAGTGTTGTCCAAAAGACTGTATATGCTCTAACCAGCATCCAATCTATGGTGCTGTTTCTCCTATAGCCATGACTCATGCCCCAAGAATCAAGGGGGTAGAAGTGGGAGAGGTATCACTCACTATTATCTCTAGCAATCCTCTGGCAAAAGTTTTGCTTTCTGTCGCCCTGAACTTAAGTTCTGCTGGTCTAGAGGTCTTAGTTCCAAAGGGAGGAATACTTCCACCAGGAGATACAATGACGATTCCACTGAACTGGAAGACGGCCACCCAGCCACTTTGGGCTCTCCTGCCTCTCAATCAACAGGTGAAGAAGGGAGTTACTATAGTAACATGGGTGATTAATCCTGATTACCAAAAGGATATTGGACTACTACTACATAATAGAAGTGTATGTCTGAAATACAGGAGATCCTTCAGGGCATCTCTGTAATTAAAGTCAATGGAAAACTACAATAGCTCAATCCAGGCAGGTCTACTAATGACCCAGACCCCTCAGGAATGACGGCTTGCATCACTTCACCAGAGAAAGTAGCACAATCAGATAAGGTGCTTGCTGAGGTCAAAGGGAATATGGAGTGGATAGTGGATGAAAGTTGTTACAACTGCAAGCTACAACCATGTGACCAGTTGTAGAAATGAGGATGACTGTTACATTATATTATTTAAGTTCCAAGATATCAAATGTAAGAGAGAATGTTACCAAGGACTTGCATCCTTTTCTGGAATAATGCATTTTCTGTTGTATGCAGGGCAATTGTACCATGTTAGTTAAAAATATGACTATCCATGCCTTGTTTTGGAAATTATGTGTAGCTTGACAGGATGACTATGTGTGCCAAGTTACAAAGGGTAGACTGTGAAGACTAATCTCATATGTCAACTTGATTAGGTTATGGTGTTCAGCTGTTTGGTCAAGCACTGGCCTACTTGTTAATGTGAGGGTACTTTGAGATAGGATTTGGATCTATAATCAGTTGCTTGCATCTACAGTCAACAAAGAAAATTGCTCTCAGCAATGTAGGCAATTCCATGCAATCAGCTGGAAGTATTAAAAGACAGAACTGAGGATTTCAGAGGTCAGAAGAGGAGGAATTTAGACTCAACTTCAACACTGTTTTGTCAGAATTTCTAGCCAACCACCCTCCACTGGGGAATTTGGACTAAGGACTTTAGCATCACTTTTACTGGAATTTTCAGCTAGCTAGCGGCCAGCACTACAGGACTTCACTTGCCATCTCCCATGGTCACATGAACCAATTAATTATAATAAATGTATACATATATACACACACATATATATGCTTTGGGTTCTGTTACTCTGGAGAATTTGGACTAATAGAGATGTTTATCCTAAAGCCTTCTATTTTAGCAGATATCTCAGAATTCAACAATGCTTTTTGTGTTGCAGTCAGAATAATTTTCAGCTGATTCTCTCTTTCTTCTTTAGCATTTATCACCATATCTGCACCAGCTGTTCACAGTGGAGTGTCCCATACATCTGCCTTTGGCCCATCTGTTTCCACAGGCAGTGTTCATCTCATTACCTGCTGTGATTCAGGATCCTGCAGAAAAATGCCTTGGTGTGATTTATCTCCTTGGATGTCCCAGGTCTACTGCTACTGCCATCGTCTTTGCCTAATATTGTGGACAATATATGATGAAAGGGCACAGGAAGCAGAGATACCATCACAGTTACAGAAAGGTTCCACTTTTAGGACTGAAGGCTACGATTTATGCCTTCAATCACAATGGATATAACCTGCTTACTGAAACTTGAATTATGTTCCTAAACTTCTAGGAAAATGCTCCTTTCTACCTTGTTGGAAACCGTTGCATGATACTCATTATTGATACCTAGCCAAAAGCTAGTTAACTCTTCCTTTGTTGCAAATGTAATACAGATTTTGTTTATGTGGTAACAGACATCCCCTAGGCATTTGCTAGTAATTTTCCTGGAGGGGAGGTGAGCTCATTGAGATGAAAAATTTCCCTTCATGGTAAATATTAAACAAAAATGGAAAGCCATATATTTGGGATGCTGTCCTGTGAGATTTTAATACCTGGATCTATGATAAAAATCTTGAGTTCATTAAAAGAGATATTGCTAACCTTCCTCCACAGTTTGGAAAGATGGGATGTATGTGGGTCATTCATGATATTGGCAAGTGACTACACTAATTCTGAAGTTCCTATATCCTTATTTCCTATTAAATGATATAGCAAGTGTCTGCTTAATTAGACTTGTTTTAGGGGGAGATACTGTTTCTTGCAGCTGAAAGCATTTCACTGATATATATGGGATCTGGTTCACTCCTTGCCCCTTGGGGAGGGATGGGGGATGGCCTGTGGATTGATGGCAGGGAGTAGTCTAGGGAGACAGCTGGGTCAGGAGGAGGAGGAAATCTGAAGTCCTAAAGGAAAGAAAATGCCTAAGGGTAAATGTCACTTAAATCATAGAACTCTCAGAGTTTTAAACAATGCCCTACATAAAGTCCTAGGGGTGCACTTGAGGCTTGGAATGAGTGTCCAAACAATTTCAGAGACCCTCCAGAGAGAAGAGCAGAAGCAAGAGAACGAGTCAGGCAAGAAGGTTAAATAAATTCCATGAAAATTTAGGATGCCTAAGGCTGGTAGTAATTAGATTATTTTCTACTACCAAAAGAGTGAGTGAATCTGCCTTTAAAACACAGATTAAGAAAGATACATGGATTCTTTTTTTAAAATCTCAAATACCTTTCAATCCCTCATTGCTTAAGTCACGTACTACATACACCTTGTGTTTGATGGCTTGTAGACATCAGATAGCTCCAAATATATGATTTCTTGTTTTCTGTCCTAAAATTATCAGCTAAATCAACCTTCCTGTTTGGTAAGTGAGATGCCAAAATATACTTAGGATATTTTCACACACTGTGCTTTAAAAAGTCAATTAAAAAACCTTTACTGAGGGTCTTACATGAGCTTGACCTGTATTGGTTATCATCTTTCAGAGCTAACAATGCCATTTTACAAAAGGATTTTTATAAAATCTACACAAATGGAAAGCAAAGGACACTCTTTCCCTTAAGCTTTTAAATAATTTTGCACATTCAGATTCAGTAGTTGTTTTTCTAAGGTAATATGAAATAAATACCCTTTGTTTTCCCAGAAAGCATAGTCATCAATAAGGTTTTGGCTGGCCTTTCCAACGCAGAGTATAGAAATCTTCACCTAGAAATGAAACATTATTTATCTCTACATCATTTGTCAAGACCTCTTGGAATAACTGAATTTATGCAAAGACTTGTGCATCAGTTGAGGTTATCAGAGCAAGCAAGAGAACATCTCTGACTAATAAACACACAAAATTTATTTAAAGGTCATCAGGCTGCTTTCAAAATCTTTAGGAAGAAAAAAAATAAACTCTAGGAGGGACATAGATCCAAGGTGGGGACTGTTGCAGCAAAGGAACAGTTTTCTAAATTATGGTGTAGCACTGCCCTGGCATACCCACCACTGTTGTTGTCACTGGGCATGGATGCCAGAGCTCACACCATTGACATTGGACAGTGGTGCTGCTGCCTTCAGAATGGTCACCATTGCTGCTTCTGGAAACTGGCATAGCTGTGATTGCTGATGAAATATTCTGGGCAGTCCTCAATTCTTCACATCAATAGGACATTATTCAAAATCTTGGGTGAATATGTGCAACTAGAGTTATGTCATTATGTCAAGCCCATTTTGTCATTATGTCAATTAGAGCTATGCCAATTATGTCATTATGTCGATTGGAATTATTTCATTATGTCAAACCCATTATGTCATAATCCATTATTGTCAAAGTACCGTATTGCCAGAGAGCCAAAAGAGTATCTAACATTTTATGTTCTAACCGAGGAATCCAGGCTTTGTTTCATAAGGAGAAAGTGTCTTAAATGTAGAAAAGAGTTCAGATTCTGGATTGCCAAAAGAATGGCAAATATCCGCACAGCAGTCAGTTACCTTTTTTCCTTCCTTTTTTTTAAAACTTCACTATTGATTATTGGCTTCAAATATAATTTTCTGACTTTTGAGAAAAAAATAGCTTATCAATATTATATAACCAACTCTATTAATGACATAGCATATTCTGAAGGATGATTGACTTTTCAGTAAGTGCAGAATCATGAGTCCAGCCTATGGTAGACATTAAAACTCACACTATTTCCACTGTTGCCTTGTATATTCAAGGTCACACATTTAATAGGTTATAGTTTGTGATTATGAATAAAGCCTAGATATAGCATACAGCAAATGAGCAATAAGTCCATGTTGTGATTTCATTGACCAAAACCTGAAACCAGATGATCTAAGTGGGTCCTGGACCTATATACTTTTCCTCTAGACAATGTCCCAGCCTTCTTCCAACAGAAACCAAGCCAGATTTTCACATGAAACTGAAAATAATGGTTTGAATGGAATGAATAGCTTGATATTATAGAGTAACCTGTGCTTCTCAAGAGCTGGGACTAAAAGGGGGAAGTATGCTAAAGTAACAATGACATTCATAAAGGGATATCCCTGCAGTAAGATATGGAAATCCATAAGGCTAATTAGTGGTAGTGGGCTCTAAAGGAGACAGGTGGACTATATATTGATAGCCCATTTGTAAGAGCAGCCAGGGATTTCCTAAACCAATAAATTGATCAGAGAGGCTTTCTTGCCAGAGTTTCTGGGTATGGCATAGCATCCATATTCTTTCTTTGCTGATGTGAGGAAAATACTGTCTTCCTTCTCTCCCCTTTACATTATATTCACTGTACACAGCCAGCTACATAAGCTACAAGGATTGGTGTGGAGTGAAAATATAGGGCTTCTTGTTCAAAAAGCAGAAAACATATGCTGTTAGATACACTGAAAAATAAAATTCTTTCCTTTCTTCTGTGGTCTCCCTTGACTTGTCATGTTGTTTTTAAATTACTATTTAATCATGTTCTAAGTAAAGAGCACTGAAATTTT
Source organism: Tolypeutes matacus (assembly GCA_026826555.1). Lineage (NCBI taxonomy): Eukaryota > Metazoa > Chordata > Mammalia > Cingulata > Chlamyphoridae > Tolypeutes > Tolypeutes matacus. Next base: position 24,768,964 of record JAKSZT010007815.1, read on the forward strand.
AATTATTAGCAAGAATTTTACCATTTTTCTTTATGTTGTGCAATGTTCACTTTAGATGCAAATATAGGAGCATTTAATTCATATGCAGAATCATCAAAATTATGCAACTTGTATTTTGTAGCTTGCACATGAGTATGCATTTCCTTCTGCAAGTACAGTGGAAATGCTGCACGAAAGTAACTCGATTGCTTCCATTTCACCTCTTGATACATGCACATTCTGTCAATATTCTATCTTCACCTAACTGATGAGTAAGGGAAGACTGAAAATAAAAGGAACTATGGGTTGCCCTATTTTTCCTTTTTTCTTTCTATGTCATCATTTTCAGTATAATTGATTGAGTAATATAAGAAAATAAGATAGGCAAGAAAGGAAATGATAGGTGATCACCAAGGCTTTCTTTCTGAGTTTGAAGGAAAATCGGTGCATACTGACTAGACCTCTCAGGACTGTCAGCTCCCCCTTCTTACTTAGTCATGGTAGACGTTAACATACTTACATTGCATTGTCTTTGCATTTCAACCAACTTGTGGGTCTCCCCGTGTTCTGTGCTCTTGGGGCATCATGAACACCATATGCCAGAGGAAGCAGCAAAGAAGTGGGGAAAGGGGATCACACATATTGGACTTGCTTCCTCTGTCTATGTGCACTCTCGATTGTTCTATCAGACATCATTCACCACACACAAATTTTGCTTTAAGAATTTCAAGATGGTAACAGACTGAGTGTGGGGCCTTTGAGAGTGGGGCTCTGTGCAACTGCCAGGTTCCATATCCAGGAAGCCAGCTCTGACTCTTTTGTAGGCTCCCAATGCAGCACATTTTGTGTTCATGTACTAAAATAGTAGTCCTCTCTCTCTCTCTCTCTCTCTCTCTCTCCCCCCAACCCCTCTCTCTCCTTCTTCCTTTCCTACTTTTGACTCTGGCATAATAAGTTCTTGCACAAAGAAAGTAGCGGAAAGGAAATGAAGAAAAACCAGAAGAAAATAAAAATTACACGTTCTCTGGAGCAACACCAAATCACACCCTTTCTTCACATTAGCTCTAGTTTTAACCTAAGATTGTAGGGGCATGTAAGACTAAAACCATTTGTTATCATGGAATATCTCTTTGATATCCCTTACTAAGAGACCACCAGAAGGCTTATGAATCAGAACTCTATATATGCCATGACATTGCAGATTTGTAGAGGACACAGAGCTCACCTATCTGGTTACACCTTCCCATTCCCCTCTCCCAGGCCCATGGGCACAGTAAGGATTGTGAGTGAGTCACGTGTATACATTTTATGTGGCTGGTTATTGCCACTTATCATATCTCTCTGCCCAGATTTCACTTATGTCACAGACTGTTACTGCACAGTTTCCATTACTGGAAATGAATAGATCTTCTGAAATAGAAATATTCAGACTAGAAGAAAATTTTTAATTTCTAGTTCTATAATGCATTTTGGGATTTTGAAAAGACATATATGTGTACCATACTTCATATGATCAGTGCTCTTGCAAAGCTGCAAACAAATCCAAATTTTTATAAATCAGGTTTTAAGTTAATGAGAGAAATGTAATCCTTTTGTTACTGATTTCCTTTATAAAGTGAGAATAAGCATCTTCGAATGTATTGCTTTGACACTTGGATTAGTCAGCCAAAGAGGTGTTGATACAAAATACCAGAAATCTGTTGGCTTTTATAAAGGATATTGATTTGAGATAGAAGCTTACAGTTACTAGGCCATAAAGCATAAGTTTCTTCCCTCACCAAAAACTCTTGCCATGTGTTAGAGCAAGATGGTTGCCAACATCTGCCAAGAGTTCAGGCTTCCTGCGATCCTCTCTTCCCGGGACTTGTTTCTTTCTGGGCTCAACTGCTCTGCTCCTCTGTGTGCTTACTTTCTGGGCTCCAGCTCAAAACTCCAAACTTCCTTCTCTGCAGTGCAGTTTCTCTGTGTGTCCCTGCCCACCAAGGGGGTGGTGGTATAATGTCCTACTGACATGGCTCAATCAAAGCCTTATTCATTATTTAATCAAGTAAAAGTGAAACCTCTAAATCCAATGTAATCTAATATGCCCAGAGGGACAGACCAGTTTACAAACATAATCCAATATCTATTTTTGGATTTCATAAACAATACCAAACTGCCTCAACACTAATAATTTTAATTTATAGAAATCTTCCTCTACATACATTTTTTAAAAATAAGAAAAGCACAAAATTCATACCAAGTCTATATTCCAAACTAAGTTGAATATCTATCTAATCTATCTATCTATCTTTCTATCTATCCATGCATCCATCCATCCATCAACCTACAGCTATGAAAGTACAATTTGTTGAGCACTTAATAGGTGCCAGCCACTATTTTTTGTATAGATGATCTATTAAATCCTTTCAAAAACCTCTAGAGTGGATATTGTTATTTCCCCTTTAGATAAGATCAAACAGCTTAGATGGTTTAAGGAATTTGTGTAAAGTCATGGAAGTAAGTGGCAGCACCACTATCCTGCCCAGCTCACTTTAATTCCAAGCCTAAAGTCTCATGCTATACTACACTGATTTATTGTTGTAGTTCTGTAAAAAGGTCTAATGTATTTCACATCTCCTTATGTATATTGAGTGAGTCATCCTAATAGAGAACTGAGCATTATTCATAAACATTTCAGCATCACACATGTGTAATTATGATATTACTAAATGAAGCAGAAATAAAAGGTACCTTGTAAAGGAAAATGCTTCTACTGACAAACCTTTATTTTTTCCTGGTAAATATCATAGATCAAAAAATGTGCAGATAAAATCTGGACATCTATTTCAGAGAATCATTGTGCATATCTAAAACTGTGTGTGCATTTGAAGGTGAATATTTGAAACTATCAACAGAAGGCTTCAGTTTGACAGCAGAGCTTGGAACTGCTTGACTGAAGGCAGGTCTAGATGCCAATCTTTGCTCAAGAATGACATTGTTTTTGGACAGCATCATTCTTTTTTTTTTTTGCTTTCATTTCCTAGGCAATGTAGACTTCTTTGTAAATCTGTGATATTTTTCCCTTCCCAGTCTAACCATATATATATATATATATATATATATATATATATATATATATATATACACATACACAGATTTTTAAAATCCAAATCCTGCAATTAGAATTTCAAATTTCATTTTGAAATCCCACACATCAATCTCATGTTTTTATTTGTACCAAGTAACAGGCATTCTAACTGAAGAACACAGAAGGAGGTTTTGTATTTTATTACTGTGTTTTATGGTTTTTGTGTGGAGACATTTTTATATTACATTTTTAAATTAGTTGTAGGAATAATAAATGCTGTTAACATTGTTTTGGGGTGGGTTGGTTCCTAGCAATGAAGTGCAGACACCTCTAATATCCAAATACTTCGTGACACATAATTACAATGGTGGCAGTAGTGATGATGGTGGTGCTGGGAATATATGTGTGGTATTTGTGTGTGTAGAAGATGAATGTCCACATTTTCAATTCCTAAGATGTATTTTCTTCAAAATTGTTGCCCATTGAATTTATGACCTAAATAAAATCCAGTCTAACCTCTATACAAGCCCTCATATTTTATTATGTTAGTTTTTAACTATCCTTGATTTGATTCTGAAATGACACATGTTATAAATAGAGTGTTGATTTATTAAAAGGCTTTTATTTTAGGGAAAAATGAACATTACCATTGAAAATGTCATCTAGATTTTGTAAATATTACAATGTGGGAAAAATAATTATCTTTGGATCAAAGAAATTCAATATGCTTTGTGTCTACTTATATAGTGAATTCCTGGAGGGTAGGAAATGATCATTTTAATTTCCTTTCATTACATTCCAATAGTGAAAAGTTAGACAAATCATTATTAATGAATGGTATATGTTCTGATTCTTTTTTTAAAAAGCAGGTGATTTTTCATTTGTTTTGTTTGTTTTTGAAGAATGATTTTTTTTTTTTGGTTCATGAGCTTGTAGAGCTCAAGGCTTGTGTACCAGGAAAAGACTGCATGAATCCACCTAAATAGCTGCATACTAGAGGCTCAGGCCTGTCTTGCTGTTGTACTCTTTGGGAGCACAGCATCGGGAGGAAAGCTGTTCTTAACTCATATCTCAAATAACCATTGTAGCTGGAGCAGGCACTTGCATCTGTGGCAGTGGCAGAGCCCAGAGCATGGTACTCAGTTCTAACCATGGACTTCAGCTATGTGTGCAGGAATGAAAAAAGGATACCTTGGAATGTCTTGGTATCAGTTGTGTCTATCAGCCTTTGGCTTTGACATCTGCCATAATCTGTGTAGCATAGTGGCTAGTCCTGGAGCAAACAAATTCAGGCAGCAGTAGCAGTATTAAAATTGTCTGGCATCAAGGAGCATATTTATATTCTGAATCCAGACTTGTCCTTTGGACATGAATAAGCACTTGTCTTGGACATATCTGAGGAAAGATGCATTAGGTGGAAGACTAAAGAGATTGAAATGATGTGTCTATAAGCCAAGGAACACTAAGGATTACAAACAACCATCAGAAGCTGGGAAGAGGCAAGAAATGATTTTTTTTCCCCCTAGAGCATTCAGAGGAAGCATGGCCTTGTGGACAACTTGATTTTGAACTTCTAGCCTCCCAAAATTAGAGATAATAAATCTCTATTATTCTAAGCTACCAGTTTGTGGTACTTTGTTATGGCAACCCCAGGAAACTAATAGAGTATTTAATTCTCAAAACAATCTTATGAGATATATGTAGTACTATTATTATATCACTTTACAGATAATGAAGCTTTAAAGAAGTTAAATAACTTGCCCAATATTGAACGCTAAATTGGTAGCTTTGAACTCAGTTTCTTCTGACTCTAAGTTCTGACTTTTTAACCACTATGTTTAATTGCTGCCCTACAATCATTGTTCTCTTTCCCAAGGGAGATGGCGGAAGAGAGGACTTAAACTGGCTTGTTTCTACTGTCAATCACTCAGTGCTATTTTGCAAGCATTGCCTTCTGAACTTTTACCTTGGAGTGCCACAAGGGGACATCCTTAGAACTCTCAGATGGATCTAATACAATTAACAGAGGGAAGAAATCCAGGGTTTTCTTCCTAGACCAGTGGATCTCAAGGTGAAGAACCAGCAACACTTGCCTCACCTGGAAACTTGTTAAACATGCCAATTCTTGGGTCCCTCACCAGAATCAGAACTCTGGGGTTGGAGCCCAGTAATTTGTGCTTTAGCATGCTTTCTAGTTGATTCTGATGCATGCCAAAGTTTTAGAACCAGTGCCCTACTGATTTTCTTATAGTAATTTTTTTTTTCTTTATTCAGGAATATTAGTTAGTTTTTCTTTAATTTTCATACTTTGAGAGTCAGTATTTAAGAATAGGTTATCATTTTGAAACTGAGGGTCAAGATCTATTAGTGAATCATCAAACCAATTTAATGGACCAAAAGAAAGAATATAGAAGAGAATGCCAAAGTACATTATACATAGTAAGAGAAAAGATGTCTTTGTAAAAGTAAGTGTCAGGTGGGTCATGATGCAAAATTTATATCTTGTTATGGATCATGGTCCAAAAGACAGAGCATGGTTTAAAAGCTACTATGATATCCACTCCAGAACGACATACAGCATTGATATGGCATTGCTCACCCTGAGAATGGTGAGGAGAACAGCCAGGGAGTGGTCATCTTAGTAAAAAAAAAGAGTACAGAAAAGAAATTTTGTCATGGAATACAGTACTATAATAAGGAGAGTGCACTGCTTGAGAAAAACAAAACAAACATGCAGTCAAACAAAAAACCTCAAGCATTCTATAGTCTGGAGAGAAATTCTTTGTTAGGAGCTAGTTTCTCTTTGACCTTGAGGGAAATATTCTTCCCAACTGCTCTAATTGGGGATTACTAAGTAAACCTCTGATAAAAACTCTGCCTACCTAATTGTCTTCCTGCTGGGAAGGGATGTCCTGCATCAGAGTGTCAGACATTCCCCTCATTAAAAAGGAACACTTACCATTATAAATATAACATATGGAATCCTGCCTCGTTTGTCTCTCTAATTTGAGTTCAGTTTGGAAAAATGTGCTACCAGTAGATAATTGCATCTGGAGAATAAGAACATCACAGAGTCTAGGAAGAAGAGGTTCATTTAGCTCTTAGTTCCCAGAGATCAGCAGAGAGTCTGCTCTTCAGACTGGCTTTTCTTCTTCTTCAGCCATGACAGCCCTGGGCTGTAAGGACACTGAGCTAAATGCTACAAGACAGGCCACATGATGCAAGTTTAGGCATGCTTGTTAGGAGGAAGCTAACAGAGCAGAAGAAAAGTATTTCATACAAACATGTTTTTCAGTAAAATATCACAAGTCAGAGACAGAAATATCATGGAATCCCACTTACTTTCCAAGAGTATCTAGCAGCCCCCATTCCAGGATAGAATAAACTCAGTTCATCCTGACAAATCTTCTCAAATCAATACAAATGATGTTCAACAACACAATCCCTAGCAGCATGCTTTGCTTCTTATAGGTGGCATATATGACATTTGGACAAGAGTCATATTACTAAATACTGTTTCCAATACTTACAAATGGGTGAGAATAGGAGAAAAAGTCACTTGACATTTTAACCCTCAATTTCTGTTTCTACAAAAATGCAGTAAGGGGAAGGAAGAGAGATTGGGAATAATAATGTACAACATTATAGAATTTTTGTAGGGATTGAATGAGCTGTATGCAAAGCATTAAAAGCAATTGTTATATCATAAGTTCTTAATAAATGATACTTACCACTATTATTTCAGTTTATATTCAATGCAATGAGAACTTAACCATAGCTGTAAACTCCTCTGGCCCTGAACTCTTTCACTCACACATTTTATTGAAACCTACCATGAGCCAACCCTAGGTACTAGGGTACAAGAATGAACAAAACACGTGTCCTATTTTTCAAGAACTCCCATTATATCAAAGGAGAAAGACATGCAAACCAAGAGGAGTAATCAGTATGATAGAAACTCTAATTTGCCAGGTAAAAACACTATGGAAACACAGACAGAAGGCTTTAAACAAAGCTCCAGAAAACAGTGGCATCTTGGTCCACTTCTATGTACACACATGGATTACAAGATATACAATTAAAGCCCTGGACAAATAAAATGGAAATGTGGACCATAAGTTTTCTGCTTGCATTTTTTTTCTCCTCATCTAGTTATTTCTTATCTTTTGCAGCAGCTGTCCATGATTCCTGAGAAAGGGGTCAGGCTTTTGAAGAATCTAATATTTATTCAAAATTTACAGCAGGGGTTATAAAGATGTAGTACATGGAACCATAAGTATCCTTGAGAATCTTTTACCATGTCTGGAGGTCAAAACTATTACCTTAGTAAAACTAAGAAGCTATTGATCTTTGGCTGGCCACTGGTAATATGAAAACAATGATGGGTAAACTGCTGGTGCCACAGCATGAATCATGACAGTGGTAACAAATTCTACAAATAGTCAAGACATTCTTTACATAAGAAGCAGTAAAATATACTAATTTTATTGAATCTTGAATATTTATAATATTTGTACAATAGAATGGGTAGTGGGCATAAAGCAAGTCCACTACAAGCCACAGTTTAATGGTTATCTCAAGGAAAACCTCTTAGTTGCTTGCTTGATTTGTAAGATAGACTAGCCACTTTTTCATGAAACACCACTTGTATTTGAAAGAACAATTAACAGATAAACTAGACTTTTTCTCAAAATCACATGAAGTAAGCCTGTCACTCCTAAGTGTAGGACAAACTCTTAACAGTGATTGTGTAAGATAAAGTTGAAACAAAGGTTTGAGGTCAAATCACAGAAGGCCTTACATGTCAAACTAAGGATGCTAGGCGATATTCACTAGCAGTAAAATATTTTGAGTGGGGGAGATAAATAATCAACTTGTTGCTTTAAAATAACGTTAATTTAGAAGACAACTAGCAAGATGGCGGCAGAGCAAAGAGCTCCTAGAATCAGCTCTTGCTACAGGGCAGTTGGTGATCACCCAGAGTTATCTAGAGCACTTGTTTGGGGCCTCCAGGAGACCAGAAATGCATCCTGCAACATCCTTGAAAGAATGGGAGGAAGAAACTACTCATTTGCAGAGAAGATTCATAAGTAGAGCACTCCACGCCATGGAGGCCAGTGCCTATCCTCCACTGGGGGCACAAGCCACCTCGGGAGCTGTTCTGCAGCTGGAATTGGAAGCTTCACTTCCCAAAAACAGGGAAGGAAGAGAAGGTTGGGTACCATCTTCAGCTACTGATTAGTAAATTCGGCAGGCTAAAGTATAATCCTAAGAACAGCTAAAGTTTGAATATGTCCAAGTAAGAAAAAGGCTGGTAACCACCATCTTAACTCTGAGCCTGACATGAGGGGAAATGTGGCTGACTGAAAATTACAGTGCTGGTAGGGACCGGCTTCTTTCCATCTAGATCAGACTGCCGCTCTAGCCTAAGCCCCAGGCCCACCTTGGGCAGGGAGGAAGTTGCAGGGAGCTGTGCCAGCCTCTCCAGGAAATTACAGACCACGCCTGTGGAGGCTGGTGATCATCTTACTTTGGCAGCGCAAGCCACCCCAGGAGCTATTCTGTGGCAAGAATTGGAAGCTTCATTTCCCCAAAACAGGGGAGGAAAAGACGGTTGGACACCAACTTCAGCTACTGATTAGTAAATTTGGCTGGCTAAAGTATAACCTTAAGAACAGCTAAAGTTTGATCCTTTCCAAGTCAGATAGGAGGCCAGTAGCCGCAATTTTGACTCCACCCCCAGCATGAGGGGAAGCCAGGCTGACTGAAAATCACAGTGATGGTAGAGACCAGTTTCTTTCACCTAGACTGGCCTGCAGCCCTAGCCTAAGCATCAGCCCCACCTCTAGCAGGGAGGAAGCTGACGGGCCCTGCACCTGCCTATCCAGGTAACTGCAGGTACATTTAGCTGGCACAGACTGAATAATCAGAAGTCTGCCAGGGAAGCTGTGGTCATCTTGGACCTACATTGCATAGATTGCTGCCCATACCCACAGCTCCATTCCAGCCCAGGCAGGGGAGAAAGGGGCATGAAGCTTCATCAGTCTCTCTGGGCAACTACAGTCTAGGCCTGCATGAGTTGGATTATTTCACACAACTGTGGCTCTGTCCTTACCCCTGGCAAAGAAGAAAGTTGGGAGAAGCTTCATCAGTCTTTGAGGCAACGAGGGCAGCTTGAGCCTCTACAGCTTATAGCACCACTACACCCTTGGCTCCTACTACACAACCAGCAAGAGAGAAAGGGCAGGAATCCCTAAACTAAAGACAAAAACTGCACCCAGAATAAATACTCTAGTAAGCCAGATGCCAAGACACCAACAAAAAATTACAGTCCATGACAAGAAACAGGAAGATATGGCCCAGTTAAAGGAAAAAGATAAGCCTCCAGATGACATAAAGGAGTTGAGACAACTAATCATAGATGTTCAAACAAATCTCCTTAATAAATTCAATGATATGGCTAAAGGAATTAAGGATATTAAGAAGACATTAGATGAGCACAAAGAAGAATTTGATAGCAAACATAGAAAAATAGCAGATCTTATGGGAATGAATGGTGCAATAAATGAAATACCCTGGAATCATATAATAGCAGATTTGAAGAGGCAGAAGAAAGGATTGGTGAGCTTGAAGAAATAGCCTCTGAAATATAAACATACAAAAGAACAGATGAAGAAAAGATTGGAAAAACTTGAATAAGTTCTCAGGGAACTAAACGACAGCAAGAGACGTGCAAACATAGGTGTCATGGGTGACCCAGCAGGAGAAGAGAAGGGAAAAAGGTCAGATGGAATATTTGAATAAATAATGGTAAAAAATTTCCCAACCCTATTGAAAGGCACAGATATCCATGTCCAAGAAGCATGACATACTCCCATCTGAAAAGATTCGAATAGACCAACTTTGAGACACATACTAATCAGAATGTCAAATGCCAAAGACAAAGAGAGAATTCTGACAGCAGCAGAAGAAAAGCAATGCATAACATATAAGAGATACCCTGTAAGATTAAATGCTGATTTCTCACCAGAAACCATGGAGAAAAGAAGACAGTGGTGTGATATAGTTAAGATACTGTAAGAGAAAAACTTCCAGCCAAGAATCTTATATCCAGCAAGATTGTCTTTCAAAAATAAGCATGAGTTTAGAATATTCACAGATAAACAGAAACTGAGAGAGTTTGTAATCAAGACACCTGCTTTGCAGGAAATACTAAAGGGTGTGCTACAGCCTGAAAAGGAAACACAGGATAGGGAGGTCTGGAAGAGAGTCTAGAAATGAAGATTATATGAATAAAGCAACTAAAAGTGTCAGAAGAGTGGTAAAAATAAAATATGACAGATAAAACCCAAATATTCAGGAATAAACTTAACCAATGATGTAAAGCACTTGTATTCAGAAAACTACAACTCATTATTAAAAGAAATTTTAAAAAGACCTAAATAATTGGAAGAATATTCCATGCTCACAGATTGAAAGTATAAATATCATTAAGATGTCAATTTTACTCTAATTGATATACAGATTCAATGCAATCCCGATAAAAATTCTACCAGCATTTTTTAAATAAATGGAAAACATGATTATCAAATTTATTTGGGAGTGTAAGGGGTCCTGAGTAGCCAGAAACATCTTTAAAAGGAAAAGCAAAGTTGGAGGACGCTCATTTCCGGACTTTAAGTCATTTTACCTAGCTACAGGGGTGAAAACAGCATGGTACTGGCATAAAGACAGACACATAGACCAATAGAACCAAACTTATGGTTAAAAAACAGACCATTATATCTATGGTCAAGTGATTTTTGACTAGCCTGTCAAACCCACCCAGCTCAAACAAAACAGTCCATTTAACAAATGGTGCTGAGAAAACTGGATATCCATAGCAAGAGAAGGAAAGAGGGCCCCTATTTCATACCTTATGCAAAAATTAACTCAAAATCAATCAAAAACCTAAATATAAAATCAAGAAATATAAAGCTTCTAGAAGAAAATGTAGGAAAATATCTTCAAGACCTGGTGGTAGGTGGTGGATTCTTAAAGAAGATAAGAGGAGGACTGAGATGGACTACCGATATTTAATGTAAGTAGAAGTTTTACTTAGCTTTACTGTAAAAGTGTGGAAATGTAGAGTTGATGGTAACACATTATAGTAAGTAACAGCTGCTTTATAATGGGGATGGTAGTCTAGGGATGTAAATGCCAATTGACAGAAAGCTAGAGAATAATCTAGGGACTGAATAACACAGTAAACCCAGAGGTGGATGGGAATTGTGGTTGGTGGTACTGATGCAAGATTGTCCTTTGTGAGCTAGAGCAGATGTACACCAATATTGCAGGGTGGTGGGAATGTGGAGAAGCATGGGAAAAATACAACTGTAGTGACCTATGGAGTGTGGTTACCAGTAATAATGTAATATTCTTGCATCAATGCCAAAGATGTACTGTGTTGATAATGGGGGAATATGGAAAATGTGTGCCAAATGTACCCTGTGGACCTCGTAATAATTGAATGATATTATCTCATGATCTGTAACAAATGCTTTACCATGGTGTGGTGTGTTGATACATGGGTGTTGTTTGGGAATTCTGCACAAGTGCATGGCTGTTTTGTAAGTTTACAACTTCTGTCATAAAAATATATTTAAAAAATAATAATAGGGTGGGTTGGGGGAAAATACACCAAATGTAAGATAAGGACTATAATTAGTAGTAAGATTTTTACAATATTCTTTCATAATTTGTAACAAATGTCTCACAACAATGCAAGGTGTTGGTGGAAGGTTGATGTATGGGACCCCTGTATGATGTTATGAATGTTTGCTTTGTAAGTTCACAACTTTTACTATACAATTATTATTTATGTATGTTCATGTATAAATGATTAAAAAATGTTAATTTACTGAATACAGTAATAGGTAGGAAAATTGGACATTGGGTCAAAATTAGAAGGCTGCTGCACTGATCCAGTTCAGGTTTGTATGGGCTTGGAGGAGATGTAGTGAGTATATGGTAGGGTAAAGGTGTAATCTGTCTTAATACCCGGGTTTGCCACAGGGGATGTTCATTGTTTATCTTTGAATTTACACAAAAAAATAATCAACGCCTGCAAGTCAAAGCATTCGTGTGTATGTGTGGGGGTGTGTTACTGCAACCTTTGGTTGGGCATGAGATGAAGGGAAAGGTATATATTTGATACAAACAGTGACACACAGACACACAAAAACACAATTATTCTGATGCTTGTCAGTAAACCAGTGACTCACTCAAATTTAAGGTTTTATTTTCAAAGGAATTATACATGATATAATTATCTACAAAGGAGAGGACAATGACCCTGAGTTTATAACAATAGAGCTGTTATCACCCCCAGTTCTAAAAGGGGGAGTGGTGGAGGTGGTTTTTAAATGACCCAGGAAGGAGAAAGTTATGTAAAGTAGATTAGTGAGCTTGAAACAAAGGAAGGGGGCAGGGCTGGAGGAGCAGGAATCCTACTTCTTTCTTCCTTTCAATCTTTTTGGGGCATCCTCATTTGTTAAACTTGGCCGGGACCCAGAGGACACTGATCTATTGAGAATCACAGAATCTGACCAGAGAAGCCTGCACATTTTTATATAGGTTGAGTGCATTTCTTTTTCCACATATTAACTTGACTAATTTATGGTGAGTCTATCTGTATAGTGACTGCACTGAATCCTAATCATGAGGATTAGACTGGGTAATTTAAATATAGTTCCAAGAGTATCCAACCACATAATAACTCTTTCTAGAAAAAAACCAATGTTTTAGTCCCAATATCACTCAGATGGGAATGCATGTGTGTGTGTGTGTGTGTGTATTTGAGTTGGAGATAAAGGTGTTACTTAAGGGAGCCACTGTTTTAGAAGTCATATCAATTACAATAAATTTGATTTCATTGTCATGGAAGCTTTTGACTTTGTCCAGTACATTATAAGAGAAATAAAATATTTGGCACTGCACCTATATTTGAGGTTGTTAGAGGCAACTTGGCATCATGCATGCTTGATGTAGTTGTAAAATGTGTCCCTGAAACCACAGCCTGGGGCCATTCATGGAAAGAGTCTGCATCAAGGACTTTCAATTCTGCCTCCCAGTCCCGAATTCCAGCTGCCAGGTAATTTGGACTTAGTTTCTTACTTCAGTCCCTGGAGCACATGGCAATGCTGGCTAAAATGATAGCAGAATAACGAGCCAGATACAGTTTCAGAATCCTTTAACTACAGAGGAACCAAACAGTCAGGGAAGTATATAAACGAGGCAGCAAGGCCTTGGGGACAGTTAATGCTGCTTACACTCTCTTCTCAGCCCCATGAGTAGTTTGCCAGTTTTTGTACCCAGAAACTTCATGTTCTCACTGCTGAAAATTTTCTTTGGCTTCTGAGGCCACTGCCTTGGATTTCACATCTCCGTGACCATCCTTTCACTAGACCGTGCTATGAATGTGATGGATCTGAGATTTCGAACTTGGCAGTGACTAAGGGGGAAAGTCTAGGATAGCCTAATATAATGCTTCCCAGATTTTAGCCTTTGTAGTTTTCACTTTATCAAAGTACCACCAGTACGTTAATTTTGTAGTTTTTACTTTTTAAAAGTACTATTATTTACTTAGTATTTTTAGGAGTCATTTTCCACTTCTATATCCTCAAATCTCACTTTACAGAGTTTGGTAACAGGGTTCACTTTAATTTTTCACTCACTTTTTCGAATGCTAGAACAGAGTTTGGATGAAGTAGCTAATACAGCACCTAACTCTTTTTATTTAGCTATCTAGGATTTCATGAACTAGTTTGTATTTTGTCATCTATGCTCTTAACTGCATATTATTATGGGCAGATTTCTTAAAAATATTATTCTGGCTAATTTGATTGAAAATTACAATTTTGCATGCTGGCTTCTTCCAGTAAGGAGCATAACCCTCTGGTTACCCTGATCTTAGCCCAATGAGACTTGTGTGGGAATTCTAACCTACAAACTGTGAAGTAATAAATTTGTGTTTTTTTAAAGGACTGAAGTTGTGGTAATTTGTTAGAGCAACAGTAGAAAACTGCATACATGCAAATGCAATTTACATGCTCACAGTCATTATGTCCCTGGAATATCTGATTTTGAAATCAGTAACACTTCCCTCCATGTCTTGGGAGACATTATAATTATGAATGACGATGTTGTATTATTTTCTGTTGATATTCCATAATTTACTATGCCATTCGCTTTTACTAGGTATTTTCACAGTTTCATATTTGTATGTTTGCTTAAATATCTATATAGTTTGTTGTACTGAAGACAAGTTTATAGTAAATCTTGAACATACACACGTTAGAAGACCAATAAGTATATATGCCCTTATGGCTGTTGCTAAGTATATTGTCATGCTCTTTCTGAATGGATTATATCCATTTAAACAGTGCTTTGTATGAATTCCACGATTTTTGATTTGTTAAAAGTATACAAAAATTATCTTGTTTCCATATGTAATCTGAGAGTCTGGCTCACTGTCAGTATACGAGGAAGCCCACTCCTCCTCAAAAATGTTCACGTTTGACTCTGAATATTAGCATCTGAGTTTCAGTTTTCTTTGTTCAATATTTAATTTTAGGAAAAAATTGAGTAACAGGTGTTTGAAGCAGTTATTCTTTAAAGAATATCAGTTCATAAATTAAAAACATAGAGGTTATGTACAAAACCTACTTTCAATTCTGTAATCCTGATGTCAGTGTCTAAACAACCCCAAGCAGCTTTTGATGACCTCACTTGGTGCACTGATATGGGAAACCATGAAAAAGTTGTTAACTTTGCTGAATATGATTACATACAATTATTTAAATCAGTGGGCCCAGTTCCAGGGATAACTCTAACCTATAACCTGGACTGTTCCTGTACAACAGAGCCCATATGATTAAATGCTAATATCACATATCTTAAACATTTTTAACTATCAAAACATGGCCATTACAATAGCATAAATAATACCTTGAAGAGAAAGACTATGTCTTGCTTATTATTTAATCCCCAGTATCCAGCATCATAGATTCTCAGAGTCATTTGTCAAATGCTCATATAGAATAGTTGTTCACATATTTTTTGAATGATGTAGATATAAAAAAGATATTATTATTTATACATATACCACCGTGCATGAATTAGTCAAATACCAAAGAGAAGCTAATCAGTGACAGCAAAGGCAAAAGATTTGCAAGCTCTTGAAATATGTTGCTTTGTACATCTATTTCCAATTTTTTTCAATTTTGTTCTTTATAAATATCCTTTTCAAGCATGTCATAATTTTCCCCATCTATTTTTAGTAGTATTTATTTATTTATAAAATATATTTTTATTATAGAGGTTTTGAAATTACAAAACAATCATGCACATATGTGGAATTCCCATACAACACCCCATTCACCAACACACCACACCTTTGTGGAACATTTGTTACAGATTATGAGATACTGCCATCAGACTTTTAACACTAACTATGGTCATATTTTTTCCATAACCCCCTGTTATGAACACAGAACATCTCTGGCATTGATGCAAGAGTATTACAGTATTGCTGTTAACTATAGTCCATAGGTTGCATTAATTGTATTTTCCCCATGCTTCCGCACATTCCCACCACCTTGCAACAGGGACGTACATCCATTCTCGTTCACAGAAGGACATTCTTGCATTTGTACTATTAACCACAATTCTCATCCACCTCTGGGTTCACTGTGTTATTCAGTCTGTAGGTTATACTCTAGCTTTCTTTCAATTGACATTTACGTCTCTAGACTACCTTTTTCAGCCACAATCCCATTTATAAACCAGCTGTTACTCACTATAATATGTAATCATCAACTCTATCTATTTCCACCCTTTTACAGTCAACTTAAATAAAACTTCTACATACATTAAGCATCAGTACTCCTTCACAGCCAACTTCTTGTCTCCTTAATAACCTATACTCTAGGTTTTCACTCCATGCCTTTATTCTTTATATTTAGTTCATAATAGGGAGATAATACAATATTTGTCCTTTTGTATCTGGCTTATATCACTTAGCATAATGTCTTCTGGATTCATCCATGCTATCAAATGTGTCCCAATTTCATTTCCTCTTACTGCAGTATAGTATTCCATCATATGTATATATCACATTTTGTTTAACCATTCATTGGTTACATGTCCTAATTTTAATCTTATTTATTTCCCTCTTTAGAGTCAGATTCAGTACTGAAAACCTTAAATGATTTTTTGGCAAAAGAGATGGAAAAACCTCTTAAATATTCTTTTCTCCTCCAGAATATAAATAGAACTTTTAAATGTTGCCATCCTTGCATGCTTATGCTACCACAAAGGCAAGAATTCTCAAAAAAGCCTGTTTGGGACCCTTAACACAAACTTCCCCAGATCCTTTAATTAGCATTTAAGCATATAATTTTAAGTTTGTTGCCATGATATTAAAGAGTTCCCAAATTAATTGATTCTGTAAAGGCAAAAAGTTAGTCAAACTGTTAAATCCAGCAAATCAAGCATTTGTTGAAATTTTTCACTTTACAAACATTTCTGGCATTGTGTAATCACAGCTTACACCGTAATAATACAATACAAATAAGAATGCTTTCAGAAATCTTTGCTAAAATTCTACAACCATCTGTTTTCATAAATGAGTACTAGAACACAGTTTTCTAGTGTAGATTAGTCAGCCAGTGTTTTTTTTTTTTTTTCTTCTTCTTCATTTTTGAAGAGGTTTTAGATTACATAAAAGTTAAATTGAAAATATAAGGGATTCCTATATGCCCCACAACCTCTCCCCTCATACTTTTCCTCATTAAAATCTTTCATTAGTGTGATACATTTGTTACAATTGATGAACAAATATTGAAACATTCCTACTAGCCATCATCTATAGTCTACATTATGGTTTACACTTTGCACCAAACAATTTTTTAGATTTTGACAAAATATACAGTGGCCTGTATCTGTCATTGCAATATCATGCAGAACAATTCCAATGTTCCCCAAACGCCCCACGTCTACCTATTCTTCCCTCTCCCTCTCCTCAGAACCTCTGGTGACCGCTGTCTTCATATCAATGCTACCTATTCTTCCATTACTAGAATAATAATGACTCTACTTTGCTGCACAGTTGCATTCCTCCCTTATGTTTATTCATTCCTCAGTCTTGGATATTTGGGGAAGGTGATGCCCACTCTGCTTCCAGTTGAGAGGGGGCTTAGATCTCATAGGGAAAATGGATGGGACTGTCTTGCTGGTAGTTGTAGATGTTCTCTGTTTTTTTGAATGGACACCCTCCATCATCATCCTTTTGTTAGTTGTCCTGGGAGAGTCTGATGACCTGGAGAATAGGTGTTGCAACTCTGCTGAGATTCAGGGCTCAACCAGTATATGAACAGACTGAAGATTTAAGTCTCTGGGACATATATTTAATAGGTATAGTGCAAATTATAGGTTCAAATAAAAGGGGCAGAAGAACAATGTGTAGGAAAATTATTAATGAGTCTAACTCTGAAACATTGGGGAGATAGGTTATCATATATTCCAAGGTAAGGACCACTGACTGTGTACCTATTTCCTGGAGTTGTTTGCCCTACCTATGGAGTCTGGACATCTCTAGAGCCCTCAGGAGCACCCCTGCTTGAGACATTGTTTACTGTGAGAGTCAGTGACATCCTCGTGTGACGTGCATACAAATAATCTCCGGAATGACCTCCTGATTCACTTTGGAATCTCTTAGCCATAAAAACTCATTTGTATTTAATATTTCCCCCCTTTTGGTCAAGGTCTTTTTCCAAATACTTTGCTAGTTGACACTTGGTAATAATCCCTCAGTGTCTGGGAAGCCCATTCCCGGGAGTCATATTCCATGAGAGAGGGAAGGCAGGGAGCTTATATGATAAGATGGCTTAGAGGCCACAGTTGCGTAACAAGGAGGTTCTCAGGAGGTAACTCTTTGGCAATATATATTACTAGGCTAAGTATCAATTTTAATATTTAAAATTAATATCAAGGGCCCGGTGTATTGGTCTGTTCTCCTTCTCTAGGCACTGGCCATGTACTCTAGAGATTCTTGTCACTCTATTCGAGAATGTAGAAGGACTCCCCAGGATGGGAATTTAATATTTTGTTGGTTATTGTGTGGGTCTCAGTCCACTGAGATAACACCCATGACTGCATGAGCATATTCATATTCCATAGAGGCATGCCCTAGATGCATCCTTCCCCACACATCCCCCCATCACTGACACCCTGCACCACTGATCCTCCCCTGCCATAGTTGTAACTTTTCTGTAATCCAAAACCTCCCCCAATTTTTTTGTATTGTTCCTTTCATCAACATAAGGTCTGTTACCTTTTATGTATATTAGAATCTGTGATAAGGTGGAAAGCAGTGGTTTGACAGTGGATTGGGGTGATGTGAGGGTGAGTGGGTTGTGTGTGGGGGTTGGTTTGGACTATCAATATCCTTGGCTGGGTTTTACATGATTTACAACTGAAAATGCTAACATGTAACTTTTTTTCTAAATATCCAGATTCTGTGGACTTCGTGACCATACAATTGGTTGATTGCATTTAATGCTTTTCCCTAAAGAGGTTTATTGCTGTCTTGGCAGTTTGGTTGATTACCACCTCTTTGATTTTCATTGCCAAATGGCAATAAATATGCATTATTTGTTATTGTTAAAAAATTAGGGAGTTGTTTTGAGATGTTGTGGTATAAATTAAATATCTCCTGACCTACCACAAAAGCATGAATTAAAAAACTAAGACTTAGGAAGACAGGTGTCCCTCCATATCAGTGCAGGAGTTTCTAACTATACAGTTGAACTCAACCAGATAATAGCAGCAACCTGACAATACACATGTTAAGGCAGAAAAAGTAGAACTCTGATTAAGCATCCCAGTTTGTCTTCTCCCTGCAGAATTGAGGGTGTTTTTAAAGGAGCTAGCTAGATGTGCCAAATATTTCCATTTTACCTTCATAAAATAATGATCTTCTAATTTAAAAAGCTTATTAATATGATCATATAGAAAATTGTTTTAAGGGAATACAAAATGCTTTGAACTTCTCCAATAGCTATTTCTTTTCCTGAAGCATATCATTTTCATCTACTGGTTATATATGTACAGTGGTTCATCATGTGTGAGAAGGATTTTAGACCACAATTTTCAAAACAGAGGTATTTTAACTTTTAATAAAAATTAATCATTTTATGGATGATGAGTTCTACTTGTGATAAGAAATTGTGATCATTCATGATTGTCTATTTCTCCTTTTTCTCTTTATCTATACTTTGTATGTTTGTCTTCTATTCTTTTTATGTTCCTACTAACATGAAAGCTAATATAATATTGATTTCTTTAAGTTGTATTTAGTTTGAAATTAGAGTTATTTTTGGATGGTTCAAGGGATAAACTAATTCTTCACTGTGAGATACTTTATGAGATGAATTGCTAACCTGGCTAAAATAACTAGGGCAATGATGTGTTCCATTTATTAAAATATAGCAAAATAAAATTTATGTGAAGGGCATTTCTTGCAGCTGCAAAATTTCATGGTCAATACTGTGAATACCTGTAAGGAAACTTGAAATCACTATATTTCCTGACATTTAACCAAAGACTGGAAAATATGGTAATGCCTGACAAAAGACTGGGAAAACTCAAGTGGATTACAGTTTAGTGCACTGTTTTTAGATGCACTGCTGGCTAAATGATTTAAAGATTGCTTCTTCTTCTTTTTTTTAAAGATTTATTTTATTTATTTATCCCTCCCCCCACTTGTGCTCACTGTGTCCATTTCTTGTGTTTTGTTTTTCTGTGTCTGTTTGTCTGCCTTTGTTGCATCATCTTGCTGTGCCAGCTCACCATGCCATGTGGGCCATCTGCTTGCCAGCGGGCCAGCCTGCCTTCACCAGAAGGCCCCAGAAATCGAACCCGGGGCCTCCCATATGGTAAATGGGAACCCAACCACTTGAGCTACATCTGCTTCCCCAATTCTTGATTCTTTATATCATGATCTTGGGTCTCCATTCTCAGTTTTGGGACTTTCTTGCATCATGTCAATTTATAAAAGATCTCTCCAATATAATATTAATAAAATACAGGTGATTAGAGAAGGGAAAGTATTTCTTTCCTTTTCTACATTAATACTAAGATTGTGTTCTCTGTCATTTTCATCCACACATTTTATAACAGAGTTAAAGGAACGGTCCAATTCTCAAAATTTTCAGAGTATCGGGAAAGAGTAGAAAATAAAATATTTTCTTTCTTACTACCTTGGAAAATATATCTTCATAATGATCTGGAATTAGAATGTAGAATATTTAGAATCCATGGACTTCTGCCAGGGATATCATGGTCCAGTGAGAGCTGCTCCAGGACTCTAGCTCATGATCCACAGCTATTATTCCTACCTACCAGCTCTATCCCTATGAAGGAGGGCCTCAAGAGCACATTTCTGTATGCCTCAACCTGCACATCCAAGCTCATTCAGTTCACACCCCACTCAAAAGCAACCCTTGGAAATTTCTCAGGTCTAAGGCTGCACATACTGGAAGTGTGTTGAACTTTTGAGAGAATGGAGCTGGAAAACAGACCTGAGCAGGTAATGGTTGTTGATGTGATTAAAGGATTCAAAACTCTAATTTATTAATAAGCTTGTTTTAAATTATTTATTGGGCATTTTTATAGATATGAACATGCTTTTGCACATAAAAGTTTTCTAACTCTTCATTTCTATTCAAAAGACCTGCTATTAATAGTTTTCCTAAGACCATTACATCTTTGTCCTTTATCTAGAAAACATAAATAGAGTTTTCTAGTAAACAACTTCTTTTGAAAATTGCCAAAGGGTACACGGTCACCACTTTCAGATAAAAATTTCTCTGAAGCAGCAAAGACACATTTGATTCAAAGGATCTGTTTCTGACAACTAAGTGTTAATTTGAATCTCAATCCAGTACTTTTTGGAAAGTTAATCTTTCAGAGTTTCATAAAAAATTTCAAACAATTTTTTATTTAAACTTTTAACCATTTTGAGACTGAAACAGCTCTCCAACTTCAGATTTTATTGAATAAAGTTCCTAAATATAATTTAATCGATGAAATGTGCATCACACTACTAAGATAAATACCATTTGTCTCATTTACTCCAAAGATATTGTAAGAATAAAGTACAGTAGTTTAAAAGGTGCAAACCTAGCATAGTGCTTAATAAAAATGCCTATTCTCCTCATGTCTGTTCTGCTCCCTGTGTTTCCAGAGCAGACACTTTATCTCAATATTGGCATACTTGTCTGCTTCACTTTCTGTTTCTTTTTGTCAAGATATTTTGTTAAATTGCACATATATTTTATATGTATATATATGCCAGAATATATTCTATGGAATATTTATTCATATTATATATTAGGCATACATATATATGATACAAAATATAACCTCATTAACATGTATATAACCTGGAGTCTATAATTGCTTAAGAAGCTTCTGCTTGTTTTTAAGGCAAGATACTTGCTTTATTTCCTAATTTAAATTAAGGATTGTCTATTTGTTAATTTAATGTCAATTTTGGGGGAAAAATCAACAAATTAGCAAATACATAATGGTTGAAACATAAATGGTGTTTGTTTTTAGCGCATGCAATAGGGCAGTGGGTCTTCAATTGATGGATGTGTCTCCTCCCTTGTGTGGTATCACCATCTTTACTTGAATTCCACGAGTGCAGTGCTATTCTACATAAAATCAGTGACTGACGAAAAGATCATCACAATTTTGGAAGTTTTCTCAGGCTGAATGTGGCTCAAAATTTTTCTCGCATTTTTCTGTATAGAACTCAGTCACATGGCCACAACCAACTGGAAAATGGCTGGAAAATGGAATATAGTTCTGAGCTCAGGAATAAGAAGAAATAAGTTAAGCTTTACCAGCAATGAAAAAGACACATTATAAGAAATCTCAGGATATTTTTAAAGAACAAATTACTGTTAATTGAAAATGATTCTTATAGTTATTTATATATGGACTGATAGTTTTCCTAAGTACAATTTAATATATTTATGAATAAAGAGTTATCACAAAAGTTACATCCATGAAATAGATATAATAATTTGAAAGCTAAATTTCAATAAATAAAAATAAGGATAGCAAGGGAAGATGATCATGTGATTGAAAATGCTAACTAGAAGATAACATTATAAGGGACAAGAATTGTTCTTAGGGCAAATCCATCATTGTTAATAATACAAGTAGACAATGAAGTTAATTACACCAAACTCTTATGAAAAGAAGATTAAAGAAAGTTTATGTACAGAGTGATTTTAACAAAGAGCAGAGTAGCCTCAGATAATGAAATCTTTTGCATGTCACACAAAGACATATGGCTGAGGAGCAAGTAGATTCTGAAATCCTGACTGTGCTTTACTGGCTAAACTGTGCCCAGGGAAGGACTGCATCATCAAGGAAGAAGGGGAAAGAATATATTTTGAAAACACAGTTCCCATTTTCTCCTGAAAAGGTGGATGGGTGGGGTGGAAACTTCTATTTTATCTTCCCAGCATGGGTGCATTTGTCCAATTTTGTCAGAGGCCCGTGTAATTTAGTGGAGTCCATGAATAGTAGTGTGTGAGAAAAATGAATGAGGGTTCTTAGATGCTCACAAGTATTGGTATCCTAGGGGAAGGGCAGTGAATACTAGGAGTTTTGGGTTCTTTTGCTCTGTACAACTGATTCTCTTTTTATATAAATGAGATAATTAGACTAGATGAATTTTATGATCCTTTCTGAGTTCCAAGAGTCTATAATTTCTAAAAATATACCGAGTTATAGTAGATTGAATCATTTCCCCACATGGACATGTTCAAGTCCTAATCCCTAGTCCTGCAGGTGTGAAACCATTTGTAAATATCTTTTTTTTTTTTTTTTTTGATATTTTATTTTATTTTTCAATACATTAAAAAAATACTTTAGATTGCATAAATGTTACATAAAAAATATAGGGGGTTCCCATATGCCCTGCTCCCTACCCCTGCCACATTTTCCCACATTAACAACATCCTTCATTAATGTGGTACATTTGTTAAAATTGATGAACACATATTGGATCATTGTCACTAAGTGTGGATTATAGTTCACATAATAGTTTACACTCTCTTCCACACGATTTTGTAAGTTATGACAAAATATATAATGGCCTGTATCCATCATTGCAACATCATTCAGTACAATTCTAATGTCCCCCAAATGCCCCCATATTACACCTGTTTTTCCCTCTGCCTCCCCTCATAACCTCTGGTGGCCTTTGCATCCACATCAATGATAAAAGTTCTTCCATTGCTAGAAAAACAATAAGTCTATAGTAGAATAACAGTAAGTCTGCCTCTAATTGAGAGGGGGCTTAGATCTCATGGAGCAGAGGGATGGGACTTGCTTGCAGTTGTAGACTCTCTCTGTTCCTTGAGATGTTTGTTGTCCATCATTATTTCCTTGTTAGTTGTTCTGGGTGAGTCCAATTAACTGGAGAGTGATGTTGCAACTCTGTCGAGATTAAGGGCCCAACTAGCACATGGAAAGCCCAAAGATTTAAGTCTCTTGGACATGAACTTATCAAGCCTAGCACTAACTATAGGTTCAAATAAAAGGAGCAGAAGAGCCATGTATAGGGAAACCACAACTGAGTCCAAATCTGTAACACTGGGGAGCATAAATTCCAAAGTAAGGCCCACTGGTAGGGCACCAAACTCCTGAGCTGTCAGCCCTGCCTATAGTGTCTGAATGTCTCCAGCCCTCAGGAGCCCCACTATTTGAGGCAATATTTACTGTGGCACTCAATGAGATTCTGCTGAGACGTGAATAAGCATAATCTCTGGAATGACCTCCTGACTCACTTTGAAGTCTCTTAATCATATAAATGCATTTGTTTTTACTCTTTCCTCCTTTTGGTCAAGATCTTTTTCCAGTTGCTTTGCTAGTTGGTGCTTGGTAATAATCCCTCAGTGCCAGGGAGGCTTATCCCTGGGAGTCATGTCCCACATGGGGGACATGGGGACATTTATATGCTGAGTTTGGTTTATAAAGTGGCCACATTTAAGCAACAAGGAGGCTCTCAGGAGGTAACTCTTAGGCAACCTATAATACTGGGCTAAGTATCAATTTCAAAAGAAAAGGTTCATAAGTACAGTCATCAATATCAAGTGCCCATCAATGGTCCATCCTCCTTCTTTAGTCACTGCCCCTGTACTCAGGGAATTCTTCCTGTCCCATAAGAGAATGTGGCAGAGCTCCTCAAGATGGGAGTTGGATATTCTTTCGGTTATTGTGTGGATTTCCACTGTAACAAAGTCTCCTGAACACTAGAACTCTTTCATATACCTTATAGGTATGCCCCAGGTGAACCTCCTCCCATGCATACTCCATCACTGACATCCCACAGCAATGATCCTCCCCTGCCACAGTTGTAACCCTTCTGTGATCCAAAACTTCTTCAAAAATGAAGCCAACAAAATAGCCAAATAAAGTTAATAATAAAATCAAATAACAATAGTTTTAAAAATGACAAATAAAATACAAAAAACTAAAACAAATTTTAAATAATAAATTTTTTAAAAAATTAATTTTGGTATCATGTGTTGTCTTATATGTATAGTGACATTTTCTTCCATTTATTACCCCAGTGTCTTATTTTTTTTTTTTTCATTTTATCTTCAAAGAAGCTTTAGGTTACAGAAAAGCCATGTACATAATGTAGAGGATTCCCATATACCCAATATCCTTCCCCTTTTCTCCCTTCCACTATTAACATTTTACATGTGTGTGGTACATTTGTTACAATTGATGTACAAATATTGAAGCGTTGCTACTAACCATGGTTAATGATTTACATTATGGTTTATATTTGGACCATATTCTTTAATAAATTTTAATAAATTTTAATGAAATTTAACATGGCCTGTATCCGTCATTGCAAGATCATGTAGAACAATTCCAATGCCCCCAAAATGCCCCATGTTCCATCTATTTTATTCCTCCTTCCCCTTCCCGCAGAACCGCCAAGCTTCACTCCTTGAAAAACAAGAGTCATAGTTACTTGCAACAACATTGAGGGCTTGACACTGTCCATGGAACTGAGGGTCGGGTAGGGGGAGGGAGCAGATGAACTCTGGGGATTTGCGGGTATGTATTTGAAACTACAACATTGGGAATGCTTTTTTGACAAATATGGCAGGGCAGAATTACTGGTTTAGGGAGTTGCATGTGGGGGGCATGCGCGACAGGGCGTACCTGGGGCAGGCTTTCAGGGAGTATGTGAGTGTTCATCCTGTCATAGTGAGTCGTGTCAGTGGGTGAAGACCCACACAATGAACGAGAAGGTGTTGGACTCTCATCCTGGGGAGTTCTGCTATGTTCTCAGATAAAGTTGCGGGAGTCTCTAGAGAGCATAGGCAGTGTATAACAGAGGAGGACAGGCCAGTATGTTAAGCCCTCAACATTGAATCACTCTTAACCACTTTGCTGATATGACTTCTGAGAGGAAGTAACCAATGCAGGATGTTCAATGGGGGGTTGTGAAAATCCTCAAAGATTATGTAGCACTCTTGTTCTTTGTGTGCAGGAAAATTTGTTTTAATGTTACCTTAATTGCAGAAATATATAGATGAAACTTCCTGAAATCAATAGATAAGTAAGCATTTAGAATAAACTCAGCAATTTAAAAACTATGCACACAAATTAAGTATATGATGCAGTATATTAATTAAAATTTCTTTATTTTTTATTACCTATGGGAGAATTAAAAATTTTTTAAAGTGTTATATTCAAGATAAGCATTCTTTGCAAGGTTATTTGATAGGTGTGATAAACAAATATTGTGAAGTCTGTAATATAATAATTGAACATTATATTTCCAAGAATAGTTAAGACATAATGTATCTCGGCAAAGTTGTAAATGCAGTCTTTTCCCCCCACAACTTAGTTAAAATGTACATATACTCCCAAATAAACAGCAACAAAAATACAGCACCTAAATTTTTTAAGCTAGTTTCAAGGTCTCAGATTCCAATAAATCCTTTACCATGAGGGGGGTCTCAAGTTTTATGCATGTTTGTGTTTATGCATTTTCTGATAAAAATATTTTTCATTTAACCACCGTGTCTACAATTCTTTGAAAGAAGTTGTCAGATTGAAATTGGAATGCGCCCTATGTTCATTAGGTAAGCTTATGGGGCCTATAAATTGCTGGACTGTGATTATGTGTGTGTCTTCCTGCAATAAATAATTTTCTAATGGATCAAAAGGATATGATTTCCATTTTTAGTTACATAATTATTTCAGTTGTTTCATCTATTTGAATACACAGTGACTGAATGCCTATTAAATGTAAAAACAATATATCCTGGTGGCTAGGTCTACTAATTTTGACTCTGATTTCTTGGTTCAAATGTTGAATCTACAATTTAAAAGCCCTGTGAATTATGGGAAAATGGGTTTGCTCCTTTAAATTTCAATTTTCACATCTGTAAAATGGGAAAAATATAATATCTACTTCATTGGGTTGCAAGGATTAAATAAAACATTGACCCATGAAACTTAGAAAAGGTTTGGCCATTGTGCCCTCTTAATACTAGTTGGTTTTCTTATTCTCATTCTAACTTCTTATTTATGTGTCAAGTATTAAACTAAGTTTGGATATACACAGGTATAAGGCATAGTTCCTACCCTCAAAAAGATAACCAACCAGTGGGAAAGATTGAAAATAAATCCACAATTACAGTATGCTGTGGTATGTGAGAGATGTATGCATAAGATGTTAGGAGAGCACAATGGGGACAACAGAATTATATTTGAGTTGGAATTGGTATGACAAAAATCCATTCATTCATTTTTACCCAAATAGATAACCTCTGACTTAAAAATGAATTATCTGACTTAAGAATGAATTATCAGTCACTTCAAAATCAAAAGTCTAAGCAAATATCAAAAGCCATTTACATTTCTTATATCAGTGAGACTCATTAATTTCAGCCAACCTTTTGTCTCAATTTTAATATGCACACTTAACTCCACTCATTTAACATGAATTTATGTATTTAAAATTTTTAATGTTCAAGTTTTTTTTTTTCTATTATTTCCCTGATGACATTTTTTCTCAGGACTTAGTTGTTATTATCATGAATTTCTTTGCATTAATTTTTGGTAGTGAGAGGTACCTTGTAGCATGGTTTAGAGAAAAACATGGGCTTCAGAGACGTGGGCCTGAATCTTGTCACTCTAATTTTTCCTATGTGACAATGGGTCAATTATTCAAATTCTAAATCTTTTTCTTTGACTAGAATAAGGAAATTGTGATACCTCATAGGCCTACTGTTGACATTATGAATGTAAACTGTTTTTCTTAATGCTTGGCAGATGGATGATATGTTGTCTTTCCCATTTTTCTTCTTTTTAGCCACTCTAATTTGATTCAAAACCAAAATAATGGAATCATCTTTAAACTTTTCTGTTCTGTCTCTTTCCATATTCAGTTGCATATCAAGATGACTGATACTTTTGTAAAACTGTCTGTTTTTACAGTGCCCTTTTTCCTTTTCATTGCCCCCACTCTGATTAAATTCTTCATACCTGGAATGATTCACCTTCAGACCTTAATGCCTTGTTTTTTAAGTCCTATCTCCTCCATCTTATCTTCTTTCTACTGGTTACCACCATCAATTAAATATCATTAAACACTTATTTTCATCATTGTGTTTCTCCAATGACCTTCAGTGGTTCCCTGGTTTCTACTGTTTCAATGCCTAATTATACTCTATGCTGACGACAGCGACTTTTTGGTATTTGGCCAATGCTATTTCCAGTTCTTCACAATATGAATCATTTTCGTACCACGTGGACTGGTATTTCTAGCCCTAACTCAGTCCTCATATCTTTGTCAGGGATTTGGCTTAAGACCTTCTTGCAGTCTTTCCTGCAGCATATGAATAATATTAGAGAAGAGGAGGGAAATCATGAGAGCAGAATCTTCTTCTCTGTTTACTTCATTTCCTATAAATTAGCAAGCTTATCCTGGCTTTTGACTTCACTCAGGCTTTTGTTCTTTCCTGAAATGACTATTCTATACCCTTTCTTTCACCTCTATTCATTCAAACTCTAATCAAATTCTGTCTTTTAGAATCCTGATGAGGTTTGTAGTTTGTACTACTCAGATTAGAATATAACAATCCTAAATGTTCATTTCAGTTCAGTGAAGCTGTTCTGATCCAGTATCACATTTAGTCTACCCAATCACCTATGTTGAATGATTTTTTATAAAGAATTCTTAAAACCCATTCTCTGACCTTGAAAACCATCTCAAAGCTCTTCTTTCTTTTTCACACTCAAGTGCTGGGGATCCATTCTTCACACTCAGTCTTTTAAAGTTTCTCTTTAGCTCTGGCTTCTTCTCTTTTGCTTGCTGGATCCTGAATAGCCATGCTGGGGCCAGGCTTTATAGATCATATGTAATTGCTCTGAAAAACAAACAAACAAAGACTACAAACATAATACTGTTTCAAAACATATCTTTATGGTGTGGTCTTTACTTCAAAAATCTGTTTAAGATGTTAACTAGGAATGCCCTTTGAACCTCTGCTACCACTTTTTCCATTCTTTTAAGAAATAAGATGTGTTAAGTTCTTGGGACTCACCAGTGAAAAAAAAAACACACAACACACACACACACACAAACAAAAAAATAAAGATACCTGACCTCCTTGAATTTATACAATAGCTGGAGAGGTTGAAGAAGCCAATATGGCTGGGCTCACTACTTACCTTTTGACTCTCCTTTAGCAAAGGCTAGAATTTTTATCTCCACAATGGCTTCTCTTCCTACCCAGAGGATACGGTAGGGTCCATATTGTTTGAAATGGGATATTTGTGTCTTTCAAGAATCCCAGGATGCTCATGTAGTAGCCCGAATGGAGAGGCTCAATAGGCATTTCCAGACATGGTAGCACTCTCTTCTTTATATAGGTGAGGAAACTGACCATCAGAGAAGTTATGGAATGTGCCCAAGTGTACATTGTTTCTAGCAGAAATATTGGGTTTCAAACTTAGATTTCCTAACTTTAAATCCTCCCTTTTTTCTATTAAATCCTTTCACCAAAACAGTCAGTGATAAACTGTTAATTTTTTGTATCAATTTAGCTTTACCTTTCTAACCATGTTAGTCTCTTATAGTAGAGATCATTCATATATATTTGTCCAAGGCAATTTCCTGAGGAATAAGATTGTAGTAAGTGCCCAATAATACATATTATTGGTTATTGTTTCTAAGATTTTAATGCAAAGAATGTTTTTAAGGAATAGAAGAAATTCTTAAGTAACAGTGAAAAGTTTTATAAATGCTTATTGTGTATTATTTCTAAGAGCTAAATCTTCAATGACAGATGTTGCCATTTTTCTGCAATTTCCTTTCCCATCAACTACCACATTTGCATCTACAAGCAGATGTTCATTGGTACAGAATAGCTGCTTGCATGTACAATTACTAATACTGAATGCATCAATTGTTGCACTGCCTTTAACTTGTAAAAGTTGCTAAATGTGTTTGTTTTTGCTCCACTCTTTTGTCTAAGTCCTAATCTTTCTTCTGTGAATTAAGCAAGTAAGATTGCATTGAATATCTTCTTAGATTGTCCTGTTTGAGTGGGGTCTGGTAATTATTGGACATGTGCACACTTCATCTCACAGTTACCACATTTCTTTTTATAGTAAAAGTGTGTAAAAGAAATAATATTTATCTGCATGTCTGTCCAAATATAGTACATTGTACAGGGAAAAGAAAGTGATTGTAGAGGGATTGAGCAGAAAATAGAAAATATTTCTCTAGTTTCAGGATCTCTAATACCTTATCCATAGAAACAAACCAGTAGTCATTTTAGTAATTTTACATGTGTATGAAACTTAATACACATATAAGTACCAACTCTAATTTTATTTTCAATATATTTATTTTTTATTTTGTTAATTAGGAAAAATATGGTTATCCAACAATAAACACAAGGATATTCTAGGGAAGAATTAAGTCTAAGATTTTCAGTTTTAGAAAAGAGGTAATTGAGAAAGAAGATGGCATTGGACTGGGCAATCAGGACTCAACTCTCTCACAAAAACAACAGAAAAAGGACCAAAAGCTGTCCAGGTGACCTGCTTTGAGCGTCAGCAAACCAGGACTGTGCTACACAACTCCCAGGAAGGCGAGGGACAGAGAGATGAAGAACCTGAAACAACAAATGTGAGTTAAGAGACCCCTACAGTGGCTGGGAAGGGCTCCCACCCCCCACCCCCAAGATATTAAGCCTGGATAAAATCCCTGGCTCACTGCAACTGACTGAGAGCGGAACAGTCATCTTCCTCTCTGTCAGCTGTTGCAAGAGAAAAGGGAGGGGGAATTGGAGGGCTTCTCTTCCGTGAATTTGACCAGTAGAACCTGCTTTAAATCTCAGCTCTGGACAGACAAAAATACAGGAAAGCAGAGATCGAAAGTAACACCCTCTGCTGTCCTGTCTGGAAATTCATAAGGAAAACCTACTTCTATGTCTCTCATAACTCGAACTACAGGGAGAAAATTTGTGCCCCATTAGTGAGACCCTGGCCTGATTTTGATAACTTAAGTTGGGCAATTTTAAAGACTTAGAATAAGTTGAATCAAATATCAAAGAAGAGCTGTGAAAAAAAATGCAATAGGTGAGAGAGAGAAATTGGCCATCAGAGTAAATTCACCACCATATTCAGATGCCTAGACATCAGCAAAAAATTACAAACCATACTGGGAAACAGGAAGAGATGGCCCAGCCAAAGAAACAAACCAAATATCCTGAAGAGATACAGGATTTAAGACAATTAATTAATGAAAATCAAACAAATTTCCTGAATCAATTCAAAGAATTGAAAGAGGATATGACTAAAGAGATAAAGGATATTAAGAAGACACTGAGAGAGCATAAAGAAAAATTTGAAATCCTGCAAAGAAAAGTAAAGACCTTGTGGGAATGAAAGACACCATGGATGAGATTACAAATACATTAGAGGCACGTAAGAGCTGATTTGAGTTTCTTGATGACATAATTAGTGATTTTGAAGAAAGAATATCTAAACTAAAAAAAAAAACAACAACAGGAGAACAGAAAGAGAAAAGAATGGAAAAAATGGAGCAGAGTCTCAGGGAATTGAATAAGAACACAAAACACACACACAAAAAACACATTATTGGTGTCCAAGAAGAAAATAATTATATGTCCAAGTGTTCAATTTATTTATAATTAGCAATCCTAAACAATGTTTTACATTAAAGTTCATTTCTTCAAAGTTGGTAATTATAGGCAAATGCCAGTGAAAGAGTCCCAAAACAGTCCTATGGCATATGTTAAACTGCGTTCTTAATTTTCAGATTTAGCTAGTGAATGATATCTTGGTTTTAACTATTAATCTCATTCTCATAATTCAAAGCAATGTAGCTATAAATTTGTTATCTATTATGGAGAATCTGTGTTTAGTCACAAAGTAAATTCCTATTTTCCTCTCTCTCATCTGCACCTAGCAAGATGTTGTTTCACCTCCTTTCTCTGTCTGGACTTGGAATTTACAAAGAGAATAGGAACAAACAACCACGGTCGCTGAATTATTAACTTTTAAAAGTAACTCAAGACAAATATCTGAAACTTATTTCTTTGATTCTAAGTGCTATGTTATATTTTTATAACTGTGTAATCATTAACTCATAATTAACCCATTTCTATTCCCTTATCTTATCATTGGTGGATTTTGTCAATCTTTAACAAAACACCTGATAGCCTGCCTTCTTTAGCTTAGTCATGTTAATTAGGTGATCTACAACTTTATGCATTACTCACAATCAAATTTTGTTTAGTTTAGCATTATCTTAGGTGGATTGAATGATTTACAACTTCATGTATTACCTAACTAGACTTTGTCAATTCCTAATGGATATTAATTAAGCATTTTACAACCTGATTTGTGACCTGTAACCCAGTATTTATCCCAATCAGCCTCTAGGGGCATGCTTAGACACTCATAATTGAACAAATCAATCAATACTCTTTGATATCCCAAGATTCCTATCACATCTCTTTATCTGAAAATAATAAAAATACTAGCTTTCTTTGTTTGATGAGGCAGATTTGAGACTTTGTCTGTCTCCAGACCTCTGCCAGCTTAATAATTTCTTTCTCTTGTGTGCTCACACCCTTGGTGTGGACTCCAATTCTCTGAGCTGGACAAAAGTACCCATGGATCTCATGTGGGTCCCCTTCAGCAGATAATAACTTGTTCATAATGAAACAGATATGTTAAGCCTGTTTTGATATTGTCTTGGTATTTTTGACCCAGTTTCCTTGTAATGTCTGTTTTTTTCAAATTGTGTTTTTGTCTCAGGATTATTTCGCCTTGTAGGAAGGAAAATAAGTAATTTATTCCATGTTAGTTATTGAGCTAATTAATTTTGCAACAATAATAACTGCAAATTAATTAACTGTCAATGGCCAATTGCTGTTGCCTTTATGCTCTTAGCCAATATTGAGCTCTGGTTATTTGTTTTAGCTTGACAAGCAAAATATTATCCATTTGGCAATGGAAAATTCCTGGAACAAAGCTTGTTGGAATATTTTGAGCCTGAAATTCTCCTATAGCAGCTACGGCTGCTTTAAATAGAGCCAGTGGGAAAGATTTGCCTTTGTTCCTCAGAAATGTTAACCTTAAAAATAATCAATTCAAACATGTGAATATTCCCTCTGTCTGAAAACATTTGCTCTATGAGACTTTCAGTTTATGATAGTAAAAGGTATTTTTATTTTTTGTTTCCACTAACCCTTGAGACAGATAAACTGATGAATGAGTATTCCATTATTACTTTTCTTCTTGTTTCTCTTAATAAGAAAAACATTTTATCAACGAAACTCCAAAGAAAGAAGCTAAACTGAAGTAAGAGTACAATAGTGCTTTTGTTTCTTTCTTATAGCTGTTTCTGTAGTTGAAAGTTTTCAAAGTACATAAAATGCAGAATAACATGGCAGAAATTTTTGCAAAATGATTTTCATATTTAACCTATAGATACAAAATGACTGGATTAGAAAGAAAAAAAGCAAATGTGAAATCTTCGGTATTTGCAACACTTCATTCATTTTAAATAGAACTGCCAAGCAAATTAGCACTTGAGTTTTTCTTCAGTCCATATTTAAAAAATATTATTGGGTTCTTAGTTGTCAGCTGTCTCTGTACATATCTATAAATATAAATGTTGAAGTTTGTTTTCTAATAAACTTTGTTGAACCAAAATATAGGAGATCAAAGCTGGCCACCTACCTAGGTGCTGGATTCAGTTCTACATGGGGAAATTTTATTTGCTTTCAGATACCATTCTGCATCATACTTTGCATTCAAACTTTATTACCTGAGATCAAACTCAATACTCATAATAGTACTGTGTAGTGGATGTACTTGTGGGAAGTCTTGTTCATTGTTTAAATTACTAATGGAAATAACTGATCTTCAAAAGTGTGATTCCAGTCTCTGAGATTAAGTGTTTACACTTGGTTGACAGAAGGCCTAATCAATATAATATTATGTAATCCCAGATGCTATTTATGTTCTTTTATATATTCTAGAATTTCTTCTGTTCTGCATCTTTTAAAAATTAGTGTGACAATACTCTATAAGAAAAAGGTAAGAAAGGGGCAAAATTTCAGGTCTGGAAATATGACAAACCGGTTTGACACAAAATAATGGCATATATTACAAATGATAGTACCTTATATTTGATGAAATTCAGATTATTTATGAAGATATACA
This sequence comes from Tolypeutes matacus, assembly GCA_026826555.1. Classification (NCBI taxonomy): domain Eukaryota; kingdom Metazoa; phylum Chordata; class Mammalia; order Cingulata; family Chlamyphoridae; genus Tolypeutes; species Tolypeutes matacus. Next base: position 24,802,877 of record JAKSZT010007815.1, read on the forward strand.
TATTTAGTAACTTATAGAAACATATACATACATAAACTTAGAACTGATACCATCTGTGTCAACCTATGATGCAGAAAGGAGATCTATGCTACTATGACTTGGTTGTTCATGGAAAACTTTGCCTGGTAAAGTTAAGATTATAACTCAAAATATAACTTCATGGTTTGCAACAAAATCTTACAGATCAGTTTATCAGAATACAAGTCTGCTCATCTGGGCAAACAGCTAACTTATCAAACAAGTGTTTGCTTTTCAAGACTCATTTAAAGACTCTCACTCTGTTTTGTTCAAATTTCTTATGTCACAATTATACTGAATTTTCCACCTTGAAAGACCAACCATGAAGCACATGACACCTGACTGCAAGGACCTATAAATTGTCTCTGTTAAGGTATTATTAGGCCTTACTGTAGTCGCTTTGAATAATATAAGTTTTGCTTTATTAAGGGGGGTCTAGAAAGGCAAAAGACCTGTGAAAGTTGAGAATGCAAATTTTTATTGAGGAGAGTTAACATCATTGGACAAGGCTGCTTTCTTTAGCTGAAGCAAATTTTAAAGGGAATTGAGAGTTGAAGCTTGCTGCCAGCGGTGTTTCTAGCACCAGGTACTACAAGTTATCTTTGCCAAAAGGAAATATGGGCAGCATATCACAGTGTCTATCTCACCATCTTTTAAATCACTGAAAAAAAAATTTTTGATTAAGTTCTGGAAAAGCTCCTCCAAGATTTCAGTGGGCATCCTTTCCCTGGAGAAACTTAAAAAGATGAAGTTTAGAAGGATAAATTAAGTTCTTACCAAGGCTGGCATTGGAGACACAAATGAGATGTATTATCTCCTACTCTAAAGTAGATTTTCCTCATACTCACCCAACACATTTGGTAGTTTTATTGACTCATGTGCTGGCATGTTTCAGTCTCATCCATGAGGAACCCAAACTCCTTATCATCATCAATCCAGGCTTACCACACTTATCACAAAAACTGGTCAAGTGGATCATCTGGATGCTAACACATATTCCTCCCAGTCTATAGTGTATATCAGTGGCCCTACCTAACTTGGAAAGACAATGTTGAAGCTAATACTGTAGTTTATGGTTCAATGAGTCTCTTGCTTTTTCACCTGAAGGAATATTTCTCTTTGAGGAAAAAGGACCTTGAAACTTGCATAGATCAGAGCTGACAGGACAGGAAACACAAATTCCCCAAATGGGTCACTGGGATTGAAGTTAAGTGGGGCCATTTCTGCTTCCAACCTTGGTACCTGTTCTTATGTATTCTATCTAATGGAGACAATAAACATCGACTTAAAATGTTAATCATATCTTTGAGAATAACACAATACCCTAGCAAAGTATTGACTCCAAACTGGTGCTTCCTCCAATTTGCCTTCTAGAGGCAGTTACATAAATTGACCAAATCTGCAGACTCCAGATTGTGGGATATGTGATATGACCAGTAAATTTCATGTACATATGCTTATCCTTGCATGTTCTTGGCTAAAAAAGGGTCTCTTAATTTGATACAATGTTAGATGAGATCCCATGCTGTTAGATCAAACACTCTAAGCCATATTTAAACTGTACTGGAAGGAAAGGCAAATCCATATTTAGATTTTGTGTTTATTTCTGTCACAATGAATTATCTCCTCCAGGTTGAAAGGGGTCTAATGAAGTCAATTTACCATCAAGCGGCCAAGTGACCTTCTTGAGGAAATCTAGGTTGATAACTGTTACTAGCAGTAGGATATTTGCCAGTGACAGTAGAGAGAGCATCCTTTGTAGGTAGGGAGTAAGTTCATAGCCTCCATGCATGCCACCATGGCTACTCCATTAATCTGCCAATTATACCAGCATTGGATAGTTAATGAGAAAAGGTGATTGCCTTCAATTTCCCAAGTTATTTTGCTACCTGGTTTTTTAGGGCCCTTCTGTGATCGATGTTCCCAACTGAACATTACTTTGTGACACAAGGATCTTCACGCTTAATAGTATAATGTATAATTACATTACCAAACATACGTAAAAATAACAAACACGCATGAACCACATTATATAATGTTTCCTCCTTAATGCTGTTATTTAGAAGAGCAGGCATCTGAAGAAAGAATGCGAAAAATCTCTACTGGGTGATATTTTCCTATAGTCTTATGCTTTGCTTAAATTTTTCATAAAGAGATTTAATCAATTTTCTTTTTTACATATGTACAAGTCAAGAACTCTACAAAGAGCATAAATTTGATATGGATTTCGTATTTACTATGTAGAGTTTACTTGAGTTTTTACTACCAGTCTTAATGATGTACAGGATCAATACCTGATGTACAGGATCTGAGTATGTTAGGAAGTTGATAATTTATAGTTAAGAGGCTTTTCCTTTATCCATTAAAAATGTAAGTTAGAAAGGTAATAAATAACTTTTGCTGAAAGGTAAAGGAAAATGTGTTATGGAGGTTAAGAAACAACAATTTAAAAAGATTTTGTAGTACAAATCATTTTCACTTTTAAAAAATCAATTGAAAATATGTAATGAAACCTTGACAAACTTTCCTGTAGGTGTTATTAATGTAAGCTGCCATCCATTTCAGATAGATGTGTTTTGGCAGTGAAACTCTGATTCAAGTAAAAGTCGGAAAACTACTTACTGTTTAAAAAATCTATAATTTATGTTTAAACCTTTTTTCTATATGTTTTTTTTTTTTAAGATTTTATTTTATTTATTCATTCATTTATCCCCCCCTTGCTGCTTGTGCTCGCTGGGTCAGCTAACCACGCCGTGCGGGCGGGCTTGCCTTCACCAGGAGGACCCGGGAACGGAACCCGGGGCCTCCCATATGGTAAACGGGAGCCCTACTGATTGAGCCACAGCCGCTTCCTTATATGTTTTTATATAGGTAGGTTTGAAGTTATAAGAGATGTTACAACTCACATTAAAACATGATGTATCAAGGTTGTGAATGTTGTACATATTTTTAATATCTTCTGAATTTTGAGTATTCTAAAACTTCAGTTTAGGAAAATAAAATGACACAAATAAACATTATAAATATATTAATGGTTTCAATTCACATTTTATTTTATCACTATGGAGTGTTTATAGTCTGTGTATGTGTGGCCCTGTATGGAACACAGAAAAGTAAAATATACAGCATCTGTTCTCCAAAAGATTATAGTCTTCTAGCAGAGAAAACATATTTTCTTTCTTCACTTCTTTCCTTTCTTCCTCCCCTCTCTCTGTTTCTTCCTTCTTCCTTCTAATATTTAAATTTAATGATTATGGGATGGTTAGCATAATAATATATATAGAGAAATTACTTCAGATTTGGACAGAGATGCACGTTGTCTGGTCGGTGGTTCAGGCCTTTAGTCTGAAAAATGAACTCATACTCTAATGTCATGGCAACGGGAACATTTTATTGTTACAGTTCTAAATCACTTGTGGTATTTCTTCTACTGGAGAACATATGCTCCTGAATGACAAGTCCCTAGAAAGAGACACAGAGTGAGAAGACAGTGGTGAGAAAAGCTTAAGAACACCTAAATAAATGGAAAGATATCCATGTTCATGAATTAGAAGTTTCAGTATTTTTATGATTCTAATATCCTTCAAATCAGTCTTTATTTGGTAATTCAAAGGATGTAGGTTGGCCAAAATAATATTTTTAAATAAAAAAAACATGTAAGGCATACAGTACTTGATATCAAAACAAAATATAAAGCTACCTTAAGACAGAGAGATAAAAATAGACAAATAAATCAATGAAACAAAAAAGAATCCAACTGATCACATATATGGTCAATTGATTTTCAACAAAGGTACCTGCAGTTTGAGAGGTTCCCAAGAATACCTTCAAGTTCAATAATTCACTAGAAGGAATCACAGAACTCAGCAAAGCAATTATACTCATGGCTATAGTTTATAACAAAGGATACAGATTAAATTTAGCAAAGAATAAAGCACATAGACCAGGGTCCAGGAGAGTTTCAGGTATATACTTCCACTTTTTTTCATTCCATTGAAGTCATGTAGATAGCACTTACTTTTCCAGCAATAGTGTATAGCAACATGCACAGAGTATTGCCAAACAGAGAAGCTCACTGAGCCTTGGTAGCTGGGGTTTTTATTTGGCTTTAGTCAAATAAGCATGGGCTGACCACTTACATGGCTAACCTCAATTTCCAGTCTTCCATAGATCAAATTGACATCAATTCCTGAAGGCCCCCAACAAAAATGACATTTTTACTATAGACTATCTGGTGTGGTTCAAAGTCCCAGGAGTCACCAAGGCACTCTTATCAAGCAAGACACTCCAAGGGCTTAGAGATTACTTCCTAGGAGCTAAGTAAGGGCCAAATATTTCTTTGGGAAAGGTTAATCCTTTACTGCACAGTGGCATGGTAATTTACTGGAAAAAGAAAATTCTTTTTGACAAAAGACTAGGATAATTAGATGTCTATGTGAAAAAATTGTGCCTTGACCCCTCCACCATACATAAAAATAATTTCGAATGTATCATAATCATAATATATAAAGCAAATTATAAAATATCTAGAAGAAAACATAAGAGGAAATTAAAAAACTTAAGAATAGGCAATAACCCTGTAAAAAAATAATTGAAAAGTTGTATTTGATTTATAATAAACCTCAACAAAAGTCACTGCTGGGAAAGTAAAAAAAAAAAAAAAAAATCACTGGTAGAAAATACTTGCATTATTTATGTTTTATTATTCATTATGTAGAATATAAAAAAGACTATTACAATTCAGTGAATCTAAAAGATATATCAATATAAGTAAAAAATACTGAAGACAAAGTTTTGGACAGGAATTTTATAAAAGAAGATGCAGAAATGAATAAAATCATTAAGGAAATTAAAATTTAAAAGACCGTTATTAATGGTTGGCAAACATATAGAACAATGAAACTCCAATACATTGTTTATAGGAGTGTAAAATGGTAGAACCACTTGGAAAAAAATGTACATGAGTTTTTTTGAAAATAAACATATATTGACCATGCCATCCTGCAATTCTTCTCCTAGGTATGTATCTGAGAAAAATGAAAACATATAGTCATGAAAATATCTTTACAAAAATATTTATAGAAGCTTTATTTATTAAACCATCATCAGGTGAATGGATACACAAATTAGGCATATTCATATAATGGAATACTACACAGCAATAAAATGAATGAGCTATTGCAACTTGCAAAAACATGGAGGCATCTCAAAAACATTTTGTGGAAAAAAGAGCATATATTGTATGAGCTCTTTTATATGAAGTTCTAGAATAAGGAACACTAACATTAGAAATAAGATTAGAGGTTGTCTGAGGCAATGGGTAGATTGAAAAGTAGCAAAAGGAAGTTTTGGGGATGATGGAAATGTTCTCTAACTCAATTGGCATGCTTGGGTGTACACATTTTTTAAAACATTTAATGGTACTCTTTAATATTTTATTGTACTTAAATTTTACCTTTAATAAAGTTGATTACAAAAATAAAGAATTAACAAATGAACAGATGTTGGCAAAAATGGGATCAATACAAATGAAGGAGTGGTTCTAGTCCCTACAGTGTTTATTACTCCCTGTCTGAATCTTTCTCCTTAGTCTCCACTTAACTTGGATAGGGATGCATATAGTTATTGAGGGTTATGCAGAATAAGGAATCAAAGTGAGGAATTAGCAAAAAAAAATCCAGAATTCAATTTAATGAATACTTATTATTACTCTCCCTCTCTAACTGCAGGAAAAAAAAGCCCAGAAGTTAATTTTGATAGCAATAATTTGATGGATGCCTGGAGCAGAAATGAAATTCAGTATTTTAAGTCAGAAATCTGGCATCGGAAAGATGAGAAGTTTGAATTTCATGTTGGTATTTAGGCATGAAGTAGAAGAGGGTTTACAAATGGCTGGAAATCGTTCATGACTTGCATTTATGTACTAGTGGGGAAGCCAACCAAACTTAATGATCTGAGAACAGAAATTATGCTTGACTGATTCTTAAAGCTTCTTTTACATTTTAAAATGGTACAAAATGTTTTTACATGCAGCGACCTTTTGAAATCAGTAGAGTATATATTTGATCATTACTAATAACACACACACATAAAACAGATATAAAGGCAAAATAAATTAAATCTACTTCAGGGTCTGAATAAAATATAAGCGTATTAAACCTGATTAGAAACATAGGCATGAAATTAGTAGAAATACTCTGTTATTAATATTATATTGCCAGACTTTATTTTAAATATTCCCTCTAAAATGTCTACTGCGATCTGAAGAACAGAATGATCAGCATTGCTGTATTGGCACCAGAAGCACGAGTTTCTAAAATATAAGAATTGTTTTATGTTGGGGTGATATTTCCCTTTCGGACTTCAACTTAAGTATGGAGACTATTTTCATTTTTTGTCTCTGTCCATATATACCCATTATGAATTTGTCAGTTAGAATCCATGAAGTGGCTTGACTCTAGGAAAGGCACTGTGTGAAAAGTCAAAGTTGGAATGGACAGAAATTTTGGCCTAGAGGAGCCTGTATTATGGAAGGGATTTTAGTGCACATAAATGTGTAATCATTATAAAGAATAGATGTTATTAATATATTGCTAATATTTGGAGGAGGCTGAGAGCTGTTCTTGATTTTATTCTCAATTATATTCTGCTTCATTTCATAACTTCTTATTCCAACAAAATAGGAATGAAAGTAAAATAAATAATTTTTTATTGAAGAAAAGGAAGATGAAACCAGGGTAAAATATGCATTTCAAATACAAGCCATAAGGTCTTGCATATTTCTTGGAGTATGTAAGGAATGCATTGTTTTTACTTTTGTGTTTTGTTTAATCAGAGCAAAAGGAAATTATTATCAATAATTTTAGTGTTAGATAAGAGGAGGACAAATTTTCCTGATATTGAGAGCTGAGAAAATGACCCTTAGAAAAAAGGGCACCATGGGTTGTCATGGAATACATCTTCAATAAATGGAACGCATATATCAATGAGTTTCCTACAGATCTTTCTTAAGAGAGACTATTTCAGCTGGTTCAGCTAAGGCAATTTTATGAAAGACCAAGGCCAAGCATTGCTAGTATACAAATATCAGGTGGTTTGATTATTTCATAGATAAAATTTAAGTCAACTAGACTTGTGCTTGAAGACATCATTTCGAGTGAAATAAGCCAGACACAAAAGGACAAATATTGTATGACTTCACTTATATGAAATAATTAGAATGTTTAAATTCATAGAGTGAGAAACTAAAATGTAGTTTACCAGGAACCAGGGTGAGGGTAGAGAATGGGGATTTAATGCTTAACTGATACAGAGTTTCTGTTTGGGGTGATTGAAAAGTTTTGATAAAGGATGATGGTGCTGGTAGCACAACTTAAAATGGGACATTTTATTCTAGAATAAAAATTAAACAAAAATAAACATAGAACTGTACAATACAGAGTGAATCCTAATGCAAACTATGGAATACATAGTTAAGAGTACAATTATAATAATACTGTTTCATGAATTGTAACAAAGGTATTACACTAATTCAAAATGTTAATAATAGGGAAAACTTAATGTGTGAGGGGGCATATGGGAACACTGTTTTTTTCTGTAAACCTAAAATGGTTTAATAATAATTATAAAAAAGAACATAGATGAAGGTATTTGTCAATGTGAAATATTGTCATTTAATATCATTTTTATATTATGAAATGGATATGCAAAATTAACATATATGAGAGAGAAATGAAAATAGACTTTAAATGAATTTATTCTATCCTGCCCCCTACCCATTACTGCAGATTTCTTTGGGCTTCATTCATAGTCCCCACAAACACTATTTTACTCTCTCTTGGGTCACTGGGTTACTTTAGTAAAAGTGTTTGAGAATTACAATTCTGGAAAAATGGGGTGAGATTATAAAGTGGTCCATGCTAGAGCTATTTCATACTGGCTCACGAGAGCAGATCTTTAAATTTGGGGAACTGGGTGAACCAATTTTTAAAAATAGCTGTAACTGAATATTAAATTCCAGAAACCTACAATTCAATAAAGTATATTAAAAACAAATGTAATCAATAATCAGGATTCATTCCATCCAAATTATTTTACTCTATACTTCTAATATCTATATTCTTGAGGTTGTTTAAGTCTATTTTATCTGTATGGTTAAAATAATATAATGATGTGCACTGTACATTTCATCCTAACATCACCTTTAGTGATATCATATGGGTAAATGTAATTAGCCCTGGTTGCAGCACTTACTTTACAGATATTTGTAAAATCTACAAACCATGGTTTGTGTGTCCATTTTCCAAAGAAATAGGTTTTTAGTATCTTTAGGATAGGTTCCATAAGGTTTCAAATTTCAGGCTGCATGAAACCTCCATTTCCCTCATAAACCCTTCATTGCCTCCAACCTCCATGCTGAGGTAATCAGAGTTGCCATAAAAGTGACAAAAGAAGAGGCTAGAGATAGGTAAAGCAGATATAGAAGAAAAGAAATTTGCCTAAAGACAGTGATTTGCAGTGTTTATGAACATGGGCTTTGGAATTGGAAATACCTGAGCTCAATTTCTGTTGCTACCACTTATTATCAAATAACTTTATCAAATTATTTCAACTCTTTAAGTCTTGGTATTTTCACATGACTATAGGAATATTAACTACATTACAGGTCATCCATGAGCACATGTATGTGTTTGTGTGCATATGTGTGTGTAGCTTTATGCAATTTTATCCTATGTGTAGTCTTGTGTAACCACTACCAAATCAAATACCCAACTGATCCATCACCAAAGGACATTCTTTATAGCTTTTATAGCCACAACAATTCCCTCTCATTATCTTAACCCCTGAAAATCATTAACACATTCTCTACTTCTATAATTATGTTATTTCATGAATGTTACTAAATGGAAACATAAAGCATGTGTTCTTTTGAGATCAACTTTTTCACTCCTACAAGCAATGCTTGAGTGATCCATTCACTCCACATATTTACCAGCATTTGCTGTTATAACTATTTTTCATTTTAGCTATTCTGATAGGTATATATTGTTACCTCATTGTGGTTTACTCTAATGGGAAATTATATTGTCAGTATTTTCTGTTTATTCTCTTGGCTGAAATGTCTATGAATATCATTTGCTCCTTTTCAAAGTTTATTTTTTAAATATTGCATTTTTTTTTTTTTTTTTTTACCGGGAGGTCCCGGGTATTGAACCCGGGTCCCTCCATATGAGAGACAGACGCCCAACCATTTGAGCTACATCCGTCCCCCAAAATATTGCATTTTGAGAGTTCTATAAATATTCTAAATACAAGGCATTTTAGGTATGTAATTTGCAAATATTTTCTCACAGTTTGTAATTTGTTTTTCATCCTTTTTAACAGGGTCTTTCACCAAGCAAATGTTTTAATGTTAATGGGGTTCAAAATATTAATTTTAATTTTTCCTCTTAGGAACTGGGTTTCAGTTTCAAATTTAAAGACTTTTTGTGTCACCCTAAATCTTGCAGATTTTCTCTTACATTCTTTTTTTTTTTTTTTTAAGATTTATTTATTTTTACTTTTTATCCATTTTTACACCCCCCCACCCCCCCGTTTTTGCTGGGTTTTTGTGTCCATTTGCTGGGCAATTCTCTGTGTCTGTTTCCTGCCATCTCTTCTCGTACTTCTCCTCCTGTCTTCACTGGGATTTGATCCTGGGAACCTCCGATGTGGGAGAGAGGTGTCCTACCGTCTGCACCACCTTAGTTCCTGTGTTTTTCCTGTATTTTTCGGTGTGTCTCATCTTGCCTCTCCCTTGTATCACTCTCCTTTTACGTCATCATCTTGCTGCATGGCTCAACGGGGTGGCTCAGCGGGGCCTGACAGCGTGCCTGTGTGCGGAGCCTGGTGGCCCATGTGCCTTCTATATTTCTCTTTATTTTTACTGGAAGGTCCCGGGGATTGAACCCAGGTCCCTCCATATGGGAGATGGACTCCCAACCATTTGAGCCACATCCGTCCCCCTCCTACATTCTTTTTCTATAAATTTTATCTTTTAAAGTGAAGTCCAAAATCCATTTTGACTTTATTTTATATAAGATGTGAGATTTAGATAGAGGTTTATTTATTTTTTGCCTGTGGATGTCCAATTGCTCCACATAATTTATGGAAAAGTCTAGCCCTCATCCACTCAATTACTTTTGATCTTTTGTCAAAAATTAATTGGGTATATTTGTGTGGACCTTTTTCTGGGTTCAATATTATATTCCATGTTTCATGTGTCTATATCTTTGCCAGTACTACACTGTCTTGATTACTGATTTCTCAAGCTATATAATAAGCTTTAAAATTGGGAAGGGTGATTCCTTTTACTTTATCCTTCTTTTTCAAAATCGATTTGAAAAGGCCTTTATCTTTCCAAATAGATTTTTAGAATAGGTTTGTTTATGTCTTTAAAGAAACTTGCTAAGACTTAATAAATACCTCCTTAAATCTAAGCAATTTAAGAGGAATTGACATCTTTACTATACTGAGCCTATATATTTCATACATTTTGGAACAAATGGTAATGATATTGTGCTTTTATTTTTATTTCCACTTGTTTTTTTCAATATATAGGAATGCAATTAATTTTTGTGTGATGATCTTGTATTTTGCAACGTTATTGAACTCATTTATTAGTTCTAAGTGTTTTTGTTTGGCTTTGTTTTGTTTCTAGATTCCTTGAATTTTCTATATAAACAATGATGTTGTCTTCAAACAGAGGCTGTTTTATTTCTTCCTTTTCAATTTTTATGATTTTTATTTCTTTTTCTTGCCTTATTTCCGTGAATAGAACCTCTAATACTATATAATAGTGGTGAGAACAGACATTCTTATTTTGCTTTTAATCTTAGAGGGGAAGCCTATAATCTATGACCACTAAGTATGATGTTAGCTGTAGATTATTTGTAGACAATTTGAGGAAGTTCCCTATCATTATGATTGTACTTAGAATTTTTCTCCTGAATGGTTGTTGAATATCTTGGAGTGCTCTTTTGTGTGTCAGATTACATGGCTACATGATTTTTCTTTTTTAGCCAATTGATATGGCTGATTTCACTCTCTGAAAATTGAACCAACCTTGTATACATGGATTAAACTCCATTTGATCATGGTACTTAATATTTTATATAAATGGCTGAATTATATTTGTTAATATTTTGTTAAAAATGTTTGCATCTAAGTTCATGAGAGATATCAGCTTTAATTTTTAATTTTTTGTTCTGCTGCCCTTTTCTAGTTTTGGTATTAGGGTTATTCATGCCTCATAAAAGGACTTAGGAAGTGTCCCCTGTTCTTTTATTTTCTTGAAGAGATTGTACAAAATTTTTGTTTCTTTTTTTTAATGGTTAATAATTCAGTTTATTGAAGAAACATAATTTTGTATGGTGTGTTTACATTGTTGAAGTTTAACCATTACAAATAGTTATGATAAAAATAGATCTTTGGGTCAGCACTCTCCACAGGTACCTGTTTAATAAGCATGACCATAAAATCAGTGTCTAAGTCCCTACTTTCCACCCTTTGGGTATATACCTAGAAGTGGCATTGCCAAGTCAAATGGTAATTCTATAATTAACTTTCTGAAGAACTTCCAAACCATCGTCCACAATGGACGCACCATTTTAAATTCCTATAAGCAATGAAAGAGTTTTCCTATTTCTTATATCCCTTTCAAAAATTGTAATTTTACATTTTTTAAATACTAACCATTCTCATGCATATAAAATGATATCTCATTGTAGTTTTGATTTGCATTTCTGTAATTACTATTGATGTTGTTCATCTTACCATGTGCTTTTTGGCAATTTATATATCTTCTTTCAAGAAACATCTATTAAAATATTTTGTCCATTTTTAAATTGGGTTGTTTTTGCCTATTTTTAAATTGGGTTGTTTCATTTTTCTTTTTTCTTTTTTTTTTTTTTTTTTTAGTTCAGTTGAAAGATTTTTTAACATATTCTTATATATCCTTGTTATTAAACACTTATCAGATATGTGGCTTTTCTTCCATTGTGTAGGTTGTTATTTTACTTTCAAGATAAAATCCTTTGATGCACAAAAGTTTTAAATTTTGATGCAGTCCCATTTATCTATTTTTTCTTTTGTTGTTTGTGCTTTGAGTGTACAGTTTAACAAACCATTAAACCATTACCTGACATATATTCCAAAGAGACTTCCCTACATTTTCTTCTAGGACTTTGAGAGTTCTGGCTCAGAGTAAATTAAGGTCTCTGATACATTTTGAGTTGATTTTTGTATATGGTGTTGAGTAGGGGGTCCACCTTATTCTTTTGGAGGTAGAAATCCAGTTTTCCTAGCACCATTTGTTGAAGAGACGATTCTTTCCCAGTTGAGTGGTCTTTGCCCACTTGACAAACATCAGCTGGCTGTAAATGTAAGAGTTGATTTCCAAGCTCTCAATTCGATTCTATATGTCTATATGTCTGTCTTTGTGCCAGAAACCTACTGTATTGATTACTGTGGCTTTGTAATAGGCTTAAAGGTCAGGAAGTATGAGTTCTCCAAGTTTGTTCTTTTTCAAGATGTTTTTGGCTATTTGTGGACCCTTACTCTTGCATATAAATTTGATGATTGGCTTTTCATACATGCCTCTTATCATGTTGAGGAAATTTCCTTTTATTTCCAGTTTTCTCAATGTTTCTAAAAAAAAACGGACACTGAATTTTGTCAAATGCTTTTTCTGCATCAATTGAGATGATCTTTTTTTTTTTTTCCCTGTCATTTTGTTAATTTCATCTATTACAATAATTGGTTTTCTTATGTTAAACCACCCTTGCCTCTCTGGGATATTTCCCACTTGAACATGCTGTATAATTCTTTTAATATGCTGTTGGATTTACTTTGCTGGTATTTTGTTGGGAATTTTTACATTCATAAGACACATTGGTCTGTAATTTTCTTTTCTAGTGGTATCTTTATCTGCCTTTGTATGAGGGTGATGTTGATCTCATCTTGGATGAGTTTTGGTGATTTGGGATATGTGAGGAATTGGTCCTTTTCTTCTAAGTTGTTGAATTTCTGAGTATAGTGTTGTTTTTGGTGCATCATTATCTTTTAAATGGCTGCACGATCTGTTGTGATATCTCCTGTTTCATTACTAATATTGATGATTTGTATTTTCAATCTTTTTATCTTTGTCATTCTTGCCGGTAATTTGATTTTTTAAAGTAAAATATTTTATTTAAACCATTTTCTCTATTGTTTTTTTTTGTTGTTGTTGTTTCAATTTCATTTATTGTTTGCTTATCTTTATTATTTTCTCCCATCTGTTTTGTGTTTATTTTTCACTTCTTTTTTTCTAATATCTTGAGATATGAACTTAGATTATTGATTTGATACATTTCTTCTTTCTAATGTAAAGTTTTCATGGTATCATTCCCCCTGTCAGCACTCCTTTATCTACATTCCACAGATTTTGATGTGTTATCTTAAATTTTCATTCAATTATATATATATATATTTTTTTTTTTTTCACTATTTATTTCCATTGGAACTTCCTTTCTGACCAATGCAATATTTTGTATTGAGTTGTTTAATTTCCTATTGTTTGGGGATTTTATTTTTGTCTTTCTCTAAGTGATTTCAAGTTTGATACTGTTTCAGTGTCTCGAAGACCATCTCCAAGTTTGGCAATTCACTAGAAATAGTCACAGAACTGAGAAGACATTAAATTCACAGTTATGATTTATCAGCAAAAGGATACAGAGTCAAATCAGTAAGCAGAAACATGCACAGGCAAAGTCTGCAGGGAATTAGACACAAATTTCCAAGAATCCACTACCAATGGAGCCACAATAGACATATTTACTTTCTCCGGCAAAAATTATGATTATGGATTGTGATGTACAGTATTTACATTATTTAACTTAAGCTTCATGTTTGTATAGTGTAGTTCCATGGATTTTTAAAAATGTTTTATTCTGTTACCACGTATCTATTAGTTTTGTCTTCATTATTTTGAAAGTCTATTAATTGGTGCATACACATTTAATATTGCTATATTTTCTTGGTATTGATTCTTTTATCATTATGTAATGTCTCTTTGTCCCAAGTAATTGTCTCCCATTTGTTTGGAAGAAATCTATATTATCTGATATTAAGATAAATACTTGTGCTTTTCTTTGATTCAGGTTTGCAGGACCTACCTTTTCCCACCCTATTACTATTTAACCTAACTAGAACATTATATTTGAAGCTAGTTCAATGTATACATTGGTCTTTTGTTTGTTTGTTTCTTATCTGCTCGGCCAATATCTGCAATGTCATTGTGTTTTTGACCATTTACATATAAGGTCATTATTTATATTTTACTTATTAAACTTGACATTATATATTTTATCTTTGTTTTCTCTGTTTCTCATTCCACAGTTTCTTTATTCCTGCTTACTTGTAGATTATTTACACATATTTAGAGTTCCATTTTGATTTATGAATATATTTCTTCTTATAGTTTTCTTAGTGGTTGCTCTAGTGATATATCTGATATATCTAGTGATATTTCTGATACATATATACCTGAACCTACAGGAATAAATGCCAATGTTTTACTGCTGCAAGAGAGGGGTAGAAACATTACTTCTGTTTAATCCCATTTCCTTTCACACTTTTAAAGTATATTTGTCTATTCCCTCCCTATATGTTTAGCACCACATCATGTAGTGTTTTATATTTTTCTTCAACTATAAAAATATGATTTAAGGGACTCATAAGGTAAAGGATAGTCTGTTATGTTTACTTGTATTTTTATACATTCTACTGTTTCACCTTCCTTTCTGAAAGTGCCAGCCTGTTAGTGTTTTATTTCTGTTTTAAGAACTTCATTTAGATATTTTAAGGATAATTTTGGGCTTTGCTTCATTGTTTATTCCTGCACCATAAAGGGGCTATTGCTCAGGAGTGTGATTACCCTGGCCTGCAAGCTCCACCACACCCCCTACAAATAGATATTTGATAGACATTCATCAGAACTAGAGGTGCACACTTTCATGACAGTCTACCCATAGGAGGATGGACCTTGAGGACAGGCATTTGCAAACCCCAGAAGCAGTTATCCCCCTTTGGCAGGATACCAGGAAGTGTGAGAGCAATATAAAGGAGGTCAGATGGGACCTGGTGATCACTTCAGCTTGACAACACAAATTCCTTATTCCTTGGGCAAAGGTGAGGCTAGAAGAGAGACTGAGTGGGGACTAGGGCCTTTCATGCTATTTATAGTAATTTGGACACTCAAACAGACAAAAGTAAGCTATTGAAGACACTCAAGCAGTGAATTTTTATCTATATTATAAATACATCTATACTTCTTTCTAGACAGGAGAAAACTTAAAAGACTGTCCTCAATGCTAACTCTGCTGATGCCAGTGGTTTTCCTGTCACTCCATCCTTCCTGGGGAAATAGTTGTTGAGGTACTTGGATCTTCATGGTGGACAGCTAGAGAGAGGGTTGAACATAAGTCCTGCAATGCTAATTTATACAAAGGACTCCTCCCTCTTAGAATTATAATCTTAAGTGGCCTAGGCAAAAAGCAGACTTTCTATGTCCATTTCCTATAGGACAGTGGTGATTAACATTTTGTCTGTCACTGATCTTTTGAAAATTTGATGAAAACCATGAAATTCTGACTTGGAAGAGCACATGTATCCCCTCAAAATTTTTCTTACAATTTCATAGGTTCTGCTCTCCCCCCTAGAGTCTCACATTGGGTTTCCTAAGTTTCCTGGATCTCTTCCCTCCTGCTCTCATGGCAGTCAAGCTTCCTTAACATGGATTGATCTGCACATATTAGGTACTTGGTAAGTATTGATTGGAGAAGCAAATGGAGCCTGTGGTTAAAATTGTAAAATAAGCTTTAATTTTTTTCTGTATAAGGAACTGGGTCATTAGCAATAAATTATGAATTTACTTAAATTTTCAATTAAATTAACATTTATTCTGCTTCTAGCTAGCATCCTTTAATAGTAATATAAGAAGAAGAAAAAAAGAAGAAGAAGCTATACCTTAGTGGATAAGAACAAAGGGTTCTGGGGTCAGATTGATTTATTCTGAAATAGTGAACCTAATTGTGCACATAACAATACTATTTAGCTCATATAATTATGCAAATTAAACAAGTTAAGCATGTAAAAACAATAGTAAAATAACTGATATAGTAAGTGTGAAATAAGTATTAGTTTTAATTATACTAAGAAGAAACTTTAATAAACAAGAAGTGCTTTTTCCATATGCATATTTAATAAAAAGCAATCATCAAGAAAAGTAACATGCACTAATAAGGTGCCATAATTTACATTTGTAGTTGAAAAATAAACAACAACAAATGTGTAACATTAATGGGTTATTTAATTTTATTTATATTCTGTATTTTTAAAGAAGCTTTAGATTACATAAATGTTACATCAAAAATATAGGGGATTCCCATATACCCCCCACACACACATACTTTTCCCCTTTAACATCTTTCATTAGTGTGGTACATTTGTTACAATTGATGACTACATATTGAAGCATTGCTACTAAGCAATGCTAAATTTACATTATAGTTTACACTTTGCACCACACAATTTTATAGGTTTTGACAAAATGTGTAATGGCTTTTATCTGTCATTTCAATATCATGTTAAACAATTCTAATGTTCCAAAAAATGCATTTTATAGAAACATCAACTCCTCTCTTTTCCAGTCTTGCTTTCTCTGAGATTTGCCAGTGAGAGTAAATGGAGTGAAAAAGAGAAAAAATGTAGTTCAATTCCCATAAATTAATTGTAGCTAAGGAACAATTCTGTATTTGAAATTTTAGATCTAAGGGAAAAGTTGTTGGAATTTTAATAGGACCCAAACAAGGTTCTTCCCTTTGAGATAGATCACGTTTCCTACTAAAGTATTCATAGGTTTAAATGAATGGGGAAAAAAAATAAGACTTGGTGAAGTTGTGGGTGATGGGGTAGAATTAGAACAAAACTCACATTGGCACCTACTCTGTTATTTCTTTAAAAAAAAAAAAAGCTGCTCTTACATTTTATTTGTTTGTTTTCTATTGGAAAATTATGTATTGGAAGAATATAGTCACTACATATTTGAATAGCTAACTATTATTCCTGTTTCAACACAAATGTACTGAATATGCAAATCCATATCATTCAGCCTGCTATTTGTGAAAAGCTTGAAAATGCAGAAAGTGGAGTTAATGTAGTTCCAGGTTTTTATTTTGCAATCTAGCTAGGCATCCAGAAGCAAAACTTATTATTTTTTCCTACTTCATTATCATTTCAAGTCCCACAAAGGATGTGCTGAAATGTCTCTGTCTTGCAGGATGTCCTAGGGGATAAAAGCTACAAATACTGTCCACTACAAAAGAATTATAACTTTCACAGCCAACACAGTCCTGGTGGATTTATTACAGGTAAGCTTGACATTGTACTTATTTCTTCTGTAAATTGCAGTGTCTGTTGAATAGATCATCAGGTAGAATCATTCTCTTTGTGTTTCTACTTGGCCTGAAGATAAAATTTTAACAGACACTATTTCATGTATGACTGTAGCACAGAAGACTGTTTCTTGTTAAACACAGGTGTCTTAGTTTGCCAGTGTTGCTATCACAAATACCACAAACTGCTTTTTACTTAACACCAGGAATTTATTGGCTCACACTTTTGAGGCTAGGAAGAAGTCTAAAATCAAGTTAAAGGCAAGCCTCATTTTCTCCTGGAGTCTGCAGCATTCTGGAATAGGCTGCCAGACATCCTTGAGATTCCTTGGCCTATATCCCTGCCTCCTGTCACATGGCCTTGTCCTCTTCTTGCCAGTTCTTCCAGTTTCCACTGACTTCTAGATTCTTCCTGTGTGGCCTTCTCTGACTGTATCCAAATTTCTTCTGCTTAAAAAGGCCTCCAGCAATATGGATTAAGGCCTGACCTGTTTCTGTTGGGCCACACCTTAACTAATAATATCTTCACATAGGCCCTTTGTACACATGAGTTCACATCCACAGGAACACAGATTAGGAACATATTCAGTGAGGTACATAATTCAACATACCATAGCCAGCTATATCCATTTATCCATTTTTTATGACTTTGTGGAATAATGCCATTTACCCTGTATTACATTCTTCACATCTTTGCTTTCATTGTTTTACACACTTGAAATTCTGTTTGTGATTTAAGACTTTATTAAAATATCATCTCCTCCATGAAGTCTACTCTGACTGCCCAATATAAAATGATCTCTCTTCTCTCTCAACATCATTTGTTGTCTATGACCTTTATTTAAATATATGATTTCCATCCCTGCAAATTTGTGTTATACAAGTGAATCTGCTGGTTTTCCCAATAAGCTTGTCAACTCTTTTAAAAATAGAAATAACATCTTACCCATGGGAAGTATTCTTCCATTTTCTTAGGTACAGAACCCATTACAGGTCCTCTTTCTTGCTGGGGCCCTTCCAAGTTTCCAAACTCCAACAATAGGCTAATTACGGCCCATGGGCAAATCCCGTTTGAATACCTAATTTTTGAAAATAAAATTTTAGTGGAACACAGCTACACCCATTCGTTTATATATTGTCTATAACTTTTTTATCATTGGCATAGTTGAGCAGTTGCTACAGAGATTTTATGGCCTCAAAGTAAAAAAAAATTATCATCAGAACCTTTATTTTTATTTATTTATTTATTTTTCATCTCTTTTTTTTTATTGTGGGTGAAAATCAAATTTTTCACAATACATAGCAATATTTGTAAAATGATATATAAATATATATGCATATATGTGCATTTGCTTACAAAAATGTTATATATATTTTAAAAAGGTGCTTAGATTACCTAAATATTACATGGAAACTACTGGGATTCCCGTGTTTACTATCAGAGCCTTTATAAAACAACTTCTAACTCCTGAGCTACAGACATAAAGTGCTTGGGGTGATCCTTTTCCCTTTGGTGATGGAGCTTCATGGACACTTAACCCACCCTCTTCCTACTCTTGGGCCCTGGAGGGGGAGGGCAGCAGGGGGAGAGCTGGCTCAGTTGATTGGGAGTCATGCCAAGTGAGATGAAAAAACTAGAGTTCTTATAAGGTTTATTCTTGGGCAAGAAGTACAACCTGAATAAGAAACTACAGAGGCAATCACAGAGATGAATCTGAAAGAAATTTTTCCAAATTATTTTAATAAAAATTAAATTTCAATTAACTACCCTGGAGAAAAGAAAATCTATAGAAAATCTTATTAAAGAATTGTTGTCACAAATGAGATAGTCAGAGTCTACAACTTCCATGGAACTACACATTACAAAGAGTCAACTCTAAGTTAAACTGTGGATTGTAGTTAATAGTACAATTATAAAAATGTGCTTGCATCAGTTGTAACAAATGTACCACACCAATGCAGGGTATAAATGATGGGTGGTATATGGGAATCCTGTATTTCATGTATGAAAATAAAATGTAAGGAGAAAAAAGCCTACATGCAAAAATGAAGGAAAAACAAAAGTAGAAATAATTCATTCAGATAACTAAATATTTAAATTACATTATTTAGGAGGATTTGATGGTAGTTTAATATTTTCCAGCTATATAAAGTTATGTTCTTTGATATCGTTTAAAATTTTAATGTAATTATTCGCTTTTTGACTAATTTTGAAACTTAGTTATGTACTTTTTTCCTGATAAAAGGCTTCCAAAATATAGATCTACTCCTGCTAGAAACTCATCAACTGCTACCTGGAGGCTTCCTTACATTGTTCAGGAGGCAGCTTACATTGAATATGAACATATGAACACATAAGATCCATGGCATAACTCTCCCCACAACCCCCCTATTCTTTGAGTTTTTTCTCTTCCTGTGCTTGCTATTTATGAATGGCAATACCATCTACCTGCAGAGTCCCAACACTAAGGCAGTGTCTCCTCCTCCAAGAGGATTTCTCTAATCCCACCTCTCCAGGATGAATTAGCTCCCCTCTTTTGAGCTCTCATAAACCCATGTTCCTTCCTCCAACAGAGAACTCATTATCCTGAACTTTCATCTCCTCTTTATTTGTCTATCTTCCTCATTAGACTCTTAGGTCCTGAAGGACAGAGACTAATAAGTCATTATAGATTGAATTTTTAGCACATAATTTGACTTATAGTTGGCACTGTAAATAATATTAAATACATGAATAAAGTCTTTTATGACACACCAACCAGAGTTCAATATTTATTTCATTGATTCATTGATTCATTCATGGATCTGTCAAACACTTTGCTAGGTATGGGGTGCATGGCAATGAATCAGATACCAAACCTACTTCAAGTGTGGGAGAAAGAGCAGAAAAAAAACCTGTATTCTTCTACTAACTTTAGTTAACCTTTCCTGAGCCCTTACTCTGCTCTGGACACTCATCTTAATGCTTCACATTTGTCAACAGATTTAATTTCATAGTAGAGGTAAGTATTGTTATTTTTACTAAATAAAAATACTGAATACTAAAGGTATTTAGTAAATGTAAAAATCATTTAATAATAAGCAGTTTTACTAAACCATTGTGCAGATGAAGAAATCAATGCACTCAGTACTTAAGAAAACCAGCCAATGGTACCTAGCCAGTGTAGCAGTTTGGCATTATTTATGAATTCCAAAAATAGATATTGGATTATGTTTGTAAACTGGTCTGTTCCTCTGGGCGTGATTAAATTATGATTAGTCCTTTGATGGGGCCACGTCAGTAGGGCATTGATTCCCTACCCCTTAGTGAGTGGGGACTCACAGATAAAAGACATGGCAAAGGACAGAGTTGGAGTTCTGATGCTATTATTTTGAGCTGGAGCCCTGGGAAGTAAGCACACAGAGGAGCTTGGTCGTGAGGAAGGAGAGAAGGCCCAGGGAAATGAGATGAGCTGTTCTCCTAATAGTCTACAGCTGGCCTTGTGGAGAGAGACGAAGCCTAGAGAACCTGATCGTGGAGCATTAAGAGGAAGAGGAAGGCTGAACGTCAGCAGTCATCTTGCTCCAACAAGTGGCAACAGACTTTGGTGAGAGAAGGAACTTAAGCTTATGGTCTGGTAACCGTAAGCTTCTACCCCAAATAAATACCCTTTATAAAAGCCAACAGATTTCTGGTATGTTGCATCAACACCCCCTTGGTTGACTAATACAGCCAGTAAGTGGCAAATTTGGCTTTTAAATCAGGCCACGTGGTTTCAAAATCAACACCCTTTAACCATCATACTGCTAATTGATGGCTTATGAGTAACTTCTGTGTGCTAGCACTTTGACTAACAAGGATACAGAAATACATTTGCACAATCCCTGTTTTCAGCTATTAGAGTAGAACAAGGAAAAAAAGACATTAAATGTGATCTAAAATAATTTTATCATTTTATGTATCATTCATGTCATTTTCAAATCTTTCTATATCATATTCAAAGCACTTTAAATTATGAATTATAAGAACAATATAAATCTTATAAGTTCAAATAATGAGAAAAAAATTAGTTCACAATCCAAGTGAAATAAATAATATTTTTGTTTTCCCATTTATTTATTTCTAGACCAGCACTGATAGAATTTTTTGCAATAATGGTAATGTTTTAAACTTTGTACCCTGTAGTAGTTGTCATTAGCAAAAAGTGGCCATTGTACACTTGAAATGTGGCTATTACTACTGAGGAACTGATTTTTAAATTCTATTTCAGTTTAATTAGTTCAAATTTAATAGCAACATATGGCTGCTGGCTACCATATGGACAGCACATCTCAAATTAATAGATATCATCTTACTTCTGACATTTAATAGCCTATTTAAAATTTCATCCAAGGAATGCCATATACTTAGCTAGACACTTTAACTTTGTATATTTAGATTATTCCTAATTTTCTGCTATTAGCACAAATCCTACAATGAATTTTCAGTGTATATATTTTTCTTCTTTTATATAAAAGTATATATACCTCTTCTGTCCTATGAAACTGGTATTATAAATATTTATATTAATACCAATCTTCTGAAACAATGAAGATTTTGCATTAATGAAGATTTTTATTAGTATAAAATCGAGTCAAATTTCCATCCTAAAATTCACAGATTCCACAAAATACTACATTATAACTTACACTCTATTTTGGTCTGGAGACATTACATGAAGTAATTTTTATGTCCTTTTAACAGGTACTTAAATATATTGATCATCGTGCCTCTCTTCGCTGTCATTTCTGTAAAATTTTAATCACTGTTCTCAAATGACATCATTTCATGTTTGTGAATTTTATTCTTATTAAAGCCATCTATACTATACTATCAGACTCCTAATGAGCACTCTGTTAATTTAAAAGGTGGTTGAACTCAAGAGAGGATGGCTGGCTTATGAACAGATATTCAGATCTGTCAAACAGGATTTGTGGTCAGGGTTTGTGAACCTTTTACATAACTCTGTTTTTGATTCTGTAATAGCTGCCTCCTAGGAGTGTACTTCAAGGTTACTTTTCAAGCATCTTGCCAAATGAAATCATACATTTTACTTTATAATCTTCAATTTCCTTTTAACCTTCTGGTTGGTTGTTCTTAGCTAATGAATTTAGAAGCATGAAATCTTAAATTTTTTTTTCTCCAGTTACTCTGAGACAGAGATGATGTGCTACAGCAAGTCAGAAATTGGCATATTTTTGCAACACTTTTCCAAAACTTGGAATTTGCATCTGGATTCATTTTCACTTACATCTATCTATCTATCTATCTATCTATCTATCTATCTATCTATCTATCTATCATCTATCTATCTATCTATCTATCTATCTATCTATCTATCTGTCTGTCTATCTATCCCTCAAAAGCATACCTTATGCTGCAGGATAATGTATGACAGCTTCCCCTTCCTTTTCATTCTTTTCATTCAATCCTAGCTTACATCCCTCTTAGTCATTGCATTGGTGTTTTTCCTACTTTCATGGCATTCCGTCTCTTTTTAATTAAATCACACACACTGTTGCCAAACTAAAATATCTAATATATCTATCATATAATTCCATGGCTATAATCTTTTACATGGCTTCCTTTCCAAAGGGTAAAGTTAAAGTAGCCTAGTTTGGATGAGATGGTAGAACAAGTCATAGAGACCTGTATTTGAATTCCAACTTTGCCACTTAATAATTTTTGTGATTTGGGACAAATTATTTTGCTTCTGTGAATTACAATTTCATTGTCTATGGAATTTACTTTCCCCATGAAAATAAGTGAAAAGTTAATGAGATAATTCCTGGGATAAAGAAAGGACAAAAACAAATGTTTCCTCCAATCCATTCCCACCATTTCATTTTCAAGTCCTTCCACTATTTTGCCTCAATTTTCTTTAATTTTACTCAATATTTCCTGAAAACCTATCATCTTATGTATTGCCCCAAGTTCTTTGATGGATATAAGGAATAAAGTGGCAATGTTCCTAATCTTAAAAACTTATGTCTTGGGAAATGGATGTGGCTCAAGCGATTGTGCTCCCATCTGCCATAGGGGAGGCTCCAGGTTCTATTTCCAGGGCCTTCTCATGCAGGCAAGCTGGCCCTCGCCAGGGAGAGCTGACAGCCAGAGCCTCAGAGAGCTGACAGCCCTCACTACAGAGAGCTGGCACAGCAAGATGACACAAACAAAGGGAGAGGCAGAGAAGAGAAAGTGAGAGACGCAGCAGAGAAGAGAAAGTGAGAGATGCAGCAGACAAGGGAGGTAAGGTGACTCTGGCAGTTGAGTGCCTCTCTCTCATACCAGAGATTCTGGGATCCATTGCTGGTGCCTCCTAAAGAGAAAAACGAGAAGAAAAAAAGACAAGCAGACACGGAAGAACACACAGTGAATGGACACAGAGAGCAGACAGCGAGCACAAACAACTGCAGGGGTGGGGTAAATAAAAAAAAACAAACAAACATGCTGTCTTTATTGCAAAAATACGTGGTAGAAACTCAGGCAACAATGTGAGATTTGCACAGGATGAAGCTGGTCAGGAGGCTGGGGCTACAAGGCAAAAGACATTTCCTAAAAGAAAATTTTCCTAATGGAAGTGGATGGTTAACAAGGGTTTTTTAGCAAGACAGTAACAGGTTCAAATGGTCTTTTAAAGAATATCATTCTCAGGGAGAATGTGAATTGAAAGGGCCAGAAGCTGTGCAGTAGCGGTTACTTAAAGAAGATGCTGGAGAAAATAGGAATTTAGATAACGTTTAGATGGCAGTAGAAAGAGAGAGAAATGAAAGGATTGAAGAAATATTTGGTAGTTAAAGTTGACAAAATGTGTTGATTGATTGTATGTGAGTGGGTGATAGATGAAGAAGAGGATGGTGTCAGGGTGAATCCCAGGTTTAGTGGTTAAACCACTTGTGAGATAGTTGTTGTTTTATCTTTCCATATGTTTTCTGTATCTCTGTATGGATGTGCTATTCCTCTCAAATGGACTGAAAGTTCCTTAGGCACACAGAACATGATATGGACTTATTTACATCCTCCCAAATTCTGTTTATAAAGCACTCAATAAATGTGTGATTGATGGGTAAATGCTTAAAAAGAAGAAAGTCGTTTGGAGGACAGTGATATCTTATGGAAACCAGGTGCTCTCCTTGATATTAACTAAGCATTTCAATCTCATTTAATAATACCAAGGCTTAAGTATTCACACCTATGATGAATAGAGTTATTATAACTCCAAAGCCTCATGCATCTCCATTTTAGTCTGTTTTAATTTCTTTGCACAGTGATGTTAACAAGCAAAAAATGATAGATGTGGTTATTACTTTTAGTTTTTTCTTCTTGGTAATAAAATTAGTAAAAAAAAAAATCAAATTAAAATTAGGCAGTTATTGGGAGAAGGAAAAGGCAAGAAAACTGGTTTATCTGGTCAAAATGCCATTTCTGAATTAGCTGAGATCTAACTATAATAAATATCTTAGAAATTAAAAGTTATCTTAATTGAGGCGCTTAATTTCTTTACTCCTCAAGATACACAAATTTCAAACTATTAATCAAATTTTAATATTATTGACCATTTGAAACTTAGAAACATTTGTTAAAAAATCAAAGATGTAATTTTTATAGGATGATTGCAAACAGGCAATTTCTTAACTTCAAGAGAAATCAAAGGGCTAGAGATATAGATATAATAGAAAATCAGGTGGTTAGGAATTCCTAGAAGTTCATTTAGAAAAATTTAGAGTGATGGAAAAATTAAGATAGCTCCTGGTTTGAGTTCACAGGCAGGATATTAGATTCAGCCAGTCACTGGAGAGATTGGGAAGGGTATTTCAATCAGCAAGCAGGAAGACTTGATCATAGCTTGCAAATGAACAGAAATCTGACTATTGCTTGGTTCTCTGTCCCCATATATTACTGTCTGCCAACTGTTAATGAACAATTATTCATAAAACAATTATGGGTATCTACTGTAAGGCAAGAACTGTGTAAGTAAGTGATGATATAATTATTGATAATATATGATTCCTGACCTACAGAAGCTTATACTGGTGGGGTGACAAGATATAAAAAGATAATTTTATGTTCAAATGGTCATGGGGTGCTGTCTCAGTGGAGACCCACACAGTAACTGAAAGAATATTGAATTCCCATCCTGGGAAGTCCTGCCACATTCTCTAATAGAGTGGCAAGAATCCCCCGAGTACATGGGCAGTGCCTAGTGAAGGAGGACAGACTAATATGTCAGACCCTGGATAATGATGGTTGTACTTATGAACCTTGTTCTTATGAAATTGAAACATAGCCTATTATTATTTATTGCCTAAGACTTACCTCCTGTAAGCCTCCTTGTTGCTCAAATGTGGCCTCTCTCTAAGCCAAACTCAGCATATAAACGCACTACCTTCCCCCTGGCATGGGAAATAAACCTCCCTTTCACTGATGGATTATTACCAAGAGGCAACTAGCAATGCATTTGGAGAAAGACTTTGACCAAAAGTGGGACATATTAAATACAAATGAGGTTTTATGGCTAAGAGATTTCAAAGTGAGTCAGGAGGTCATTCCAGAGATTAGGCTCATGCAGGTCTCAGGAGGATCTCATCAACTGCCATAGTAAACAGTGCCTCAAGGGATCTAGAGACATCTAAGCACAATAAGCAGGGCATATAATCTCAGGAAATCGGCACCCTGTCAGTGGGCCTTACCTTGGAATACATGTTTCCCAAAGTAACAGAGTTAGACTCATTTATAATTTCCCTACACATGGATCTTCTGCACCTTTCATCTGAACCTATATTTAGCACTATATTCATTAAATAAATGTCCCAGAGACTTAAATCTTCATTCTGCTCATATGCCAGTTGAGCCCTGAATCGCAGCAGAGTTGCCACATCCCTGTTACATGCTGCTACTGTTTAAATACTGCCATCTGCTGTGTAGAGATCCAGGCAGGACTCAGGCTACATGTCGTCCTCAGAGATGTCACCAGAGAGGCAGCCAATCTGCCTGTGAAACTCTGTTCTCACTCACATATGTTATATCATTGAAAATAGAATTTGGGGGTCAGATAGGTTATTTGAAGTAATCAACACTTTCATGGGCTGAGTGTCAAAGAAAGAAAAGAATATGGCAGATTCTAGGGGGGGGACAGATTTTGAGGGTGTTAGGGAGTGGAAGAGAATAGTGCCTTTTTCCTAGAACATATTCAGTAAATTTTTATTGAATGAAAGATTGAAAATCTGGTTGCAAGAATGAAAATCTAGAGCTTGGGTTCCCTGAGAGCAGGAATTCATATCACTTCACCAACCAACAGAGAACCAGGTAGAATGGCAAAACCAGCTTTTCTTTTAATCTTTACAATTCAGGATTCTGTAACTAAGTGATATACCTGCAATTCCCTTATGCCCCATAATATTAAAACATTCTAATTCTGTGGTTTTTAAATGTTTTTCATGGACCAGATTGAACAGAATTACTTGAGGAGCTTATGAACAACACGTATGTCTAGAACTTACTCCCTCAAAATTTGGGTTAATTAAGTCTGAGTTGAGTCACGTAACTGTACTTATTAAATGCACTCTAGGTAATTCTGACATGCTGCAATGCTTGGGAACCATCTCAGTAACTCAGTTTTCCAACACATTCATCACTGCAAGACCTTGGAGAGGTCAATTGCTAGCATTTGCCTGTATTCCTGTGATGGGAACTCATTATTTCCCAAACACATATTTTTTCACAAGACACTTTATTGGCCAGTTCTGAAAAATTGTTTTGAATGCAAACTTGCAGAGAGCCAGAATATTTCTATGCTAAACAGTATCATACATGCTGTAAAATGTAAAACACATTGAATCAAGTTTTTTGTGGAGGCCCTTGGTGTAAATATTCATTATGGTTGAAAGAAGAGTCACAGGTTTGTCAGCTAATCTATACCTGTACAAATATAGAAAAAAAAAAATCTAATTCACGAGATGAAAATTATATATATTTTGAAAGCTTTAAATTCAAAAAGCAAATATTTTTGTTTTTATTTTTCAAAAAACATTTTTAATTTACATTTATGCTCTTTATTTTCTTAATTATATGCTATTGTTTCTTGGAATCCGGTCTAATTAATTTCAGATAACCCTCTCACATCGTGGATAGGCAAACAGTTTTCTCTTTAGGAAGTTATGGGTACACCAGAGAAAAGTAGCTGGCCAGCAAATTATTAAGGAAGCAAATGATCTCATTTCCTGTTACTGTATATTCTTAGCATGATTTCCAAAAGGTTCTTTATTTTTTATTTTCCTTCTCTTAAGAATAGAAATGAAAGTACTTATATTTATTTAAACAAAATTTCATTTCCCCAAATTAAATTGTATTTCCAAAAATAACCACAATGTGTCCCTAGAATTATCTGCACTCCTGGTCTGATCATTAGAACCCTCAGTGGTCAGGGACATGGAGAAAGGAAGGTAAACAGACTTTGGCTTATGTCATAACTTCTTGATGACATTCCATCTGAAATATGTGGCTCCGGTCTCAGTGCAAATTTTCAATCATTTAAAATTCTTTTCATATTTAGAACCCCATGAATGGAAAGTTTTCATAATGATAATGTATGTGATCAGTGTAAGATCCAAAAACAGACATTTTCATTGATTTCCTTATGCCCAGGATGGTACTTTTATGTTGAGTTATACAACTGAATGAACTTCAGACACAGTTTTAGTTCTCTCATTGCTAAAGCAAATACCATGCCCTGAGTTGGCTTACACAATGGGAATTTATTGGCTCACAGTTTTGAGGCTAGGAGAAATACAAAATCCAGGTACCATTAAGGCTATTCTTTTTCCCAGTAGACTGTGGCGTTTTCAGGCAGCGATTCTTGGTCCTTGGCTTTTCTGTCACATGGCAATGGTGGCCTCACCTGGCTTCTCCCTTCTCTTCCTGATTCTGTTGACATTCAGCTTCTGGCTGCTCCCTCTGGCTTTCTCTCTGTGTGACTTCTCCTATGAAGCCTTCAAAAATAGGATTAAGACACATCCTGATTTGGCTGGGCCACACCTTAACTGAAGTAATCTCACCACAAGGTCCTATTTATAAGAGTTCATACCCACATAAATGGATTAAATTTAAGAACATGTTTTCCTGGAACACATAGCAGGAAATCACCCAGGGTACTTGGATATGTACAGGGGAGTCTAGTAGATTACACTCTCACCTCACCCCTGTATGTCCTATGCTAGGAGTAGAACATGTTTTTTAACCTTTTAGGGAAATGATATTCTAAAAATTGCTATTTTCTAATATGAAGTTAGAGTAATTGTAGATGTTCACCTCCATGAGACCAATATTTCTAACTTTCTATATCCATGAAACAATTCATTTCCCTCAGCTGTTCACTCTTAAATTAGTTTCATTAATTTTCTTAGGCTATTTGGTTCCAGAGAACAATTTCCATCAGCTCCTTTGATAGCAAAGTGACTTCTTCCTTTGAAGTATATAGAGGTAATTAGATATCTACTCTCCGCCCCCCCCCAATTCCAGTCATCTTTCTTCTGGAAGGTAAAGGAAAAAGAGTATAAAGCTCCACAAAATTAAATCAGAATTAAATACTTTAAAGAGAGAAAATGACTCACTACATTGGATTTTCATTAGTAAAGCAAATTATTTTGCAAAAGATTTTTCAAAATTAAAAGAGAGAAACAGCAACCCCTTTTATTAATAGAGCAATAAGACAAATCTCTTGGAATAAAGATGACAAGCAAAGCAAACAATAACAATAATAGTAATCAAAACTGGTGATAAGTATTTCAAATAATTACTGAAATCTGGGAATTATCTATCAGAACAATTGAAGGTTTGGCTTCATTCAATAATTAAACATACAAAAAGAAAAAAAAATTACTTCAAAGAACCCCAACCATCATATTCTATTCTTTGAAACTGACTTGTTTAAAGATTTAGGGGTGGGGAGGAAGAAGTCACTTCACTTATTAGTCTTAGTTCAAATGTCTTTAATTGAAATTTTGCAAAATTATTTGATAAGGACTTAGATAATTGTATCCTATTCTTTGAACTTATATTTTATCATTATAGCTGGAAAAAAAAAATTCAGGGTAATGAGTGTCAAGATGATGGAGAGAGGCTTTAGCATATACATTTGGTTTGTGGGGCTGAAGTGATGTTTTTGCAGGTAGAGTTAAGTATACACAATTCTGCCTTTGGGGAAGATTGATTAGTTAGGACCCACCTCAGAATGCATGAGGAGAATCATTCTCAATTAAAACATGAAAACTGAATAAATAAAATAAATTGTTTCTACCTCTAGCCTTGAAGTTTATTTTTTGGGGTGCAAAGTGATGTCTCAAGTGAAAGCTAACCAGGAAAAAAATAATTGTATTGTGACACTTCTCTGGTATCAGTCAGAGTCAGTCAGGAAAACAGAAACTCTCTAGAATGTTCAACAGTGAGATGTTTCACACAAGAAATGAGCTGCTTGCAAAACCATTGGAGGAGCTGGAGGAGTGCCTGGAAAGCATACCACAGGCTCACAGGTTTGGTAATAGAATCAGGAGGTTGCCTTTAACACCAGTTCGGTTAATTGATAATAAGTTTTAAACTTATCCGCAACAGTGAGAAAGGTGAGATTTACCAGGCAAGCACAGAAGCTGATTCAAAATATGATGTCTGGAAAAGACCACAGCTACCTTTGCTGCAAGAAACATATGCCCTTAGTTTCCTTCAGATTTCTAAATTGTGTGATACTGCCTGTCATTGGTGGATTCTAACTTGGAATCCTACTAGAGAGAGATTCTGGAAAATGTACTTTCTAGGTATCTTAGTTTTTCAGGGCTGCTATAAGAAGTACCACCCAATGGGTTGACCTAAACAGCAGAAATTTATTATCTCAAAGTTATGGGAGCTAGCAGTTCAACATGAAGTTATGGCAGAGCTTGCATTCTCCTGGATTCTGTAGCATTCTGTTAATCATCTTTCACATGACAATCTCTCTCTCCTTTTATGTTCCTCTGATTTCTGCTGACTTCTGGCTGCTTCTGATTCTCCATATCTGGATTTCCTTTTCTTATTAGGGCTTCAGCCATTTCGATTAGGGTCCACCCTGATTCAAGTTGGCCTCCCCTAAATAGGATTTTCGAGGATACTATTTCACAAATAAGGCCACATCCTAACTAATAAAAACATCTTCAAAGTTCCTATTTACATATGGGTTCACACCCACATGAACATGGACTAAGACCTGAATATGCATTTTGCGGTGCACATGATTCAATCCCCAACAGTAGGCTTCCAGACTCTGACACAAGGGAGAAACTTCCAGAGGATAGAATTGCTACTGACTGCAAAAATATCTTACATATCTTCTTTCCCCTTTTGGCATTGAGGACAGATTTCTTAAGCATCTTTATAAACATTATCTCTTTTTAAAAATTCATTTATAAATAGTTATTTATTGTGCACTTACTACATGCAACATACTGTGCAAAGTGTGGAGCTAGATGTGATTAATTCATAGCCATTCTCCTCTGTTGCCTATGCAGATTATTGGCTATTGTATGAAGCAGATTTAAAAAGATCTGTATTTCAAATAAGTATTTTCAACTGTTTCACAATTCCATGGGAAAATCCATGAACTTTAGACACATAAATTTGAATTATAGTCCTAATAATACTTTGTATAAAAGATACAGCATTTTTGAGCTACAGTTTCCTCTTACATGTAAAAGTGTTTACCAGCCACTTCAAATATTGTATAAAGATTAAATAAGAACATATTTTCATAGTGCCTCATATAAAATAGGTGACAATTAATTATTAGTGGTTTTAGTTTTATTTTCTTCAAGGAAAATAGGAATAGAACTGGACTAAAAGTTAACTGTGAATTCCATTGATGGTAGAAAAATTGGGGTAGAAAGAAAATAGATTCACTATGCCAATTTAAATTTATAATCTGAGTTTAAATTAATGGGTAACCTAGTTTCTCTTCTCATATCTGAGGTATGGAGACTGGAGAAAGAATCTGCATTGGAGAGGATGAGTGAATTATTTTCTCCTGTGAGTTTTCTGTCATTCTTTAGGTCATTATCCATATTTTGAAAGATCAATTTCAGTAAATAGGTTGCTACTACATTAATTATTCTTATGGGAAAAAAAAAACAGAAAAAAAATCTAAAATTTAGAATATGTACTTTTAATTTTGAGGAAAAGTGATTATATTTTAAATGATGAATGTTTAAATATCTTCTTCCTGAATTTACTCAGTGTTAAATCCAAAACAGCCTTATAAAAAATATGAAATTGTTGTTCATTTCTGGAAATATTTACTTTTGTTTATGTCAGTGGCTCTCATTGGGGAGGCAGAGGAGGGCTCTTTTATCATCAAGGTTTATCTGGCAATGTATACAGACATGTTTGATTGTCATAGCTGGTGTGGGGAGAATGTTATTGGCTTGTAGTGGGTAGAGGCTAGGGATGCTGCTAAACATCCAATGCATAGGATAAACCCACAACGAAAGATTTATCTGGGCAAAAACGTCAAAAGTGCAAAGGTTTACCAACACTGGTTTATGTGATTAACTTTGAAGAGCCTGACATTTTACCATACTTGCAAACTAACAAGTAAATCTGCTACAATTATATGAATGCTGGTTGAAGACATGAGAGTCTTGGGTCAGAGATCAGAACAATTAGTTACTCTCAGCAAGAGAAGATACCATATGATCAGCATGTTTTTCACTAGTTCCCTGGAATAGTTTAAATTATGTACACCAAAGAATAAAATGTTTTTTATCTTAATCCACAGTCCTGTAGGTGTGAATTTATTTGTAAATAAAATTTTGAAGATGTTATTTTAATTTTAAGATGTGGCCAACTGAATCAGGGTCGGGTTTACTCCATATTAATGTGGTCTTTATAAAGAGAAGAATTCCAAAGTTAGAAGTAATAAAAAGCCACAGAGGAACAAGAAGCTAGAAGTCAGAAAAACCAGAAGAGCAGAAAAAAAAAAGAAACAAAATCACCATGAGAGTCAGAGATAAAGCCAAGGAACTCCAAAGATTACCAATAGTCAGGACCAGAAGGCTACAGACCCAGGGAGACACTTATTGCTAACTTGATTTGGGACTTCTGTCTTCAAAACCGTAAGTGAATAAATTCCTGTTTTAAGTCAATTCCCACTATGTGTTATTTGTCATGGCAGCCTAACAAACAGAAACATGCCCCAAACTCCAGTCCCAACACAGCAATTCCAGAGGACTAGATGATTCTATAAATATGGTGGTTTGCACTGCAGGAAAGACACCCTGAATTTAGGGTATGCAGATGACTTAGAAGGGTCAATAAGCCTGCCTGCCCTCTGCTTTGGAGAAAACGCTCTATCTTCCAAAGCTGTTGGCTATACAAATATCCTTGAAAAGGATTTTTGTTCCTTGTTTGAAACAAGGAGCATTCAGTTCCTTACAGTTCTTCAGTTTCTCAGTTTCTGAACACAAGATGTTCAGAAATGTGATTAGACCCACCCATAAAGAATTGACTTCCAAGAGTTTACATTTAAGTAACATACACAGACTTAAATACACTGTTTCTTAGTTACTATAAGCTTTTGAGATTGGCACCATTTTACCAATGAGCACACTGACTGTTAAGGAATTTACCCAAGAGCTCAAAACTAGAAAGCATGTATTTTTACGTACATACGTATTGGTTAATGCTGGGGATTGAATCCCCAGCCATATTCAGGTTCCAACCCCAGTCCGGTGAGTATGGATCCACTGTAACTAGTATCTCTTGAATATGTTACTTCAGTTACAGTGCACCCCAACTGAATCACCTTGGGCTTTAGTACAGATTACTGGAGTCCTTTAGAAACCAAAGTAAATTCAGACAGAGAGAAATCACAAAGAGCAGCCAGTAGTTGGAAGTCAACAGAATTTAGAGGAGAAAGGAGAAGACATCACCATGTGTACTGGCATGTGATGGAACAGCCAAGGAAACTAGAAGATACCAAACCTGGAGAAAGCAAGTCTTTTAGCCTCCGAAACCATAAGCCAACCCATTGTATGGTATTTGTTTTAGCAGCTCAGAAACTAAAGCAGTTCAAAACAGTGTCCTGAATGAAGTTTAACTAAGTCCTGATTCCTCTCCTTAATAAATATGTGAGGTAGACAAGTTCACAAACAAGTCTAGGAGTAATCAAAGGGTCTAGCTTCTGGAAATGTCATGAGGAGTAAATAAGACAGTAGGTATGAAGTGCTTGGCATAGTGTTTGATACATATTAGAAGATTAAAAAAATTGGAGAATAAATAAATGATTTCTAGATGGCCTGCTTTCTTGTTATCCTAAGGAACTCCTTTCTTCTTTTTATATGAATATTTACTGCCTTTGCAGTAATATTTTTACATATCTGTACTTTCCTATTTTTTTTTTTTTTTTTTTTGCAATAAGAAAAATAAGAATAGCTTATTTCTTTTAATTGTGCTAAAGGAGCATTTTGAAGCTAAAATATAGTTCTAGATCTCTATTTTTAAAAATATCAGAGTATTTTTAATGAACAGAAGAACTTGAGAAGGTCTTTGAACTGGCACTGATCAGACTAGGAAGATTAGCCAGAGGGAGAGACCATCATACTCCCTTTAGATGATTAAACAACAGTATGGATGGCAACAAAATCAGGGAATAATAATTAACATAAAGAACAATACAGGGTGACTGGAATATTAAATTGAAACCAGGATATATGCTTTGCTAAGGAGTTTTGACAGATACTCTCACAAAACGTCAGCTACTTTAGGTCTCAGATCTGAAGTTAGCAGTGGAAAAAAAAAAACGTCCTATGCCAACTTACTTCTGCTTCTGGTGCATGTTGCCCTAAGTTTGGATTCCTGTCCCATCTCTGAGTTTATTACCTTTGAACTACACTTAATTTTTCTTTGGTTGACATTTACCTTAAAAGGCTTTGGGCAGTTGTTTTTCTGGCTGCCTTTGTCACAGTTGGATGGGCTATGTATTTCTCAAAAGAAGCCCTTTGACATAAGAGGGAAAAATAACAGGTACCCTAAAGGAAAGATATCTGGGAAACAGAACCCAGCAACACAAACATACACTAGTTCACCACAATGTTCTGTTGCTCTTCTTAAAGTACCGTAAGAGAATGAAGCTGTGAAAGGTTTTCGACTAAGCCAGATATATTTGCAGAGAGTGGTCATGGTTTCCTGCTTCAACAGTGCTTGAACAGAACTCTGCATTTGCCCTCTTACTCTCAAGTAGATCCAAGTCAGCCTACTGTCAACTCCTCTCAGTACCCTCTGACCAACCCAAGGCCCCTTCTGCAGCCTTTTCTCAGTCACCTGCCATGACATAAAACCAGAATTACATCTAGGACTCACAGGCTGTCATCAACCCCCAGATCAATTTGGAGCTCAAAGCCTCTTATGTCTACCTGTCTCTGTCTTACTACTTTGACCGAGATGATGTAACTTTGAAAAACTTCGCCATATATTTTCTTCACCAATCTCTTGAGGAGAGGGAACATGCTGAGAAACTAATGTGCAGAACCAATGAGGTGTCCATCTTCCTTCAGGGTATCAAGAAACAAGAATGTGAATACACCCTTGGAAAAAAGGGTGAATCAGTCACTAATGGAACTGCACCAAGTGACCACTGACAAACATGACCCTCACTGCTGTGTTTGCATTGAAACTCATTACCTGAATGAGCAGGTGAACTGTATCAAAGAATTTAGTGACTAGTAACCAACTTGTGCAAAATGGGGGCCCTGTAATCTGGCTGGGCAAAGTAACTCTTTGACAAGCATTCCCTGGGAAATAGTGATGAGGAGAGCTCAGCCTTAGGCTGGTTTCCCCATAAGCATGGGGGTGACTTCCATGGTGACCACAGACGTGCATGCATGTTGGGTTGGCCTTTACCTTTTCTATATGAGATATGAACATCGACCAAGTTATTTCATTTATAACACTCCTTCAAATAAATTAATTTGGTACCATTCCCTCCACCCCCACCCCACCCCAAAAAAGATTTTCAGCTGTAGAATTGCAGTGCCTGGAATTTTTAACTATTGTGTCTTTATTCTTGACTAATAGTATGGAGCAGAAAAAAAATAAGACAATTCTAATTTATATAATTGAATACTTTGACTAATTATATACTCAAGTTTTTCAGTGTCATGGATAAATGAACAATCTGAGAAAGATTCAAAATATATCAAATAAAAGAAAAATAAATTTAAAAGAACATTCTCAAGAATATAAATGATTGGTGATCAATTACATTCTATTTTCAACAATTTCTAAATATAAGACAGTACATAAGGAGTTGCTTATACTTTGAGGTATATTTACTCAGACAACAAAGATGAATATGGCACAGACCCTGCCCCCAAAGAGTTTATTAAAAAATAAATGGCTTATCTTCTAGTGTTCTGGTTTAATGGAAATGTTGAATGTAGACTTTTATTTGTTGGAGTTTGGCTAGAAATGTCAATCCTAATAACCTGGGTTAAAAATTCTAAGTGACTTTATGGGATTCCAAGAATGGATGCCTGTATTCCTCACTTCATCTGAAAAATCACTAATTCTATACTTTATATTGTATATTTTGAAGGGGAAAGTGAGATGAAAATAGTTCTCACAGTAAAAATTAAAACAAAATAGTACCACATGATCTGCTCAAGCTCTGTCACACTGTAAAGCACTTTGCTCAGAAATTTGCAGTCATTACATATTTTATGTAGTCTTCACAGATATCCCAAGACCTCAATATTATTATCTCTACTTTACTAATGAGTAAACTGTGATTCAAAATGGCGAAACAGCACGTTTAGTGTCATCAGCTAATGAATTACAGAACTCTGCTTTTCTTCCTGGCCCCTACTGCTGTCCATTTTACTGTCTCATGCAGAGTTTACTCAGAATATATATGGTGAATTGTAATCAGTGCAGAGTGTCAGTAACACAGTATGTTCATGTTCCTTAGGGATGTTTAAAATTAGTTTCTTTCTATCTATAAGGAAAAGGAGGGCAGACATCTGATAAACATGAGAAAAGATGATTACAGTAAGAGAAAGTAAATAGAGATCCCAGCTCTGGTTGTAGTAAAATGTATTCTTTGTGCTATTAAGGACTGAGGATACATGGGAAGATTGGCAAATAGCTAAAGAGATCTAAGACAATTGTACATCCTTAAAGACAGGATATAAAACTGATGATTATGGAACTCAGAGCAGTTGGAATAATGTAATAAGGAAGGCCTGTTGCAAGGAAAATAAAGCATATATAGAAAGACTCTCACCTTCAAGTTTCAAAAGGGAAGAAATTAATATGTAAGATTGATTTGGCAACATAAGAAAGGGGTCTTCCTGGCTTCATCTAGCAATAGCCAAATATTATTTTATATCACTTGAAACAATTTAACTTCACACTAAGTATACTCTAAACTATTATAAATAGGTAAAAAATTTTACACAGATCATTGTTATATTCATGGTTTGAGAGGTAAATTTAATTTATTCAAGACTAATGCATCCCCAAACTGGCTTCCTGGAAAAGGAGTTGACATCCTAGAAAGATCAATGAAAACGGTATCTGTTCCAACCCAACTCTTGAAGGGCATGAGTTGGTGAGGCCGCAAGACCAAAGAACACACCTGGCATTTAGGCAGGCTTAAGCTTTATTGGGACTCACAGAAAGGAAAGAATCTCTGATGGCAGCAGTTCAGACGATGAAGGTAGTGCTCCACAAAGAGACAGGGAAATGAAGGGTGATATAAGGGGTTTCAGAACAAGAACATTCTATAGGGTATGAAAACAGAGTTCCTCCTAGAGTCCCATGACTGTACACATGGGGTCTGGTGATGTTTTCACTACATTTGTAGAAAGGACATTTACCAAGGAAATTTACTACTTTGGGAAGATGATAGTTTATGACACCATCTATGTATTCTCTCCCCTCTGGGGAGAGAAGGATTATTAACCTTTAACTTATGTCTACATCATGCAGGTGGTTAAACTTCTCTCTAGGTCACATAGGCTGTTTAATTTATATCTAGGTCATGCCGGCGGCTATGTACTAAGGACTTGGGGATTGGGGACGCGGGTCCCCACAGGATCTAAGGCAACTGATCTTGGTCAAAGCTTAGTTCTCTGTCTCCTGATCACTCCAAGGAGGAGCTGATTCTATTTTGAACTGTGCATCTGAAGCCTGTGTTCTGCCATATCTCATTGCTATTCTGCCTGTAATCACAGCAGGGGAGGGACTGGTGCTTCTCATGTCCAACAAGAGTCTCAGTCTATCTCCATATCTGGTCCTGCTAGCTCTCTATGAACTATCCTTAAATGAAAGAGGAATGAGGGAAACTCACATGAATTTGTTTTTTCCCCTTTTAAGTTTTATATTTATTTATTTATCATTCTTAATTAAAAAAAATTTTTAAAGATACTTAGATTACATAAATGTTACACAGAAAATACAGGGTTTCCCATATGTCCCACTCCCTACAACCTCCCACACCCTCCCACATAAACATCCTTCATTAGTGTGATACATTCATTGCAATTGATAATTCACATTGTGGTTCTACACTCTCTCCCACACAGTTCTGCACAATGTGTGATGATATAAAATGGCCTATGTCTGTCTTGCAGTGTCATTCAGGATGATTCCCAAGTCCCCAAAAAGCCGACATATTACAACAGTTTTTCCCTCTCCCTGCCCCCAGAGTCACTGGTGGCCACTGGCTCCACATCAATGTTTTAATTTCTTCCATTGCTAGAATCACAATATGTCTATAGTAGAATACCAGTAAGTCCAATCAAGTCCATAGCTCTTCACCTAATCCTGAGGATTTTGGGATAGTGACATCCAGTCCACCTCCAATTGAGAGGGGGCTTATATCCCATGGGGAAGATGGATGGGAGTATCCCGCCTGCAGCTACAGACTCTCTCCATTCCCTGGGACAGCCATTGTCCATCATCATCTCCCCACCAGTTGTCCTGGGTGAGTCCAATGACCTGTAAAGTAGGTGTTGCAACTCCACCGATGTTCCGGGTCCAGCTTGCACATGGACAGCCCAAAGACTTGAGTCTCTGGATATATACCTACAAACTCCAGCACCAAGTATAGGTTTAAATAGAAGGGACAGATTAGCCTTGTGCAGGAAAGACATAATTGTGTCCAACTCTGTCACTCTCAGGAGCACAGACTCCAAAGTATGGTCCATGGGCAAGACACCAAACTCTGGAGCTATTTGCTCTGACCATAGGACCTGGGTGTCTCCAGAGCTCTCAGGAGCCCCACTATTTGGGGTAGTATCCACTTTGGAAGTCTATGAGATTCTGCTGAGGTGTGCGTAAGCGTTACCTCTGGGATGCCCTCCCAATTCACTTTGAAGTCTCTTAGCTATATAAACTCATTTGTCTTTACCTTTTCCCCCTTTTAGTTGAGGTCTTTTTCCAGTTGCATTGCTACTTGGTGCTTGGTAGCAATCCCTCAGTGCCAGGGAGGCTTATCCCTGGGAGTCATATCCCATGCTTGGGAGAAGATAATGCATTCATATGCTGAGTTTGGCTTAGAGAGAAGCCACTTTGAGCAACTAGGAGGCTCTCAGGAGGCAACCCTTAGGTACTGCATAACAATAGGCTAAGTTTCAATTTCAAGAGCAAAGGCTCGTAAGATAAGTCCGCAATATCAAGGTCTCATTACTGGATAATCCTCCTTCACCAGTCATTGCCCCTCAACTTGGGGGATTGTTGCTGCACCCTTAGAGAATTCTCTTATTATGTGAGTCTCTACCCACTATGACAAAGCCCTGTGAACACATGAACATTTTTATATACCTTATATGTATGCTCAGGTGAACTTCATCCCATGCGTCTCCCATCACTGACACCCCACATCAATGATCCTCCCCCACCCCAGTTGTAACCCTTCTGTGGTCCAAAGGTTCTGCAAAGATGAAGCCATTTCAATAGCCAAATACAATTAATAGGAAAATGAAACAATAATAAGTTTAAATATAAGAAATAAAATACATAAAACTTTAAAAAAAACTAAAAATACAATAAAATTAAAAGATTGGTATATTAAAAAAATGAAAAATATTAAAAAAAATTTTTTTTTTAATTTTGTCTTTCATCACTCCAATATCTGGTGTCCTGCCTGTACTGTGGCACCTTCTGCCACCCATTCCCCAGTGCTTCACTATTTTTCATTTTGTTTTCAAAGAAGTTTTAGGTCACAGCAAAGTCATACACAGAATACAGGAGACCCACATATACCCAGCATCCTCCCCCTTTCCTCCCCCACAATATTAATACCTTTTTATATGTGGATGGTACTTTGTTATAACTGATTTACACATAGTGAAACATACTACTAAACATGGTCAATGGTTTACATTTTAGACTGTACATTTTTATAAATTTTGATGATATTTACCATGTCCTGTGTTCATCATTGTAAGATCATGTAGAACACTTCTACTGCCCACTAAATACCCCCTGTTTGTTCTATGTATTCTTCCATACACCTCCCCTCGGTGCCCATGTTGACCCCCTGGCTTCACTCCTTGAATGACAAGATCCATAGTTACATGCAACAAGACT
Organism: Tolypeutes matacus; assembly: GCA_026826555.1. NCBI lineage: Eukaryota > Metazoa > Chordata > Mammalia > Cingulata > Chlamyphoridae > Tolypeutes > Tolypeutes matacus. Next base: position 24,842,993 of record JAKSZT010007815.1, read on the forward strand.
GAGGTCTTGACAATGGTTTGTCCTCACCTATTAGGCTTTCGAGAGACTCCCACATGTCTATCTGTGAACAAATCAGTCCTCCCGAAGATGGGAGTCCAACTCCTTCCTGCTCATTATGTGGGTCTCCAACTACTGATACAACACATTATGACAGAATGATCACCCACACACTCCCTAGGAGTCCGCTCCAGGTGCTCCCTGTCCCAAATGCCCCCCTCCCATCCAACACCCTAAGCCAGTAACCCTTTCTTGTCATATTGCCATAAAAGCATTCCCAACTTTGTACTTTCAACCACACACCTGCAAATCCCCAGTGTTCACGTGGTCCCTCTCCCAACCCTCTTCCTAGTACCCTGAACCTTCCAACCCACCCTTTCCAACCTACCCACCTGTCAAATCTACACCACCCAACCCAATGATATCACTACCCTCCTGTCATATCCTTTCAATACACAACTACACACTTTCACCTTACCATAGATTACGTCCATATGGGTGTTGGCTCACAATCTTCTACTCCCTTTCTATTTCTTGTAAACCTATCTTCCAGACAATATTTCTCTGATTCTGCTCAATTTGCTTAATGCATATCAGTGAGGTCATGTACTGTTCATCCTTCAATGCCTGGCTTGCTTCAATCTACACAAGGTCCTCAAGATTAATCCATGTTATACTGTGTGTTAGCACTTTATTCCTTCTTACAGCTGAGTAATATTCCATTGTATGTATGTACAACATTTTGTTTATCCATTCATCTGTTGATGGAGATTTGGGTTGATTCCAACTTTTGGCAATAATGAATAATGCCACTATACACATTGGTGTGCATATATCTGTTCGTGTCTTTGCTTTCAATTCTTCGGGGCATATACCCAGCAGTGGAATTGCTGGATCATATGGAAGTTCTATAGTTAGTTTTTGGAGGAACCGCCAAATTGTCCTCCACAATGACTGGACCATTCTACATTCCTACCAGCAGTGGATGAGGGTTCCCATTCTTCCACATCCTCTCCAACACTTATAGTCTGCTGTTTTTTTAATCACTGCCATTCTAATGTGTGTAAGGTGGTACATCTCATTGTAGTTTTGGTTTGCATTTCCATAATACCTAAAGATGTTGAGCATCTTTTCATGAGCTTTTTAGCCAGTTGTATTTCTTCCTTGGAGAAGCGGCTTTTCAGGTTGCTTGCACATTTTTTAAATGGGTTGTTTGTCTTTTTATTTTCGAGGTGTAGGATTTCTTTATATATTCAGGATATTAGGCTCCTATCAGATATATAGTTGCCAAAATGTTTTTCCCCATTTGGTAGGCTGCCTTTTTAGTTTCTTGAAAATGTCCTTTGAAGTACAAAAGTTTTTAATTTTGAGAAGATCCCATTTATCTATTTTTTTCTTTCACTGCTTGTGCTATGGGTGTGAAACCATTTCCTATTTCAAGGTCCTGTAGATGCTTCCTTACATTACCTTCCAAGGTCTTTATGGTCTTAGTCCTTATATTTAGATCTTTGATCTATCTTGAGTTGCTTTTTGTGTAAGGTGTGAGACAATGTTCCTCTTTCATTCTTTTGGATATGGATATCCAACTCTTCAAGCACCATTTGCCGAAGAGGTCATTCTCTCCCAGTTGTGTGGGCCTGGTGGCCTTTTTGAATATCCGATGACTGTATATGTGAGGATCTATATCAGAACTCTCAATTCAGTTCCATTGGTTGGTATATCTACCCTTGTACCAATACCATGAAGTTTTAACCGCTGTAGCGTTGTAGTATGTTTTAAAGTCAGCTAGTGTGATACCTCCTATTTCATTTTTCTTTTTTAATATGTCTTTGGCTATTTGGGCCTCTTGCCCTTCCAAATAAATTTTGTCATTAGTTTTTCCAATTCATTAAAAAATACTGTGTTGATTTTTATTGGGATTGCATTAAATCTGTTAATTAGTTTTGGTAGGTTAGACATCTTAATGGTGTTTAGTCTTCCTATCCATGAACAGGGAATATTCTTCCATTTATTTAGATCTTCTTTGATTTCCTTTAACAGTGTTGTGTAGTTTTCTGTATATAAATCCTTTACATCTTTAGTTAAATTTATTCCTAGGTATTTGATTCTTTTAGTTACTATTAAAAATTATATTTTTTCTTGATTTCCTCCTCAGATTAGTCATTTTTGGTGTACAGAAATTCTACTGATTTTTGAGCATTGATCTTATAAGTAATGCCTGTGACATTACTGAACTCATTTATAAGTTCTAGAAACTTTGTTGTAGATTTCTCAGGGCTTTCTATGTATAGTATCATGTTATCTGCAAATAGTGAAATTTCTACTTCTTCCTTTCCAATTTGGATGCCTTTTATATTTTTTTCTTGCCTCAGTACTCCAGCAAGTATTTCTAAGACAATTTTAAATAGGAGCAGTGATAGTGGGCATCCTTTTCTTGTTTCTGATCTTAAAAGGAAAACTTTTAGGAATTCACTGTTGAAGATGATGTTAGCTGTGGGTTTTTCATATATAATTTTTATCATGTTCAGAAAATTTTCTTCTATTCCTCTTCTTTGCAGTGTTTTTATCAGAAAAGGATGCTGAATTTTGTTGAATGCTTTTTCTGTGTCTGTAGAGATGATCATGTGATTTTTTTCTTTCAATCTGTTTATGTGGTGCATTACATTGATTGATTTTCTTATGTTGAAACATCCTTGCATACCCGGGGTGAAAACCCATTGGTCATGACATATAATTCATTTGATATGTTGTTGAATGCGATTGGCAAGTATTTTGTTGAGGATTTTAGCATCTAGGTTCATTAGAGAGATTGGTTTGTAATTTTCCTTTCTTGTGGCTTCTTTGTTTGGCTTTGGTATCAGGGTAATGTTGACATCATAGAACGAGTTAGGCAATGATCCATCTACTTCTATATTTTGGAAGAGCTTAAGCAGAATTGGTGTTAGCTCTTTCTGGAATGTTTGGTAGAGTTCACCTGTGAAACTGTCTTGTCCTGAGCTCTTCTTAGTTAGGAGGTTTTTGATGACTAATTCTATCTCTTTACTTATAATTGGACTGTTGGGTTCATCAATTTCTTCTTTCATTAATGTAGGCTGCTTGTGAGTTTCTAAGAATTTGTCCATTTCCTTTAAATTATCCTTCTTGTATACTTTTTCAAAGTATCCTTTTATGATATTCTTTATTTCTGTACGGTCAGTGGTGATATCCCCATCCTCATTTCTTAATTTGTGTATTTGCATCTGCTTTCTTTTTTTCTTTGTTTGACTGGCTAAGAGTTTGTCATTTTTATTGGTCTTATCAAAGAACCAGCTTTTGATTTTATTTTTTCTAGTGCTTTCTTATTTTCTATTTTGTTTAGTTCTGCTCTAATCTTTGCTATTTTCTTCTTTCTATGTCCTTTCTGATTAGTTTGTTGTTGTTTTTCCAGGTCCTCCAGGTGCGCAGGTAGGTCTTCGATTTTAGCTCTTTCTTCTTTATATATATATATATATATATATATATATACACACACACACACACACACACGCAATTATGGCTGTGAATTTCCCTCTTAGTACAGCTTTTGCTGCATCCCATAGGTTTTTATATATTGTGCTGTCATTTTCATTCATTTCAAGGTAGTTACTGATTTCTTTTGAGATTTCCTCCTTGACCCACTGTTTGTCTAAGAATGTGTTGTTTAACTTCCATTTCTTTGTGCCTAATCTGGTTCTCTGGTCCTTACTGATTTCCAGTTTCATTCCATTTTGGTCAGAGAAATTATTTTGTATAGTCTCAAATTTTCTGAATTCATTGAGAATTTTTCTGTGGCCTAGCATGTGGTCTATCTTGGACTATGATCTATGTGCACTCATGAAGAATGTATATCCTACTGTATTTGGGTATAGTGTTCTGTATATGTCTATTAGGTCCAGATCCTCTAATGTATTACCCAAAGTCTTTCTTTATTGATTTTCTATCAAGATGTTCTGTCTAATGGTGATAATGGTGTATTAAAGTCCCTCACTAAAATTGTAGAGGCATCTATATCTCCACTTAGTTTTTCCAGTTTTTCCTTCATGTATTTTGAGGTGCCCCTGTAGGTATGTAAATATTTATGATTTTTCTTTCTTCTTGAAAGATTACCTCTTTTACTAATATACATTGTCTGTCTTTGTCTCTTACAATAGTTTTACATTTAAAGTTTATTTTGTCCAATATTACTATAGCTACTCCCATCCTTTTTTGGTTATTGTTTGCTTGTAAGACTGTTTTCCAGCCATTCACTTTCAGCCTCCTTGAATCCCTGCGTTTAAGGAGGGTTTCTTGTAGACAACATATAGATGGGTTATATTTCCTAATCCATTCTGCCAAACTGTGTCTCTTGACTAGTGAGTTTAATCCATTAACATTCCGTGTTATTATTCTCAAGGAATTACTTACATTAGCCATATTTTCTTTGGGTTTATGTATGTCATATGCTGTTTTTATTTCTCTTTTTGTCTTTTTAGTTGTTCTTACACTCTCCTCCAGCTCTCTGTCTCCTGTTTTTTTCCTTTCAACCTGAAAACTCCCTTTAGTATTTCTTGAAGGTCAGGTTTCTTATTGGCATACTCTCTTAAATTCTGTTTATTTGTGAATATTTTGAGCTCTCCATCATTTTTAAATGCCAGCTTTGCTGGATAGAGAATTCTTGAATGGAAGTGTTTTTCTTTTAGTACCTTAACTCTGTCATACCACTGCCTTCTTGCCTCCATATTTTCAAATGGGGAATCAGCACTTAATCTTATTGTGCTTCCCTTGTACGTGATGGTTCTCTTTTCTCTTGCTGCTTTCAGTGTTTTCTCTTTGTCTTGAGCATTGGGAAGTTTGTTGTATATATGTCTTGCAGTAGGCCTGTTGGAATATATACTGTTTGGGGTGCGCTGCACTTCCTGGACTTGTACATTCATCCACCTTAACAGGGTTGGGAAGTTTTCTGCCATTATTTCTTCCAACACTCTTTCTGTCCCCTTTCCCTTCTCTTCTCCATCTGGGATCCCTATAATGCATATGTTTGTGCATTTTGCATTGTCATTCAAATTCCTAAGTCCCTGCTGGATTTTTTCTATCTTTTTATCTGTCTGTTCTACTATCTGTTTGATTACAGATGTACTGTCTTCCACATCACTAATTCTTTCCTCTGCATCTTCAAATCTAATATGTGTTTCCAGTGTCTTTTTGATTTCTTGGATTGTGCCATTCATCACCAACCTGTTATCTTTTTATGTATGTTTACAGTTTCTTCAGTATGTTCTCCCAGTGTCTTCTTAATATCCTTAATCTCTTCCTTCCTTTCATTAAGTTTGTCCATGATATTTGTTTGGGCAGCTTTGATTAGTTGTTCAATGTTCTTCACCTCTTCCTGGTTTTTAGTTTGTTCATTGGACTTGGTCATGTCTTCCTGTTTCTTAGTATGGTTTGTAGTTTTTTGTTGCCCATGGGTCATCCATCTTTTTATCTTGATGGGTTCATCCAGTTGATTAGCTTCTCTCTTTACTCTAGGGTTTTATTTAATTGTTGTTATTGTGTGTGTGTTAAGTTTTCTCTTTGACACTTTGTTCTTATTCTATTTAGTTGCTGTTGTCTATGTTCTGATTACTTGTTTTGGCTTCTCTATGTCTCTGACCCTTACTCTTCTGGGAGTTGGTACACAGTGTCCTGGTTTGCTGTGCCCCAAGCAGGTCCCCATGACAGCCTCTAGCTTTTTCTTTGTTGTTTTAATGAGAGCTAAGATTTATATGTCTAACCCATCATCCCTGTTCTCACAATCCTCCCTGTATTAGTCAGGGTTCTCTCAGGAAACAGAATCAACAGGAGATATCTGTCAAAATATGAAATTTTATAAGAGTATCTCACACGACCGCAGGGATGCACAAGTTTAGGTTCTGCAGGCAGGCAGCAAACCAGGGCCTCCAATGAAATTCCAATGAAAGGTCCTTGATGAGTTTCTGGGAGAAGTTGGCTGTCCAAAGATGAGCTGGGAAATTCTCTCTGAATGTTGAAATCACTTCCCCTTTTAAGGCATGCAACTGATTGGATAAAAGCATCACCCATTGCTGATGCAATCTCCCTGATTGATGCAGATGTAATCACCCATCCATGCAGTAAACTCACTGGTGACAAAAGTCCATAAATACTCTTGTATTACAATTAGCCCAGTGCTTGCTTGACCAAATACCTGGACACAATTACCTGGCCAAGATGACACATTAGCCTAACCATCACACCCCTCACATGAGTTTTCTCCAAAAAAAGGAGCTGCAACAGGAATGGTGTGTTTTCTTTCTGGCCATATGCCATTTCTGCATGACACAAGTATTTAACCTATCAAAGATTAATATTCACGTGAATCTCAATATAAATCTTTATGGGAAAGCTTTAGTTAAAATCATGGGAATATTTGTGTTAGTAATGAGGGACAGAAATTCAGAATTACAAGCTTTAGATATATCAAGTTTTTCACGATCCTAGATGAAGAAGAGTTTTAACCATTTTTTCCTTCAATTTTTAAATCTGGAATGTTCTTTGAATAAACCAACTCTTTAATCCATCATGATTTTTCACTAGGAAATACTAAATCAAGAATAGTTGTTTGTTACATTTAGTTGATATAGTCAAAATAATTATGTTTTATTTTAATTTTAGATGACATTTGAGCCAAGAATGAAAAGCAACTTGGAAGGAGATTGGATAGATCAAGGATATGGTGTACATATTTGCATAAAATGATGAGTCATCTGTTTAATTGTAAAATGGAAGAAATACATGAATAATAACTGCAGAAAAACTAAAATTGTATAGATGTCAATTTTTAGTTTTGTTAATGAATCTTGACACACTGGGTTCTTGCAGCTTTTTTTTTTTTTTTTTTTTTTTAATTCCATGCTGCTGCAGTGTAAAACTTACTTGTCCATATATATGTGTGTGTGTATATATATACACACACACATATTTCTTTTTATTTAAAGATGTCAGTAAAGTTTATGTTATTTTCCTGCTAGTATAGGGAAATTCCAACATTCTACATAATGTGCATTATTTGATCCAATAGTATTTAAAATCATGGCACCTTCAGCTCTAAAAATCCCTTCCCATCAGCAATTAACAATAATTATATTTTAAAGATATTTTTGTCTCTTTATAAATCTCATGCCTTTCCTCCTTCCCTCCCTCCCTATACTCCCCCTTTCTCTCTGTGTTCTGGGGGAAGGTCATTTGATTTATAATGGTATTTGATATACAATGTAGTTAATATTATATAATCAGGGAATTCTTTCATTTACCTATTATGGTCACTTGACTGAAATGTTTTTATTAGGAAAATCCATTGCTTATCACAGTTTTGGTAAGCATATGTTTTCAAGCAAATTTGTGACCAATGTAACCTCTCAGTGCATCAGTTTTCTCCATATTGTTGTGGTAAGAGTTCAGATCTTTTCTCTTCAAGTATGCCTTCTTTTTAAAAATATTAAATTTCTACACTGTGCTGTAGTGCCTCTTTATGAGAATGCATGTATGGAGGATCTCTTAGTATATATTTTGTTACTATGATCTACAGAGGCCATGGTCCCTGAGGCAAATGTTAATTCAAATATTTATATTTCCAATATGAAGTATTTTTATTTGTCACTGCCTGCTGCTCTAAACAAATAATTACAAGCCCACAAGCATATTGTTCAATGATGAGCAGACATTAAGTCAATGACCACATTCTACTGTCATTTCTGGTTTAGTCCTTAAAATAAACAGACCATATTTTTCTGTATGGTTTTCTCCTGATGATATTTATGGCTTTTATGAAGCATCCAGTAATTGGACACATGTTGTTGTTTTTTTATCGCTAAGAATATAATATTTATTTTAGAATTTAGTCACCAAGATTGGATAGTTAACATAACGGTTAATTTTTTAACAAATCAATTTTATTGATGCATATTAATAAAGCATAAATCCACCCAAAGTGTACAATCAATGGTATTCGGTATAATCACATAGTTGTATATTCATCACTTCAATCATTTTTAGAGCATTTCATTATTTTGGCAATAATAATAATAAGACTTAAAAAACAAACAAAACTCATCACCTCTCAATCTCTCTATGCTTCCCCTGCCATACAAAGCTGCTATTCTGTTTTTGTCTCTCTAGTTTATTTGTATTTATATTTTGTAAAAAACAGTCTTACATATGCAATAAAACCCATATTGATATTTTATATGAGATTTCACTGTTATACAGTCCCATGTTACATTTTTGCTTTCCTTCTACTAATATAAATGTCCTTAGACTTTCTCTTTCAACCCCTGTCATACCCATATAATAGCTCTGCTTATTAACATGGATGCAAGTTTTGAAGAAGCAATAAGTATTTGCATTGTGCAACCTCTTTATCAATACCTCTGTAAATGTTATGAGTCGGTGGCAGTAACCTTCTTCTCTGTCATCTTACCTTGTATTTGAGCTTCAAAAGTGAATGCATTGAAAACAGGTTGGACAAACATTAAAGTCTAATCCAAATATTACCTTTCAGTATTCTACCAAACACTGTTTTAGAGACTCTAGATATTACAAATTTAGAAGATTATGTGATTGCATTTAAAGTTGGGAAGATATAGGATACAAATTTATTAAAATTTAAGTAGTAAAATACAAAGCAACAACCTAAAAGATAGTATATGAAACAGCTAACCAGGTATTGCCTTAACAATAAGAAGCATGATTTTAGAGGAGGAGAAAACCCTGTGTGGACCTAGGAACTGTCTGCCATAGCAGGACTTGTCAACCCAGGATCATTCTGACAGTTTGACAGCAAAAATTCCTCCCACCCATTCCCAGTTCTTCCAGAATATGACTGGCCAGAGAAAGTCCTGCCTTTAACAATAAAAATGCTTCCTCTTTTGAAATGTCCCCAGACTGCTTGCTTGCCTCCTTGCAGCCCACCAAGGACTGTCAATGAAACTGAAGACCAAGTAGAAAGCATTTTTCCTCACCCCATTTCCATTTCCAAAAATCTCACCTTCATAGTGCTGCTTGCCCATTAAAGACTGTCTTTAACAGATTGTTGTTAATAGTACAAACATAAGAATGTTCCTCAATTACAAGGTGTTAAGAATATGGAGATACATGGAAAAATACAACCAATGTAACATATAGACTATAGTTAACAGTAATATTGTGATTTTTTATAGCAATAGCAAATAATTTACTGTATCAATGTCAGGGGTTAATAACGGGTGGAAATAAGGTAGTATGGGATTTTTTCTAATGGAGTAATGAAAACATTCTGAAATTGACTGAGCTGATAACAGCACAGCTATGTGATGAAACGCAGAGCCACTATGGGTACACTTTGGGTGGGCTTTACAAGACAGGGGACCACATAACACAGTGAACCCTGGGGTGAATGTTGGACTGTAGTAAACAGTACAAATATGAGAGCAATTTCTCATAAACTATAACAAATAGACAATACTAATACATGGTGTTAATAATAGGGTGGTTTGTGGGAAAAATACACCAAATACAAACTATGGTCTATAGATAGGAGTAATATGATGATGGTGTTCTTTCATCAATTAAAAGAAATGTGTCTCAACCATGTAAGGTGTTGGTGTTGAGGCAATGTATTGGAATCCTGTATGGTATGCATGATTGTTTTGTAAAGTCACAACTTCTCAAAAATAACAGCATGATACTGGTACAAAGACAGATAGAGACCAATAGAATTGGAAGAAGAGTTTAACTGATTTTTTTTAAGGAGGTGCCAGGAACTGAATGCAGAACTTCATATATGGGAAGCAGGTGCTCAACCTCTGAGCTACATCTGCTCCCCAACAAATTGATTTTTTAGAAGGGTGACAAGGCCACTCAATGGGAAAAGTGTAGATTCTTCAACAAATGGTACTGGGAAAACTGGGTTTCCACATACAATTAAATCAAGGGGGACCCTTAGCTCATACCATATATAAAAATTAACTCAAAATACTTAGGCAGACATTTCTCCTAAGAAGATATACAAATGGCCAAAAAGAAGGTGAAAAGATGCTCACATCATTAGCAATTAGGAAAATACAAATCAACACTGCAATGTGATGTCATTCCATTTCACACCCATTAGTATGACTGTTATTTAAAAAAAAAAAAAACAGAAAATAAGTGTTGGAGAGGATATGGAGAAATAAGAACACTTGACCATTGTTGGTGGTAATGTAAGAAGGTGCAGCCACTGTAGGAAATAATTTGGCCATTCCTCAAAAATCTAAGTATAGAATTACCATATGACCTGGTAATCGCACTTATAGATATATACCCAAAACGATTGAAAGCAGGGACTTGAACAGATATCTGCATGATGAAATTCATAGCGGCATTATTCACAATTGCCAAAAGATGGAAGCAACCCAAGGATAAATCAACCAATTAATGGATAAACAAAATGTGGTATATACATACAATAGAATATTATTCAGCTGTAAAATGGAATGAGGTTCTTCAACATGCAACAATATGGACAAACTTTGAAGACATCATGTTGATGAAATAAGCCAGACACAATAGAGCAAATATTGCATGATCTCACTGATATGAAATGATTAAAATAAGCAAATTCATAATGTCAGAACCTAGAACAGAGTTACCAGTGGCCAGGGTGGGAAAGGGAATGAAGAATCAATGCTTAAATGGTACAGAGTTTCTGTTTGGGTAATGGAAAAGTTTTGATAATAGATAATGATGATGATAGCATAACATTGAGAATGAAAATCACATCACTGGAATGTGGTTAAGGGGAATTTTTAAGTTGTATATATATTACAAGAACAAAAATTTTGAAAAAACATAGGACTTTACCATACAATTTGTGAATATTAATGTAAAATATGGACTATGGTTAATAGTATAATTATAATAATATTGTTTACTTAATTGTAACAAAGGTACCATGCTAATGCAAAGTCTTAATAATAAGGAAAACTGCATGTTGGGGTATACAGGAATTCTATTTTCTGTATGAATTTTCTGTAAACCTACAACTTCTCTAATTAAAAAAATTAAAAATAGCTTGCCTATCTATACAAATTTACATTATCAAGGCTACTAAAAAACCTTTATTTGCTTTGCATATGAAATGAGAACATGCTTTCAATTTTAACTCATATTTGTATATTTAAAAGACATTGTGGTAGTTTGACACAGTGTATACCCAAGAAAAATCATATCTATTGAGCTAATCCATTCCTGTGGGAGTGAACTTATTGTAGTGGGAACTTTTGATTAAATTACTTTAGTTGAGTGGTTGAGTGCCTTTGATTAGATTATTTCAGTAAGGTATGACCCAGTGTGGGTCTTAATGCTCTTACTGGAGTCTTTTATAAATGGTGTTTTAGTTTGCCAAAGGGCTGCTGATGCAAAGTACCAGGAATGTGTTGGCTTTTATAAAGGGTGTTGATTTGGGGTAAAAGTTCACAGTTCCAAGTCCAAATAAAGTCCAATACAAGGCACCACAAGAGGTGCTTTCTCACAAAAGTCAGCTACTCTTGATCCTGGCATTGTTACCACATGATGAAGCAAGAAGGCCACCAATCTCTGTGAAGGTAGCTCCAGAATCTACCATCTCTTGGAGCTCAGCTTTGCTCAACTGGCAGAGGGATTGCCTATTTCTGGGGCTATTATATCAGTCACAGCTGTTCTGCTCTCTTCCCAAGTTTAGCTGTAAGCTATCAGGCATATAGCAGCACTGGTCTCCTCTTGAGCTTCTCCGTGGGCCGAGCCTCTTGGGGGCTTTGGGCTTAAGCAATCCTCTCTCTCACATTTCAGAATCAAATATGCTGGCTCCCTTTGTCCTCTGTTCTTATCAGTCAACCTGAGTTACACTTTGCTGGTGTATTGTAATTAAAGCCCCTAAGGTAATCTTATCAAGTAATCTAATCAAAGTTGCTTCAACTGAATTCAATTCAATCAAAGAGTATCACAATCAGAGGAATAGATTAGTTTACAAACATAATCTTTTTCTTTTTTGAAATTCATAAAATAATCTCAACCTGTCACAAACAGGATTTATGGTGAGACACACAGAAACACAGGAGCTCACAGAGGAAACCACAGAAGGTAAGAGAGAAAGATACGAGAGTAAGAAGCTGAAATCAATGGAAATTGAGAGAAAGAACACCACAAATGGATCAGCCAGAAGCTGAAAGCAATGAAGCCTGGAGGAGAAGGCAGAGACTAGCAGATAGCAGCACTGTGTCCTGCCATGTGACATGAGTCCAGGATCACAGGCAGCCATGTCTTCAGGGAGAGAGCTTTGCCTGATGCCTTGATTTAGATATTTTCCTCAGCTTCAGAACTATAAATTAATAAGTTAATAAATTCTCATTGTAAAAGCCAACCCATTTCTGGTATATTGCCTTGGCACCCTTTAGCAAACTAAAACTGGACAATCTTAGTATAATCAATGTTTAAACAACTATTCAATTTTAAGATGCAAACTTGTCTCCAAAATATATACTTTATTTGCCCATATTCCTGAAATTGAAATTGTCATCAATAGTATACTGAATGTATTGCTGAATGAATAAAAATAATTTTTATAAATTACATAGAAGTATTACAGAAGTATTATTAAGTGGTATCAGTTTTTGGTGTAAAGACACAGTGAAATTAGAGGTTAATTCAAGTAGCTATATAATTAATTTATTTCTATAGGCTTATGCAGAGGCAAGGGAGAATGAACAACTTGAGCATAAGCCCAGAAGCAAGAAAGGAGAATGTGTGGAAATGTAGTTTAAGAGAACTGTCTGTAAGTCAATAATATTAAAAAAAAACAAAAAACAAAAAACAAAACAGGTGGTTGGTGAGTATATTCAGAGTAAAAATGGAAAGAAAGGAAAGGGACTAATTGGAGAAGGCTTTGAATGACAGGCTGAGGACCTGAACTTGACATTTTTACCCAGAGCGAGTCCTGGGCTTACTCTTTTAAACTCAATAAAGACAACAGGAGAATCAGGGAGAAGTTACTTTTGACTCACTAAGAAATGCCCAAATCTTGTCAAATATTTTATCTGTTTTTGAACACAAATTTCTTGGTCTTAAAAATATGATGCCAAATGCTTTGGACAAGCATGTTAGTGTAGTGCTAGGAGAATTCTTTCAGTATAAACTGTTTTAGAAAAGTGTCTTGCTCAGAGAAAGGATCTAAAAAACCTTCTTAGAATCACAAAGTGCAATGGAATTCTGAAAATAATATATCTTCCAATTAAGATAACATATTTTAAAAGCTCCAACCAATAAATGTTGTTAGTCCTATCACTTATGAAAAGTTCAGAGCCTGATTTCTACTACTTGAAGACAGGCTACATTACTGTGCTCCCCACCCCCACCAGCAATAAACATATCCAACGCATGCTTGGGGAATGGCAGCCAGGCACTTATTGCTAAAATTAGAAAATTTGGAGCCAATGCTAGGTTCCATGTCACAAGAGGGCTGGTGTTTCAAGCCAATTTAATTAGATGCCAAAAACAAAGTGACGTTAGGTGGTGGTGATATGAGACATAATGGGAAACTGAGGCCATAATACATGAGAAAAGACAGTTTTACTCATAGGTCCCAGAGAAAGAAGGGGTACACGAGGGTCTACAGAAACTCATGGTGGTTCAACCAGTGGGGGAGTGAGAGGGACTTGTGTGCTTGGACTTTATTGTGATCCTGGGGTGTGAGTTAGTACATTTCCTGAGGGAGTCAAGGATTGCTTAACTTGAAGCAAATAGACAGGGGGCTTGAGGGCATTGGGGAGGATTAACTTATCATTTGCAACCAGATGTGGTTTCTGGGTAGGCATGGGAATGGAGTGGATAGTTGTCACAGAGGCAGAGTTGAGCTGTGGGAGATTTTATGCCCCAGGACTGGAAAGTTGCTTATTAACTAGGCCAAAGGTCAACATTGAAACAAGTGGCCTAGCCAAAGTAAGATGAATGACTAGGCAGCAAGCACACAAATTTTTTTGATAGTTATGGTATTCTTTTTTGATTAAGGACTTCAAGTAATATCCTTCTGCAGCAGTATGGACCCTAATGGCCCTATAAACCTGATCAAGTCACATGCCTTTGCTGAGAGCTGTGTACCTGGTGTCTGCAAGAGCCAGTATGCCCAAGCAACTAATTAAGGTTCCTAGAGGCCTGTGGATTTTCTGAAAACCTAGGAGAAGAGTGGTATAAAAAAACAGTCAACAAGAAACAAATTTATAAATAACATCGGGCTAGGGCTTAATGCCTTTTTCCCATGCAACAGAAATTAAAAGCAACTAGATGCATAAGCCTAAAACAATAAAGTAAAATAAAAATTGCTATCTTAGACTATAAACTGAACTCTGCCAGGGAGTAATGTCTGTGATTAGTAAGCTACCAACAAAGGTTAAATTCATCTGGTCTAGCCTTTATTTCCATGTGTTTTTATTTGCTTTATAAAATTGCCCTGTTATTTTCTTTAAGGTGTCTGGCCCATATAATAATTGTTGGGTTCCCAAACAGCTAGACCCTTCACCCACCCCTATAAGGGCAGAGGGTCCTTTTTTTTTTAAAAAAAAAGATTTTATTTATTTATTCATTTATCCCCCCCTTGCTGCTTGTGCTCGCTGGGTCAGCTAACCACGACGTGCGGGCGGGCTTGCCTTCACCAGGAGGCCCCGGGAACCGAACCTGGGGCCTCCCATATGGTAAACGGGAGCCCTACTGATTGAGCAACAGCCGCTTCCCCAGAGGGTCCTTTTAAGTGAGAGGCAGAGGTAGGAGAAAGAGAGAGGCAAGCTTTGCACGTTCAGTTTCTACTCTCAGATTTACCAGTCAGGGAAGTCATTTCTGGAAGGGAAGGAGGGGATGGAGAGGAAGGCCAGGAGTGCTATGCTAGTTGATATCCTGATCCATGGAAGAAAATATAAGTATAGAGAAGAAATGTTCCTCCATAGCATAGTCAAAAGAGGAAAAATGTTCAAAATTGTTTAAAGAACTCAGGCTGTGTCTATAGCAGAGTATTTCAAACTCATCAATACTGATATTTTGGCCCAGATAATTCTTTTCGATGGGAGTGTGGGGTTAGGAGAGACTACCCTGTACACCTCAGTATCTTTAGCAGCATCCCTGGCCTTTCATCACTACATGCCAGTTGTGCCCTCAACATGTGACAACCAGTAATGTCTCTAGACTATGTTAAATATCCTCCTAGGGGGGAAATTGTCCCTGGTTGAAAACCACTATTCTAAAGGATGATATGTATAAACATTCCAAATACCAGATTGAAAACACAGGATATAATCAGTTAACCTTTAACATATTTTGATGTATTTTCTTCACAACATGCATCATTGATATTTTCATCAGTAGCATTTTGTTAGGTCAATGACAATCAAATAATTTTCTATATTAATGACAAGATCAAGCTATATCATCTAGCCTAAGTACTTAGAACTTAGTATCAACATATAGGATTTCTTCAGTTTCATCAATATATTAATTGACTAGAAAAGATCATATAGTAGAAAAGACTTACGTGTGATATATTTTTGAGTACATATTCAGATGAGAATAATCTGTTGCTTCCACATGTGAACAGAAAAAGAGAAGAGAGAAAAAGGATTGGAGGGAAAAAATCCAAGAATAAAATCCAAGAATTATAGAAGAAAAATTTCCAAAGAAGACACAACTCTTCCTATCAAAATGCCCATCAATGGTTGAACATGTTGAAGAAATAAATCTCCACATTCAGACAAAATCACAAAGAGAAGATCCTATAACTTTAGGAAGAGAAAACAAACAAACAAGCAAAAAGAAAACTGGTGTATTAGTCAGGTTCTCTAGGGAACAGAATCAATAGGAGATAAGTGTAAATAGTATTAGATTTTATAAGATTCTCTCACGTGACCATGGGGATGTACAAGTCCAGGTTCCGCAGCAGGCTGCAAACCAGGTGCTCCAATGAAAATCAAATAAAGGTCCTTGATGAGTTTCCAGGAGACACTGGATGCCCAAAGACAAACTGGGAAATTCTCTCTGAATTTTGAAATCACTTCCCTTTTTAAGGCATTCAACTGATTGGATAAAACATCACTCATTGCTGACAAGCAATCTCCATGGTTGATTGTAGATGTAATCGGCTATCTATGCAGTAAACTTACTGATGTTTAAAGCCCATAAATATCCTTGTATTACAATTAGCCCAGTGCTCACTTGACCAAACAAACTGGGCAGAATTACCTGGTCAAGCTGACACATTAGCTTAACCATCAGAGTCCACGCCTTGTCAAGTCGGCAACCATACACATTACTTTAAACCATACTTAGACTCTAGGTAAAAACAATAACAGACAAGCATATATATTTATATTTCCACCTAACAATGTTCAACTCTCCTGCATACAACTGGAAACGCATTAATTCCCTACAGAGTAAAGTGCATGACCTTGGGTAATAGTCACTCTTAAACTTGACATCCTTAAATATTATGACATGAAACTAATACAACTTGTCATATGACAAGAGAAAAGGTTGGGGAAGAAAACAAATTTGTTTTATGTACATATACAATCATACTCATAACAAAACAAGGAAGAAAGATTCATGACTATTACAGCCCTCATTTCTGTAACTGGTCACATGGTCGAAGTTCATATTTATAACCACCTTCTTCCAATATCCATTCCATGTTCCTGTTACCCTCAGCAAACACTTCAGCTAGCAGTGGTTCTTTGCCTTGTGGGGTAACCCAAATTTTCATTCCCGAAGATTCAGGGCCATTGTTAGTCCTGTTTGGATAAGTTTGTTGCAATTTTCCATTGACTTTAATCACAGGGCATGGAATTACTAGGAGATACCCTAGAGGAGCTCCTGCATTCCAGGCAAACTCTTCTTTACCCCAATTATATATATGAAGTCCTCTTTTCCCTTGATAGTCAGTATCAATCACCCTAGCCAGTACAGTAATTCTCTTCTTTGCTTGTTGATTCAGAGGTTAAGAGAAGCCCAAAGTGGCCAGGTGGCAGCCTTAACTTCCAGTTCAGTGGAATCATTGTTGTGTTCCCTGGTGGCAGCACTCTTCCTTTTGGGACTAAAACCTGTAGACTAGCAGAGCTTAAGTTTGCTGGGACAAGAAGCAAAAATTTTCCTAGTGGGTCACTAGGGGTAATATTGAGGGGTGCTGCCCCTTGATTCCTAGACCCATGAATCCTGATTATGGGAGAAACAGCACCCTAGAGTGGACACTGATTTAGAGCAGACACAGCCTCCTGGAAAATATTGCCCCAGCCCTGCAAGGTATTGCCATGTAATTGGTGCCTTAACTGAATCTTCAAAAGGCCATTCCACAGTTCAATTAATCCACCTGCTTCAGGGTGATGGGGAACATGGTAAGACCAGTAAGTTCCATGGGCATGTGTCCATTCCCACACATCATTTGCTGTGAAATAGGTTCTTTGATCAGAAGCAATGCTGTGGGAATGCCATGGCAGTAGAAAAGACATTCAGTAAATCCACGGATGGTAGTTTTGGAAGAAGCATTGCATGGAGGAAATGCAAACCCATATCCAGAGTATGTGTCTATTCCAGCTAAAACAAATCGCTGCCCTTTCTATGGGGGAAGTGGTCCAGTTTAAACAACCTGCCACCAGGAAGAAGGCTGATCATCTCTGGGAATGGTGCCATATCAAGGGCTGAGTGTGGGTCTCTGATGTTGGCAGATTGAGCACTCAGCAGTGGCTGTGGCCAAGTCAGCCTTGATGAGGGGAAGTCCATGTTGCTGAGGCCATGCATAGCCTCCATCCCTACCTCCATGGCCACTTTGTTCATGAGCCCATTGGGCAATGACAAGAGTGGCTGGAGAAAGAGGCTTAGCATTAGTCATAGATGGGTCCTCTTATCCACATGATTATTAAAATCTTCCTCTGCTGAAGTCACCCTCTGGTGGGCATTCATGTAGGACACAAATATTTTCATGTTTTTTGCCCACTCAGAGAGGTCTATCCACATACCTCTTCCCCAGATCTCCTTGTCACAATTTTCCAATCATGTTCCTTCCAAGTCTCTGACCATCCAGCCCATGAATCAGTGTACAAACGCACCTCTGGCCATTTCTTCTTCCAAGCAAAATGAACAACCAGGTGCACTGCTCGAAGTTCTGCCCACTGAGAGGATATGCCCTCACCACTGTCCTTCAGGGATGTCCCAGAAAAGGGCTGCAGTACTGCAGCTGTCCACTTTCGGGTGGTACCTGCATAGTGTGCAGAACCATCTGTAAACCAGGCCAGAGTTTTCTCTTCCTTAGTAAAATGATTGTAAGGGACTCCCCAAGAGACCAAAGCTGTGGGCTGAGAAAGAGAAGGTAACATGGCAGGGATGGTGACCTTGGGCATTTGGGGTACTTCCTCATGTAACTTACTTGTGCCTTCAGGATTTGCTTGAGCCCTATCTCATATATACCACTTCCATTTTATTATGGAATGCTGCTGTGCATTTCCAACTTTATGGTTTGGTGGGTCAGACAATACCCAGCTCATGAGAGGCAACTCAATTCTCATTACAATTTGATGGCCCGTGGTTAAGCGTCCAGGCTCTACTAAGGCCCAGAAGCAGGCCGTCACAGGTTTATCTGGTAAAGTCTCAGCAGAATTTAGGGTTCCAAAGTCCCCACCAATATTATCATCATCCCATATGTCTCCATCCCAATCCTCTGGCTTCCACTCCTTTCCAATCAATGCCTTTACTTTAACCACAGATACCCTGTGGGGTTGAGATTTTAGTAGCCTTAGTAACTCTGCTATTCGTACAATGAAGAGTCTGAGTTTGGAACTCACTGATGACTAAAGCCCATAAATTTCCCTATATTACAATTAGCCCAGTGCTTTCTTGACCAAACAACTGGGCACAATTACCTGGCCAAGTTGACACATTAGCCTGACCACCACAACTGATTACCTCAAAGGAATAGATCCAGACTAATGATATTTTTCATCAACATTGCCACATGCTAGACAATGAGGGAGCAAAAATGTTTATATTTCGAGAGATAATTACTTAAACCTAGGCTGAATACCCATGTGCTACTAAATAGCCAGTACTTAGGCTATCTCACAGTGTTTCAAGTATTATTCTAAGAACTCTAGCTGTACTAAATGATTTAATCCTGTGAGACAGACACTGTTATAATCCCATTTCGCAGATGAGGATTTGGAAGCACAGAGGAGATAAGTAACCTTTCCAAAGTCACCAAGTGGCAGGGCTGGGATTTGAAGACAAGCTTTCTTGTTTCAGAGTTCTTCTAATCACTTTTTAAAATTTAATTCCATGATGTCCGTATCAAGTGCCTTGAGAAAATAAAACTGGGTTGAAAATTCAAGGATGCAAAAATTTTCAACCTCACACATCCCTTCTGGGGGAGAAAGTATGAACGAATAAAGACAAAAAAAGAAAAGAAAAACGAAAAAGAATTCAAGAAAGAGAAAATTTTGAACCTAAAAAGTATGTTCTTAACAAAGGAATGTGTTCAGGAAAGCCATCATAATAAGAGCTTTGAAACTTGCCTAGCTGGCCAGATTGAAGCTGGAGTTCAGAGGGCTCCAGGTAGAATATCGTGAAAAACAAAGGAGATATAATGTGATATCTAGTAAAATTAGGAGAATAAATAATCTTAGACAGATGACACAGATATTTGCTTTTATAAAAGAACAAGGGCAAGGAAATCAAAAGAAACTCCTAGAAAAACAAAACAAAAAGAAAATATGGATCCAAATATTAAGCAAACTAAAATTTACTATGATTCTTGATTAATGGGGTGAAAGAAAAGATAATTCATTCAATCTGAGCCTTGGAGTGACCCAGGTGAGTAATAGATTAGCATTTCTTTTAATAGATCCAATAACATTACTTAGTTCCGTAATAAACCATAATTATAGAAATTCAATAGTGTTAATGCGATTTATTGCCTTATTTAATTCTGTAGAGTAAACTTGTAGACAAATCAGAAGTATTTCTTTATGGTTGCAAAATAAATTATCAATGATATAAAGCTTAAGAATGCAGAAGCAACATTATACCTGATAGATATTGGGAAGTGGAAGAAGAGAGGTGGTAGAGAAAATTGTAGTGACACTAATTTCCTCATTTTACATCTTGTGAAGTAAAGAAATATCATTTAATTTTAATTGAAGAAGAACAAATTTAAATATGTCGCAGTTATAAACGTAACTCAGAGGAAAAAGTAATATGCCAATCAAAAATTGAGAGAAGGGTGGGAGAGCTGGATAGTGGCTATGGTAAGTTCATTTATCATCTTGATTTGGACAAATCCAGAAATAGAAACATAATCATATTATTTAAAGTTACAGAGTTAGCCACCAGGAAAATTAAAAAATAAAAAATTGTTTAATGTATTACCTTTCAAGGTTTGGTACTAAAGTTTGGGTCTGAGAAAGTGGAAAAGGATAGTTTACTATTTTATTTTTTGTTTTTCTGTACTGGTTAAAATTGTGTTGGGATATATATGTCTTTTAACAATAATAGTTTAGATTTTTTTGACTGAAAAATAATTTGCTTACACTTTGAAGTAAAAAATCTTCCCACTAAAACATACCTCTTACAGTTACATGCAGGGAAAGAATGTGGGATTGATTAAATCACTGGGGTGGTCCACAACACATATCCTCATGTCCCTGTGATCAAAGTTGGTCAAGATGCATAAACTTTTAGGTCATGTCTAAGAAATGAAACACAATACATGTATTAGGATTAAGATCCTACAAACCAAAATCTCTTTCTTAACATAGCCACTTTGTTTGGGTATCCAATCCACTAATTAAGCAGCACACACATACAAAGTACTTTCATCTTTTCCAGCAAATAGAAAGTTATTAATATTTGAAATACATACTTATGTATTCATTCTAAACAGTTGATATTATTTGGCTCAAATACTTTAAGATATTCTTATTCTAACGTCTTAACATATTAAGCATAAATTATTTTCACTTAATATTATAACCTTCTTCCAATTGTCAAATGATTCTTTTGTGACAAATATTGCTTTTGGGTGATTAAGAATTGAAAAGGCAGCATATGCTTTTCTGGATCTCCTTAGCCCAAAACTGGTATCAACCCCAAAATGGATTCCCAAGTTGATGAGTCTATTATATGTGGCCTATTTGATTTTGAAGAAATTATCTTTTACATGCAGTCAAATTGCTTTAACAAAGCAAAAGGGGAAAATGTATTAAATTTTATTCGAGTACTTTGAAATATACAACTTACGTTTCTACTTATCATCTTTTCTTAAAATGTGAGAGTAACAAGCCTATTTAAATCTTACTATTAGTAGAGAACAAGCATGCAATTTTAAATACCTCCATGGACACTTTAAAAATTTTGCTATTAATATTATTTTGGTTCAAAAATTATATACCCAAAAGCAGCCGCTAGAGATTTTAAGGTGTTTAGTGCAATTGCTGGTAAAGAGGTGTAATTCTGGAATTTCTAGCAGTTTGCCACTCATTGTGCTAGGCTAAAATTAAGTTAAAAAAAAATGAGTCCTATTCATCATTGACTAGCAAAATAATATGAATTGATCATTCAGTGATGCACAGCTTCATCTAAGCATTAGGAGTCTCAAGTATTTTTTTAAATAGCTGAAATGATTTATCAGATGCTGCAAAATTGCAGGTAGGGCTTAAATTTAAAGAGGACAACCTTATCAAAACACTGCATAGCCATACCTTGGTGGCAAACAGAAAATTACGTTAGCTTTGCAAAGAATCATTCAAAATTGTTAAGTCATCAAATCATCAAATCTCTTACTAGCAAGAATTTGCACGGAATAGCCCCATGCTTGATTCTGTCACAATAAGATAATCTTAGAGCAGATAAAAGGGAAATCCATAATAAAGCAAGGAAGGACACAGGGTGTCTTCATTCACCAGGCTGTTATGACAAATACCACACACTGGTTGGCTTAACAACTGGAATTTATTTTCTCATGGTTTTGTGGCTAGAAGTACAAAATCGAGGTGTCAGCAAGACTATGCCTTCTCCATAAGTTCTGCAGTGTTCTGATGCTAACTTTCTGCAATCCTTGGGGCTTCTTGATTTGCATCTCTGCCTCTCACATGGAAATCTCTCTCTCCCTGTGTCTGCTCTTCTGTTTTTTGCTGACTTCCGGCTTCTTCCTGTAGCCTTTTCTGACTCACTGTGTTCAAATTTGTTCTGCTTGTAAAGGACTCCAGTAATACAAGTAAAGGCCCACTCTGTTTCAGGTGGGCAACATTATTAACATTATTAACTAAAATAATGTATTCAAATACATCCTAGTACACATGCGTTCACTCCCACAAGAATATGGTTTAAGATTGAGAACGTGTTTTGTTGGGTTACATAACTCAACTGCCACATTGAGGAAAGGGCAGAAAGCAAGTTAAATTTATTTTTATTCTCTTGTGCATTTCTTTTTGGATACAAATCCCATGTGGTAAGTCACATTTTTATAACTTTACTAAAAGGTGAAAAAATTCTGTATTGACATCTGACAATAACAAATAAATCATCGATGAAAGGGTAAGTGAAAATTATATTCCTCATTTATAAAGGGCAAAGAGATCATTTTTCCTTCTCCTGTTTCTTAAGGGTTTCCTTGGAGACATAGTGAATTTGAGTCCAAACACTAACCATTTAAATATAGATAAATCTCTCTAATGATTAAGCCCATTTTCCTTTTTAATTTTTTTAAAATATAGAAATATTTCCAAGTTTCGGGCCAAATAGCCTCTAGATTATACCTCTGGAATTTCAAAGGTCTTTCATAAGGTAGAGTGGAAACTGCCACAATGTTCTTTCTTCTGCTTTGCTGTATAAAATATATGAGATGTTGTTCTGACTTTGTAATTATTTTCATGCTCCCTTAATTGCATGTCTATTATTAGCACTTACTCAAAACTAGACTTTGTTCTCTCTCCTCTGCATTGGTACCAAAGGCTTTTTGTTGACAGGATTATTTCCCCAACATAGTAAAGGAGATGATTGACAAAATCCTCTATCAGTAAACTAACAAAGTTAGATTTGACGTCAGGGGAGTACAGTAAATCCTCAGAAATATTCAAGGAGGAGAAAATGCTGATTATTGGATATGATGGTAGTACCCTCAGTTGTAAACATATTCTAAAATAACTCTGTAAGACTATGCAAAAATTGGATTTTCCATTAGAGATACAAAATATTGCATTATTTGAGACATTTTACCAGGCTGGTCCATAATCTACATTCCTAGTCTTCTGGGATGTCTTTTCCTGAAATATACAGCACTAAACACACATAGATTTATTGAAATTATTTATCCCACTGTCTGTCTCTTTTACATGATTGTAATGTGAGGATCAAAAGCCATCTATCTCCACACTCTGCCTGGACACTAAACCAAAATTATCTCTGTTTACATTAACATGGTTTTAATATTCCACTGTTTTTATTAGCATTTCTTTGCTCCACCATGACTGTCCTGCTAAAGCAAATGATTTGAATGTTCATTACAGGAACTTCCCATTGAAAAGCTCATTGATTCTTCAATGGAAAGCATCAGCAGTTTAATTTCTGTGATTTCTTTGAGTTTCCTGTCTCAAAATCCTTGCCTTCCTATTTCTGCTGATCCTGCATTGCTGTATCATGATCCTGATCAAACCTAACCAAGGCTTCCTTTTGATAAATCCACTTTAAATCAAGCTTCCAATTTTCAGTAAATTTTTACCTTTCCTTCGTTCCCTTCCTCCCCATGGGATATATCAACAAAGCTTTGGGAAGTAGTGCCTGCTGTTCCTGCCAAGAACAATATACAGTACTATTTTTGTCTTATCATCAGGTTGTATTGGAAATATATGGGGATCCAACTTTTGACAGTTTTCAAAATCAGTGTATTTGCATCAGGGGTGCTAATGCATAACACCAGAAATCGGTTGGTTTTTATAAAGGGTATTTATTTGGGGGAGAAGCTTACAGCCTCAAGGTCACAGAGTAAATTGCTTCCCTCACCAAAGTCTGTTGCCACGTGTTGGAGCAAGATGACTGCTGGTCTCTGCAAAGATTCAGCCTTCCTATTCAGGCCCTGTGGTCCCAGCTTTTTCTGATCTCAGCTATAGGTTGGTATGCAACTCTTTTCTCTCCCTGGGGCTCTTTTCTTTCTTGGCTCAGCTGCTCAGTTCTCTTCACATGGTCAGATGTAGACCATCAGGCTCATCTCTCTTCCTGGGGCCTCTGCTGTGTCTAATAAGCTGTCTCTCTTCCTCTGTGTTCTTCTCTGTGTATTTACTTCTCAGGGCTCCAGCATCAAAACTCAAACTCTCCTCTGCTGTGTCATTTTCTCTGTGAGTCCCCACCCACCAAGGGGGTAGGGACTCAACATCCTACTGACATGACAGATTTGAAGCCCTCATCAAAATTTAATCAAGTAAAAGTGAAACCTCTAAATTTAATACAATCTAATATGCCCAGAGGAACAGACTAGTTTACAACATAATCCAATATCTATTTTTGAAATTCATAAATAATATGAAACTGCCACAGTCAGTAAATATGTTTTCTTAGTTTACTAAACATTAATAGCTAATACTGAATGACTAGTAAGTAAATATTGTCTCAGTTATTTGTGATTTGTTTATCATTTGCTTCCCAAAGATCACTACAGGCATACCTAGGAGATAGTGGTTCCAATCCCCTACACTAAAGCCAATGTTGCATTAAAGCATGTCCCAAGGTTATTTTCATTTCTCAGTGCATATAAAAGTTACTTTTATACTATACTTCAGTCTAGTAAGTGTGAAATATCATTATGTCTAAAAAAAACAGCATATATACCTTAATTAAAATGTGACATAGACCAAAATGAGCACATGCTGTTGGACAAATGGTCCCAATAGACTTGCTCAAGACAGGGTTTCCACAAACCTTCAACGTGTAAAAGGCACAGTATTTATGAAGGGCAATAAAGTAAAGCTCAGTAACATAAGGTATGCTTGCATATATAAATGCATTAGTGAGCCAAAGGGGTGTTGATGCAAAGTACCAGAAATCTGTTGGCTTTTATAAAGGGTATTTGGGCTAAAAGCTCACTGTTACAAGACCCTAAAGAGTCCAAATCAAGGCTTCTTTCTCACCAAAGTAAGTTGCCATGTGTTGAAGCAAGATGGTTGCCAATCTTTATGAGGGTCCAGCCTTCCTCTCTCTCAGCTATAGGCTGGCATAGTGCTCGTCTCTCTTCCTGGGACTTTAGCTGTTTGAGCCTTCTCCTTTCTGTCTCATGGCAGGATCAAAAGTTCTCTCATCTTCCTTGTCTTTTTCCACGTTTCTGTGGGAATGTCCAGTTATATAGCCCACCAAGGGGGCAGGGAATCAACCCTGAGTTACATCCTACTGACGTGATTGAATCAAAGCCCTATTCTTAACATAATTTAATCAAAAACATCTCTACTGTGTCTAATACAATCAAAGGGTATCACACCCAGAAGACTACACCAGTTTACAAACATAATCCTTCTTTTTGGAATTCATAAATAATCTCAAAATGCCACAATAAATACACATATATATATTCTCTTTAAAAAAAAATCCAATGGTGTGAATAATAAACTATTCTTATTTTAAAGGTATTTGCAATTTAGGATCCTGTGAAGTATAAAGTCTATGCACTATCTGGCTGCAAATACCTCATGATTTCACTTAAAGGAGAGCACTTCTCCACCTTTGCATTCCTAACATATCACAATGCCTAGGATATCATGCACTCAGAAATTGCGCATTAAGCAATTTTATTCTAGATAAATTAGCAATATGTTTTATTATACTAAAGCATTCCCGTTTAGAGTTATGGAATAAACAATAGGGGAAGGAGAGAGCCAATTTTTATCTTTGTAGTAACATGGAAAACTTGATTATCTTGTAAAAGTATAGTTTCTCCAAGGTAGAACAACGTAAGAACCTAAAACCTTCTCAAAAGAGTTATCTTTAACACATTTTTAGATAAATTATAAAGATGCTTTCCAATGTAGAGTGGGAGTTGGAAGATCAGGGAGGGCACATCTGATTCTGCTTTGGAAGAAGCATTGCGTGTAGGTAATGCAAACCCATATCCAGAGTATGTGTCTATTCCAGTTAAAACATATTGCTGCCCCTTCCATGGTAGAAGTGGCCCCGTGTAGTCAATCTGCCACCAGCTAGCAGGCTGGTCACTTTGAGGAATGGTGCCATATCGGGGCCTGAGTGTGGGTCTCTGCTGCTGGCAGAGTGGGCATTCAGCAGTGGCTGTAGCCAAGTCAGCCTTGGTGAGGGGAAGTCCATGTTGCTGAACCCAAGCATAACCTCCATCATTACCTCCATGGCTACTTTGTTCATGAGCCCATTGGGCAATGACAGGAGTGGCTGGTGAAAGAGGCTTAACGTTAGCCATAGATGGGTCCTCTTATCCACAAGATTATTAAAATCTTCCTCTGCTGAAGTCACCCTCTGGTGGGCATTCATGTAGGACACAAATATTTTCATGTTTTTTGCCCCTCAGAGAGGTCTATCCACATACCTCTTCCCCAGATCTCCTTGTCACCAATTTTCCAATCATGTTCCTTCCAAGTCCCTAATCATGCAGTCAAACCATTGGCAACAGCCCATGAATCAGTGTACAAAGGCACCTCTGGCCATTTCTTCTTCCAAGCAAAATGAAAAACTAGGTGCAGTGCTCGAAGTTCTGCCCACTGGGAGGATTGGCCCTCACCACTATCCTTCAAGGATGTCACAGAAAAAGGCTGCAGTACTGCAGCTGTCCACTTTTGGGTGGTACCTGCATATTGTGCAGAACCATCTGAATACTAGGCCTGAGTTTTCCCATCCCCAGTCAACTGATTGTAAAGGACTCCCCAAGAGGACAAAACTGAGCTGGGAAGAGAAGGTAACATGGTAGGGGTGGTAACCATGGGCATTTGGACTACTTCCTCATGTAACTTACTTGTGCTTTCAGGACCCGCTCAAGTCCTATCTCATATATACCACTTCTTCTTTATGATGGAGTACTGCTATGCATGCCCAACTTTATGGTTTGGTGGATCAGACAATACCCAGCTCATGATAGGCAACTCAGCTCTCATGGTAACTTGATCCCCATGGTTAAGCATTCAGTCTCCATTAAGGCCCAGTAGGAAGCCAAAAGCTGTTTCTCAAAAGGTGAGTAGTTATCTGCAGAGGATGGCAAGGCTTTGCTCCAAAATCCAGAGGGTCTGCATTGTGATTCCCCTATAGAGGGCTTGCCAAAGTCTCCAGATAGCATCTCGATTTGCCACTGAAACTTCCAGCACCATTGGAACTGCTGGATCATATGGTCTAAGTGGTAGTACAGCTTGCACAGCAGCCTGGACCTGTCACAGTTCCTCCTCTTGTTCTGATCCCCAAGCAAAACTAACAGCTTTTCTGGTCACTTAGTAAATGGGTTGGAGTAGAACACCCAAATGAGGAATGTTTTGTCTCCAAAATCCACAGAGGCCAACTAAGTTTTGTGCCTCTTTTTTGGTGGTAGGAGGGGCCAGATGCAACAGGTTATCCTTTACTTTAGAAGGGATATCTTGACAGGCCCCACACCACTGGACACCTAGAATTTCACTGAGGTGGAAGGACCCTGTATTTTTGTTGGATTTATCTCCCATCCTCTCTCATGCAAATGCCTTACCAATAAATCTAGAGTCTTTGCTACTTCTTGCTCAGTAGGTCCTATCAATATGATATCATCAATATAATGGACCCCTGTGATGTCTTATGGGAGGGAGAGAAGATCCAGTTCCCTGTGAACAATATTATGACATAGGGCTGGAGAGTTGATATACCCCTGAGGCAGGACAGTGAAGGTATACTGCTGGCCTTGCCACCTGAAAGCAAACTGTTTCTGGTGGTGCTTACTAATGGCAATTGAGAAAAAAGCACTTGCCAGATCAACAGCTGCATACCAGGTACCAGGGGAAGTGTTGATTTGCTCAAATAATGATACCACATCTGGGACAGCAGCTGCAATTGGAATCACCACCTGGTTAAGTTTACGATAATCTACTGTCATCCTCCAAGATCCATCTGTTTTCTGCACAGGCCAAATAGAAGAGTTGAATGGGGATGTGGTGGGAATCACCACCCCTGCATCCTTCAAATCCTTGATGGTGGCACTAATCTCTGCAATCCCTCCAGGAATCCAGTATTGCCTTTGATTTACTATTTTGCTAGGCAGGGGCAGTTCTAGAGGCTCTTACTTGGCCTTTCCAACCATAATAGCCCTCACTCCACAAGTCAGGGATCCAATGTGGGGATTCTGCCAGTTACGGAGTATGTCTATTCCAATTATGCATTCTGGAACTGGGAAAATAACCACAGAATGGGTCCGGGGACCCAGTGGACCCACTGTGAAACAGAACTGAGCTAAAACTCCACCAATCTCCTGACCTCCATAAGCCCCTACTCTGACTGGTGGACCAGTCTGTTTTGGGTCTCCTGGAATTAATGTGACTTCTGAGCCAGTGTCTAATAATCCCCGAAATGTCTGATCATTTCCTTTTCCCCAGTGCACAGGTACTCTGGCAAAAGGCCTTAGGTCTCCCTGGGGAAAGGTGGGAGGAAGATTAACAGTATAAATTTTTGGCAGTTTAACAGGATCCTTCCCCAAGAGGACCTGGCCTTCTCCTCATTCAAGGGGCTCTGGGTCTATAAACTGTCTCAAGTTGGGCAATTGACTAAGGGGCCGTGATTCTCTGCATCTGTAATTTGACTTAGGGTTTTGTTCACTCGACCTAGAACTCTTCTGCTTATACAGATCCAGGAGAAATTTAGTAGTCTACACATGTATTTCATTTCTAGGTACCTCATGATCTATTAGCCAATGCCATAACTCCATGCGACTCAGACTATTCTGTGTGCTGTTTTGAATTTGTCTTTCATTGCGGTAGCCATGCCCACCTTGCCTTTGGCGATTAACTGCCAATATTTGCCTTTTACCCAACTGAGATCTGATCATCCCCATAATGTTTAAGGATTCTAATTCCATTACTGCCCTCCCTACAGTAATATCTGGACTACAGAGAAGAATAACCACAGAGCTCTTCAGAGAAGATGGGGTTAGTCTTACAAATTTATTCCTCACAGTCTTGGTTAAAGGTGAGTCCTCTGGACATTCCTGGGGTGGATGGACAGGACTCAAATGGTAAATCCATTCTATCATTCCAATCTCTCTAAGCCTTTGAATCCCCTGATCTACTGCATACCAGGGCAAATCAGGCATCTCAACCTCAGACATGCTAAGCCATCTTTTGGTCCATGTTTTAGTCAGCAACCCAAGCAAACTGTTAGCGCCCTTTCTAACCCATCGAGCTACAGCGTTGAATCCAGAATTTCTGCTTAGGGGACCCATATCAATAAATTCAGCCTGATCCAACTTTATATTCCTTCCACCATTTTCCCATACCCTTAGTATCCATTCCCATACATATTCCCCTTATTTCTGTCTATATAAGTTAGAAAACTCATGCAGTTCTTTCAGAATATAGCACACTTCCTCATGGGTCACACTTTGTATTTCACCTTTGGGGGTTTGTTGTGATTTTAGTCTAGTAATAGGTCTTGAAGACAAGAGGGGTGGTGGGGGTGAGTGAGGAGAAGGATTAGAAATATCTTACAAGCTACTGAACTCAGAGCATTCTTTTGCATTTTCTTCTGGTGAGACAGGACTAATCTCTTCAGGCAGGGGTTGGAAGGCAGATTCTTCAGGGCAGACTGGAGGTTGGGCAGTGCATGCTGGGGTTTTGCTGGTACCTGCCTCAGGGCTGAGAGGAGGTCCAGACTCGTTGGGGCAGGTAGGAAGCTAGATGATACAAGGTTGACAAGGTGTGGTCTCCACAGGGCAGGCGATTGCAGGTTTATTTGGTAAAGTCTCAGCAGAATTTAGGGTTCCAATGTCCCCTCCAATATTATCACCATCCCATATGTCTCCATCCCAATCCTCGGGCTTCCACTCCTTTCCAATCAATGCCTTCACTTTAATTGCAGAAACCCTGCAAGGTTGAGATTTTAGTTTCCTCTGTAATTCTGCTAGTAGTACAATGAGAGTCTGGGTTTGATTCTCAGATATGTCAAGTCTGTGGCTACAGGAGACAAGATTTTCTTTCAGGGCGCACATAGCAAATTTCACATCATTCATGCAGAATTTAAGTTTCAAATTTGAAGACTTTAGCTTATCTCTTTCTTCTATAACTCTATCCAGAGTATCTAGGAGGAGCCAGCCAACATCATCATTCCTTTTGACTCCACAAAATTCTGTTAAGGTGTTGAAAACACTCTCACCCAGATCCTCAATTCTTATAAGTGTGGAAGTAGGGGAATCCAGTGATGCTATTTTGCGCATATTTAATGCCAGCTCATGCCATGTACTGTTAGCCTCTTCTTCATTATTGGAAAGGGAGTCATTGGTACCCTTGTGTCTAATTGGAGTAGAAAGCCAATTGCAAAATTCACAGAACCTCCTCAGACATCCCATGTTTAAGACTCTGTTCCTCAAGAGCCACTCCTGGTACCAAGTCAGGGTTCTCTCAGGAAACAGAATCAACAGGAGATATCTGTCAATAATATGAGATTTTATGAGTTTCTCACGCAACCATGGGGATGCACAAGTCCAGGTTCCACAGGCAGGCTGCAAACCAGGAACTCTGATGAATGTCTAATGAAAGGTCCTTGATGAGTTTCTGGGAGAAGCTCGTCCAAAGACGAGCTGGGAAATTCTCTCTGAATGTTGAAATCACTTCCCCTTTTAAGGCATTCAACTGATTGGATAAAAGCGTCATCCATTGCTGATGCTATCTCCCCAATTGATGCAGATGTAATCAGCCATCCACGCAGTAAACTCACTGGTGATTGAAGTCCATAAATGCTCTTGTATTACAATTGGCCCAGTGCTTGCTTGACCAAACACCTGGACACAATTACCTAGCCGTGTTGACACATTAGCCTAACCATCACACCCCTAATTGCTGACACTTAACATCGGTGTGATATTTTTGTTACAATTGATAAAATAATATTATTATATTACTGTTAAATAGTCCATAGTTTGTATTAGGTGTATTTTCCCCATATAGCACCCTACTGTGTTTTTTTAAAATTCTCTATTTTGTTTATCCTTACCCTAATATTTATTATTTCTTTCTTTCTGCTCAATTTTTATTATCTTTGCTCTTCTTTTTTGTAGATACTCCAGTTTTGAAGTTAGGTTCCTGATTTGAGATGTTTCTTCTTTTTTAATGTAAGTATTTAGAGCTATCATTTTCCCTCTCAGCACTGCCTTTTCTGGATCCAATAATTTTTTTATACATTGAGTTTTCACTTTCACTTGCCTCAACATATTTCCTAATTTCCCTTGTGACTTCTTTGACCCATTGGTTTCCACATATTTGTGAATTTTCAGTTCTCCCTCTTTTATTGATTTTGAGCTTCATTCCTTTGTGGTCTGAGGAGATACATTTTATGATTTCAATATTTTTTTCATTTATTGAGACATATTTAGTGACCTAATATATATTCTATCCTGGAGAATAATCTGTGTGCACTAGAGAAGAATGTGTATTCTGCTGCTGTTGGGGAAATGTTCTGTATATGTCTGTTAGGTCTAGTTGGTTTAGAGTATCATTGAAGTCTTCTGTTTCTTCATTGATCTTCTGTCTTGATATCCTATCCATATTTGAAAGTGATTTATTGAAGTCTCTGTGAAGTGATTTACTACAATTGCACATCATGAGAACACAGCTCTGGGCACAACAGAAACTTTCAGCAAATTATCCCTTTATTTTACAGAATAGAGTCCCGAAAGGGCAAATCTTACTGTCACTTGCATAGTCCAAAAGAGCAATAGAAGAAGTCCCATCATGGTGCTGGAGAAGAGAGACCAATCTATATTGTTATTGAGTATGGTTGTTATCTACCTCAGGGGGAGGGGACCCTGCCACTGAGAATTCCTGTTTTGGTAAGCATTTGCAGCTGTTTGTTTCTGGTTTCTGGATTTAAGTTCTGGCCAGGCCTTTTCATTAGACATAACACCTCCAATGTGGTGGTTTGAAGCTGTATGTATTCCAGAAAGAAACATGTTATTAAATTTATTCCATTTCTGTGGGTGTGAACCCATTGTAAGTAGAACATTTTGATGAGGTTAGTTCAGTTAATGTGTGGCCTAGACTAATCAGGATGCATCTTAGTCTTATTACTAGAGTCCTTTATAAATGGAATGTAATTCAGACAGAGAGGGTGAAAAAAGCCACAGGAAACAAGAGATTGGATATCAGTGGAGCCTGGAAGAGAAGGGAGAAACCTGGAGACACTGCCATGTGCATTGCCATGTGATAGAGGAGCCAAGGATTACTGGCAGCCAGTCCTCGAATGTCACAGGTTCAAGGAGAAAGCATCACCTTGATGATACTTTGATTTGGAGTTTCTTTTAGCCTCAAAGCTGTAAGCTAATAAATTCCCATTTTTTAAGTCAACCCATTTCATGGTATGTGCTTGAGCAACCTAAGAAACTAAAACACACAGGAATGGCACACAAGAAAAAAGGATATGAGTAGACCAGTGACGGACATAGGTGTAGGTGAGGTCTGGGCAATAGCTGCTTCAAAGATGCTTTTGATTTCTCTAGCAGTCTCCTACTCGTTATGTAGTACTGTCTATTTCTCTCTCAAATCTGTCAATATTTGCTTCATATATTTTGGGACTCAACAATTAGGTACATATATTCTTATAATTGTTATGTGTTCCTGTAGAATTGAGCTCTTTAGAGTGAACATCTTTGTTCCTTTGAACAATATTTTAATTAAAATCTAGTATACTGATATTAGCATAACTACCATGGTTCTCTTTTGGTTACTATTTGCATTATATATATTTGACACCCTTTATCTTTCAAACTTCTTTTGTCTTTGACTTTAAGGTGAGTCTCTTGTAAACAGTATGTAGTTAGATCATACATTTTAAAATCTACTCTTCACATCTGTCTTTTGACTGGACAGTGTCATCCATATACATATAAAGTAACTAAGAGTAATGCAGGAAATTCTTTGCCATTTTTTATTTGGCCTTGGTCAGTTTTACACCATTTTTTCCCCTAATACATCTGCTAATGCCTACTCTGTTATTTAATTTATTTTTTATATTGTACCATATTGAGTATCTTCTCATTAATTTCTATGTATATTTTTCATATATTTTCTTTGTTGTTACAATAGGGCTTAAATTTAATATCCTAAATATATAACAATTACATTTTATTTGATACCAAGTTAACTTTAATAGCATGCATATACACTTTTCCTACATCCCTCCTTTCCCCCACTTTTTTTGCACTTGCTATAAATTATATTTTTATACATTGTATGTCCAAAACCATAGATTTATCATTACTTTTATTCATTTACCTCTTAGAGGCTGTAAGAAGTACAATGTATTTTTACATAACAAAATACACAATACAATAGTACTTGCATTTATAATTACCAATATGGTTACCTTTACCAGAGATATGTATTTGTTTATGTCACCTTGATCCACTGTGAAGTGTCATTTTCTTCCAATCTGAAGAACTCCCTTTAGGACAATCTGCTGGTTAGGTACTCCTTCTACTTCTGTTTTTCTGGGAATGCTTTAATCTCTCCTTCAGTTTGACATTCAGTCTCAACAGATATAGAATTATTGCTTGGTGTAGCAGTTTGATATTATTTATGAATTCCAGAAAGATATTTGATTATGTTTGTAAACTGGTCTGTTCCTCTGGGTGTGATACCCTTTGATTGTTTTAGATTCAGCTGAGATGTCTTTGATTAGATTATGTTAATATTAGGGCTTTGATTTGGCCACATCATTATGGCAAATCGGGTTGAGTCCCTGCCCCTTGTGGGCTATATAAATGGACACTTGATCAAGGAGATACACAGAAGTAGCTACATGGAGAAGATACACAGAGGAAGAGAGACAGCTCCACATACATGGCAGAGGTCCTGGGAAGAGAGATGAGCCATTCACCTGATAGTTTACAGCTGATCTTGTGAAGAGAACAGAGCAGCTGAGCCCAGAAAGAAATGAGCACCAGGAAGACAGACGAGCCCTATGCAAGCCTACAGCTGAGATTGGAAGAAGCTGGGCCCACAGAGCCTTAAGAGGGAAAAAGAAAGCTGAACCCTCACAGACGTCACCCACCATCCTCCTTCAGCACGTGGCAACAGAGTTTGGTAAGGAAGTAACCTTGAGTTGGATTCTTTAGGGCCTTATAAATGTAAGGTTTTATTCCAAATAAATATTCTTTATAAAAGCCAACACATTTCTGGTACTTTGCATCATCATCCCTTTCTTTGTCTGACTAATACAGTTAGCAAATGTTTCTTTCAACACTTGAAATATTTTTCCCACTGCCATCTTGCCTCCATGATTTCTGATGAGAAGTCAGCATCTAATCTGTTGTATGATTCCATTGTACTTAACACACTGATTTTCTCTTGGAACTTTCAGAACCCTCTCCTTCTCATGGGCATTCAATAGTTTGACTGCTATGGCTGGGGCATGGTTCTTTTCAAATTTATCCTGTTTGAGGTCTGTTGGACTTCTTGAATATGAATATTCTTGTCTTTTGTTAAATTATGAATTTTCTGCCATTATTTCTTTGAACATTGCTTCTTCCTCTTTCTCTCTTTCTTCTTCTGGGATGCCCATAAATATGTATAACTATACACCTCGTATCCCACTGGTTTCTTAGGCTATGTTTCCTTTCCTCCTTTTTTATTTCTTTGTGCTCCTTAGCCTGTATCATTTCAAATCTCTTGTCATTGAGTTCAGGGATTCTTTATCTTGCCAGCTCCAATCTGCTAGTAAAAACGTCCAGGTGATTTTGCACTGTGGTCTTCAAATACACTGTTTCTGTTTGGTTTCTTTTTTTCAGTGAAAATTTTTTCATTTTTAAAGAAGCTTTAGATTACATAAATGTTACATCAAAAATATAAGGGGATCACATAAACCCTACGTTCTCCCCTTCCCATGCTTTTTCCTATTAACAACCTCTTTCATTAGTGTGGTACATTTGTTACAATTGATGAACACATACTGAAGCATTGCTATTAACCATGGTCTATAGTTTACATTATAGTTTACACTTTGCACAGCACAATTTCATAGGTTTTTACAAAATGTTCAATCGCCTGTATCCATCATTGCAATGTTATGCAGAACAATTCTGATGTCCCAAAAATGCCCCATGTTACACCTATTTTTCCCTCTCCCACCCCTCAGAATCTCTGGTGACCATTGCATTTATATCAATATTACAAGTTCTTTCATTGCTAGAATAATAAGTATACTTTAGTCCAAAGTTGTATTCCCCCCTTATGCTTTTTTTATTTCTCAATCTTGAGGATTTTAGGATGGTGATGCCTACTCCGTTTCTGATTGAGAGGGATCTAAGAAACCATGGGGTAGATGGATGGAACTGTCTTGCTTGCAGATGTAGATAGTCTCTGGTTTTGGGGATGGGCATTGTCCATAACCATCCATTTGTTAGTTGTCCTGGGTGAGTCCAATGAACTGGAAAGTAGGTGTTGCCACTCTGGTGAGATTCAAGGCTCAACTGGCATATGAACAGACTGAAGATTTAAGCCTCTAGGACATACATTTAATTAATATAGCACTAATTATAAGTTCAAATAAAAGGAGCAGAAAATCTATGTGTAGGGAAATTATAAATGATTCTACTCTGATACACTGGAGAACATATATTCTAAGGTAAGGTACTGACAGGGTGCTGAATTCTTGAGATTGTCTGCCCTGAGTTTAATGTCTATATGTCACTAGAGCCCACAGGAGCACCCCTGCTTGAGACACTATTTACTGTGGCAGTCAGTGAGATGCTCCTGAGATATGCATAAGTATAACATCTGGAATGACCTCTTGACTCACTTCGAACTTTCTTAGCCATGAAAACTCACTTGTACTTCATATTTACCCATTTTGGTCAAGGTCTTTTTCCAAATGCATCACTAGTTTGCGCTTGGTAATAATCCCTCTGTGCCAGGGAAGCTCATCCTTAGGAGTCATGTCCCATGCTGGGAGGAGGGTAGTGAGTTTATATGTTGTGCTTGGCTTAGAGATAGGCTACATTTGAGAACAAGGAGGCTTTCAGGAGGTAAGTCTTACACACTATGTAATACTATGCTAAGTTTCAATTTCATGAGAACAAGGTTGTATTTTGGGTAACCCTGCTTATGTGCATATGTTCATGATTTTTCTTTTTCATGATAGTTTACACTTTTATTAATATATAGTGTCCTTCTTTGTCTCTTATGATACTTTTCATTTAAAGTCTATTTTGTCTGATATTAGTATAGCTACTCCAGCCCTTTTTTTAAAATTGTTTGCATGTAAAATCATTTTCTAACCATTCACTTGTAATCTCTTTGTGTCCCTGGCTTTAAGATAAGTTTCTTGTAGACAGCATATAGATGTGTCATATTTCATGATCCATTCTGCCAATCTTTATCTTTTGATTGAAGAGTTAATCCATTAATATTCAATATTTTTCTGTTAAGGCAGTGTTTACATTAGCCATTTTTCTTTAGGTTTATATATATCATATTTTGTTTTAATGTATCTTTTTATCTTTTTAGTTATTCTTACTAATGCTTTTCTTTTCCAGACTCTCCTCCAACCCTCTCTCTCCTGTTTTTTTCTTTCAACCTGCTGAACTCCCTGTAGTAATTCTTAAAGGGCAGGTTTCTTGTTGATAAACGCTCTTAATTTCTTTTTATCTCTGAATATTTTGAACCCTCCCTCATTTTTGAATGCCATCTTGCTTGATACAGAATTCTTGGCTAGCAATTTTTTTTTTTTTTTCTTTTAGCACCTTAACTAAGTCATATCACTGCCTTCTCATCTCTATGGTTTCAGATGAGAAATCAGCACTTAATCTTATCGAGTTTCCCTTTTATATGATGGATTTATTTTCTCTTGCTGCTTTCAATATTCTTCATTTGTCTTGAGCATTTGACAATTTGACAAGTATATGGCTCAGCGTAAGCCTGTTAGGATTTATTCTTTTTGGAGGACACTTTACTTCTTGGACATGTACATCCATGTCCCTCAAAAGAGTTGAGAAATTTTCAGCCATTATTTCCTCCATCACTCCTTCTGTCCCCTTTCCCTCCCCTTCTCCCTCTGGGATGCCTATAATTTGTAGGTGTGTGTGTTTTGTCTTGTCTTTCAATTCTGTATGTTCCTGCTGAACTTTTTCTATTTTTTAAATGTATCTGTTCTATCATCTGTGTGATTTCAGATGTATTAACTTTGCTGTCACTAAATCTTTCCTCTGCTTGTTCAAATCTGCTGATATGTCCTTCCAGCCTATTTTTCATTTCTTGCATTTTACTTTCTTCACCATCAGATCTGTTATCTTTTTATGTATATATGTATACAATTTCTTCTGCATGCTCACTCAGTGTCTTCCTTATATCCTCTAGCTTTTCCTTCACTTCATTAAGTTGATTCATAATGTTTGTTTGGGCAGCCTTGATTAGTTGTTCCATGTTCTGCATCTCCTCTTGTTTTTCAGTTTATTCATTAGACTGGGCCATGTCTTCCCATTTCTTATATGGCTTGTAATTATTTTGCTGGTGTACAGGAATCTGTTTATCTTGATGGGCTTATTCAGAAGGTTAACTTCTCTTTCTACTTGTTTTATGCTCTTTTGTTTTGTGTTATGTTTCCTCTTTGACATTTGGTTCCACTTATTCTATACCCTTGTAATTGTCCATGTTTCTCTGAAAAAATTTTATGACCAAAGAAAAGGAATGAGAGAAGAAGAGAAAAATAATAATAGTAATAATAAAAAAGATGATAGAAAAAGAACTATAAAAGAGCCAGGAAAAAATTATGAGTGAAAAATCATAAAAAATGCAAAAGTATTAGAATACATAGGTGGAATAAAAAAATGAAACAAGAAAAAAATGGAAACAAGAAGACAGATAGAATAAAATAAAAGACCAAAAAGGTGAGAGTAGATGAAAAAAAAAAAAAATCAAAGATGAGGTGGAATGAAAGAAATGCTATTGAAGAGGGAAAGATGAAAGTAAGAAAAGGAATAAAGATATTAAGAAAAAAGAAGAACAAAAAAAGGAACTAAAGAAAGAAAAAAAATACAAAAAAACAAACAAACAAACAAACAAAAATCAACAAAGGAAAAACAGCTTCACTTTTAGGCCACTTGGAAGCATCTTAGGGTGCCAGTGGTCATCAAGCAATCACCTTGTAGCCTGCCCTCCACAGGTAAGGTTCCCTGTTTTAGAGAATAAAATAAAGAATGAAAATAAAATTAAATTGAAAAAAATTTAAACACTAAAAAATTTAAAAGTAGTTAAAATAAAATCGATCAAAGAACTTAAGGAAAATCACAGTCTGTAAGTTCCCTGTGACAAAGTGCCAGCTGGATGCCTGATAACCCACTGGATCACTCTCTGGATCCCTTCTCTTAAGCAATTCTGGTTATTGAACCAGGATCCTAGTATATGTGAGGCAGGTGTTCATCTACTGAGCTATGCCCACTGCACAGGTTAGGTAAGCTTCTGAAACTTTATCTGCCTCTCCTCTCCCTATATCACCTCAGGAAATTTGGGCTTCTAACCTTTTGCTGGCTATGTCTCCTTGGCTTCCTTCTCTCCAGGGCTATTAAGGGCCTGTTAGCCGGCCCCCTCACTGACATAGTCCCTTTCTCTCCCAGGGCCCCCTCCCCTCTCCTTGGGCCTGTTTCAGTATGGCTAGGGTCTTTTTAAATTTTTTTTTTTAATTTTTCCCTTCCGTTCACCTGCCCTATCTCCTCTCCCCCTTACAATTCTCTGTCTCTCAGTTTTCTAGGTGCCTGTGCCACACCTATTTGCCCTTCAGCTCCCTCATGGATGGGTCACTTTCAAGTTCCCCTTGCTGGGATGACTACAGCTAAGATTCAAAGTGGGCTCAGTTGGCAAAACTCACTGAAGAGAAACCACCCTCTACCCTCCTCCACACCCATCTTCCTCCCAGGAAGGAGGACCTTTGCTCCCCTCTCAGTTGGCTGCAGTGAGCCAGGGATTTTACCAAGGCTATTCTTCTTGAGTGTGGAGGATATATGCCATTCCTAGCTGTAGGGGCAAATAACTCATGGTTTGCCTTCTTTGTCTCTCTGTCCCACTGCCTCCCGAATGATGTGCAGCACTCTCCTGGTCTTCAAATCCACAAAAGAGCTCCTTCGGATAGCTTTTTGCCCTTCCTCCATTGCTTTTGTGAGATAGTTGAGCCCTGCCTAACTACTCCGAAGCCATCTTCCCAAAAGTTCCTTGTAGGTTTCTTTTTGAAATTTCTATCTCTTCACTGAGATTCTCATATTTTTCATCCATTGTTTTCCTGATATCATTTTGTTCTTTCTCTGTGTTTCCATTGTCTCCTTTAGCATGCTGAGAATGATTTTTTAAAGGTTTTTGGCATGTCTAAAGTCAGTCATTTTGGTTGATGGTTTCTGGATTTTTATCTTGATCCTTTAGGTGGGACATTTTTCCTGTTTCTTAGTTTCTTAAAATCTTCTGTTGCAAACTGTACATTTTATTATTTTAAAGTTTTATCTCTGGGATTTATTCCCTTAGCTGTGTGTTCATTAAATTTATATCCAACTAGTGAAATTCAGATTTCCTTGAGTGCCAAGCACTAACAAGAACAAACAAACCAATGCAAAACCATTTTTCACAGTCTTTTCAAATTGACTCTGTATTGGCTGGTGCCATCCTTCAGAGTTCAATCCTCCTATCATATTATGACCTTATGGATATGAACTAAATATGATGAGCAAACTCATGGAGTTAAACTCTAGAGTATAAGTTACTAGGAGATAGAATGAGGGTTGAGAAGGGGAAACTGATGCTAAATGCATGTAAAATTTTAAACAATGTTGATAGTAAATGTGTGAAAATGGATAAAATTGCTGGTAACACATTATAGTGAGTATAACTAACACTGCTGATTTATAAATGTTATTGTGGCTGAAGTGGGGTAGTCTAAGGACATAAATGCCAGTTGAAAGAAAGCTAGAGGAAAATCTAGGGACTTCATAACATATTGAATGCTGTGGTAGGTGAGGATTGTGGTTAATAATACAAATACAAGAATGTTTTAGTATGATTTAGAACAAATGTATGTCACTAATGCAAAGTGCTGAGAATGTGTTGATACATGGGAAAAATACAACTAATGTAACTTATGGACTATAGTTAACAGTAATATTGTAATATCTTTACATCAATAACAAAAAAAGGTACTATATCAATGCTAAGGTTCAACAATAGGGGGAATAAAGCAGTATGGAATTTTTTCTTTTGGGGTAATGGCAATATTATAAATTGGCTGAGGTGATGATAGCACAACTCGTCATGCAACCGAGAGCCACTGAGGATACACTTTGGTTGGATTGTCTAAGGCAGGGGACCATATAACACAGTGAAGCCCCTGTGGTGGATGATGGACTGTAGTTAACAGTAAAAATATAAGAATGTTCTCTGATGAGCTATGCCAAATATACAATGCTAATACATTGTGTTAATAATAGGATGGTTTATGGAAAAAACACACCAAACGTAAGCTATGGACTATAGTCAATAGTAATATTTTAATGATGTTCCTTCATCATTTTAACAAATATTCCACAACAAAGCAGGATGTTTGTGGTGGGGCCATATATGGGAATCCTATATGTTATGCATGATTGTTTTGTAAACCCACAACTTCTCTAATAATAATAATAATAAAAGAAATAGACATTACCAACTTCTCTAGTCACTCCTTCCCAAAAGTAATCTATGTTGCCTTCTAACAACATAGATGAATTTTGCATGTTTTTGACCTTTATATAAATGGACTCATACAGCCTTACTATTTATATTTATTTCATGTCCTTTTGAACAGTGTTTGTGAAGTTTATACTTATGTCCATGTGTAGTTTACCTTTTCATTGGGTTTTCCTTGTCATTAGTATACATAGCAAAATTTATGTATCTATTCTTCTTCTCTGACCTTTTGAATGGTTTCTAGTTTTTTAGTATTATAAGTAATATAATTATTAATGTTCTTGTAGATGTCTTTTGGTTACTATATGGGCACATTCCTTCGGACTATATATATAGGTGTGGAATAGCTGGGTGAGAGGTATGCTGATGTTCCAAACAGTTTTCCAAAGAAGTTATTCCAATTATTCTCCGACTAGTTGTATTTCAATGTATGAATGCTCCAACTGGTATTTTATTGACATTTTCTCATGTTTTCATTTTAGTATTCACACACAATCATTTTGACTGTTTTGGTAGGTGTAAATATATCAACATGTTTTTAATTTGTGTTTTTCTGATAAGTAATGATTTTGATCACCTTTTCAAATATTGATTTGAATGGTTATTGGATATGATAGTAGGTAAATATGAAGTGCAATGTCTTCTCTGTCTTTTCTGAGGCTTTGTCTTGTCCTGGGCTTGTGCTTGTTTGTAGCTTTAGGAATTCGCTCATTTATAGGAATTCAGATGTCCCCTCTACTCCCTATGAAATAGACTGTCTCTCCCACCTGGGTGCTCTATTTTATGACTTAAAGGTAATCCTTTGCTTCAGGCCACTCTGAATTAATCGTTTTTTACTCTGCTTTTGCTGTTTGCAAGCTGCAGGGCAAGTTATGGGAGGGCAAGCCAGAGAGGTGTTCTTCATTCAGTCTCTCTGGCTGCCATGGTATAGATTGTCACTGACATAAAGGCACTGCAGTGTGCCCAGGGACCCACAATGGGACTGCTGGCCAGCGCCACACTGTGCCAGGATGGGGTTGTGGGAGGGACCAGCAAGGGTTCCAAGAGCTTCTCCTGTTTTCAAAATGACATTTTCTTGATTTGCAACACTGTAATTGTTTTATGTAGTTTTGAGGAAGATAGCTCTTCCCATTTTTCTCTAGTTGTTTAAAGCTTTTGGAAGGAAACACCACCATCTTGGTTGATAAGAACTAAACCATCATTCTATGTATATTTTTCCTTAGAACACTGTTGCCAATTATGTGCTGAGAGGTTTCTGTTTAATGTGTTTTTACTATGTAAAAAAGGCTTTTTGAATATATTTGATGTACTTTTGAAGTAAAGTAGTATATAAATGCAGTAGTGTTATTGTTAACATAGTAAAATTGATATTAATCTCATAAATATAGTCTATTCTATTCAACCTGATATTTCATTGAATAACATGTTGTATGGTGATCATTTTTTTAAAAGTATGTTATTCCCAAAATGGCAATTGCTCTTCAATTTTTGTTCATTCTTTCATAGACTACATTTTACTGCTTCCGTGAGTCATTACTGATAATCCACTTTGCTCAGAGTACTCTAATGTCTTCAAAAAGTTACAATATTCAAAACAATATATTGTCATCAAAGTTAAAAAAGAGAAATATAATCAAGTGTTTGTATGTGATAGTAAGAGTTTAGTAACTTTATTTGCGTTTTTTAATTAATAGTCATCATAGTTTCTTAAGGGGTTCTCCTCATTTTATGGCTTAGTATATTAGAACTCAAAATCTACAACAACTTTTCCAAGATCACATACTTAGAAAGTGGGAGGGCTGTAAGCTGTAAGCACACTCAGTTTGCCTT
The DNA here is from genome assembly GCA_026826555.1 of Tolypeutes matacus. Classification (NCBI taxonomy): domain Eukaryota; kingdom Metazoa; phylum Chordata; class Mammalia; order Cingulata; family Chlamyphoridae; genus Tolypeutes; species Tolypeutes matacus. Next base: position 24,885,742 of record JAKSZT010007815.1, read on the forward strand.
CCTCCAAATCCCTTATTCTTTCAACTGTAGAATTCTGCTGGAGTGCAAGGCTCTCATCTTAATGCCTAGTTTTAGATTAGGCCTTTTTCCAAGTTCACTGTTGCACCTTGGATAAGTTACTGGCTTTGCTTTGGACTCCGTTTCCACACATATAATGTGGGAGGAGATAGGTTCATTTTCTAAATGAGTAAATAACCCCTCTAGTTCACCAGTCCTCATTGTAGTTCTTTGCCAAGGATTTAGTAAGTGGCTGCTTGACATACAGAGTTAGTCCTAATCCTTGGTTGCATTTTTACTGCTCTTTGTTTTCAAGAGTAAAGGGTGTGCATGCTCCTTTAATTAATCTTTTTCTGGGGTCGCTTGAAGTTTTCTACATTGATAATTTTGCTTTGTTATTTGACCCACTCTCTAGCATTCAGTTCATATATTTATAAAGTACCTTCCATGGGCCCAAGTTTGTGTGAGACCCAGGGTAAGCAAAACGTTATAAAATTGTTCCTGCCTGTAAATCAGGAGTGGGATAGTTGAAGGCTGTGTGGAGGGAGAGAATTAAAAACATTACAGTATAATGTTGAAAGTGCTTCCTACCCTCTGCCCTCCACTGTATTCCCAGGGTATATAAAAGGTAAATGAGGGTGAGCTTGAAATTAAAATTTAACTCCAAGTAACAGCCCAAGAAGTTTCCTAATGATGCCTCATGGTGTTCATTACTGCTCAGTTGGTCATAATTTCCAGCTCAAACTCAATCTGGTTGTCATCCTGCTGCAAAAATGGGCCAATTATCAATTATACCACATTCTCCTACTCCTGCACCTTTAATTTCTGCCAAAGGGCAGATGAAAAGGAATCTGAATAGAAGAAGAGAACATGAAGTCATTTTTCATGGATGAGAACACATGAACAAAAATGTAATACCTCATTTTACACCACAATGTAAATACAGCATTCTCAAGTAGCTGTCTACAAGGCATTTATTTTATATTAATGGATTAAAATGAAATCTCTTTAGAAACTGAGTTCATCAATTTTCTAATTTTGAAGACTAAATATTGAATACATGCTGTATAAAACTTGATTTTATCAGCAATTAGTAGTAAATACCCTGGTATGGGGGGTTAAGACTCCACCATAATTAGGTATGAGATAAGAACCATGTTGTACAAAGAAGAACCTCAGAAGGCGATGAGAGACCCATAGTCTTCAGATGTTCTAGCTAAGGTTTTTGGCGATTCTTACAGAAAAGGAACTAAAAATTGATATTAGAAATTGTACAGACTTAAGTAAACTCTGTAAACTTCACATATATACTGTATCACACTCAGGTAGGGCTAACTTCATTGAAATGAAAATTTACAAGCAAAACTCTTAATGTTTATTGTTCATCTTTCGAAAGTGTATAGTAAGAGTTTAGTTGAATTTATCTTGTATGTCTCTCTCTATAAACACATAACTATTTGAAAAACAAAGCTGGGATATAAACTTAGAAAAAATAAAGCAATATAGCAGAAGTTTCTTCACTTGTAAATTTCTGAAGAAATCCAAGACTGAAGCTGGTTGTGCCCACATTCCATAGTACAAATTCTATAACATTGACTATCCATAAATGGCACTGCTCACAGGAGATACACAATTTGTTTTCACAAACATTTTTGAAATCTCATTAACTAAAAAAAAAAAAAAACATAGTTTCTCAAACTGTGTGCCTAAAGGAAAAATTTCTGGTTGATGCTTCATCTCTTCTTGCCTTGTTCTCTTTTTACTAGGATATTCTCTTCTGGCTTTTAGACCTTTATTATTAACTGTGATATATTCTCAGTCTTGTCTTATGTACTTGATTCCAGTGAAATTTTTAAGAGCACAGTCAATATCTACAGGTGAGTTTTGTTCTCTTCCATTAACAATGATAATTGTTTATTGTCTGATTTGCTTATTCATAAGACTGAATGCATGTTATTGGGGTATTGGCTCCTTATTCCTCATTCTAGTCCTCAAATCAGGAGTCTTAGCAACAGTCATCTTATTGAACTCATTAACTGAGAGCCCTACTGCTTCTGGGGTTGGACTCTTCCATTGCTCTATTTGTCCCTTTGTTTACAATTCTAAGAAAGATGTAGTCCTTTTTTGAAGAGCACTAAGTATCTGTGCTGCTTTATGGGTGGAGGTTTCTTTGGTTTCCAGACCAATTTTCTTTTCATCCTTGTCCCAAGTGCTAGATCACATTTTGTACCTAATCCTATGTTGATGAGGAAAATCATCCAGCCTATTGCTAAAGCCCTAGATATAATATGTGATTATTCAAATCATTCCCTATAATTCATGCTCAAGATTTGACTTTATATAAGAAAATGCCCAGGAGGAATTTGAGTGCTTTTAGTACAAGAGGATTTTTGAGTCACGGTTTCACCTGCTGTGGAGACAATGCATTGGAATTTAGTGTCTGCATCGTTAGATTTTGTGAATTATATAAAACCACTTTCCCTGACCATACTCTCACCACCATATACTTAGTCCCTGTATGTGTTATGAATTTTAAATGTATTGTTTCAATATACAGGCTATTAACTATTAAAATATAGCAAAATAAAGTTAGGATTTCTTTGCTGAGGTAATAAGACAAAATAATAATGGAATCCCAAGGGTTTTCTTTAATACCAGCAAAGTGCTTTTGAAACAGTTTCATCTAGCAACATTTATGGTGTTTTCTAAAATAACACTCACTGAACCATCCAAGATCTTACTAACGTGAAGCTCTACAGAAATTTTTTGTTTCAAAAGAGTTTATTTTAGTACATGTGTTGAGATATAAAGAGGAAAGTGGAAAAACAAGTTCCTTCTATTTTTTATCAGTGATCCTTGGATCAGTAGTAGCCCACACAATTTTTTTAGAAATGCAGATTCTTGGGTTCAGACCCAGACCTACTGAATCAGAAACTCTGCACGAAGAGCCCAGAAATCTGAGAATTTTCACAAGTTGTGTTGGTCGTGAAAATGTGCTGCTCATATATCCTGCTGCTAGGGAACATGATTGACTGATGGCCTTAACTGCTGCCCTTTTGGACCTACTCCACCTGTCCCTTACATTTGTGCAATGACTGCTCCTAGACAATGACTGCAAAGAGTAAGTATTCTAATTTTGTTCCATTCCTACAAGATGCAGGATTCTTTTAAAGGGAAACTTTAGCTCTAGGGCTTCCCATCAGATTGACCAAAATACTGTGTAGCAACTGAGACACTTCATACAGAATTCTCCTTCTTGCCTGCTCTCCTTCATTGAGGTCAGACCTATATCTTAATCTAAATGCTCTTCTTCGTGCCTTCCCCAATTCCCTCCCCTATATCTTTACCAGATTATCTCCAGGCAATCCTGTTTTAGGGTTAGATTCTCATAGAACCTTAACTAACCGAAGGGACTCCAGGAATGGTCTAAGAAAATGGAGCTACGATGGAGTTTAGGGAAGACCTACTCTAACATATAAGCTCTCCAGGCATTTTGATACACGGTGAAGTTGAGAAACAGTGCTATAGAGCTTTTCAATGTTTCCATGTTGTTATCAATATTGAGTGGATCAAAGCTCTCATATTGAGAGAATTACCAAGTGTTTTGTACTTGAGGGTATTGGCTCTTAATGACCGACTGATTCAAGGACAAATTGGCAAAGGCAAGATGTAGCTATATCTATTAAATTTTGAATCAAACTGTATAACAGAGAGAGTTGAAACTACTATCTAACAGCCAGACACATGCTGTTGCAGAAGTCTGGTAGAAGGTAAAGAAAATAAATCAAGATAGAAAAACACTCCCCAAGAATAAATAAGTTCTATGCAATGATGGAAAAAAATGTATTGTTGTTCTAGTATTTTAGTTGGACAATATTAAACTATCCTTGTCTATGATCCTCTGAAACTGTATTATCTGGAATCCCTGTATATTATATTACTCAAATTATTGCCTTTACAACAAACAAGGTGAAAACCATGATAATGGGATGTTCTAAATTGGAATGCATTCTTTTGAAAAGATCTGCAGTGATAATTAATATCATGTGAAGTTTTGATTTTTACCTTTTCATCTCATAAAGATTTCAAGAGATGGATAATTTTAGAGATCTTACAGAATATATGTATAGGAGAAAATGTCTCTGATTTTTTAAAATAAGTATGTTGTTGGAGGATGTAGGAAGACTTGGACTATGTTTTCTCATTTTCACAAATGCTGCTTGCCAATATTTTTCTTAAAGAAAGAAAAAGCCTTTTCCTTAATACAATTTCATATTGATTTTCTTCAATTACCTAAAACTTTGTTTTAATTGCTTGTGGTCAAGGATAACATGATGCATCATTTGCTGGGAATTGTGTCATATTCTGTAGTCATAAGAAACTAAAAAAGTCCTACCCCAGTACCCAGGAATTTTCTAAATTAGAATTTAGTAAACTCTTAACTAATTTACTTGTTTGTATGTTTTGCAGCTTTATATTTCCATCTTTTCAAAATTAAAATGCATTTGTTATAAAAAGAAATCACTGCATGTCATTCAAAATATTGTGTATTTATAAAACTAAGTTTAACACCAAAGCTATATGTGATGATAATGCTTCAAGCTTTAAACTTTTTGATCTTTAAGTAGAATTTGGCATAGAATTTCTTTCTGATACCTCCTGCCTGACTTTCTTAGATCAGGCCCACATCATCCTTTGCCTAAACTATGTAATTAGTAGCTAACTTTTGAAAGGAAATGAAACATAAAGATCAAAGGTCTAGGCTCTGAGGTTAGGTTTATATCCAACCTGTTTCTGACTGCAGATGCTATTAAGCTTTTTTGAGACTAATTTTTCTCAGCCATATATTGTAGGAATGCTAGCATATACACTGAAAAACCCTCATTTTTTGCAATCCTTTCAGAAATTTGGTGGGTTTATAAAAAATCAGATAAGTGGGAAATAATTTTTGAATGATTATATGCAACTAAATTAAAATGTATTAACTTAAAACTTACAAATGTATGCTCAAATACTAATCTAAGAAACTTGCTTTGAGTATGATTCTATCGAATGATGTTCTGACTCCTAATTTTACATTACATACTCATAATATATTCTCCGAGGGAAACGAAGACTCTGAATCAATATGAAAGGGAAATTTTTTTCTAGATTTTTACACCTTTCTCCCAATATTTTATAATTGCCACTCCCATGTTTGCTTGACAAAATTTTTAAAGCATTTCTTCTTTATTGAATCTGTCTAAAGCATTCAAGAAATGCTTCCCAAAGAAAATTTTCATAGGTAAACAATACCTTGCTTGTATTTTTTTTTTATTTTGTCTTATTTTTAAAGTTATAACACAAATCATACACAGCTTGATACAATTTTACAAATGTTAACAACTGTTATTACTCCTCAGCTCAAATTACAGAACATATCCATCACTCCTGAAATTTCTCTTATATCTTCCCCTTCCATTTATTACCTGCCCCAACTAACTGTACCTATTTTCTGACTTCAGTTATGATGGATTTGTATTGCCAGTTCTTGAACTTCATTTATGGTAAATGGAACCTTACAGTGTGTACTCTTGTACCCAGGTTTCTGATTTGCTTTTTTCATTCAACATAATGAATGAATCACCAACAAATTATTTTTGTACATGTATTTCATCAGTTTTCTTAACATTAAATTAAATTATGTAATTACAATAATAATACAGTGGCATAAACAAGCCTCTCATCAAATGCAAATGAAATGTGATCAGCATTCAATTTGACCTATATGGGTATAATGCCACATTCTACTTGCAGAAACATTCTAGGAGGATTAGTGGCCTACTAGCAGAAACATTTACCAGGAAGCAAGTAGCAATCAGTGAGTTTTACCAAGGGAATCCAGTACATCTGTCAATCTGGCCATTCAGCTAAATGTAGCTCAGTTAAAAAGGGCATGACTGATTTTCATTGTGTCAGTGTGAGAACCGATTGCAATAATGTGTCTTGCAAAGTGCTTTGCACACCCTATTCACACCTAATGTATTAGCAGGGGCTTGTTTTTTCATTTTAACTTTTGTTGGTTTTAAAGATCTCTTCAGTTTAAAAGAAACAAATAAAAACAAAATGTTCTTTGTCCCCTCAGAGCTTGCCAAGATGCCCTATAAGGAAACCACAGAATCTTGCATGTAGCCCAACAGTAGCTGTGAATTTTGTAATGATAAAGTTTTCTCTTTTAAGGTCTTTGTGAACCAGTGTTTCTGAAAAGAAAATTAAACATGGAGAGATATTTTACAATAGTTTATGCATTTTAATATCTGAATAATACTATTTTAATCCATGTGGTACTTCTCTTTTTTTTGGTCTTCATTTTCTGTCTTGGTAATTGATTTGAGGCTAGTTGCTCTTGGAACTGGCATTCTGACAGCTCCAGCATCATGAATGGGAGTTGGTTGCTAGGTAACCCTACCTGTAACACCAAGGTTCTTGACCTTTTGCCTCTGAGAGTATTTTTTGAGGGGAGAACCTGAGGCAGAAACCGTTTCTAACTCTTGGGTCTTTAAGCATTAAAAAAACACAAAGATTTGGAATGAACACTTCAGTACTTAAAAAGATTATCAGGAAGTAGAAAAATCTTGATAGATTATCAATGTTTTACTCTTAGGCATTAGCTATTTTCTTTAAAAAATCCTTGGACAAATTTTAAATATCAGATCAGTGTTCTCTTAAGATCTTTAAATATGATCTTTGAGAGTAACATATTTATTTATTCTCTTGCTAGGTTTTTCTGAATGACCTTCATATTTTTTAAAACCATAGCTTAATATCTATTTACGTAAGTGGTAACAAATAAAATTCTGGTTTTATTTTCATGGAAGACAACTATTATTTACTTATACGATTGTCATTTGTGGAGAAATGACTACAAAATTAATATTGAGAAATATTACCGAGTTATTGTAGTATTATATGATTTAATATATGACTGTGTCTCTAATTATTAATTATGATTTAGTAACAGAGAAAAGAGGAAGGCTGAAAGTTTGCCATTGAATTTAGTTTGTGGAGGTAGTAAATTTTTATTGCTAATAGGAGCCAGGTATCTACCTTAAGACCTTGAAACAAGAGCTATTTCCTCTGGAGCATATGAGGGTATGGTTTTGTACCATTGGGCGTGTCCTGTTCCTCTGATGTGATCTTACTGCAAGAGGGGAGGGTTGGTTGGATCAGAAATATAAAGCAGTTTGTTAAATGTTGTCTGTAGTCAAGGGCCATTAGGATGCTACTGAGGAAATTTATCATTTGTTTTCCTGAGACTCAAGGAGCTGATGAATAAACATTCAGGACAGTAGCAGAAAAAGACCCAAAATAATATGAACATTGTGCTTCCATGACTTTCTTCAGAAGGATTTTTATCAATAATAGACAAATAGTAGAATAGATATTACTGGGCTCACACTTATTTTCATCCTCAGCTAAATTTTCCTCAGCATCTTTTAAAAAAAATTTTATTGGGAAGCTGTTAATGAGTAGCCCTCAAATCTAGGCCCATGTTTATAATGAAAAGTAATATGGTGACTTAGGAAGAAAGTTTGTCATGGGGAAAATACCGAACTAATTAGGTAATTAGTGGAACAATTTTAAATTATCTTTTTTAACTTACTAAGCAGAAGAAATACAATTAACAAATCTGTCCATATGAACATGGCAGATGGCTTGAGTATAGAATGTGTTGATCAGATGACATCAATCTTTCTTTCCAATCTTATCTCTCATTATCATAAATAATCTCTCTGAAAAATATGAGGATCATAATTTCTCTAAATATAATAATTTAGATTATACCAGAAAGTGCTATGGAACCTGTTAAATCTCCTAGGAACTATTTTATTTTCATTTCTATGAAAAAAATATAATTCTAGATAGCAGTAAGACTATGCTTTCTTTGAATCAATTTGTTATTAAAGGAATTTTATGAATGAAGCACTCACATGGATTCAAATTAGTGGAGCAGGAATTTTCTACAGAAATTATCGAGAAACTTGCAAATAAATTTGTACATGAATAAACACATAATAGAAAGAAAGCACATACAACTGTATAAACGCAAGTACAAGTTAGACTATATCAAGGGGTTAGTTACTTTTTGTGGTTTGGGACAGCTGTTTTTGACAATACTTTTTACAGGGAAGAACTTATAAGAGTTAGAAGTATTTTTTTTTCCCCTAAGCATTGAGAGGTACAGAAGATTCAGTGGGAAAAGTAAAGTATTATATAAGAGCATAGATGTATTTGTTTTAGAAAACTATGGTTCTCCACTGTTTCTCTTATTATCTGCTTATCTTTCCTGTGTGTTTTAATTGAAGTACCCAGGAAAATCCCTCTTTCAGTGCAACCTGAAGGATCCAAGCAAATGCCAGCTACTTACAGGACTTTCTCCCTTTTATCATCAGTTTTTCCCAAATTCGTTAAGATTTCTAGGTTTAAAATTATAAGCTAGGTAATGCAACTTTTTATAGTTCAGTAGCTCAAATTTAATTTCAAATGTTAAGCATATTACAGGTTTAAGTGATGCAATTTGAGAACAGGGAAGCTGAGCCCATAAATTCCTGGTCAACTTTGACAAAAGTCACTGCTATAATATGTAACCATATAAAAGAATGCCTTCTCTCTGTTATCCATAGCTGCTATTATATCCATTAGAAGAAGCTGGAAAAATTGCTGTGCAAGGCGGTTCTATCAGAGATCTGCCAGCTGCCAGTACCATGCCCCAACACCTCTTCTTCATGATGACACCTGTGTATAGTATACCTGACCACAGTCTTGGAAGTTTATCCCTTTCTTTCCCCAAGGTAGAGATCCTCTCAAGTTAGGAGATGGTGGTATAACAGAAAAACTTATTTTGTCTTTGCTTATATTGGGCAAATCCATGAATGCTTTACAAATGTACTCTTAATTTAGCCTTGACTATAGTGTCAATTAAAGATCTGTGCACAGTTTGAGATTTTTTACCCTACTAGCAAGGCAATAGCCTGTTACAGTTTCATAGATAAAGGCCAAAAGATATTAAGCTCCTAGGTCAGAGACAAAAAGAAAATATTATTCATAGTGATAGCAGTAGCCAAAGAACATCTTGTCCCAGTTTCCTGAAACCCAATTCCCAATAAGGCCAGGTGGTTTTGCTTGTATATGCAGTGGGATGTGTTACATGAGAGGGGCATCAAAATTAGGAATCACTGATCTTTTAGAGTCTACTGTCATATTCCTATAAGTCTTGAAGTTCTTCCTTACGTTCTGTCATGTCATGATATTTGATACTCATATTATATTTTTACTTGCTCAAATTTGAATCAGCCACTTAAGGAGCTCTGGTTCTTTTTATCAGGAAATGGCATTTAGAAGCCAAGATTTGGGCACTATGTCTTCTTAATGTTCTGGAATATTATTGCTTTTAAGTCCTTTAAAGAAACAGTAGGAAACATTCTTTAAAATGAAATGCATGATTAAATACTGATACCTGGAATTTAAATCCAGCCCCACAGGTTCATCCGTTTCTTCCCTGTTCCATGTCTGAATTCCTCTTTGTTCATAATTAAAAAAAAAACAAAACACTTTTTTACAAACACAATAATTTTTATTCATTAGATATATCCTAAATTAACTCTGTGTGGCAGTTTGAGGCTTTTATGGACCCCAGAAAAGATCATGTCCTTAGAGCTAATCCATTCCTGTGGATATAAACCTCTTGTAGGCAGGATCTTCCTTTTGATTAGATCTAAGAGGGTATGATACACAGTGGGTCCTAATCCTCTTACTGGAGTCCTTTATAAACAGGATGAATATGGAGAAAGACACAGAGAGAAATACCACAGAAGCTGAGAGAGAAAGCCACAGGAGCAAAGAGAAAGCCAGAAGAAGCTGGAAGCTGAAAGCAGTGAGATTTGGAGGAGAAGGGGGAGACAGCAGAGAACACCACTGTGCCCTGCCACGTGCCAGGAGTCCAGGATCACTGGCAGCCAGTCTTCATGGAGAAAATTATTGCCTGATGAAGCCTTGATTTAGACATTTTCACAGCCTCAGATGTGTAAGTTTATGAGTTAATAAATCCCCACTGTAAAAACCAATCCATTTCTAGTATGTTGACTTTGGCAGCTTTTAGTAAACTAAAACACTCAGTAACTTCATCATTAAAGCAGTATGATACTACCACCAGTAACAGTCCATATATTCCTTAGTGATTCCAGATATATCCTTTATCATAGACAGGCATACCTCAGAGATACTACAGGTTTGGTTCTAGACCACTGCAAAATAAAGAGAATATTGCAATAAAGCAAGTCACACAAATTTTTTTTTGTTTCCCAGGGCATATAAAAATTGTGTTTACACTATACTGTAGTCTATGATACAAAGTGAGCACATGCTGTTGGATAAATGGCGGTGACAGACTTGCTCAATGCAGGGTTGCCACAAACCTTCAATTTGTAAAAAACGAAATATCTTCAAAGCGCAATAAAGCAAGGTGCCATAAACTGAGTTATGCCTGTACCAAATTTCATAATGTGCTTTGGTTTATGTCCTGAATTTCTCTTCTCTCCTGTTAGTCTGTTTGTATTTTTCCTATAGTACCACAGTTTTAATTGTGGGGGTTTTATAGTATAATTTTATATCTCATAGTGCTGGTATCTCCTTATAGCTCTTCTTTTATTAGGTATTCTGGCATTTATATTTTCAATATGAACTTTAGAATAATCATTTCTAGATCCCAGAAAGTAAAAACTAAACTTTGTAGTTAATCTCTTGAGATTGTATGACACAGTTATAAATAGAATTTGAAATCTTTATAATGTTGCTCCCTCCTAAGAATAAATAATAGTAGTCCCTTTGTTCACATCTAGTTTTGCGACTGTCACAAAATTATATTTTTCCTCAAATATGATAATATTCTATTGCTATCATAGTGTTTTCTCTTCTAGTATATCTATTAATTGGCTTTTGTTTGCATACATGAAAATTATTGATTCTTAAATTTTCATTTCTTCTACCTGCAATTCTTACAGAATTCAAGCATGACTTTTTCATTTATGTTTTCAGTAATTTTCTTGAATTTCTAAGTTATACTATCATACTACCTGCAGATAGAGTTTTATTTTTTCTTTTCCAACTTATGACTCAATCATATTGGCTAAGACCTGCAATACAAATTTACCTAACAGCAAAGTTGATGGTTATTCTCTCCTGATCCTAAGCTCAGTAGATGTCTCTAGTGTTATCCCATTGAGGAGGTACTGGCCACTGCATTAAGGTGATAAAGTAGCCAGTGAAGGAGACATGGCTCCTGAACACATGGAGATTACAGTTTAGAGAAGAAAAAAGTGCTTATGAACTAAAACTAGAAATATGTGCTTTGAATTTTGGGAACATGGTTCAATGAAAGCATTTAACAATGCAACTTGATCTAAACTGGTGGATCAGGGAAATCTTCCTTGCAGAACTGACAGTTGAGCTGAGATTCAGAGGATGATATTAGTTAACTAGGAGAAGACTGAAGACAGAAGAGATAGAAGCCCTGAGAAAAGTAGAAACTCTGCCTTTTGGGAGAATAAAGCAACATTCATTGTGGTTAAGGTTTAGAGACTGATAGAGTGAAATGAAGCTGGAAGGATTTTGGTTTTTATCCTACGAGTAGTGTGGTAAGCAATGGAGAAGTGTGAGAAAGTTGGAAAGCATGGTTGTATTTGTGATTTTGAGGTGATGGAGAATGGTTTGAGTGTAGCCAGAATAAATGTAAAGAAGCCAACTGAGGAAGCTATTTCATACATATACCTGAAAGAGAGAAATAGATGTCTGCAAGATATTTAGATGTCAAAAATCTTCAGGGATTGGTTTGGGTAATGAAGGAGAGGGAATTATTAAGGAATACTCCTACATCTTCATAACTTGTGTTTCCTCATTATTATGCTTTCCCCCCTCCCTTTGTTTTATTCACTCATTTTTCTGATTTAATTTTGTTTTTATGCACATTTCTATTTCTTTTCCTACTTTAATTTTATGAGGGATTATTTTGTATTTTTAACAACTACATTAAAAATAATCTTTATTTTTTTCACTACTTGTGCTAAAAAATACAAATTTTTTAGAACAATGTTACTTACTAATCATCCCTTACTGAAGTTCAAAAATTTGTTGTAATAATCTAGAGTTTTTATTCCAGACAGAAATTTAAGAAGCATCTTACTTTTCAAAATGTTTTCTTAAAAAATTGAATTAATTAATATGATGACGTTATCAAAACTATTTTACTCTAATTCTGTATTTATCTACAATCTTCACAATTCTTTCACATATATCTATAGGTCCCTTCCCCTTCCTTTTTTTTTTTTTAATGCTTTTTCTTTTTTATGCTTTTAGACTGGAATAATACCTTGAATAAATTTTTTCTTTTCAGAAATAAAAAGATTCCAAAGGGCAGAATCTGTCATTTTCATAGCAGTTTTGGAAGTGACAAGCCCAACATCTAGTATTCTGTACATATTAGGTATTCAAAATTTTGCTGAAAGAATGAATAAAATAAAAGGATTCATTTAGATATTATATATCAAAAGATAAATTTCATGTTCACAATATTTTTCTTCAGATCTATCTAAATAAGTTTTTTCTTTTTTTCTATTTTGGTGATCTTTATAGCATTTGAGAACTCTGATATGAGATAGATTCATTTATTTTTGTCGACAGTGAGTTTCAAAATATAGATGCTTGCCAAATATTCTTTTAATACTATTTTTTTTCCTTTTAATACTATTTAACCTTACTTATTTTAATCATATCCGTATATCCAGATATTTAGAGATAGATTTCTTTTTAAAGTAATTGTGACTGTAACTTGATAAGCTTTTTAATTTGAAAATACTCTTCCTCTAGATAGGAAAATTACCTTCCAATTTTTATTTCTTTTCAAATTGTTCCAGAATTTATTCTGTAACTCTTAGCTCTTGAACATTTATTTTTCTAGTTCTATATTCCTTAATCTTTTCTTATTCCTTTTATTTTTCTTTCATTCTTTCCATTTTTCCTTCTTATTGTTTTTCCTCAGAGAATTTCAAATTGTCTCTTTTATTCTCTTACTCAATTTTCAGCATTGTCTATTTTGCTATACACTATTCCTTTGGATTATTTGTTTTAATTGTACTCATGATGCTGTTTACTTGCAAGAGCATTTTTTTCTGATTGATCCATTCTTAAATTAGTCTTGTTTTAAAAATGCAACATGTTTTCAAGTTTCACTGTAATTATAATGTGCATTTATTTACATTTATTTCCTTTATAGTAGGTTAACTTTGCTTCTGTGATGGTGGTACAGGTCTATTTTCTCCTACTCTTCAGCTTCCTCTTCTCTTTTGAGATTCGAGTTTTCCCCAAATATCTGATGATTTTTTCATGATATGACATATTAATAAATAAATGTCTAAACTGGTACACTTTGGACCTCTGTCTGTTCTTGCCTAGTCACAGATGAATTTTTCCAAGCAAACTGCCCCGATATTTCCACAAATTAATTACTCTCAGGACTCATCTACTGGAGTAAGAGTCCACCAAGATCTCCTTCCCAGGTGTGATATATATGACTCTAAGGGGGCTTCCCTCATTGATTCCACTCTTGCCTGTTTCCAAAGGTTTCAACAGAGTCTTTGAACTTTAATTTTATTTTTCTGGGTTGGTTTCAAACATACCTGTATCATGGCAGATATATATTTATATCTGACACTCAATTTTTTATCCTGAATAAATATATGAAAATTAAAGCATTGGGTGATATTCAGGAAATAATTATTATATAGTGAACCATGGCATGTTAATTAAATGTTTATAATGTATTTATTGGATTTCAGATGTTAAATGAATGCTGAAAAATATGTAGTGTTTTTTTTTCTTTTTACATTTTGATTTTTTTTACTATATCCTTTTATTTAGAATTTATTGGGAATCACAGGATCTTCCTACAATGATCCTTTTTAAGAAAAGTATCATTCATGTCAAGCAAACCCTAAGTAACATTAATAACTGAATGACTCAACTTATCCAAGTTAAAATTTATTAGACCAGGTTAGACATGTAAACTAAAGGCAGACAGTCTATTATCTGGCCAGTGAACTCTGAGGTGGTCTGGAAAACAAGGTTATGCCAAATAGGGATTGTGTTAGGCCATCAGATTCATTCCTTAGGAATTTGAATTAGAAACTATGGAAAAAATCAGTAGGGTTATAAAAAAATTGCTAACAGTATACAACACCATGATAGGTGCTATAGGTGAGTCATTTCTAAATGCTTGGGTACAAACTAGCTCTATCAGAATAACCTGGGCATTATTTTAATAGATTCTAGATTTCTCTCCACCTCATAGAATCAAAATATCTGAGGTTTGACCAGGGAATGCTTAAAAAAATGTAGCTAGAAATTTATTCTATTGTTCTATGAATTTTGGGAACCACTGATGTAAGTAATATCAAGGCAAATGAAGCATAATTCCTACATTTAATAACATTTTTGTAAGCAAATACACATATATGCATATATATTTATATATCATTTTGCAAATGTTTGTACATATTGTGAGAATTTTGATTTTTACCCACACTAAAAATAAATTAAAAATTAAAAAAAAAATGCTTAGGTTCCACAAGCTAAGATGAGTATTATAAACATAACAGTAACTGAGAGTGACCAATTATTGAAGAGATGTAAGACATCAGAAATTTTGAAATTGTGCTGAACAATGAATTGTTTATATTTTTGCTTATATTATAGTGTGGCATTTTCTTTGAAATCCAGGAAAGCAAGCTGGACAGGAGAATGACATATACATATATTTGTTTGCAAACATAGTTATATTTATGTGTATAAAAGTATTCTGTAAAGATAGCTAAAATAGATGCCTAGATAGCTGGACAGGTAAGTAGGTAGGTAAATACCCAAAGAGGCAGCTAACTTTAAATATATGTAATGGTCCATGTTGAGAGAAAAAATTAGTGCATATTGTTTGCATAAGGTTTTATTCTTTATATCATAATCAGACTGTCATCATAGATGACTGCCTTCTGATTCCCCTGTGAGGGCACTCAGGACACCAAGGGGGATGGTGGCCATTATTAGTGACATGCCATATAGCTCCTCTAAATTAAGTCAAATAACTGAATTGATATTGAGTTAATTGTAAGTGGCCTATATATTTTTCAAAACATTAGCTATAGAAAGAAGAAATTCACAGTTGTTTCTTACATCTATCTTCTATTTTAACTCAGCTGGAACTATCCAAGTGAAATGTTTCAAGAAACAAAAATGATTCAAAATTTTTAGTTTGAAATCAGAGCTATTATTTGGTTGTATACCCCTAGATATAAATTTCAAAAATTAATTTTGAAAAGCACTTTGAATTTCTACAAAGAATTCTATTCAATCTGGACAAAAAATCTTTCCAGTAAAAGTGAAAGAAGTTACTTTATTTTATATTCACTTAATATTACATCTGCAGTAGTTCCTTTTTGGGTTATGGAAGTGTTGATAATATCTTAAGATGAAATGTATTCTTAAGTGAATTCTCTACTAAGATACAAGACAATAGAATTTTGGTTTTCAATAAATTCAATTTTTATGAATGTTTCTAGAGAGATGTGTAATCCCTTAAAACTCTCTTCTTCCATAATGTTGTTTTATATATGTGCCTGATGTTACTCCCTTAGCATCATTGAGGAAATAAACTTTGAGTTTGTTTTCTACTTTTGAAGAAGTATTTAGTATTAAAGGGTGTTCCTACCAAAAGTGATATCTATGGTAGTCTAACTTCTCCACTTCATTGTAATTTTTCGGTTATTGAACAAACATATTCAAATTACTCACTAGATATTAGGTACTATGAATACAAAGAACAAGTAACTGAAACCCTGCAAAGTTTAGGAGAAAAGACATGAGGAAAATAAGACTGTGTGAAGTAAAGTGATCTGCTCAATGCCTTGTGATGGCACATCATTTATGTGTTTTTTCCTCACCATAGTGCCTAGGCTGGTGTTTATACTAGATGAATTAATGCATTAGTTAATGAATAGTAAATTAATTAAAAATCCAGGGCTAGGACCTAAAGTCATTTCCAATATATTATACTTTCTATTACCTTTGACTGCCATGAGCATTGAAGCTTAACTGATTTAGATCAGTGATGCAACTATGGCTAGAAACAAAGCAAAGCTATCTGGAACCCATGGAATTTATCTGACACTTAAATTTATTAACTTATTATTACAAATACCTGTATTTACTAATATTATCTTGTTGTTAATCTGGTTTACAACACCAGATTGAATAAAATATATATAGCCCAATAGTTAGAGGTAAGAATCTGCTAGTACATGAAGAATAACTGCTTTTTTTGTTTAATTTAGTGATTTCTTGAGCTAGGGGTGTACCTTATTATCTGTTGGGAAGCTCGATAGAAATACTCTATCTGTGTGTGTGTGTGTATATATATATATATATATATATATATATATATATATATTTATATAAAATTTAAGAAATAAAACATCTCTACTCATTATTATTTAGATTGACACCGATACTCTTATTCACACGTTTTCTACGGGCAGTTTAGTCCTTGATATTGATGAACCTTTTCTTGTGAAATTGAAACTTAACCTTGAATTATATATTGCCTAAGAGTTACCTCCTGAAAGCCTCCTTGTTGCTCAAATGTGGCCTCTTGCTAAGCCACACTCAGTACATAAATGCACTACCTCCCCCCCCCCCCCCGCAGTTGTGAGACATAACTCCCAGAGATGAGCCTCCCTGGCACTGAGGGTTTATTATCAAGGGCCAACTAGCAATGCATCTAGAAAAAGACCTTGACCAAAAGGGGAAAATATTAAATAAAAAGGGGATTTTATGGCTAAGAGATTTCAAAGTGAGACTGCAGGACATTCCAGAGGTTACTCTTATTCACGTCTCGGCAGGATCTCATTGACTGCCACAGAAAACTGCCTTAAATAGTGGGGTTCTTGAGGGCTCTAGAGACATCCAGACATTATAAGCAGGGCAGAAAAGCTCAGGATTTGGCATTCTGTCAGTGTACCTTACTCTAGAATTCATGCTTCCCAATGTAACAGAGTTAGAATCATTTATAGTTTCCCTACACATGGCTCTTTTGCTTCTTTTATTTGAACCTATAATTAGCACTATACTTGTTAAATATGTGTCCCAGAGAATTAAATCTTTGGTCCATTCATGTTCCAGTTGAGCCCTGAATCTCAGCAGAGTTGCAGCACCTACTCTCCAGTTCATTGGACTCACCCAGAACAACCAACAAGGAGATGATGATGGACAATGCCCATTCCAAGGAACAGAAAGTGTCTGCAACTGCAGGCAAGATAGTTCCATCCATCTGCCCCATGGGACCTAAGCCCCCTCTCAATTAGAAGCACAGTGGGCATCAACATCACCAAAGCCTCAAGATTGGGGAATGAACAATGGACTAAAGTAAAATTATTATTATTCTATTATTATTATTAATAATAATTAATTATTATTATTATTAATTATTATTAATTAATAATCCCATTATTATTATTATAGCAATGGAAGAATTTTTATCATTGATATAAAGGCAGTGGCCACCAGAGTTTCTGAGGAGAGGGAGAGGGAAGAATAGGTATAATATAGGGGCATTTTTAGGACATTGGAATTGTCCTGAGTGACATTACAACGATAGATACAGGCCATTATATATTTTGTCATAACCTAAAATAAATTGTGTGGGATAGAATGTAAACTGTGTGGGATAGAGTGTAAACTATAATGTAAACTATAGTCCATGGTTAGCGGCAATGCTTCAATATGTGTTCAGCAATTGTAACAAATGTATCACACTAATGAAGGATGTTGTTAATGTGGGCAATTGTGGGAGGGGGAAGGATTGGGACATATGGGAATCCCCTATATTTTTTATGTAACATTTATGTAATCTAAAGCTTCTTTAAAAATAAATATAAAAAATCAAAATAAAAAATAATATCCTCCTCCCAAAATATTATATCTCCCCCATCCATACTACTCCAACTTCTGCCACTTTCTCTAGGTTTAGAAAGAGAAAGTAGTTAATGAATCTGAGTTGTGGGTGTAAGCTTTACCAACTACACTGTTATTGCAATGGGCTTGCTTCTGACTTTCATTTTACTGGCAGAAAAACAATGAGAAAAATGCGTTTCTCTTCCTTCTTCACCTCTCTCAAACACATCAGGTATAATTTTGATTATATCACAAAATAGGCTATAGGCAGTTTGGGTAAAAATGATGGCTCCAGAATTGGAGATTGGTCTGTTAACTTGTCATGTGGGATAATAATTATCAAAGATGAAAATTCATAGGGATGGATATATTAATATTTGGAGTTATAATAGAATATTCAAAAATGGAATGAAGTAATTTGTCTAGAAGCAGCAACTGGGAATATAGGAAAATATTTATGAAACTTGACTTTTTGCAATAAATGTTCAGTAACCACAGTAAAATTCTTAGATATGTACTTCAAGCTACATAATATTGAAAAGTAACTTGGAAAACATTCCTCTAAATTATTCATCTTATGCTTTTGTAACATTAAGATTAATTAAAATATAATTTACATGAATGAAATCCTAGTTAAAATTGTATTACTCATGTTGGTGTTCCTTTTTAAGTCACAACTACCTGGAGAGAGTTGTAAAATACCTAAATTATATACATCATTATGGGATTAGGACTACAAGGAGACTTTCCTTGAATTCCTAAAAAAATGAACTTCTATATCAGATCTGTTGTGAAGTTTTATTTTTTGGTTAACAGTGTTCTCCTTTAATTTTATGCCATTTCTCAGCAGGGTGTCATTTAGATTCAAATGCCTGGCTATGTATATATTTCATTAAATATTAAAATCAATAGGTCATCTGGTATATTTAATACATAAAATAACCATTTACCTCATTATATCATTTATTAATCAGATTTCTTTGGGGGGGCTCAAACTGTAAATTTAAAAAATCCACAAAAATCATGGCACAGAAAATAAAGACTTAAAGAAAACATTGATATAACATCGTTTGGGTCCTATTCATTTCACTGCTAGAGAAGGGGCTAATATTGAATTTCTTGGCTCTTTGAGTGGAACATGACTTCAGGCATTCTTTCTTACTTCTACTTTGTGTCTGAGTTTTCTATAATCTTGTAAAAGGCATTTCACTTTTCAAAAATTGTAACGCATTTTGAAGAAAGAGATAACACTTCCATTAAAAGCAGAGTCTGCTAGATTCCATGCCTATCACTTCCAGTGGGGCATGTGCTTTTTGAAGAGCATCCAGAAGTGTCTATGTACATTTGCTGCACTGGGAGCATCACTGCCATCCAATGGAGTTTTATGAACAGGCTGGGTGGCTCCTTTGGAATTGCTGGAGAGACTTTAATCACCGTTATGGCATTCCCCTTGGAAACTACTACACAGTGTAGTAAATGAGAAGGATACTGACTTCAAAATAGATGCCTGCAATTCCAAACATTAATCCTCATGATAATTAATTTGACTTTCATATTTGGAACAACTACTGTTTTCTATATTCATAATATACCAATACTATGCCAGGTCTCCCCTAATAAGCAATTGCATAGGCCTTTCTTATTTGTACCAACCTCCAGGTTGCTTTGGCTGATGGACTATTCCTTTGACACTTCCAAGGTTCCTGGATTACTGCAGACACTCATTAGTATGGCTGAAAATCACTCTGAAGGACTTGTGGAAGCTTTCCTAGGACCCCAAAGTGATATTCTGTAATTCCATCTAATTTATATCTTAAATCAGACCATCCTAACCACAGGTAGATTTAGAAAAATTAACCTAATCACTTTCACATGATATCATAATGGACAAGTGGACACACATATATGTCCTTTATTTGGTTTGATTTATATACAGAAAGATTTATATACGTTCAGAAATGAAAATGAATAAAGATTAAGTGACCACAGAAAGCTCTTTAAATTATCAAAGTTCCTTACCCAAAGGAATTATGTCTGATAGATGAAAGTTTAGTTTCATTTTAAGCCTGAATTTCTAAAATATGATAATGGTTTGGGAGTGAACATTTCAGAAGTATTCCCCCAATTTTTAGCTATCTCAGTACAATTTTGGCACCAATTTTGCATGAGGACTAATCTTGTAGGAAGCATATAAAAAAGAAATGAGCTATAATAAAGAAATAAATCTTATTTATTACATTCTTTGGCTTCCATCTTTCAATTACTTACTGTTATTTCACATATTTGCTCTTTTCCGCATAGGACCCCTTCCCTACAGTTTTTAATTCTTTTAATCATACATTCACTTTTTCCTTTTGGTGATGATTGGTATAACAAGGATATGGGGCTGATAACAAGGATAGCAAACAAATAATGTGGAATGTGGATTTTAAACATTATGGACTCAGGAATACTAACCAAACCTTTTACCTCACCCATATGTGGCCGGATTCTTAACTAAGGTTGATTTAGAATTCCTCCTTCAAGGAAATATTTTATTGGGAGCACATTTAGATTGTGCCAGTTGAGTGATTATCAGGAAGAGGGAAGGAGTGAACTTTTCACATGAGCATCCTTTTTCATCATCATTGAGCCTGGAAATATGAAACATGAATAATAAATAGAAGAATACAATTCTAAGAATATATATGATGTGATTTGTTCATTTTGCTATAAAATTCAAAGTCCAGCTGTAAGAGGTGAAGCTCTGACTTATATTGTCACTTCAAGCTAGTCTTTGTGAAATGTTGCCATCTCATTTGTGTATGTTTGGCAGGAATGTTTTCTATTAATGCAATGGAAATTATTTGAAAAAAAGAAATTTTAAGGATGCATTATACATCCCCAAAGCTTTATACCCACAGGTCATTGTACTTGTTCCTAAAGAAAATATATGAGGAAATAATATTAATAAGGAGGCAATATAGTATAGTCATTGAGTTCCAAACTGCCTGGGTTCAAATTCCAGCTTCACCACTGTGTGTCTCTGGCAGGTTATTCAACCGCTGTATCTTTTTCCCCTCTTCTGTAAAAAAGGGGATTATTGTAACACTTAACTCAGGATTGTTTTGAGAAAAAATGACTTTATATAATGTATAACCTTCCAAAGTATTCCTGGCTCAGAGTAAGGACAGGTCTTCCATGTTTCACAACTCCATGGGGTATTCGACATTCATGTTGAATTCTTAATGATGGCTGTGCTCTGGAGCACAACATAGTATGTGACTAGGGGCTCCTTGATGTTGAATTTCACAGAATTTTTATATGACAAAAAGTACATTAGCTGTTACTTTGATACATGCAAGGGTGACCTTATGCTAGAGACTGAATTGTGTCTCCCAAAAAAGGCATATTCAGGTTCCAACCCCTGGTCTTATAGGTGTGGACTCCTATATAGGATACCAAAGATACTGCTGCAATTAAGGTGTGGCCTAACCGAATCAGGTTGGGTTTTAAAATATATGTTGGGAGTCCTTTATATGCAGAAAGAAATTCATACAGAGAAGCCTCACGTAGAAGCTCAAAGTGCAGTCAATGGAACCTGGAAAAGAAAGGACAAGGCACTGCCATTAGCATTGCCTTGTAACAAAAACACCAAGGATATGGTGGATGGGATTATCCTGCCTTCAGCAGCAGGCTCTCTCCATTCCTTGGGATGGCCATTGTCCATCATCGTGGTCTATGCTTAGTGGCAAAGCCCCAGGATGTGTATATCCATTGCAGGTGATGTGCCACACTAATGAAAAATGTTTCTGTGAGATGTTATGGGAGGTATGGGAGGCGGAGATCATGAGAATCCCTGTAATTTTTGTGTAACATTTATGTAATCTAAGCATCTTTTAAAATATATATGAAAAATAAATAGATAAATAAAGTGATTGCACTGAAAAAAAAAAAACAAAAACAAACAAAAAAACCCCACCAAGGAACCCCAAAGATTACCAGGCAGCCAAAAGATACCAACTCTGGGTGGAAGCAAACCTTCTTACCTCTGAAAGTATAAGCCAATAAATTCCTCTTATTAAGCTAATTCATTATATGGCATTTGTTTTAGCAGCCAAGAAATGAAAACATCTTATTTCTTGATTTGTTCAGGAGAGTTTTGGTTTCTGTGCTCCTGGTAAAATTATTAATAACAATGTTTTTCATTTTCAGTATCACTTTGTTTAAGATTATGCAGAAAACATTTACTAGCTCATATGTATTGAAATTGACTGTAGAGCATTTTTCTTTGAGTTAAATTTCAAAATCTATGGATTCAGACACTGTCTATTTAATATACTCTACACCATAATTTTCCATAAATAAGGATATCCACTTACTTCAAGGCAAAACATAAGCTATTTTTTTTCCAGTATAATATCTTCATTTTTTAAAAACGATAATCTTGAGCTTGCTGCGATGAACATAATTTTTCATATCATATTTTTAAAATTGTTACACATTATTTCAGTTCAAAGTGCTTAATAATACACCTTCATTTTATTTTTCATCACCATCAATGAAAATTTGGTGCAAGTAGACAGAAAACATAAGGTAAAAAAATAGGTACCATTCATTTTCTCATTGTTAAGAATATTTTTTTCACCATTAATCAAAATTCCATTAATTTTATTTCTTAAAATTTTATGTCAAGGGTGCATTTAATCATTTTGTTTTGTATTTAGGAGGTACTGGGGTTTGAACCCCAGGACCTTGTATACGGGAAACAGACACTCAGACCACTGAGCTACACCAGACCCCTGTAATTATTCTTCAAATCTAACATTTCATTTTTTAAAGTAGTAAGAGCTATGTTGATGTCTGTGAAAATGTAAATGAATTTTGATTCCAACTGGACTTCTTTATATCAATTATTTAAAACAACACGAGCAGTTGTTCTCTTGTCCATTTTTTAAAAATTTCAAATTCAGTTCTTCAAAGTTAGATTTTTTTCCAACTCTGAATCTTTATACTTCTGTCGCATACATCAATTTATGATCACAGTTCTGGCAATTTCCATTTACGTTTTTTCAGGTGCTTATAATTGTCACTTAAGTAAACAATTTTTAAGGTCAATGACTATCCTTTAAAAAAATCTGCCATTTGGGATTAGAGAATTAAATTTTTAAGCTCATAAACTCCTTTGACAATATGCTTCCTTTGGAAAGCTAGTATTTCTTTATGAAACTGGAATTTGCACAGACCCCATTTCCTTACATCAAAACCGAAAACAGACCAGTCTAGCAACTTTGATTTTATTGGATTTATCATTTGTTCATTTCGCTTAATATATAATTTAGATTTACAAGAAAACGTTTACATGTGAGAGCGTCTTACTGAACAAAAGCATGTTTCACTTGTATCTCTGCTTTCCAAATTAAAATTTAAAGATGTCTCTCTTCTCTCATTGCAGCAGAACAATTACTGCACATACTTAAGCAGATTGCTACGATATCTTCTTTGTTTCAATGTATTATTTTACCACTTTGAAGTTCCTTTGGGCATATTTTCTACAGAAAACTACATTTCTTCCAAGTATTTCTTCTCCTGGAGTCTATCTAATGCAATTATCTGAACAGAGGGAGTAGTATCTGCAGACTCACATATATGCAATGGTCACTTCCTCAACCTAATAATCATCTGGATTTGTGCTGTTTTTATGTCATCGGGCAGGTTTTGAATTCACAGAGTAGGAATTTTTTTCAATAATAATGTTTTCTTTGCTGAATTGTTGTGAATCATAGCACTGAAAATTGCATGTAGGCTGGTGAAATAAGCAATTTTGCAATTGTGTGAGACACTTTGGGTTTAGTTGTTGATTGCACTATTTTTAAACAGCTTCTTGAGCTTAATCTGAAAAAGGTGTAACTGATCTCATGGAAGCGTATTATTTCATAAATTGTGCTTATTAGAAGCTTTAATAAGTTGTACTTTTGCTTTGTGTGTATCTAAAATGGCTTTTTAAAAAATCAGGTGCTTGAGGTCTGGTTGGCACCATTACTTCATTTAATACATTTTTTTTAATGCAAATAAGGCAGGTAGACTAAGGAAAGGAAAAATACTAGAGAATATGAATTAAATTTAAGCTAATCCTTATTTATATTAAAAAATTGGTCTAAGTATATTTTTTATATAACCCTTTTGTCTTATAAATTTGGCAACTATTGCTCTAATCAAAGTTGTTCATTATAGTAGAAAAATAAAAAAATTAAATTCTAATTTAACTTAGTCATTAAATTTAAATTTAATTGAATAATTTAATATGGGAGAATATGGATCATTATGGCTTTAAACGTCATTTATTCAATAAACAAAGATGAGCAGTTTTCTGAAGCACTGAGAATATATTAGAATAAGTTATATTTAATTTTGAATTGAGTGTGTGGTGAACAGAATAGAAAATAATTTATATAAATTTTCATTTAGTTCAAAAATAAGTATTTTAAAACTGTAATATAGAAATATTATGTTAACGTAATAACTATACTTTTTGAAAATATCATTTCCTGAAGATAAAAAGGACCAATATCTCCCACTTTAGGAATGATTAAATAATGTCATTATTTGGTATTTTGGAAAAACAAGCAGTGATTCATAACATAACTTGATCATGAATAACAATTGCATAGTTGTTAATATCAAAATCCTAAAATTAGTCAGTCAGTAA
The DNA here is from genome assembly GCA_026826555.1 of Tolypeutes matacus. Lineage (NCBI taxonomy): Eukaryota > Metazoa > Chordata > Mammalia > Cingulata > Chlamyphoridae > Tolypeutes > Tolypeutes matacus. Next base: position 24,910,457 of record JAKSZT010007815.1, read on the forward strand.
CAAGTAAGTTAATTATATTCTATTGAGAAATGTCTAATATTAAATACTGCTACTAATACTATTAAAGATATCAATCACACATTCTTTATGAATGTATTGCGAAAAAAATAAATAAAAAAACTGGCCTTTTTATATACTGATGAAAAATAAAGAACTATACTTTGCTGTCTAATTTATAACTAAAGCAATAATCATACATTCTGGGTGTTTCAAGGAGAAGGGCAAGTTGACCTGCTGTGAGATTCTTATTTTTATTTTGACATAGCATGTTCTGAGTGCAGTGGATAACTGACTGCAAAAAGGTTGGTAAGGATGGCAGAGATGGTTTTATGACGCTGTGGGAAAACTCGAATTTTTAAATGTTTGCCGAAATTGATCATTTGAACAGGTGTTGAAATGTGTTAGGTTATCAGGATTTGAAATTATGGGAAAGTTGTAAAATGTAATTTTGAATAATCTTAAAATTTAATTTAAAGACATGCCAATGTTGAGTGTCATAAAACTAACTGCCACTATATTCTGAGAAGGGGTCTGTTATATTCACCTGATGGGCAAAGGGGCCTGTGGAACTAAAAAGGTTAACCCCTGAATTAAACAATTTCACCGAAACTGTATAGCTTGTAAGAGTAGAAAATATTCTGAAATTTTAAAGTTTGCCTCTGAGTTAAACATAACTTCAAATTATTTAAATGTAGTTTGATAGATGAGACATAAGCACAATAAATGAGCTAAAATAGCACTAACCATTAAGTTGTCAACCAAGAAATTACAGACTGAGCTGTAAGGCAACAAAGGCATTTATTTGGGATCTTAGAATTTGGGGAGCACAGATTCAGGTAGCAACCTGTGACAGTTTGAAGCTTTTAGTGGATACCAGAAAAGATTATGTCCCTAGAGCTAATCCATTCCTGTGCATGTAAACCTATTGTAGGTGGGAACTCTTGATTAAATTACTTCTGTTAAGGGACTTTTATTAGATTGTGTGACCCAGGATGGGTCTTAATTCTCTTACTAGATTCCTTTATAAAAGAAGTCCTTTATAAAAGAAGGAATAAAAGCAGCAGACACAGAGAAAGGGGATAGAAAGAGGCCTCTAGAAGCTGATGAATCCTCTTTCATGCTTGCTTATATGTGTATGTAATGGATTTTGAAGATGTGGCAATTTAATTGGACACAAAATAATTAGGTTCTCAAAAGAAAACAATAAGTACATGTATTTAAACAATTTAAATTTATCACTCATGAAAATATTTGAATAAAACAAAATATAATTCTAATATTAAAAATATTACATTACAGTTCTTAGATTCAAGTTACTTATTTCTAACACAATTATAACTAGAATTATTTTGTTATTCCTCTTATTGACATCAATAATTCTGTATTCTTTATTCCTCCATTTTTGTATTGCCTTTTTATTACCCTGGTATCTGCTAATCATAATTTCAATGCGTACTTCAGTAGTAAAATTAAATAATTCAAAGGTTGCAAACTCATGCCTTTTTTTATTTTATTTTTTTTATTTATCTTTTATTTTTTTAAAGATTTTATTTATTTATTCATTTATCCCCCCCTTGCTGCTTGTGCTCTCTGGGTCAGCTAACCACGCCGTGCGGGCGGGCTTGCCTTCAACAGGAGGCCCCGGGAACCAAACCCGGGGCCTCCCATATGGTAAACGGGAGCCCTACTGATTGAGCCACAGCCGCTTCCCTCATGCCTTTTTTTAAAAAGGACATATATATTGGTTATAAAACACTAATGGGACTGTGCAAAAAGGAATGTTAATTTTTTGCAAGCAGAAGAAATTTAAATGAACCCTAAACAAACTCTGGAAATAGAAGACAAAACCAAATCAGGACAACAATATGTGTACCAATCTTGATAACTGTATTTCTTGTTGACTTCCTTATATTTCTAGTTTACAGTACCTAGAACACAAGCTTCTGAAAAACTTCTGTAATGATTTTAATTTGGAATCAAATGGAATAATGTTTCTGAGAATAGTTAATATTTTTTAGTGTTTCCTGATGAGGGGCAATTGTGTGATCTTGATATATTTCTAACAAATAAACTTGTGTACATGGTCTGCATGGAGGGAGCAGTTAGATATACTATAGAAGTATTTGCTGTCATAGATTAAATATAATAACCCAGATTAGCTAGTTCCAATGAGGGAAAGCAAATGCATTTACTATTTAATATTTTTTAATAATAGTAAATTATTATGAATGTTAGATCTGTGGCATCCCACATGCAGTGATAAACCTTGGAAGGTTTCCTTAAGGACTCACACATTTGCATCGCATTTCTGGAGCCGTATTAGTTTCTATGCTGCTAATGGTTTGACAGGAATTTATTGGCTCATTATTTGAAACCTGGGAGAAGTCCAAAATGGAAACATCAGCAAGATAATGCTCTCTCCCCAAAGACTGTGTCATTCTGGCACTGGATCTGCCAGTGATCCTTGGTCCTTGGCTTTTCTGTTATATGGCAATTCACATAGCAGTGTCTTCTCCTTTCTCTTCAACGTTCTGATGACTTCCAACTTCTGGCTGCTCCCCATGGCTTCCCTCTTTGTGGCTTTCTCTTTAAGTTCTCCAGTAATAAGATTAAGACTTATACTGATTTAGTTGGCTCATATTTAAACTGAAGTAACTTCATCAAAAGTTCCTATTTACAAATGGTCTCACACCTGCAGGACCAGAGATTGGGGACATGATTCAATTCTCATCAGAAGTGAATAGGTGAAGTGAACACAGGACTAGAAACTTGCTACCTTAACTTTTCTGATATAGAAACATTTTCTGTTTTAGAAAGATTACAAAAGTCTACAAGTCATAACCCTATAAAGAGAGCAGTAAAACTGTTCTTGGGAAGTACGGAACTATAGTTATTCTCAGGTCACAAAGGGAAGGCTTGAATCCCAAACTCCAGTTATTGTGACATCTGGGTATGACATTTGAGATCTTTCATTAACGATGAAGCCACTCAGTGACCACTTCCACCCTTCTTTCTGTTCTCTACTTTCCTGAGGGCCAGTGTTACACTTCCACACAATGTTTGCAGCCATTGGGAAGGAACCAGTATGCCAAGTAGAGTGGTGTTACTCAGAGACCACTAGGCATCATCATTCCAAACTTTGGGAGGCATTTTTAGTCCTCTGCAGTAAACCCTGGCCAGAACTAGTAAAGGCCAATTATACAGTAAGAAACAGAATATGGATGCTTAATGTATTAGTCAGGGTTCTCCAGGGAAACAGAATCAACAGGAGATATCTGTAAACAGTATGAGATTTTATAAGAGTCTTTCACATGACGGTGGGGATGCACAAGTCCAGGTTCTGCAAGCAGGCTGCAAACCAGTGGCTCTGATGAAAGTCCAATGAAGGTCCTTGATAAGTTTCTGGGAGATATTGGCTGTCCAAAGACGAGCTGGGAAATTCTCTCTGAATGCTGAAATCACTTCTCCTTTTAAGGCATTCAGCTGATTGGATAAGTCACTCATTGCTGTGTAGATGTAACCAGCGATCTATGCAGTAAACTCACTGATGACTAGAGTCCATAATCCTTGTATTACAATTAGCCCAGTGCTTGCTTGACCAAGTAACAGGGCACAATTACCTGGCTGAGTTGACACATTAGCCTAACCATCACAGTTAACAAATTAAGAAATGACACAATAAAGAATAGAATACTTGTAACTATGGAGTAACTAAGAATTTCCTCCATTATAATGTAAACTCCTCATGGGTGAGACTGTTGTTTTGTTTGCTCCCTAGTTGTGTATACCTAGTTCTTAGAACAATGCACCAAAAAAGAAAGTAGGTAGATCCTTGTGATAACCATATGTCCTTATCTCCCAGTGATAAAAAAAATAGGCAGGGAGACAGATCTTACTTCATTTTTCTTATCCTGTGGATCCTTACTCTGTGAAGACTTCATTAGCTACTAAACTCAGGACCAACTCCATAAGCACTGAGAGGGATCTCAAAAATGAGTCCACTCACTTGAATCCACCACTGCTGACTCCATGCCAGCAGTGTCTGCCATTGCTCATCCCCATATCTTTTCTCCTATTCTTAGACAGGCAAACACATTTGCAATTCCTTTCATTGATGAATTATGATCACAATGTTAACCACTTACTTGGTGAGAGAAGAACCTATCATTGTGCCACCTATGGAGTGAGTTGCTAAATAGTGCTTCATGGGAACACAGGTTCAGAACACACAAAAAAACTTTTAGCAAATAATTCCATTATTACTTGTATATTATAAAGTGTCTAGAAAAGGCAAATAATCCCTTTGTCACTTACACAGCACAAAGAGTTCAAAGAGAGCAGGGCAAGAAGCCTCATCATGGCTGGTCTCCTGGGGTGGCGGAAAACTGCTCTGGGTCAGGGTTCATAGATGACAGCTCAGCACACCCCATTTTGTGCTATGGAAGAGAGAAAAATCAATACTCTTTGAGTGTCGTTTTTATCCACTTCAGGGAGAGGGGACTCTGCCACTGAGAATTCTTGTTCTGATAAGCTTCTGGGGTGCCTTGTTCCCAGTCTCCAGGTTTAAGGTTTGGCTGGGCTTTTTCATTAGACTTAACATCTCCCCCAGGTTGTGGAAGGGCATACATTAGAAGAGGAGGTGGGCTAGCTGAAGGCTTGAGGATGGCTGCTTAGAGTGTGTTTGTGATTTCCCCAGAGAAGGTGATGGGGTAGGTGAGCTCTGTACCACAGTCGCTTAGCAGGTGTCTGTGTTTTCCCCAACACCCCCAATGCTTAGTCTAAGGCCTAACACAGAGTTAGCCCAAACATTTGTTGAAAGAATAATCAAATGCATATTATGTACACATTACCTTATGGAAGTTCAGAAATTTGGCCAGCATTAGCTGAAAACAGCATTTACAAAGAACTATGTGTGCCAGACACCAAAGACAATATACTAAAATGTGAGACATGATCCAAACCCTCTGGGGACCATACGGCTGGGAAACCAGATTTGGTTAAGATAATCAGGTAAATGAAAATACTCAGGCTCTACGTGAACATTTCAGGATGAGAACACAAAGGAAAATATTCAAAAATTGTCTTAAGAGTGTGGACTGAGATACCTGATTGGAAAAGAGAAAATGCAGACTGTGTTTGAGAAAATGTATGAATTTGCATACAGGGAGAGAATAAGGGCATTGAATTAAAAAAAGGTTTCATTAGTGTCATTCTTTCCTTTGCTATGCCCCCAGGCACACTTCTTTCAGTTTCTCAAATGAGCCAAGTTATTTTCCTCACCTAAGGGTCTTTTGCATGCAATTTCCTGTATTCACATCAGTTACTTTTCAGTTCTCAGCTGAAATTTTATTTCTTTATGGCAAATTTCCCTTTCTCTCTCCTCTCCGCATCCTCAGCACAGACAATCACTGCCTCTACCCCAATCAGGCAAGTTACGCCTATAATACACTTTCATGGTATTTCATAAATCTTCATGGGACATTTATCATGATTGTAATTAAATAAAGCAATTTATTTGTTTGTGGTCTTAATCGTTTTATCACTGAACTTTGTGCTCAGAGAGATTTAATCATCCAAATCAGGAACTAGTATGATAATTTGGACACTGAGCACACTCAATAAGTTCTTATTAAATTAGCAAATGAGTGAATGATCTTGAGCCTTCTAAAGTATAGGACTAAAGTCTCAAGATTTCAGAAAAAGTGGATTGATCTGAGCCCCAGAAACTCTAAGGAAAAGCCTGAGGCTTCTATAGTCCACTATGGAAAGCCCTGAGACTTCTAGACCCTATTGACAGCTGTGATAACAAGAGTTGAAAATTCAAGAGTCCAAATAATTCTCCATTAACAACTTAAGGAAAGGGAATGCTGTTTTTGTAGTAGTTGTTTTAAATATCAAAACAACAAACAAACAAACAAATAAAAACTTATCAAAATTCCATTTGAATCTTCAGCAGAGCCTTCTGTCTCCTAACTTCTATAGGTCACTACTTCCAGCTGGGCCCTCAATATAATCAAGACTTTAGAACAGTCAGTCCTACCCCCTGTCTCATCTGTGTCATCCTTGGCCACCAAACAAATGCAGTTCCTCTAGCCAACTCTCATGTGTTCTTATATCTGTTACACTCTGATTCTTTCTTCCACTGCAACCTCCTTCCCAACATCCCATCCCCCAAGTATACCTCTCAGTACATTTTAACTTTTCCAATCATCACCTTTACATTTTCTCCTCTAGGCACAATGTCATTTTTACCTTCTGCCTTAATTGCTACTGGATCTTCTCATGGGGCATCACTTTCCATTTGTTCCTCTTATATAAAAGGAGATTATTTTCCTTTATCCTAGAAATTTAGGGGTCTGGAGACATTGTCTGCAATCTTCAGGTTCCTTACCACTGATTTAAAGCCATTACTTTTCCACTTGCTTAAAATAGACAATGAAAAAATATGTATATCGTAATACTCAAAAGCCTTCTTCTATAAAGTTCTTAATCTCTCCTTATTTTACCAAAAATGAACCCTCTTTGTGGTTAGCCCCAAAGTTTCTGTCGACTATTTATACTTATCAAAAACTTTGACAATTGAATCCTTGTCTTCCTACATTCCACCTTCTGTCATCATCAAGGTGATTTATTATACATGCAATTGAATAATTAAATAAACAAGCATCAATTATTCTTATCATTACTCAAACGAGCAAACTTGAACTCTCACCTCTTCAATTATTTCTGTACTCTGCCTTCCATTTCAGAATCCTGCTCCCATTGCTATACACCGGAACTTTTCAACCACTATATTGTGGAACAATATTATATTAATCTTAAAATGAAGATGATGATACAAATTGAATTGGAAATGAATAGAGCATGAAACCTCAAATCCATAATCTTTGCCTTGATGTCTATTTGAACTCTTTGAAGCAGGGTGGCTTTAAGGAACCAGATATCTGTTCATATCAAGTGACACAACATTGACATGAGCAGATACCAGATTATAGATATTAAACAAATCCTAGTTCAGGCCTGATGTATACTTGAAAAAAACAAAGCCAAGGAGTCCCTGATGAAGAAGAGCTCAGGTTCATTGGGGCACACAGATTTACATTACCATAAATAACAGTGAGTTCCTAGATTTTTCACAGAGGCATAACTGGCCACTTATTTTAAATTTACATATCTAAAATATCTAAAGGGTCCATCGAAGAGATACCCTAACTCAAAGGAATTTTTCTCAAAGAAGAATCAAAGTTTCCACTTGTAGTGAGACAGAATACTGAAATACATAAACGACTATTTAGCTTTATACATCAAGGTTAAAAAAAAAAAAAAAAAAAAAAAAAAAAAAAAAAAGGCCAAAGAAAGGCAAAGGAAAAGTATAACTTTTTTGCACAAGGTTAGGAAAGGGGAGAAAATGGAGGAGTTATTGTCAGTCTAGCTTTCAAGGCTTCTTCCCACCTTCTTCTCTCCCTATTCACATACATCCTATATTCTATGACAGCTATAGAGTAGAACTTTTTCTGATGATGGAAATGTACTATAATAACCAATGTCTAATATTATAGACACTAGCCAAATGTTTCTATTAAGTATTTGAAATATGCCTAATGTGTCTGAAGAACTGAATTTTAAATTTTATTCAAAATTATTTAAGTTTAAATTGAAATAGCCACGTATGGCTAGTGGCAACCATACTGAACAGCACAGATGGAAGCATTCTTTCAGCTTTCACCATCTTTCCACTCTCTCTCACTGGCCAATATTGAAAGTGTTCCCTTTATTACTCCATATTTACAATATGGGCTTTATGTCATATTTATTTTGTAGCTTCAATACCTGCCATAGAGTCTTGGACATATTAAATGCTCAAAAAAATGTTTATCAGATAAATGAGTGAACAAATGGAAAATTACAACTCCCTCACTTCTTGCATATATTTTACTTCACATAAAAGTGTCATTAAGAATATTGAACATACTTACTTGGCAGGGGAGATACCATGATCACGCAGGTGGCTGTCCCAGGGCGAAGCTTATCCGTTGCACTCCGGATATGCTGACCCCTGAGATTTCCCCAAATGTGGGAAACTCGACTGTATAATTTGTGGTAGTGGGGGACTGCATTCGTGCTCTCCCCTAAAAAAAAAAAAGAATATTGAACAATCAATGAAGGCTATACAATCTTATTATCTATTAAAACAAGACAAAACATTATTTTGTTGGATAGCTTTTTGTTTTAAAGATTAACATTTTATTAAGATTCCCTGATATGATTTTAAAAATCCAGATAATAAAATAATACATAAAACCATTTGGGATTGAAAAATGAAAATAAATTTCAGGAGGTATAAAAATATGTAGTCATTTAGAATGAGAGATTTCATTTATTTATTCATTCTATCATTTAATCTCTTTTGGATAATGCTGCATATAATTGGGTAAATCATAATCCTTGTGCCATGAGCATGGCTGTTTTTGAATTATGCAGTAATACAATTCTTAGGAATTTACCCAAAGAAAATGAGAGAAAAGTCTAACATCATGTCCTAGAAGATACTTATTTTATTGCTATTGACTGAATTAATATTTGTAAACAACACTGAAAGAATGCTGAAGTAATTTATTGTATTGCCATGTTTATAAGCACAATATCAACAAAAAAGGTAATACAGTTTTTAAAAAAATAAAATAAATAGAAGGTAGAATCTTTTCTAAGACATCTAAAAATATATTTCTGTTTTTGATGAAAGTCTGGAAGAGAATATATTAGAACAGAAATGAGTAATATATGTTAAGAGTGTAAATTTTGGAGGTGGATTATGGTTTTGTGTGTGTTTGATATTTTGGTAAAACATTTTATGTTATAAAATAATTAAAAGAAGGATACATGTTTAGGCATAAAAAGGACAGTAATATCAAATTTGAATCAGAAATCTGATCCATGGAAGATAACACTAACATGTTTAATATAAAAGGAAAAGGTATGCTATTTCAGTCTGCCAGCTTGTTTTTCAATGAAATGTTTCTCCTTCATTTATCACAGAATTTTTTATAGAATCAATTTAATCTATAAGTCCTTGGGTCATTTTAGTAAGTAACATTATTTCTAATGTGCTGGTACTGAAATTTGAAAAAAAAACATCAGAGTACAGGTATTGATAAAATAAGTCTTGTATACATGATGGTCAAAAGGGCTTTTTGCCAAATATTTCCTACTATCTCCCTTATTAGGACGTGGTAGCATTGTCGTTTTTCATCCGCCTTTTAAATTAGGCATGCCTATGTTACATGCAGCAACCAATGAAATACAGGTGGAATTGGCATGTGTCCCTTCAGGGCAGAAGCTTTAATGAGCCACATCCTGATTCACAATGTTCTTTTTCCTAATTTGAGGTAGTTTCAGAAGCAAATGTTAGGATGGGTTTCCATCAGCTTGGGTCCCCAAGTGAGAACCCTGAGCAGAGCCCCTCTACTGATGCTTGGTGCACCAGTAGGGTGAGCATGAAACAAGTATTTACCTTGTGAAAGAGCCTGAGGGTTCAGTTTTTTGGCTATTTGTGCATGAACTAGAATATCCTTATAAATATCATCTGGCCACATTAGTGAAAACACATTCTGATTTTACAATATAGCAAATTTTCACCTCAGCTATTCCTCAAAAGAGCATAGCAAGCCACGAAACAGTATTTTCACTCTTAGAAAATGTTTTGTGGTAATCACTGCCACTTCAAGCACACAATAGAAAAGAAATAGTGAAAGAATACAAGGACTATATGAAATTGATTCTGTAATGTTTCTTTAGCAAAATCCAGACCATAGAGAACATGTAATAAATGTTAGTTAATGGACTTTTTTTATCTATTGCTAAAAATATTTCTGAAACACAGTTTTGTTTTTCGTTAATCAGAAGTCATAATCTTGTGTATAATAGTTTCATAAAGCAAATAAGATGAAAAGCCAGGAAAAAAACTTTTAAGGGTTTTATTCACTAAGAATTCTTTAAAATAATAATTCAATTTCATATGCAAGAGTAGTCAATGATGAGGAAATACTGAAATATGGGCAAACAAGTGTAAATGAAGTTATAATAAATAGATTTTATGAGGTTCATTAACTGTCTAATATAGAAAGAGTGTGCTTCTGGGATGTAATTCCACATATGGATAATATTCATGGTTTAATATAATTGATAAATGATCTCAACCATGAAAACTAGAGAGTTTAATTAAAAGTGAGCTTGTATAAAAGGAAGTTCATGTTCAATAGGCAAGAAATTAGACATATCATTGAAGAGATCAGAGGCAACAAATTGCATTAAGGGGAAAAAAGGCTTTGAGGTGATATAGTAGGAAGGAATAAATGTACTTTTGATTCTTGAATAAGCTCTGAACACATTATAATATTCTTAGTATATGAGAAAATTCCCAGAGGAGATAATTTCTGGGGTAACAGAACTGTACCTCACTTCTGCCCACTTGATTAAAAAGCAGGTCATATAATGACCTTCCTGGGAAGCATTTCCAGGACTTAGAGTGAGACCAACAAGAATAGATACTGTACTCAATTACTGTCACAAAAAGAGGACAGATTTAGAAAAGACCCTCAGAAATATAAGTACGGTTAACCATAATGAGATTGCATTTCTCATTGACCAGTTATTTATATCATTTGTTATTACTTTTTATGTGTATTTTATCCCCAATATTACCCTCATTGCAAGTCCTCCTTGCCTCGTGCCCTCCATCCTTCAAACACACACACACAAACACATTCAGTGATGTAAATATTGTGAGAAAATAGAAGCTTACTTTGTTTACTGCTATATACCTAGGAGCTAGAGCATATACATCAATACATATATGTTGAATAAATGAATTTAACAAAGATTGAAGAAATTTCAACAGGATGAAAATATGTGAGAAAAATGTTTACTATTGATGGCAGTTATCTTTCTGGAAGATAGTTTGGACTTATATTCTTATGGTTATTTATGGATCCACATTCGTGTAAGAGCAGAACTTGCAAGAAAGATCTTGAATGTGGCACCTTTTACTCAGTGTTCCCAAAATGACACAGTCCAAAATCTTTGCATATAATTGCAGATTTTCCTGAAGTTTGGGAGCAATGTATCTATTTTATATTTCATGAATCCCAAACTACTTAGAACTGAGTATTAACATATTCTTTAAAAAGTCCTATGGGGGAAGCAAATGTGGCTCAAGTGACTGGGATCCCACCTACCACATGGGAGGTTTCTGGTTCGGATCCCGGTCCCTCCTACGGGAGACAGTGAAATGGAGCAGTGGGAAGACATGGCAAGCTGATACAACAAGAGACACCATGAGGAAAAAAAAAAACACAACAAACAGGGAGCAGAGGTTCCCAGTGCTCCAAAAGAAGACAGTGAGCTGATGCGACAGGCAGTTACAGCGAGCTGATGTAGCAAGATGGCACAACAAGAGACATGCAGGGAATAAAAATATAATGAGAGTCACAACAAAGCAGGAAACAGAGGTGGCTCAAGAGATTAGGCACCTCCCTCCCACATCAGAAGGGCCGGGTTCGGCTCCTGGTGCCTCCTAAAGAAGCAAGGAAGATGAACAGACACAGCAAGTGCAAAACAATGAGGGGGTGGGGAGAAATAAATAAATAAAATAAATCTTAAAAAAAAAAAATGATCCTAAAGGACCATACCGGGAAACAGGAGTTTCACAATAGTTACCATTTTCTAAATCCCTGCCAAAAAAGTACATAAACTTTATTTAATCACGAATAATCGTCAGATAATTCCAAATTGAGAGATATTCATTAAAATAATTGTCAATTTTTTCAAAATCATCAAGGTCATGGAAAAAAACCTTCAGAAATATTATATATTAAATGACAAAAAAGAAGAATAATTAAATGTAATGCAAGAATTAAGTAACCATAGAGGACATTATTGGAACAATTGATAAAATTTGAATGTGGAGTATAGATTAGATAATAGAATTGCATCAATTATTTTGATAAAATTGTGTGATTATTATAATTATACTGTTGGTCTTAGAAATATACAGTAAAACTTTTAGGTATAAAATTACAGTATGGCAACTTATTGTCAACTTGTTTAGAGAGAAAGAGAACACAAATGATAAAACAAAAGGAATAATTAATGCATGGATATAGGTATAGGAGTTTCTTTGTACTACTCTTGTAGTTTTTTGGAAAGTTTTAAACTATGTCAAATAAAAAGTTATAAAAAGTGTGTTAAAAAGCATGGCATTTATTATAACTCAATATATTTTTTACATTTAATCTTTTGCAAAGATTAAGAAATTACTGATTATTCAGACATAAGAAAGCATCATGACTCAGGTAAATATATTTCAACATCCAACAATAATTAAGAAAAATAATTTGAATTTAGAATTAAAATCCAGTATGGTCTTTGATATGGGATCATTATTTGGAATATGAAAAAGAACAAAACAAAGAGACCTATTGTTTGAGTTCACAATTTTGACAGATGACAGAAAAACCAGTCTTACTAAGCTCCAATTGCATTTTCATCTTTTCCTCAAGGAAAATGATTTTCAGTCTGTAAAAGTTAAAAGTACATGGCTAAGGGGAAACAATAAGTGTCAAGAAAGGTGACTATATACAGAGCACTAAGGTATGTTTAAGCTTTTTAGACCATGAACTTTGCTTACATGGTACTGAAAAAAAGGGAAGATACAGTCTCAGAGAGAGTATGTCAGTATTTGAAAAACCCTTGAGAATATGAATCATGTCAAGAGCTTGAAGATGGTCAACTGCTACTTAGTTGTCTAAGATGGTTTATAATGGCTCTGTCAATTTGGATTTTCAAATTCTTCATCTCTAAGAATTTTCTTCCTGCCATTTTCTCTCTTCTTTTTCTGACTTCCTCTCATACCTTATGAATAGATCTTTTACTTTTACTCTTTTAAAATATTCCTATCTCATTGTCCATTTGTTCTACTTCTTGGCAGATTTTCTCAACCTAAGTTTCCAAACTTCCTATTTTTTAAAATTTTGTAATGATTTCTTAAATTTCCAAGAGTTATTTTGGTTTCTGAATATTTCCATTTAGAGCAATCAATTCTTTTTATGAACAAATTATATTTTCTTATCTTCCTGAGAATAAAAATATTTTGAAAAGTTTTTCTTTATACAGTTTTTGTTTCTTCCAAGTTGCTTTCTTCTGTTTTTTAAAAAATGTTTGCTTTGTTTGTGTTTTTGTTTGTTTTATGGCTTTTATTTTAATGTGAGGTGTTTTCCTCAAATGTCAGGGGGATTTTGGTGTATCCACTCTTATATACAAGGAGGATGGTAGAAATCTTATTGGAATCTATATAGATATGTGTAGTGTTTGTTAATGATGAGGTTCAACAATATGATCAGACTTGCCCTTTTCATTGGAGAACTCCTAAAGCCATTATCTTTAAGTATTTTATCCTAAGCTAGTAAGAATATCTGGAGAAGAAATTTCAAATATACTGATTTTAAGCCTGAAAGCCTTGTTAAAAAGAAAGCTAGTAGTCTTAATCTGTAGATTTTCTTTAATATCTTTATTTAATTATGGTGTTCCTCTCCTCAACAATGTCTTTTGTTCACCAATTCTATGATCTTTAGTTTTAGCCTTTACACAAATTTAATTTTCAGCCTTCTACCCTGGTGGGGCAGAAATGATCATTCATTGGAGTGGAGAAAAGGATCTGCAATTCTAATGTTTTTTAAATATACTTTTGTTGACCTTGTTCTTGTTTAGTGTTTTTGGATTTTGTTAACTGTCAGGCCTATTGAGGTGAATTTATATACAGAAAACTTCACCCTTTTTATTGTATAGTTTCATGAATTTTTCAAAGGCATAGGGTCATATAACCATCAAGACAACCAAGAAAAAGAATAGTTACTTTCACTACCCTAAAATTACCTTGTTTCCCTTTATGGTCAATTCTTCCCTCTACTCCTCGTTGATGGCAACCACTGACTTATTTTCTGTCTCTATAGTTTTACCTTTTCCAGACTATCATATAAGTAGAATCATGCCAGATATAACCTTTCATTCTGTCATTTTCACTTGGTATAATGGACTAGAGATTACCTCCAAAATGTTACCATTTTAAATATAATATTTACTTTCATTTCTAGAGGTACTGATTACTGCTAATTCTGTACATTTGAAGGATTTTGCAATGCATTTTGAACTGTTACTTAACTCTCTCCATTGACTGCTAAGAATTTTGGCTTCTCCTGTCTCCTTGTACTGTAGCAAAATTTTGCTACTGTTGTCTCCCCTCCATTTAGGTTTTGTATGCCCTTTCAAAAACTTTTTTTTTTTTTCTGGTACAGTTTCAGGTGAGAACAGGGGAAAATACATATGTTCAATTTTTCACCTTTACCTGGAAGTTAACCAAATGCTTTTTCACATTCATTGTATTTTGGAAACATATTTCCAGATTTTCAGTGTTGAATATCAGGGTAACAGGGATTTGCTTTGCCCTCCCACCATAAAGAAGTAAAGGGATGAAAAAGACAAAATGTATTGGATAACAGTCAGCATAGAACGGTGATCCCCAAAAGAAGGGAAACAAATCGAGTGAACCCTGTATCGCTGCAGACTTCTGCCTGGAGAGGAGTTTCTATGTCACAGAACAAGGTTAAGAGGACCCAAAACAAAGCCATCATTTTCCCAGAGTTGATGAGACAGAGACAGAGTATGGAGTACTAGAAGCTGAAGGTGACTAGAATTCCTGGAACAGACTGCCAGACAGGAGAGCGCTGCACAGAGAGAGAGCTGTGGGGATCCAAAGAAGATTCAAATGAGTACTTAGCAGCACATACATGTGAGGGAACATCAAGTGATAGATGCAGGAGAAACATTGGACAGCTGCTTACAGCAGGTATGGAATAGCTTGTTCAATTGGCTATAGTGAAAAGATTTCCTAATACATGGAACATCAAGTGACGTTCTCAGGAACGTATTGGAAGAGGGCCCTCTAAATGATAGTTCAAATAAGCCCAGAATATAGAGTTATTTTGGACTCACCAAAAAAAAAAAAAAAAAAAGATTAAAATCAAGCTAAGAAAGGCTCAGTTTCTATATAATTAACTGTATCCCAGAACAAACAATATAAGATTCCAAATTCTAGTAAGAAGAAAAATCAATCAATAGAAACAGACTCAGAAATGAAATAGGTGATAGTACTTGTAGACAAAAAGACAAAACAGGATGTATATGTATGTGTGTGTGTGTGTGTATACACACACATATGTACACATAGATATACTCTTTATATTCAAGAATGTTGGGAAAAATATAAGTATGAAGAGAAAAGAAATGGAAGGTATAAAAAAGGCCCTCATCAAAATTCTAGAAATGAAAAATACAATATCTGAGATGAAAAACAGATGGGATGAGATTAACAGCAGATTAGGCACTAGAGAAGAAAGGATTCACAAACTTTGAGCCATAACATAGACTATCCAAAATGAAATGCACAAAGAAGTAATTGAAAAAATATTGGCCGAATGTAAGTGAGCTGTGAGATAAAATTTTTAGAGGTGGGAGTATATAGAAACAACAAAAAAGACAAAGAAAAATATCTGAAGTAAAAGGAGAAATTCCCTTTTATTACTTCTAAAACTCATATTTTAACTTATACTTGTCTAATGTTAAACTCCCTGATGTAATCCCTTTATCTCTCTCTTAGTCATTCAATGATTATTAATTAACATTATTATGACCATAAATTTTGTGACAAATAAGTGACTTCTCCCTTCAGAGAGATCAGTGTTGACTTGGTGAGGGACAATTATTCCCATATAATATGATCAATTATTTAGCACAAACATAAGAAGAAAGTGGAGAGAGTTTGCTGATTCTTCTAATACTTTGACTTCAAAGTACCAAAAGATCAATAGTTTCCCTAATAATTTATTTTGCATAAACAATTGTCTAACCATCATAACACACTTTTTCTTGGTCACTCCATTCAAAATCCTCATTATTACAAGTATATTTTTCCAAATAAAAAAGTCAACAAAATTTACATACCAATATTTTTCATGTTAAAGTGAATGATTATAAACATATTAGGTTAGTATCTCATCATCTGTAGATAACAATATAACTAAAATATGTTAATTAGTTTGAAATTCACTTTGTAGTATGCAAAGTTTTAAAAAATTATTCATCATTTACTTGTATATGTGTGTGTATATATATATATATATGTATGTATATACTTTCTTGACTTTGGAAATTAGACCTCAATAATATAATTTTTACAAGATTATAAGCAATTATTTTCAATTTCTCCGTGGTTTATTCAAAGATATTATTAAGTAGAACTGAGGCATCAAAATTGCAAAACTATAATATTCAATCTTATGTTATCACTAGTATGTTTGTTCCAAAATTAAATTCCCTAAGTGTCTTCATGCAATGCTTAACTTTAGATACTTAATCATTTAAATTGTGGTTAAAACTTACACTCTCATGTTGTTTACATGTTTTAGGTGAGGAGCTTATCAACCTTTGATAAGCTTTATCTGGAGGAAACGTGGTTCAGTGGAGATAGGACTGAAATGGGAAGTAAGAGATCTAAGTTCTATCCTGGGCTCCACTACTTTTACTTCACGATAGGGAAAATTCAATTGCTCTCTACTTCAAATTTGTCAATTACAATTTTAGAAAGAGTTTAAATTAGAATTGTTAAATACCCATTAATTGTCCTACCATTTCTATTCCCTACATCTCTGTTTCTGTTATCTAATCAGAATACAGTCTCTCCTCCCCACCCCCCTGCTTAAGCCAGTATTAACTGTAAAATTCTTACATGAAACTTAAAAAGAGCCTCTAATATTGAAGTAGATTTGTCACTTGAGATAGAAATTTATTTGTCTGCCAATTACTAGAATATTCCTAATGTCTATTCTAATGTTAATGTTCTTTATGTTCAAATTTTTTGTTTTGAAGAAATATCTAAAATACCCATTTTCTTTATTGCACTTATTGGACCAGACTTGGAGCTTTCTGACCCATGTGACTAGAAATGACTTCAAAATGAAAATGGCTTGTACTCTTTTAATAATACTTAATGAATTTTTACTCCACAATTGTGATAATTGTTTCCTCTCAATTGACTAAGCACAGAAAATCAAGAACCTCTTAAAGTACTCAATTTAAATTATGTTGCTTGTTATAGTTTCCTTGATGCTAAAGCAAATACACTGCCATGGGTTGGCTTGAACAATGGGAATTTATTGGCTCACAGTTTTGAGAAGTCCAAATCAAGGCATCATCAAGGTGATGCCTTCTTCCTGAAGACCAGTGTTCTGGGGCTAGCTGTTGGTGACCCTGGTACCTGGCTCCTGTCACATGGCAATGCATATGGCAGCATCTCCTGGCCTGTCCCTTCTCTTCTAGGTTATGTTGACTTTCAGTTCCATTCACTTTCAAACTCTTGCTGCATTCTCTGTGTCTTTCTCTCTGTCTGGATTCCATTCTCCTTGTAAAGAACTCTAGTAAAAAGATTAATATCCATCCAGTTTGAGCTGGGCCACACCTTAACTGAAGTAACCTCTTCAGGATTGAATTAAGTTTAAGAACATGTTTTTCTGGAGTACATAGCTCCAAACCACTGCATTGCTTTAATGGTAGACTTGTCGACTTCCTAAATATTAACAATCAGTTAAGGTCCATACAGAGGCAGAGATTTCCCAAAGTATAAGGCCCTTAAAAGTTGAAACTATGTGTTTTTGTGACCAAGTTCCTGCAATCTGAAAATACTGCTGAAAAAAGAAGGCCAATGTGCTATAGGTAATCATATTTTATCAGGTAAACTAGCTAAATGTTTTTGAATACTGCAAACATTTATTTACTGGAAGCATACATTCTACCTGGGTTTGAATTATTTCCTGGTATTAGGTATCCTAGGCATATGAAAGATGAACACAGTAAAAACCTAGGTGAGATACTTTGAAATAATTATTCCAAATTTAGGAAAGAGTAAAGATTCTATAATAAGGTTAATAAAATTGAAAAATCAAGAAAAAATAATAAAAGAAGAAGCTGTGAATTAGGCATCAAATTTGTTTTTAAGCTTCCTAACAACAAGTATTAATAAAGAGAATATTAGAGTGTGCATACCAATCTTTATAAAAAGGGAAAAAAGATTGGTTTCTTTGGGTGAAACAATAGCATATTATTTTCAAAATGAGTACCACATTAATATTTAATGTAGTACCTCCCCATTTATACTATATTTTGCTAATATAGAGAAAAATGCCTCTGAGTTCATTTAAACTTACTATATAGAGATTAAGATATTTCTGAAATAAATTATTAGAAGAAACATTATCAAAATATTAGCCGTGGTTATTTCTAAGCAGTGCTATTGTGGTGATTTCATTTTTTTCTCTGTATTGCATTTATAATCAGAAAAATAATATTACATTTTAAATCAAATATTAACTTAAGAGGTAGCTTAGGTTGTAATTTAAAAATACATGAGCACATAATGGGAGGAAGTAAATTACAATGAATCATTGCTCTTTTAGTTGATAATTAGAAATACAAGCTTTACAAAGATTTATTTAAATTACATTTCTTTTAGATAACTCTCATTCACTATTTACTGACCTGACTCATCAGAGGAGAAAAATAACAGTAAAAACAAGCACAGATAAAGTACAGATTTATGAGCCTGGCATTCAACACCATTTATTCCCATTAATATATCCATTAGTCATTGATTCAATCAAGACATTTGTCCTGTGGTGAATGTTATTGTTAGTCATTGTCTCAGGTGCTAGAGGTAAAAATCATGATCAGATTTCCTAACTTGAGGAGTTCAAGGTAGTGGGAATAATAAATGACTTCACAAATTAACATGATCAAGTGGTGTAGGAAGTGCTGTCAGACCTCAGAATGGAGATGCCTCCTAACTCCCCTTCCATGAATATCCCACACAACTCCTCTTCACATAGTTCAAGCCCTATTGCTGCCCACCTCCCAAAGAAGCTAATGTTTTGCTCCAGTTGTTCCCTCTGATTGGAATATCTTTTCACTCTGTTCCTCCAAATCCAATCCCATGCCTCTTTCATGTTCTTTAAGTCTCATTTCCAATGCTACCTACATCATAAAATATTCTGTAGATCTCATCTCCTTCCAAACCCGCACTTTTCTGCCATTTTCCTAACTTTAAATATATTCTCCTTCTCTAAACTGCCAGTATTTATTTCATCTGTTCCTCACTTGGGGTTCTCAACACTTTATATTATATATTTGAGATTTTGTTTACATAAATTACTGCTGAGACAGGCAGTAAGATGGAGTTTGGACACTGGATTACTCACCACCTGGCAGGCAAATTGAGCACTATCATGGGTCATATGTTTGGCACAGATATTTTCCTTCCATAAGGTGTTAGTCCACTTGCTAAATATTTTACTACTGGTGATCTGAAGAGGCACTTCTTGTCTGTGTGAATATTCAGGTATTTGAAATACATGCCTATTCGAAATGATGCTTATAAAGCCAAGAGAGTTGGCTGGTTACTCCTAAGTGCTTTAGATGAGAAACTGAGGATTATTAACAAGTAAAGTTTAAATATGAGAGCCAGAGGAACTTTTTGGTAGCTTAAAAAGAGGTTTTTATTTCCTTGAGTGGAAAACCTGAACAGCTGAGCAGCAAATTGAGGACCTAATAGAGTTGCAGAGCTCTAGAAATATATAAATGCTCAAACAAAGCCAGTCTTTTTATTACAAGTAAGTCCAAGACATTCTTTGGGAAAACCAGAGATCTTGACACATGGATTGGGATATCCGGATGGAGCCCCTAAACTTGTTAGCCCATGTGGCCCCCTGAATTCTAAGGGCTTGCAAAGGCAGACCTCCCTTCACTAGTAAAAGCCAATATTCCTGTTGTGCTGGAATATGCTGTAGAGGCCTCTCCACTGTAAAGTATCAAGTATCCCATGAGAAGCTGCCCATACAAACTTACCAGGCAGCTGGCCACATAAATATGGTTAAATCACAGTATAACCTGGCTGGGAAATGCTGGGACCATTAGGGAAGGAAATGTATTATACAAAAGAGGAGCTACAAGAATTAGCTTGCATGTATGGGCATGACCAGGATGATACACCAAGATGGGATTTGGAGGGTATGTGATCAAGGAGGCCAGAAGAACCAAGAATCTTTTGACTTTTGTGTGCTTTCTTGGGATACAGGATTTATACACACTGGCAAAAACCTGAGAAAATGGAGCAAACTCTCTCCTTGGGTAACTCTTAGAATCCTGGAGAACAGACCAACAGTGAGTGAAGGAATGCCTGAATTTCCTTGGCAGACTCTAGACATATAAATAAAGATATTGAAGTGGGCATGCTGGAATGAATTTATTATGTGAGTTCAGAATACCTACCAGAGGACATATCCTTCACCAATGCCATTGGGAATGCATTGGTTTGAAGGATAGCAGTATCACAAAAATGTTCAGAGATTACTCTCCAGTGCAGGCTAGGGCTGAGAGCAGGAAAGGGGGCCAGAGAACTGTACTTCTTAATATTTAGTGGGATTTTAAGGCCAGATGGCAGTGATTAACAGTCAGGAGCCAAGAGATGGCAATTATCAGCAATGTCAGAGGAAGGCCAAGGAAGCCTGATGTGCAGGAAGTTGTGGAAATGATTAGTAAGAATCTTTCTTCCCTAGGGGCAAAATAGATGAGAAGCTAACAAGTGTCCTACTAAATATCCATAACCAGTGAAAGGCAGGAATGAAAAAGCAGGAGGCTATGAATGTGGTCAATCCAGTATAATATTTGAATCTTTTGCCATTTTCAAACCTAGAATCCATTGACTAAAGAGGTTAATGAGTCCTTAGGGGGAAAGAAGTTGCAAAACCTTGGCAAATATATTGTATTGGTTCCCTTAGTCATCCCCAAATGGGATTTATGCCATTTATTTGGGTGACTGAGCATTAGAGAATGTTGAATAATCAGACATTTTGAGAACACAGAGTCTGAGATGACATTGATACCTGGAGAGAGATAATAAACAGATGTGGCTAAAGTACAGTTCATGATGGGCATATTGGGGGCACAAACCCACCCAGTGGCCATTTCTCCTGTTTCTGGGTGCAAAATTGGAACTGATATTCTTAGCAGTTAGTGTAACCCCACATTGGGTTCTTGGTCTATAATATAAAAATTGTCATAGGGCAGAAGTCCACTGAGCACTGGAATGGCTTTCTAAAGGCACAACTGAAGTGCTACCTTGAAGGCAACATTCTTCAAATATATGCATTATATCAGAAACTTTTATGTGTCTCTGTGTCCCCAACAGGAAGAAAAATGACTCTGAGAACCAAAGGTGGAAACTAGAGTGGCCCCATTTGCCATCATATACAGTGACTCACTGAAGGAGCTTGTTTTTCACATCCACACAAAACTGGGATCTATGTGGTTGGAAGTCCTAACACTCAGAGGGAGAGAGTGTACTCTTTCAGGGAAAACAGAAAATGTCCAATTGAACCAAATACCTTGGTGAGCATCAGGGCACTCCGGACTCCTCATCTCTTTGGACAAGCAAAAGAGATATTGAGTCTTCATCATGGTAGAGGTAAATGACTTTGTTAAGCAGGACTAGTTCTGTTATTACATGGGAATGTACATTCTCTTGCTCCATGGTAAAAGGGAAAAGAAATTTGGAACAACACCAGGTAGAGAAAGGCAGGATTGCCATGTCCTCAATGCTCAAAAATCAAAGTTTGCTTAATGCCAAGTAAGGCACCAAGACCTGCCAAAGTGATAGGATGAAAGGAATTTACAATGGATTGTGGAGGAGGGAGAGGATGAGTAACCAGTTGAAGCTCTGAAACCAACTACAGTGACAGAGGCTGACACTTGCCCTATTAATCACCCCCTTATATGTTTCCTCTCAAAAAAAAAAATGGCTAATAGGAAACATTGAGGAGCTACAACCTGGCCTTTAATATAGAAGTTGAACTATGGTGGCAGGAGGGGTGAAATGTGATGGTCGGGAATACACACTGTTCAGATCTACTGTGAGGTGCATAGTTTACAGACAACTCCAACAGATTTCAGTATGGATTCAGAATTACATTTGTGCCAAGGCCATTCTTCTCATATGCTGTACCTCAATTACTGTGCTTGGTGGAGATACTAATTCTGGACCATTCCTGCAAGAAATAGGTTCCCTCTGACTCTATTGGCTTGGTTAAACTTTTGAAGGACTGCACTGCCATGTAAGACTCTTTCTACTCAATCTTCCTTTCTTTCTTCCTTTCTTCAAACATGTCAGACTTATATTGTGGTCTGAAAGCTCTCTCCATGCTTTCTCCCCTTTTCCCCCTCAAAAGTATGTCCTCAAATACATTTCTTGCACATGTAATCCTGTCTTGGTTTCTCCTTCTCAGGGGACCTGAACTGACTTACTATTATACTAGATGACAAGAGCATCCTGGAGAAGAAATTATCCCTTAAATGTCATTACATTGAACTCTATTTCCTATACAAAATAGATATTTAATATTTGTGTGTGAAATAAATAGTGGATATATAAGCAGTAAAAAATCTGTAATTTGATGCAATTATTTCTGCTATTTACTACTATACATAGTTATGACAGTTATGACTTGTCAGTAGAGAAGGATGAAGAGATGAATTAAATGTTATCTGAGCTCTGCAATTTAAACTCTTTTCCATGAAGCTAAGAGAGCATTCAGAAATGATTAATTTAAATGTGCTGAATGGTTTAGCAGGTTATCAGTATAGCTTAAGCAGAATATAAAAGTAAATGAATATGTTATACCAAGGAGTAATTTTTTATTAGGTTACCTAGATACATAAGACATGGTACATGTGGTTATTGAAATGAAGCCCAATATGATGCCAGTATTGCAATCAAACATGTGAAAAGATCTCTATCTGTGGTGATATGAATGCACTAATCAGTGTTTCTCCTCTCCAAAACCTGTTTGAAAATAAATGGAAGAAAATCAATTATTAGTGAAATGACATACTTAGCAACCCCATATAGCAGAGCTTTTAACACTACAAAAAACAATTTCCTGGCACAACTACATTATTATCAGATAGATTTTGAAAAATTACCTTAGGTAACTAACAAGTATTTATTAACTTTGGTAACCCTGGTATGCATAATTATAATGTCACAGGTTTCAATTAAGGGTGCAACAAATTTAGTTGTATTATTTTGTTGCAAAATTACATCATGTAGTACCCTTATTGTTTGTCAATCTATTATTTAGGCAGGTATTTGAGAGATTTTTGTTTGTGTTCTTTCTTTGTGATAAGTAAATCATTAGACCTGGGTATTATTAACTCTTTATACTAGTAATATGAGGTCTTAATTCTAAATACTTGAACTGTTAACACGTTGACTGATGCCAAGTAATGCCATATCTTATAAAAATCTTTGCTATTAGAAGAATAATTTGGGTTGATTTATAATAAAACACCAGTGACTGAAAATTGAACCCATTTTTATCAACTTGATTATGGTAGAAATTATGTATTATGAAATGCATCCATTTAAAGTGCACAATTTGATGTTTTGACTTTTGTATATGCCTATTTGTTATAGGTTGAACTGTGTCCCCCCCCCAAAGATAAGTAGAAGTCCTAACCCTGGTAACTTTGAATGGATTATTTGGAAGTAGGTTCTTCGCAGTTGTATTCAAGTTAAGATGGGTTCATACTGAATTAAGGTGGACTCTGATTCAGTATGACTGGCATCCTTATAAGAAGAGGAGAAGGGACACAAGGCAAAGAAGACCATGTGAAGACAGAGGCAGACATTTGAGTGATGTACCTACAAGTCACTTATTGCCAGCAAACACCAGAAGCTAGAGGAGGCAAGGAAGGATTCTCGCTTAGAGATTTATGAGGAAATATGGCATGTCCACACCTTGAATTCAAATGTAGCCCTTAGAATAAATTTCTGTTGTTTTAAGCCACACAGAGTTTGTTGTCCTTTATTACAGCAATCCTAGAAAACTAAGATATCATGAAACTACCTCCACAAACAAGATACAGAACAATTGCAACAATACTGAAGATTCCTTGGAGCTCACCAGTTCCTGGGTAAACTAGAGGCTATTGAAGCAGCCATTAAGAAAGTAGAGACTCGAGTCTTTGGGCTGTCTGTGTGCCAGCTGGGCCCAGAACCTCGGGGGAGTTACAACACCTACACTACAGCTCATTGGACTCACCCAGGACAACTGGCAGGGAGATGATGATGTACAATGGCTGTCCCAGGGAATGGAGAGAGTCTGCAGCTGCAGGAAGGGTAGTCCCATCCATCTTCCCCATGGGATATAAGCCCCTTCTTATTTGGAGGAGTGGACATTCCCATCCCAGAGATTGGGGGAAGAGCTATGGACTATAGTGGACTTACTGGTATTCTACTATAGACATATAGTGATTCTAGCAATGGAAGAAATTACAACATTGATGTGGAGCCAGTGGCCACTGGAGGCTTTGGGGGCAGGGGGAGGGAAAAACAATTGTAATGTGGGGGCTTTTTCGGGACTTGGGTATTGTCCTGAGTGACGTTGCAATGACAGATATAGGCCATTTTATATCATCACATAACATGCAGATCTGTGTGGGAGAGAGTGTAGCCTACAATGTGAACTATGGTCTATGCTTAATGGCAAAGCCCCAGGATGTGTTTATCAATTGCAATGAACGTGGCACACTAATGAAGGATGTTTATGTGGGAGGGTGTGGAGGTGTGGGAGTGTGGCATATGGGAATCCCTTTATTTTTTGTGTAACATTTATGTAATCTAAGTATCTTTAAAAAATCAAATAGTATATTAAAAAGATCATATACAACATTGGGCTTATCCCAGATATATTACGAAAATAGTTTTAATATTAGAAAATCTATATAATTCACCATATTAACTGAATATTCTCAGTATAATAAGAAAACAAAGAAATTGGGGGCTTAAGGTTTGGAAAGGAGAAAATAAAATTGCTATTATTTGCAAAAAAAGAAAGAAGAGGATCAAGGAAAAGTGAAAGAAGCTGGAAAATAAGTTTTTCTCAAGTGCTAACTAGAAATAGTTGCAAAAAGAGTGGCATGCAGTGTGTTATGGATGCTGAGCTATTGATTTCTCTCTGTTTAAAATGAATTTCCTTTTCCAGAGGTAGGCTGTGAGATAGAGTTTCTATAGGTAACTTTTCTTGGTCCAGATAATTATTTTAGGATGCCTGAGTGCTTTTGTCATTAGCCTTATGATTTAGCCCTCCAGCTACTCTTCCCTGAATTAATCACCATAGTACTAACCATGGGGGCTTGATCAAGGCCATATGTTTCTGAGATGGGAGAATAATAAGTGGAGGTGAGGCTTAAGGTGTTTTTCATTCAATAAACCATTGGGTCCCCATTGTCAGGTACTATTCCAACCTTGAAGTTACAGCAGTGAACAAAAGATAAAAATCCTTAAAAGTTTGCATTGTACCTCACTTAGTAACGGTACACTTATATTTTATACACTCATATTTTATGAGGTTTTCTCACATGATAGTTGGAGATATTAGATAAAAGTTCTTTTTGTTGTTGTTGTCACTGTTGTTTGGGTTTTCTGGAGGAATCCACCTGTGATTTCCCATTTAATGGCACTTTTGTCTTAACTATCAAGCATTCCTCTTCCTAGAGGAAACTGACTAGTAATAAATACTTAAGTATGGTGTATTATATAATATCTCTCACTTCTTCTAAAATTTTTATAGTTTTGTTTATTACAATTAGGGCTTTGATGATTTTAAAGTAATTTTTCATGTGTAGTATGGGATCATTTTTTTCCCTATGTGGATATCTGTTTCAGCAAAATTGTGAAAAAGACTTTCCTTTCCCTAATAATTTTCTTTGGTGCCCTTGTCAGAAATCACTTGACCATATATATGTGGATCTATTTTGAAGTCTCTGTTCTCTTCCAATGATCTCGGTAGTCATCTTTATGCCATTACCACACTGTCTTGAATTCAGGTTGTACAAGGCTTCCAATTGTGTTCTTCTTTTCATTGTTTTGGCTATTCCAGAATTTTTCATTCTCATATCAGTTTTAGAATCATCTTAATTTCTACAAAAAAAATCCTGGTGGGATTTTGATTGAGATTAAATTGAATCTATAATTCAATTTGAGGAGAATTGCCACCTTAACAATATTGAGATTTCCAATTCATGAATACAGTATATTACCACATTTGTTTAGATCATCTTTCATTTCTCTCAACAGCATTCTCTAGCAGTTCAGAGGTCTTACATGGCTTATGAAATTATTCCTAAGTGCATCATTTTTCCAGAGCTTTTAAAAATAGAATTTCCTTTATATATATGTGAGAGTGTGTGTGTATATATACATATGTATCCCCCCTCTGACATGGTTCCATCTGTTTGCTCATTGTCCACTCACTGTGTCTGTTCATTGTCTCTGCTCATTTTCTCTGCTTGTTGTGCCTGCTCATTGTGACTGCTTGTTGTCTGCTCATCTTCTTTAGGAGGCATTAGGAACTGAACCTGGGACCTCCCATGTGGGAGGTGGGTACCCAAATGCTTGAGCCATATTTTCTCCCTCCTTAATATATTTTTATAATTGTTTACTGCTACTATTAAAAAAGCAATTGATTTTTGAATATTCTCACGGATCCTGTAACACTGCTAAATTTACTTCTTAGTCCTAATAATTATTTTGTTCTACATTCTATTACTTTGATGTTACACATAAGCAATTGTGTTGTGCAAATAGAGAGGATTTTACTTCATATTTCTGATCTTTATACTTTTTATTTCTCTTTCTTGCCTTATTGTACTGACTAGAACCTCCAGAAAAAGACTGAATAAAATATTGCCTCGTTCCTGATATTATGGGAAAGTCATTCAACATTGTATTATTAGGTATGTCGTTAGCTATAAAAGGAAGTGTTTCATTAGTAAAGAGATCCATATGTACAGAGTTCTCAAGGAAAAGAGTGTATAGTAGACTAGTGAATCGTCACACCATTGGGAATAAAGTCAAATCATACAGTTTAAGGCAGAAATTGGAGATAAGTGAGGCTAGGTAGGTAAGCCCAGACCTCAGGGTATAGCTTTAACACCTGTTTTCATAGGTTCTCTATACTAACGTATTCTGATTATCTCTATTTTTAGTACTTGCCTCAATTTATGAACTTACCTCGGCTCAATTGCTGAACAAACCTTTGGTTCAACAGTTCCTAGAAATTCTCTTTGTTACTAGACCTTCACTAATGGACATTTTCTTTTTGATATCTCTGTGCTATAATGTAGGTCATGCAGAAACCTACTACTATTTGCAACTTCAGAGCAGAGTGTTTCATCTTCTATTTTTCCCCCAAAATGGAGTTGGAGCC
Organism: Tolypeutes matacus; assembly: GCA_026826555.1. NCBI lineage: Eukaryota > Metazoa > Chordata > Mammalia > Cingulata > Chlamyphoridae > Tolypeutes > Tolypeutes matacus. The sequence goes on from JAKSZT010007815.1 coordinate 24,937,882, forward strand.
TATGGTGAAAACATGAAATAATTTGCTTCAAACAATTCCCACACTATACACATTATGTATAGGACCAGATTTGTGAGCACACATTTTTTCTAAGCTCTTCTCAGGCAAATCCTCAGGTGAGAACCACGTACAGGATTATGAGATTCTATAATGTAGACTGATTCAGAGGAATTAAGCAATCACAAACAATCTGTGGTCTGTGCCAGAGTAAAAGCCTTTCTCCAGTGCACTGGTAGAGTCATGGATGCTGTCATATAAAATTGTAGAAATAAATTAGATTTGGCATCTACCATAATGGTTAAAAGCATAGACTTTGAAATCATTTATACCTTGTTTTAAATTTTAATTCCATTTATCAGCTCTATGACTTTGGGAAATTTGCCTGAGCTCTCCAAATTTCATTTTTTTCTCATGAGGCAAGGGAAATAACACTGAATACTTACAGAATTGTAAGGATAAATGAGCTAATGATTATGAAGTTCTCATAAATGATTCTGTCAGAACCCACACTGTTTCTGTGCAGGGCAGCTGACATCCACCTGCCAGCAGTTATGCTTCTTTGCTGGAGGGCTTAATCTGGCCACTGGAACCTGCTTTGCCATAAATATGGGAGGTTGGATGTCGTAGAGAATTTTATTCTTTGGGAGCATCTCTCAATTAATGTTTAACAAAAGTTGGCAGATAAACATTTCAGCTCCCTGTCTGCTAGGGTGGGTTAATTCCAACACATGTGTTCTCCATTGGCTCCCAGAGTCTCCAGGGGATTGACCTCCAGTTGCCTATAGTGAGAACTTTTTTGATAATGCTCCCTTTACTGCAGGGCTTCTTAACCTTATTTGTTCCACAGAACCTTTGCCAGTCAGGTGAAAACCATGGACCCCTTACTAAGTCCACACTATACTATGTATTATTTAATAAATATAGCACACTTGCACCAACATGTCCCCACAAGAATAATGTTTATTTGAATTTCAATTCAAGCTCACGGACCCCGTGTTAAGAACCCCTGCTTTACTGGCTTTTTTCCCATCCCTGTCTCATGAGTTTGATTAATTATAGAGATTAAGACTGATAAAGTTGTGAGAACTGGTAGAAAAATCTAAGAAAGGTTGTTGTCTTTGCATCGTGTAGTAGGCCTGGAGTTGTTCTACATCACCAGGCCTACAAGTCAGGAAAAGGAGCATGATGCGAAGTGAGAGACAGGCAGGCAAGAACCCACATCAGTCTCTTACTGCCTCCAACCTCAGTGGCACCGGTGAGTTGCAGGCTTGAACTGTTTGCCACAGATGTGTACACATGTCTGTCCAGGACTCCAAAAGGCTGGAGGAGGAGATCTGGTGGGAGCTGAAGGAGCTGCAGACCTGGCTGCTGCACACACTAACAAGGTGAGCCAGTAAATCAGTGAAATATGCATAAGCAACATCAATCCTAGCACTCCAGGGTAGCCCCTAAACATGACAGCTGCTTCTTCATTTCTGCCTTCTCAGTCCTGTGAACATTTCTCTTGCAGCCAATTTTAACCTGGAACCACACGGTGAAGGCAGTTCTGTCAAATGAAATTGCAACAGGTACAAAATAACTACACTTCACTCACCCCTGAGTGCTATTTCCTTCACCACTAAAATAAGCTACTTGCACTTGAATCCTTGTCTCAGGGCCTAGGGTGTTGTCCTGGGGAATCCCAATTTAAGACAGTGCTTAACACAGTACTTAGCACATGGTAAGAATGGGAATAAAAAACTAATTATTTATATTCCTAGTCAACACAGTATTTCCTGATGATTATTAAAATAAATATGTAGTCCCTTCGTCTTCCAAAACCAACTCTCTCCACATTACAGTGATTGTCAATCTTCGTGTGCATGTAAGTGTCTTTATGAATTTATTAATTTTATAGATTTTAGGATTCCATACCCTGAGAATATGATTCAGGTGGTACTTTGATGTGTGAAGACTTCTGCATGTTAAATAACCTAGATGATTCTGTGAAGGTGGTCTATGGACTACATTTTGAAAACATCTGATCTACTATGTACATGATATATTTTCCATAGGATTTTTAATTTATATTATGTAAAATTCTATATATTTGTTTTGGATTTCCAGTTTTGGAGGAGATATAATCTTATTTATTTCAATATAATTCAAATGATGAGAAGTGGAAGGAAAGAAGATGGTAAGAACTGTTACACATTTTCCCTGCCAGCAAACTCTAGACTGAATTATCTCATATGACAGAGAATTACTTGCATATTTATCATTTTTAAATATTTCATAGTATTATTTAAAAATACTTACACAGAATTATATTAAAGGGAAATCTGTTTACAGAAGAATATTTGAAACTTTTAAGCCAAATATTTCAAAAAACACATCAAAACATAAATATAGCAACTATATGACAACTTTCTACCTTTGAGAAATATTTTAATTGCTTGGCATTGACATTGCTGTTGACAGGTTTAAAAAAGGAAACCCATAGTGCTCTGCATATTTTGGCAGAATTTCCCTTTCTCCCTGCTCATCCTATGAAAATGATTATTACGGTCTAAGAGAATATTTCCAAGAAGGAGGCTCTTATTAGAATAGGCCACTGACTTCCTCTAAGTGAATACAAGTGAGTTTTTATGACTAAGAGATTTCAAAGTGAGTCGGTTGGTCATTCCAGAGGTTACACTTATGCCACAGTAAACAGTGCCTCAAACAGTGGGGCTTCTGAGGATTCTAGAGACATCCAGACACTATAAGCATTGCAGACAAGCTCAGGAATTCAGCACTCTGTCAGTGGGCCTTACTTTGGAATTTATGCTCCTCAGTGTAACAGACTTAGACTCATTTATAGTTTCCTTAGATGTATCTCTTCTGCCCCTTTTATTTGAACCTATAATTAGCACTATACTTATTAAATTTATGTCCCAGAGACTTAAATATTTGGTCTGTTCATTTGCCAGTTGAGACTTGAATCTAAGAAGAATTGCAATACTTACTCTCCAGTCCATGGGACTCACCCAGGACAACTAACAAGGAGATGATGATGGACAATGCCCATCCCAAGGAACAGAGTGTCTGCAAGTGCAAGTAAGATAGCTCCATCCATCTGCTCCATGGGATCTAAACCCCTCTCAATTAGAAATAGAGTTGGCATCACTATGCTAAAATCCTCAAGATTGTGGAATGAAAAATTATTCTAATATAATTAGAATATATATATTCTAATATAGATGTATTATTATTCTAGCAATGGAAGAACTTTTATCATTGATAAAAAGGCAGTGGCCACCAGAGATTCTGAGGGGAGTGAGAAGAAAGAATATCTGTAATAGGGGGGCATTTTAAGGACATTGGAATTGTCCTGCATGACGTTGCAATGATGGATACAGGCTGTTATATATTTTGTCAAAACCTACAAAATTGTGTGGGACATAGTATAAAGTATAATGTAAATGATAGCTCATTTTAGTAGCAATGCTTCAATATGTGTTCATCAATTGTAACAAATGTACCACACTAAAGAAAGATGTTAATGTGGGAAACTGTGAAGTGGGGTGATGGGGCAGATGGTAATCCCCTATATTTTTGATGTAACATTTATGCAATCTAAAGCTTCTTTAAAAATAAAAAAAATTAAAATAAATAAATAGTATTTTATTTAATCCAAATTCTTTTACACCAAATTATATCAAAGTGGTTTATTTGGGGACACAATAGTCAAAAATTAAAATGATTTTATGAAGCACCTTTCAAAAATAAAGTCAAAATGCTGCTTTATATAAAATATCTAATATTGTCTTTAAATCATCCTGTATCTTACCTTCAAATGTGCAAACCTTGAAAATCATATACCTGGCAAGTGCATGATAATAAAAAAAAAAAACTTTTTTTTTTTTTTTATCTAAATGAGTTTGTTACAGCTGATATTCTTTGTTAACCACTTTGATAAAATCAATTTAGTTTACTAAACATTTATTATCTGGTTTACAAGATTTTGGAGGAGGGAAAATTATAAAGAAGTATAATGAAGCCAAGGAATTTTACCTAAGAGCCTAAAATAAACAACAAATACACAAAAAATCAAACAAGTTTTTGCAGCCAGCAGCTACTCTGGTCTTTTGAGCATTCCGGCTTCCTTCTTAGCTGTTGTTCAGTCTTCCAGTGTTCTAGACCACTCTGCATCGTCAGTCAGGACTTTGTTCATTTGCCCCACTCCTGTTTTTTTTACATCATAAACATTAATATTTTCTACTTTAAGAAGTTCTCCGGAAAGAGAAGAAAAGAATCACTGTGCTCAGTCCATTGTCATGAATGAGAAATCAGATTTTCTTCTGGTTACTTACATCTACATTTTTTTCAAGGTATTGTAGTACTGTCTCATGACTTTCATTATTGTTTATGTGCTGATACTTCACAAGTAAATTTATAGTTAACATTGCCGTAGAAAGATCTGAAAAATCATGGCATTTATTTATTTTATAGGCAGCAACTAAGTGTCAATCAAAGTCCAGACTCATATGCCCAACAGCTTACCACATACCCCCTCGGTTTCCCCAAACACCTAAATTTAATATGTACAAAAAACACCCTGGGAAGCGGCTGTGGCTCAATCAGTACGGCTCCCGTTTACCATATGGGAGGCCCCGGGTTCGGTTCCCGGGGCCTCCTGGTGAAGGCAAGCCCGCCCGCACGGCGTGGTTAGCTGACCCAGCGAGCACAAGCAGCAAGGGGGGGATAAATGAATAAATAAATAAAATCTTTAAAAAACAAAAAAAAACACCCAGTTTTTCCATAACTAGCTAATTAATGATGAGTACTTGAATCAAGAAAGAAGAAATAGAAATAGAGAAGAGGAATTGATTCACAGATATGTTAAGATAAATTTACAAAATTTGGAATTGTTAAGATTTGCCTTTTGATAGAATCAAATTAATCACAAAGTTTAAAAAAAAATCCAATTTTGTGAAACTTAGTGGATAGTATCAGCATGAACTGAGAATTGGAAAACATGAGACAGGATTTGGGAAAGATGAGGCAATCAGTTTTTGTATATGTCAATTTTGAAATACCCATGGAATCTCTAGATAAAGAGATCAAACTGAATTTACCATAAAAAACATATTTGAAGGTTCCCACCTGTTCCAAGGGAGGGAGTACCTGGCCTTTTTAACTGGCTTTCTCAGATGTGGAACAAGAAAGAAAAACAGAGGTATGGAGCTTGAAAGTGGTCAGGTTTCAAAGATCAAAAGTAGAGTCAGATTCTTATTACAGATTCACTTCGTGAAACCACTAATTTTACACAAAACTTATATTATTTACCTAAAACAGATATTCAAATGATGAATAAAGTACCATATAATCTAGAATATATTTTCAGCTGCATATATTTTTATCAAATTAGCATTAGAATTATACATACATTGCAAAAACTAGCTATAGCAGAGACTTTCTGTTTGCAAATTTCCTTTTGTTTTCATCCATTTATATTTTATATATCCTACATTAAACTTCTGTACAGAAAAAAAGGGAGAAATAGAAAATAATACCGCTTAAGTACCTAATATTTGTGTAGAAATCTGTTAAGGACTTTTATGGAGATTTTCTAAAATTGTTCTCACAACCACAAATACAAGGTAGTTATAAACTTCAGTATTAGAGATGGTGAGACTAAGATTCAGAAAGATTAAACTATTTGCTCCAATTCAAAAAGCTAGCAGTTTAAAGATTTAGGGTTTTGAGGTCAGTTTCACCTCAACTTAAAGTCCATGTTCTTTATTTACCTACTGCTCTATTTCCAGCCTATAATGGATACTGTATTAATCACTGGAGTCCATTCAGGTGACCTGAGCTAAATATCCCAGCAAATTTTTAATGGAACAATATATATTTTTAAATTTCTTGCCTCTTTCAGTAATTATTCCCCTTTTGTGTTTCTTCCACATTCTGTTGGTCCTTATTTGCCTCTCTTACTTTCATCTTAATTATGTTACACAGTTTCTAGCCAGCATACCAAGTCACAGATCAATTATTTCTTCTTTCCCAATAGTTGTTTCAAAAATTAAGCAGATATTTTTGGTGGCAGGTCAGCAATTATTTTTATAAAGAACTGTGTAGCTTTCTTCTGTGATATTTTAGTTAAAGGACAGCTATAATTTGTCCAGTAAGATCTCTAAACATACCTACATGATTATTAGCATTCTCTGACTTCTACCCTATCTCCATACATTCTTTTGGTCTAAATAAAGGGAGCTCATGTTTTTTAAAAAAGAAACATGCCATATTGGAAAACCCTGGAAAAAACTTCAGGAGATTTGGTTTGCAACAAGATCTGTCACATATTGTTTTGAAAACCTTATACAAGTCACTTCACCTAAGTTAAAGTGACTTCATCTGTAAAAGAGAGACAATGGTAACAACTTCATAATTTTAATGATTTTTTATTCTGAAAATCACATGAAGAACTGACTTTGAAAGCATTTGGTAAATTGAAAAGTGCTATGGGAATGCATTATAATGTGAGATTTTTAGTTTAAGTAGTGGTACTTTTTGATTACGGTTCTGTGCTGGAAGATTTAAATATAGTAACATTGATCTTTCTAATAAAACTAATCTTTACTTAAACCATCTGGGAAAACAGTGACAAGAATAAATGAACAAACAAAAACCAAAAACTTCACAAGGAGATAGACTTAGTTCATGCTGAGCCTTGTTCTTAAAACAAAACGAAACAAAACAAAACAAAACAAACAAAACAAACAAAACAAGAAACATTATAAAATATATTGACCCATCTTTTAAGGGCATCATGGCATTAAGGAATAGGCATTATACTTATGTGGTTGTTTGAAACTTTATGTACCCCAGACATCATTTTCCTAAAGCTGATCAATTCATGTGGGTGTAAACCTATTTTGAGTAGGGTTACTTCAGATAAGGCATGGCCCAGGGTGGTTCTTAATCCTCTTACTGGAATCCTATATAAGAGAATGAAATTCAGAGAGAGGGAGAAAACCACAGAAACAAAAAGCTGAAAAAAATGAAACCTAGAAGAGAATGGTAAACCCAGCAGATGCCACCATGTGCCTTGCCATGTGACAGAATAGTTCAGGATAGCTGGCAGCTGGTCTTCAGAAAGAAAGCATTGCCTGATGATGACTTGATTTTACTTAGCATCAAAAATATAAGCTTCTAAGCTGCTAAATTCCCTCTGTATGAATGGATAAACAAACTGTGGTCTATTCACACGATGGAATATTATGCAGCTGTAAGAAGAAATGAAGTCATAAAGCATATGGCAACATGGATGAACCTGGAGGACATTATGTTGAGTGAAGCAAGCCAGACACAAAAGGACAAATACTGTATGAATGCATTACTATGAACCAAATATATTGTGTAATATATTATTTGATTAAAAAAAAATTACATGTATCCATTACATTTAATTGAGAAATGTATATATTTATTCATCTGTGTTTACTTTTTAGTTTTTAATTGTTTATGTTTTCAATTATTAAATGTACAAAATAAAGTTTAAAAAATAAATAAATAAATAAAAGCCAACGCATTTTATGGTACCTGCTTTCTATAACCTAGCAAACTTTAAGAACTTACAACTCATTAATTGGGGGTTAAATTCTGGATATTCTACCTAATACCCATCTTCCACTTATGAGGTTGAGCTTTTCTTTAGCTTCAGTTTCATTATTTGTAAAATGGGTTGATAATAACAACTTGCAGAATCATCCTGAGAATGCAATTAAATAATTGAAATAAAGTGCCTGAAATGGTGTTTATTGAATGATAGCTTTTGCTTTTTATCAATAATCATTATTATAATTATCATAATTATTTGTGAATGTGTTGGTAGCTTTGTACACTTTATATTTTATCTAAAATTCACTGAGCTTTGAATTTTTCACCTCTAGAAAAAGAATAAAATTTATCTCATTAAGTTTTAATGGGCTAATGCCTACAAATGCACTCTGAACACTCTGCAGTGATATATAAAAGCAAACAAAATTTATTCTATTTTAAAAACAGACTTGCCTTTGGATAGACCTCTTAAATGTGGAGCAACTGATAATTGCTTTTGAGTCATTTCTTGATTCATCGATAGCAGACAATGGGCAAAATATATCCAATTTCTGGCAAATTTTGACAATTGATGTGTGATGTTTGATAAATCAAAGGATAAATGAATGACAATACTTACACTGCCATCTTGTTTGTGCCTTTCATTTCTCAGCTCAAAAGTCAAACTATCTGAAAGAACTTTTCTGATAGTCCAGTTAAAGAAGATTGCCCTCACTGCTCTTGTATCACATGCTTTTTTTTTCATGCCTTCACGTCACTCCACTCATAACCATCTGTATTCATCTTATTGGTTTAAATTTTGCCTTCCAATTGTATGACTTGCTTAGCTCCATGAGAGCAAGGATCGTCTGTCTTGTTCACTATTAAATCTCCAATTCTGATACATTGTAAGTATTCTATTGATATTTATTAGATGAGTGGGTGAAGGAGTAATCCTGAATTCCTTATATGCTAAATAGTTGTTTGTTCCAACCTGATTACAGAACAAAAGCATTTAATTCAATTAGATAAAAATGGAGAAAAATATTAAATAATCTGTTTCTTGAATGAAGAATAAATAGTATCTTTTGTCCATTTCAATTGATTAGTGCCATGTATTGACTACTGCCTAAGGAAGATCAAACGACACTAGACAGGTCAGTTTTGTTTTTTTTCTTTTGTTCTTTTTTTTGTATTTTCTTTTGATAGAAAGCAACAGTTTTGATTATATAAATGTTGGCATGTCCTACTGTCTTAGCTTTGGGATAAGTAGAGTGATATAAGTTTTACTTAAAAGAACATAGAATGGTGGAAGTAAATGTAACAAGTGTTCAAGTCACATGCTAAACAGATTTTTAGAATAAATGCCAGGTGACAATGTAGCAAGATTGAATTTATTTACAAAAACCATTTATTTATAAGTGTGGATTCATACCATGTCCTCTAAACCCTGGAACCTTCATCTTTTAGCCCATAGTTCAAGCCCTTTCAATGTGGCTTTAAAATTACATGTAATTAGGGGGAAAGTTAGGAATCCTTTAAACCTCAACTCTAAGTAAATTTTTGTTTGTTTTCTATCTCTCTCTCCCTTGGTTTGCTAAAGGTTGCCAATGCAAAATATCGGAAATGAGTTGGCTTTTATTATGGGAATTATTAGGCTAAAAACCTACAGTTCTGAGGCAGTGAAAATGTCCATACCAAGACATCATCAGAGATGCTGTCTCACCAAAGGTAACCAAGGGTCTATCAACTGATGAATGGATAAATAAAATGTGGTATATATGTACAATGGAATATTATTCAGGAATGAAAAGGAGTAAAGTTCTATTACATGTGACAATATGGATGAAACTTGAAGACATCATGTTGAGTGAAACAAACCAGACACAAAAAGATAAATATTATATGATCTCAGTGATTTGAAACAATTAGAATAAGCAAACTCATAGAGTCAGTATCTAGAATATAGTTTACCAGGTTATAGGATTGGGATAGGGAATGGGGAGTTAAGGCTTAAAATGTATAGGTTTTGTATTTGGAATGATGGAAATTTTTTGGTAACAGATGGTGGTGATAGTTAGCACAACATTATGAATGCAATTAACAGCACTGAAATATATATATATATATATATATATATATATATATATATATGAATATCATTAAAATAGGGAAATGTTAGAGTGTGTATATAGTAACAGAATAAAACTTTAAAAAAAAATCTATGGAACTATATTACACAAATAGTGAATCCTGCATGAAACCGTAGTACAATTATAAATATGTGCTATAATCAATTGTAATAAATGTTCCACACCAATGCAAGTTGTTGTTGGTGGGGTGATATATGGGAATCCTCTATTTTATGCATGGTTGTTCTGTAAACCCAACACTTCTCTAATAAAGAAAAAGAGTATTTTGGCCTATTAAGATATCCCTAGGTCATATTTAGATTGCTTGTGGTAATTTTTCAACTTATATATTATGATAGAGAACCACTGTTTCTTCTGTACAAAAATGATTTTGGAAGTACTATATTCAAAATAAACTAGTAATGTGACTGTTTTTCTTCATAAATTTCTGTTTTAGCAACTTCACACTTTTTAGGCTGAATCTGTACACCAGAAATGTCACTACCACAATTGTCTTTTTAGTGTGGCTTTAGTATGGCTTTTACCATTTTACATACATTTAATCTCTGTTTTATGGTAATAAGTACTAAAAATGTTGACTTCAAAAAATTATTAGGGACAACTGCTCCTTTCTGTTAGTACTACAGAAGATAATAATCTCTCCATATCAATAAAATGTTTACTCAAATTAAACTCAGTTATCATAATAAAAATAAAATTGAAGTTGCATATATACATGCACAAATTTTTTATTCCAAAAAGTGGTTCTTGTTAGTAAATGTGGGTTTTTGAGAGGTATATTTAGTAAAGTATTAAAACTTACCAATTGATAGAGTGTATACAATGGGTTTCTCACTATCAATAAAGTTTCATATATTCTTAATTATAATTGGGTTGCATTTTATACTAAAATAAAGTTTGACTACTACAGTTTCAGTTACAATTTCCTTAGAATTCTAATATTTTAAAAATGTTATCCATTTGGATATACAGTTTCTTGTGTATAATGTTCATATATATATATCCACCCACACATGTATATATATACACATATATATTCAATGTGAATTTTCAACCTTCATCAATAAGTGACCCTTTTATCATCCTTTAATAGTTTACACACTGCATTCTATTTTGTCTGATGTGAATATTCATCTTTTTCTTTAACATTTCAATAACATATCTTTTTTCTTTTTAACATTTCAGTGCCCACTTAAGCCCAATACACTCCAATTAAATAAACAAGGGTGGGGTATTAACTAAGATTTAATAAAATTGACAATGTGAAGTTAGAATTGATTCGGTGATACAGATCATATTATTCATAAGTTCACTTTCCATTCCATCTGTGGCAGTTTGAGATTATTTTATGAATCTCTAAAAAAAGACAGATTATGTTTGTAAACCAGGGATCCTTAACAATTTTTGTTCCATGGACCCCTTTGGCAGTCAAGTGAAAACCACAGAACCCTTACTAAGTCCACACTATACTGTATATTATTTGATAAATATAGCACACCTGCACCAACAAGTACCCACAAGAATAATGTCGTTTTGAATTTACAATTCAAGCTCACAGACTCCCTGAAATTTTTCCATGGACTCCTTGGGGATCCGTGGACTCCTGGTTAAGAACCCCTATTGCAAACTAAACTATTCTTCTGGGTGAGATGCACTTTTAATTATATTGGATTTGGTTGAAGAACCCTTGCTTAAATTACCTGTTAAGATTAGGGCTTTAATTCTACCATGTCAGCAAGGTGTGACAGAGGTTGAGTCCCCAACCCCACTTATGTGTATGGACAAGGTGAGTTTGCTCTGGCATTTGAAGGGGATGGATGTTCCAGCCTAGCTACACAGAGCTTGGAGCACATTTCTCAAGGGTTGGGGAGAGTTAAGTTGCCACCCCATTGCTCTGAGGGGGTGGGCCTGTTCCCAATAGGTTGGGAAGTATGAGGTCACCACCTCACTGTTCTCAGGAGATTGGCCTCTATGCCAGAGATTAGGGAGAATGTTACTACCTCCCTACTGTAATAAAGGGGTTGAGACTCTACCCCAGAGATTGGGAAAAGTGTGGCCATCACCCCAATGTTCTTGGAGGGTTAAGTCTGGAGCTCAGTTGCCACCCAGATGCTTGATGAGTATGGAACTGAGAAAATGGCCATTGGGCAAGCCTGTGGAAAGAGTGGGCCCCCATGAGGTCCCCATGAGAAGAAGAAACCATCATCTTTAGAATGAATCTCAGACTTTGAAATCTAATGGAGTATGCCCTGCAGGGTTTTGGAACTGTTACGGACCTGTGATGCATGTTTCCCTCCCAAATTCTCCTTGTGTTAATGCAAATGTTTATCCTATGTCTGTGCCTCAATTGTATATTGGAAGCAGATAACTTGTTTTGTAAATTTCACAGGTCTACAGCCAGAGTTTGTCTACAAACTGTATTTCTATAACTGATTGTGATGTGATTTTGCTTAACATTGCTATTGAAAGGATTTAAGGCTTTTTGAAATATTCTAATGTCTTTTTGGGATTCAGAGGGTAGAGTATGACAGTTTGAGTTTATTTTATGAATCCCCAAAAGAGAAAGATTAAAATTTTAAACTAATCTATTCTTCTGGTGTGACATACTTTTAATTATATTGGATTCAGTTGAAGGGCCCTTGAATAAATTACCTGTTAAGATTGGGGCTTTCATTCCAAGATGTCAGTAAGGTATAACTCAAGTTGAGTCCCCATCCCCTTGGCAGACTGATATAAAAGAACAGTCACTCAAGAAGACACATTGGAATGGAGAGGGCTCTGTCATTTTTTATCCTGGGTCCCTGGAGAGAGGAGCCATTTGCCTGATAGTTTGAAGCTGATATAGAAAGCTCAGAAAGACATGAACCCTATGCCAAGAGAGCATGGACGCGCTGAGAGACAAGCCCTATGCTAACCTACAGTTGAGATTGGGAAGAAGCTGGGCCCACGGAGTCTCAAGAGGAAGAGGAAGCCCAGGAAGGAGAGACCAGGCAGAGATCAGTGACCATCTTTCTTCAATGCGTGGCAACTGACTTTGGTGAGAATGCTACCTTGAGTTGGACTTTTTAGAGCCTTGTAACTGTAAGCTTTTACCCCAAATAAATATCCTTTATAAAAGCGAACAGATTTCTCATACTATGCTTTAGCATCCCTTTAGCTGACTAAACCACTGTCTTAGACACAAGTTCTCAAAGGCAGAGCCATGATAGGGAGGTTCTTCAGTCTTCCTATATCTTAATGAAAAGTCTAATTTTATATTTTAATAATATAAATCTATTGTTATCACATTGTAAGCTGTGTCTTCCAAACTAAGCTATATATCCGAGAAAACTGACACCAGATTTCACTGATTTTAAGACATTCAATTTCTTTTCACATTTTAACAATTTTGATAGAATGCAATTTACCATACACAGCTTCTTACATTCATTATCAGCCAGGTGGCAAGAATTACATAGTTGTCATTGCCTGCATATGTGTGAAATTGGTCTGAAAACCTTCCATTGACACATTCTGGAAAGATAAAGTAACAGCATCAAAATTTCTAAAATGGTGTCAGCAACTTGGCAGACACCCCTGGAGTCAACATGGAGGACTATTTAAGGAAGTATCATATCACTAATAGTCTTGATGGCACAAAATGTGATACTGCATGAAGAAACATGGCTATAAACAACTGAATCAGAAAGAAATTCAGAAAAGTTGAGATCTGAATATGAGATTTTAAAAATACCATTTATTTCATATACATGTGAGTGAATATGCCCTCCTCGCTCTCTCCCCTGCTCTACTAAATAAGATTCATTCCTCTTCTTTTCTGTTCTGTTCTGTACCTAGGAATGCTGATGTCTGAACTGCATTACCTGGGCTTGCTTGCTTTTTGGCCATGGTTGGGTTTGTCATAAAGGAGCCATACACATCAGTAGATCAGAAGGTGATAGGAGAGAGAGAGAGGAAGTTATTTCATCCCCTGTTCTAATGCTCTATCTGGGCAGCTGCTTCACTTCAAGACTCTGTTTTATTTTGGGCAGACCATCCTCTATGGCTCCAGCTTTCATTGAGCTCTTTCAACAAACTCTCTTTCCCTTGCTCTTGTGTAGGAATAGTTTCTAGACACTTCTAATCTTTGGATGCTGTTACCCATTCCTTATTTGCAACCTTAACTGCACACACATATTATTATTTAAATCTCTTCTTTTGAACAATTTGAGGTAGAATAAGTTTCCTGCCAGGAACCTGACTGCTATAGAGTATATATTTAAAATATGTGTCTAATTATATCTAAACAAAATCTGTCAATAAGCATGTTAAAACAAATTGAAATAAAAATCTAAATCTATCATAGTTTAATTGGAAGCATTTTTTCTTTCTTTTTGATACATAATATAACATGTCTCAAAATTGGTGACATATTGGATTCAAAGAAATGTGGTGTTTTGATCTCCAACTAACTGAATTTATTTATACCTCAAATGCTTTGTAACTCAAGAGATGCAAAAGTGTATATGTATAATAGTTTGGAATGACTCAAAACACTGAAAACAATATGTCAAGTATTTTTAGCCTTTTAATGGAAAACAAAATATGATCCTGCCCTATATTTTCAATAACCTGGCCTTTTACTAAAACCACACATACTTGTTGCCCCCACTACCCTGGATATTCTTTATGTTTTGTTTTTTTTTTCTTGTCATGTTGTACTCTCCATCTGGAATATTTTCAAGTAAAGGAAAATCTAACAAAGTCAACTTTTTATTCCTTTGTATACTCATCTTATAAATATTGTAAGCCTGACTTCAAGTCTTCCTTATCAGGGATGTTTGTTTGAACATTCTAGCTCTTTCACATTGCCATTTCACTTGTAAAGACAAATTTAAGATACTATTTTTTGTCAGTCATTTTAAAAGCAAATGAGAAGCATCTAGCCGTAAATGTTTAAAAATACAACATCAAAATATGTCACTTGGTCTTATGGAGCTTACAATGAAGGGGTGGGGAATAGAAATCAAATGATTCAACAAAAAATGTAAACTTACAACTGTGATAATTTTTAAAATAAAAATCTCTCTGGTGCAATAAGAAAAATGTAAATTAGACAGAATTCTAGGAGCTAATTCAAGGCGTCCTTCCAAAGGAGAAGATAACTAGATGTGGAGCAGGGTGTTGCAAGGTGCAGGAGGAATAAAGCAAGTGTGCCATGAAAGAGAAGCATGGTGTACTTGAAGAAATAGATTACTTGGTTTCATTTATCTTTTCTCCTTGATTATTGTAAATTTTGGGGGAATAGAATAGCTCATGGGTTTCTTTGCTTTGTTTGTTGTCATTTTACTCACTCCTGAAACACATGAAACTAGTAGCCGGAACATGCCTTATTAAAGATATAATAAATTGATGTGAGGTAATTAAATTATATATGCTACTTGGAATCAGAAAACCTGGTTTCTATTTCTGTCTCTTTCTTTCACTGTCCATGAAAATTTATTGTAATAGTTTCCATTATGTCTATGTATATAAAAGTATTTTTATAAAATGCAAAATTCTGTGTAAAAATTTAGCATATAGAGTAAAGTTCAAATAAATTAATAGTGCATTTGCAGTTAACTTCTTTGGAAGTTAAAGACCTGACTTTAGTAACAGATCAAGATTAATCTCAATTACAGCTCTCTTTGTACAGGTGTAATAATTACTGCTAACTAATTAGGAAGATTCATGTACCTTTCCCTCCAAAATGGATTCCATTAAGAAAGATACAGAAATGCAGCTTTTGACCAGGTATAGAAATGAAAAGTAAAGAACATGATATTGAATTTCAACAGACCCAATGTTTACAACACTGTTCAAACATTTCACAGGCTTGATATTTAATTAAGTTACATTGCCTTCCCACAGAACATTCTGATAGTAACTAAACAAAAAAGCACACTAAAAATAAACAAACAGATAACAAAAAGGAAACAGGAACCTTTATTATTTATATTACAGAATGTATAAATTAGCCTGCAGGATACTTGTTCTGCACTTTGAGATGAAATAATTTAATCTGAATGTTTCTTTTTTATTTATTTTTAAAGGAGATTTAGATTACAAAAATTTTACATTGAAAATATAGGGGATTCCCACATACCCCACTACCCCTCCACCCCACATTTTCCTCCATTAACAAAATCTTTCATTAGTTTGATAACTTTGTTACAATTAATGAACTCATATTGAAGCATTGCTACTAATCATTGTCCACAGTTTATGTTATGCTTTACACTTTGCAGTGCACAGTTTTATAGGTTTTGACAAAATGTGTAATGGCTTGTATCTACCATTGCAATATCATGCAGAACAATTCCAATGTCCCAAAAATGCCCCATGTTTCACCAATTTTTGAATCTCCTTCCCCTAAAAACCTTTTGTGACCACTGTCTTTATAGCAATGCTACAAGTTCTTCCATTACTAGAATAATAAGTCTACTATAGTCCATAGTTGTACTCTCCCACTATGGTTGTTCATTTCTCAATCTTGAGTATTTGGGGATTGTGATGACTACTTTTCTTCCATTTGAGAGGAAGCTTAGATCCCATGGGGCAGATGGATGAAACTTTCATGTTTGTAGTTCTAGATATTCTCTATTTTGGGGATGAACATTGACAGCATCATTCTTTTGTTAGATTTCCTAAGTGATTCTGATGAAGTAGAGAGTAGGTGTTGGCTGCAAATCTGCTGAGATTGAAAACTCATTCGACATATGAAGAGACAAAAGATTTAAGTCTCTTGGACATGTATTTAATGGATGTAGTGCTAATTATAGGTTCAATTAAAAAGGGAAATTTCCTAGCACGTGTAGGAAACTTATAAATGAGTCTAACTCTGATACATTGGGAAGGTAGGTTATCATATATTATAAGGTAAGACCCACGGACAGAGTACCAATTTCCTGAGCTTGTCTGCCTTGCCTCTAGTATCTAGATATCTCTAGAGCCTGAGGAGCACCCCTGTTTGTGGCACTGTTTACTGTGTCAGTCAATGAAATCCTCCTGAGACATGCATAAGC
>JAKSZT010007815.1:24954653-25083159 GCA_026826555.1 Tolypeutes matacus
AAATGTTTTTATTTTTTAAAAGACACTTAGATTACATAAATGTTACACAAAAAATATAGGGATTTCCATATACCCCACCTCCCACACCTCCCACAACCTCCCACATAAACTTCCTTCATTAGAGTGGTACATTAATTGCAATTGATAAACACATCCTGGGGCTTTGCCATTAAGCATGGACCATAGTTCACATTGTAGACCACACTCTCTCCCACACCGCTCTGCATGTTATGTGATGATATAAAATGACCTGTATCTGTCATTGCAACGTCACTTAGGACAATTTCCAAGTTCCGAAAAAGCCCCCATATTACAACTGCTTTTCCCTCTCCCTGCCCCCAGAGCCTCCACTGGCCACTGGCTCCACATCAATGTTGTAATTTCTTCCATTGCTAGAATCACAATATGTCTATAGTAGAATACCAGTAAGTCTACTCTAGTCCATAGCTCTTCCCCCAATCCTGAGGAGTCTGGGATGGTGATGTCCACTCCATATCCAATTGAGAAGGGGCTTATATCCCATGAGGAGGATGGATGGAACTATCCTGCCTGCAGCTGCAAACTCTCTCTATTCCCTGGGACGGCCGCTGTCCATAATAATCTCCTCACCAGTTGTCCTGGGTGAGTCCAATGAGCTGTAGAGTAGGAGTTGCAGCTCCATTGAGGTTCCAGGCTCAGGTAGCACATGGTCAGCCCAAAGACTCGAGTCTCTGGACATACACCTACAAACTCCAGCACCATGTATAGGTTTGAATAGAAGGGACAGATGAGCCATGTGCAGGGAAGACATAATTGAGTCCAACTCTGTCCCTGTCAGGAACACAAACTCCAGAGTAGAGACCACTGGCAAAGCACCAAACTCCGGAGCTATCCACCCTGACCATAGGACCTGGATGTCTCCAGAGCCCTCAGGAGCCCCACCATTTGGGGTGATATCCACTTTGGAAGTCTATGAGATCCCACAGAGATGTGCGTAAGCATTACCTCTGGGATGACCTCCCAACTCACTTTGAAGTCTCTTAGTCATATAACCTTCTTGTAGAAATGATGATGTGATTTTTTTTTCTTTTGGTCTTTTAATGGGATGTATTACATTGATTGATTTTTTTTATGTTGAACCATCCTTGGATCCAAGAATTAAACCTACTTGATCATGGTGTATAATTTGCTTGATGTGTTCTTGAATACAATTAGCAAGTATTTTGTTGAGAATTTTAGCATACAGGCTCATTAGAGAGATTGGTTTGTAGTTTTCTTTTCCTGTGGCATCTTTATGTTGCTTTGGCATTAGGGTGATGTTAGCATATAGAATGAGTTAGGCAATGTTCCCTCCACTTCTATTTTTTGGAAAAGTTTAAGCAGGAATGGTACTAATTTCTCCTTGAATGACTGGTAGAATTCACCTATGAAGCCATCTGGTCCTGGTCTTTTCTTAGTTGGGAGGTTTTTGATGACTAATTCATTCTCTTTATTGTGATGGGTCTGTTGAGTTCATAAATTTTTCTTTTGTCAGCATAGGCTAATTTTATGTTTCTAGAAATTTGCCCATTTCATCTAAGTTATCCGTCTTGTTGGCATACAATTTTTCAAAGTATCCTCTTATGATACTCTTTATTTCCTTGGAATCTGTTGATATCCCTTCTCTGGTTTTTTATTTTATTTACTTGCTTCTTCTCTCTCTTTTTTTTTCTCTTTGTTAGTCTAGCTAAGGTTTTGTCAATTTTATTAATCTTCTCAAAGAACCAGCTTTTGGTTTTTTTAAATCTTCTAGTGTTTTATTATTATTATTATTATTATTATTATTCTCAATAGTTTTGCTCTAATCTTTATTTCCTTCTTTCAGCTTGCTTTGGGATTAGTTTGTTGTTCTTTTTCTAGTTCCTCCAGGTGTGCAGGTATTTCTTCGATTTTAGTTCTTTCATATTTTTTAATATTTGCATTTATTGTTATAAATTTCACTCTCAGCACTACTTTTGCTGCAACCCATAAGTTTTGATATGTTGTGTGCTCATTTTCATACATTTCAAGGCAATTACTGATTTATTTTGCTATTTCCTCCTTGACCCACTGATTGTCTAAGAATGTATTGTTAACAAAATAAAACCTTAGATTAGAAAGAGTAGCTAAACATCTGAATTTTTTTAAAAATAATAATAAACTTTTTTTCTAAGAGCTAAATACGATTTCGAATGGCTTGAAATTTAGCACGATTAATTTGTTTCTTTGGGGCCACCTTGTTTGGAATATATTCTGCAGTAACAAACTGTATGCCATATTGGAAATGACTTTGGCATTACTCATTGGTTCAAAATCCTAATTTTCAAAAGTGGAATTTCAAGAACCAAAGAATTCCTCTGAAATAGCACAGCTAATAATAAACCTTCAGAGAAAATTTTATATTATGTTCTTCATATGTGGATTCAATTTTAATTTCTAACCATTTTTTATTCTTCATTACCTACCTATCTGTATGTTAACACATTTTTTAAAGGTATTTCTCTCCTCATTTGTGACATATATTTTCTTATGGTAAATTAACTTTAAGAAAAATGAAACATGCTTATATATTATTAAAACCTCCATTTAAAGACTTTATTATCTGTAGAAGAAAAATCCATGTTTTTATGTATATTGGACTTAAATATTTGCTGTTCATCTCAATGTTACTAATGTCTTCTTTTACTTTTAATTCAAAGTATTAATTTAATTTTAATTTAATCTATTGATTTCACTTATTTACCTGATTTAAAAAAATATATATCTAGGCTCAGTCTCTAATGCAGAGAGCTGCTCAGGTATTTCATGTTAAAGATATATTCTGCACAGAATAAAAATGGTATACAACCTGTGATTACAGCTAATCAAAACTATAGATGCACACATAAAAATGATTATAAGGGAATAAAGACAATAAGTTTATTTGTAAGGGAGTATAAAAATGATTTTTTTTTGCTTTGAATTTTGCTCTTGTTACAATGTTGCCTCTAGATTTTTAAAAATAAACACTATGAATGTATACGCTCTGTAGTATACTCCACATTTTCTCTACTCTCTAGAGCTCGTCTATTATGAAAGTGCACTAGGCTGAGAAAGATGAAGAATTAAATGGTAAGAGCAGCAGGAAACTCATATGCAATCAGCAAATGATTTTTGAAATGCTGTTCACTGGGCCAGGCATAGTGGGAAATACACAATATTAAAGAAACTGCTTCTTTGGCTTAACAGATTTGACCATATACGAAATAACAGGCTTTATTATTGTAATACATTCATGGAGTATCTTTGCAAATATTTAGGCTCAATCAACTGAACCTATGTTTTGATTTCCACTGAAACTTGAGGAATAAGCATACATAGAATTCTTGATAGCTGGAAGACATGGTAGAAACTATTATTTCCAATTTCATCTTAAATATATCTCCCAGATTTACAAATAGTCCAGCCCTCTAGTTAATACAGTTGATATGAAGACATTTAGTAAAAGTTTTGATGTTTAAATCACTCATACTAGATTGAGTAGCAAGTTGCTTATTTATGGATTTTGAACGGGATGCCTTCTTCCACAGACTACTGCTTGAGGTGAAATTTAGTACTCTTATTATTTCTAGCCTTGGGATTTGGCTATGTAACACTTTCCATTCTCTGTCCCTCTTTATTTTTATTTGGATTAATAAATTAGTACATTAAAAAGTCAAATAGAGCTCAGTAGCTATCTAGAACAAGATTTTATTTTGTAATTTCTAGGAAGAGGATTTTCTTTATTATATTCCTATTATGATCTTACAAATACTGCACAATATTTCCTTAACAAAATGTCCTTAAGAATAGAAATTATACATTGTTCATTTTAAACATTTACCGTAGATAGTTTACTACATAGCTAACAAACTGCCTGGCTTTATTAAGATTCTTTTTACTTATATTAGATCAGATTTTAATACTAGAACAGAGCTCTAGCTCATTATTTTAACCATTTAATAGTAATCCATTGTATCGATTTATCATAATTTATTTCACTCATTGTTTGATGATTAGATTGATTCCAGTCATTTGCTGTATAAGCAGCCCTGCAGAACTGTTTTCTATTTTATGCACTTTTATGATTATATTTATAAAATAAATTCTTAGAAGTGGACTTGCTGGGTCAAAATGCAAGTGCATTTATAAATTTGATAGATATTGTCATTTGCACTCCCAAATGCTTCACTTTTTAATATTTTGCATGTTTCATTGTGCCTTTAATAACATTAGGCAATATTAGGCTTTGTGTTTTCTACCAATTTGTGTGCTGAAAATTGGTCTTCAGCTATCATTTATTAATTTGTTTTGGTGTTTATTTGCATATTCCAACTGGGAACCCTGTATACATATTTCCCTTTATTGCAGCTTTACAAGCTGAAGCTAGCAGGGAATTTGGCAATGTCAGGTGTAAGAGCAGGCTTTGATGTTACTATAGGGATCTCATGAATTCTGTCCATTATTCCTTTAATGAAAATTCTACAAGAAAATGAACTACACAGTTTTTTTTTTTAGCATCTCTAAAGCTTCCAATACAAAATGAGAGAACACAAAAAAGCACCTTGGAAAGGTTAAAATAAATTGTTTCATGTAGTAGGACAGTGTAGTTTCTTGACCATGAAGAGACATCATTTTGGCAAGTAAGATGGCTTCGTTTATTGAGCACCCATTGAAAATGTGTTTGTCCAGGAAGCTTAAAGCTATATTTTAATCCAGTCTACTCTGCCCCTTTATAGGTCAGGGGAAAATATTATGAGTTCAGAGGCTTTTTAAATACACTATATGCCTTTTATAAATATCTAATTGTGGATAGAAAAGGCCTTCTGATTTGGTATGAATCAATGACAGATATAGGCCATTATACATTTTGTCATACCCTGTAAAATTGTGTGGGGCAGAGTGTAAACTATAATATAAACTATACTCCATGGTTGGTTGCAATTCTTCAATATGTGTTCATCAGTTATAACATACGTACCACACTAATGAAGGATGTTGTTAATGTGGGATAGTGTGGAAGGGGGAGGGGGTAGGGCAGATGTGAATCCCCCATTTTTAAAATATGTAACATTTATGTAATCTAAAGCTTCTTTTAAAAAAATTTAAAAAATAAAAGGAATTTTTGGGGTCCATTTCCTTGACAGATGGACATGAGATGAGCTTCCTTAACTCTTGTGAGGTTCTGCTCTGACTAAACCTACTGAATTGGTTATAGCCTGAGGAATCTTGTCTTTGACAAAAAAATTTTACCCTATTCAAAATCTCAAATCTATAAATAATGTTTCACCGCAGCAGTAACCTCTTCCCTAATATCATCTCTCTCCTCCCAATTCAAACTGTAGCTATATTCAAATTGAATGAATATAGAGAAATAGCATTATTATGCTGAATTGCTTAAATATTAGCATAGGGAAATCTTTATAGGAGATAAAAATAAAAACCATAAAATGACAAAGGAGTTAATAATAGTTTATAACCCTTTAGGACTTTTAAATATCCTGGAAGATTGGTTTTAGGATTTTATTTATTTTCTCCTGATAGAACTGCCTAGTTCCTACTGACTAAGGATAGAAGTTCCTACTGACTACAGATAAAAGGAAAACATGGGAGAACTATTAAGTATCTTTAAATTTGTACATATATAGTGCTACTGTTCTGGACAAATGCTATAAACACATGGAGTGGAGAGCACCATAGAAAATGAAAGTCCCTTTCCCTCCCAATCCACATTTAAAAAAATATATTTTGTTCACATGACTAACAAGTCCTTTAAGTATTCAAATGATATGAATCCCTGGCTTCTAGTAACTAGCTTCTTCCAGAATACAAAAAGTAATGAAAAACAAACAAGCAAAAAATAATATATATTATTGGTCTATATAATTTTAAAGGACTTTAAATAAAAATCCCAGCCGGATTACATTTTTAATTGTCAAGTTACTCTAAAATTTAAATGGCAATTCAAAGGGACATGGATAGCTGAGAACACAGCTGGAGGTTTATACTTTCACCACCTATTGTAAAGGACAGCAATTAAGATCGAGGGAAATTGGCACAGGATAGACAAGTAGAAGAATTGAACAAAAGTGTGAATAGAGACACAAACTCATGCATATATATGACAAAGGTGACAGTGCAGTGCATGGGTGAAGGACAATATTTTTTTCAATAAAAGGTGAAGCCATATGGAAATAAAATGGATTATCCATATAGTATAATTCATTTGGAGAAAATAAATAAATCTATATTTTAGACCATATACAACAATCGATTCTAGACTGAATGTAGATCTAAATATCAAAGTTAAGCAATAAAGCCTTTAAAACAAAAGATAGTATTTATTAGGTAGACATGAGAAAAGCTTTCTTAAGATACAAATAGCACTGACTACAGGAAGAAAAATATAAATTAAATTATATTATAATTAAGAGCTTCTATTTATCAAATGTTACGAGCAAAAGAGTGCAAAGGTAAGACACACAGTGGGAAAGATATTTGATATATCTTATAAAATAACTACTTCAAATCAATCAGGAAAAAGACTACCAATGAAATTTTTAAAATAGGCAAAGATTTAAACAAGAACTTCACAAACATGCTTATCCAAATGGATGATAAACATAAATAAATAAATAAAACATAAATTAACATAAAGTGTTTTTTTTTTTTTCATAAGTTACTCATAATTAGTTCCAAGAACTTCAAATTTCATGCCATGACTTTGAAACCAAGAATTACAATGGGTATACTCTGATGTTACACTCAGATGACCACAGCCAGGTCATGGAGAATGTTGAGCCTTAGGTTCTCAGCTATAAAATGATGAAAACAATACTTTTCTTTCCATGCTCAGAAGGGTGTTGGAAGGATTAATTGATATAAATGTAGGTGAGAGTATTCTATAAATTATGTTTCTCTTACTATTACTAGTGTGGTTGTTGTTATTATTACTGTTACCATTACTATAAATTGGAGCACTGGGGCAAGAAGTATGTATTAGTCAGCCAAAGGGGTGTTGATGCAAAGTACCAGAAATCTGTTGGCTTTTATAAAGGGTATTTATTTGGGGTAGAAGCTGACAGTTACAAGGCCCTAAAAAGTCTAACCCTCTCAAGATACTATAAGAGGTACTTTCTCATCCAAAGTCATTGACCACGTGTTGAAGCAAGATAGTGGGTGATGTCTGTGGGGGTACAGCCTTCTTTCTTCCTCTTAAGGCTCCATGGTCCCAGCTTCTTCTGATCTCAGCTGTAGGCTGGTATAAGGCTCGTCTCTCTCCCTGGAACTCATTTCTTTCCAGGTTCAGCTGCTCTGTTCTCTTCACAGGGTAAGCTGTAGACTATCAGGCTCATCTCTCTTCCCGGGGCCTCTGCCCTGTCTAATGAGCTGCATCTCTTCCTCTGTGTTCTTCTTCTCTGTGTATCTACTTCCATGTGAGAGTCTGTTTTCTCAGCCCACCAAGGTGGCTGGGACTCAGGCTGAGTTGCACTCTAATGACATAGTTGAATCAAAGCCCCAATCTTAACATAATTTAATCAGATGTCTCAGCTGAATCTAATACAATCAAAGGGTTATCATACCCAGAGGAACAGACCAGTTTACAAACATAATATTTCTTTTTGGAATTCATAAATGATATCAAACACCACAAAGTCGTTTTGCATTTTCTATCTTTCACAACAAAACGGATTTTTAAACAGTAACAAAAGTATTTGCTCTGCAGTTTATCTGTCATATGATGCATTTTCATAGTAAAGAGTATCTGGGAAAGATTACAGTACACCAGTGCTGAACCTCATAGAAGAATCTGCCATTATAATTCCTTCCCTGGGTGATTTAAAATGAACTCTCAACAAAAACTCATCCATTTGCTCATTCTCTTCTTTATAGGTTAATTTCTGCAATTCCTCCCGGTAACAAAAAACCTCATAGAATCATTGGAAAAAAACATTTAAAAGAAACTACACCATGCAAATTTTCCTTTAATCAATAGGAAACAATGAAATTTGTGGTTGGTAAAACAGAAGGCAACAGATTTTATTTTGAACAGTTTTTAGATAGCATGAGTGAAATGCAATCCTATTAAACATCTTAAAATAGATTTTGACCCTTAAAGAACAGTGTTTCGAAGAACATCTTCATTTAAAGTGTTTATAATTCTGGCTACAAACACACTAATGTGCAAAATGATCATCTCATTAACTTTGTGTTTTGTTTTGTCTCCTACTGCTTATCCAACAGAAATCCTCCCCAACAAACTCCCAGAGACAGCAATGGTTATTTTCCCTTCTTGCTTTTAGACAACCCTGACTTATTACACATCCACTTAAATGTTTGTTTTCCTATCAGACTAATTTCACATGCACTTCAGTGAACTCACTTTGATTATTATCATTCTTAAGTGCATATAGAAATAGTTATATTCATATTAACTCTCATATTCATATATATTATTCATGTTTATAAGTATTATACTGTATGTTTTTGAAGCAATTTTCTTCACCTTTAGCATCTTGACATTTTCCTCTGATAATTACAAATATATATTAAAGGCCTTTTGTTACTAATAATGGGATAAGTCAAAATTTATGCTGTGTAATGGGCCAAAAATCTTAAAAGACCATGAAAAAATAAAGCCTACCACATATTTATATGGTTAAACAAGATTCAAGACAATGACTAAATATGGAATTATGAAAATACATTCATATATACCAAATAAATATAGTGCATATACTGGAGAGAAAATTTGGTCTTTTATTTTTCCATGAAAAAAATCACTCTCATGGACTTTTTCTTTCATTATTTGAGAATGCCTACAGTATGCATTATTGATGGGTATAAAAGCACTTGATATTCTGCGTAAAGGTTACTTGTATGAAGAAATTACAAGTTGAGCTTTTACTAATAACTACTTATCCCCAGTATCTGAACACTCAGGGATTTATTTTAAGCATTAGTACATGTTCTTTTGCAATTTTTGAGAATATTGAGAATCTGGTAGTCTTTGCACTAATGCCAATTTTAAGTGTTAAAAGGAAAAAATTAATAATATAGTCTACCTTGGGGAGCACTCTTTTCTTCATTCTTACTTAAAGATCAATGAAAAGAAAGTTTTAAAATGTCAGTAGAGTAGGCTTACTGATAAGCTACCATGAAATTTCTTATATTTGCTTTTTATTTAATGAAAATGCGATTATCAGTAAAGTTTTCAAATGTATCTATGAAGACCTTAGGTAAATTTAATGTAGCCTACATGAATTTTCCCTAACCCATCTTCATATTTTGATGGGACACTTTTGTCAGGTACTTAAAAGAAGAAAAGGGCTTCAATATATTTGAACATGTGAAGAAAGAAGCAAAAATAATATTGACTACACCCACCTCTCCATTCTTCCTTCCCTGGTTTTAAGGATAACTTGCATGGAAGGAGGTTGCTATCTTGGAATATTTGCTGGCTGTAGTGAATTCAGTGGGAACACCCCCTTCCTCCCCCTCCCCCATGGTGGCTCAATTGCACTGATACCTGCCAAAGTTTCTATTCAGGAGAATTCAGAGATTTAGGCTTGGGTGGTGTCCTGGTAGAGCCTAATCGACCCTCCTCTCACCCTACTTAGTGTTTCAACAAATTCAGTGTCTACCATAAATACTGAATTAAACTATGATTATTTTCTTTCACTGTAAAATTTTATATTTCAGAGCTAGGAAAAAACTTTAAAGATCACATATTCAGTTATCTACTCAGTGTTTGTTTTCCCCCTGTGCCCTTTTTCCTCCACATGACTGTTGAAACTCCATTATTATCCCAGAAGTGGCTAAGCTCTCATTCTTATAATGTAGCAAATTAACTTGGTACATAATTGTAATTATTAGAACATCCTCCTTTGCAATTTCCCTGTAGCTCCAACCAACCAGCCTCAGTTCTACCCTCTGGACCACTCAAACAAAGACTCATTCCTCTTCCACAGAGCAAATTTTCCAATAATTGAAGAAAATCACCATTTCTCCTCTATTTTCTGCAGGCAAACTCCTCCAGTTGATTTAAGCTCTGTTTGCATGACATCATTGTGTCAAATTTAAATGTGCTTAAACTCAAACTACTTTTCTTAAATAAAGGTGCCAGAATTAGATAAAATCTTATTTAACTGAGAAGTCTAAAAGTTTAGATATCAGGGCTGACTCCTCGCTTGGCACTATCTACTTGATTTTCCCTTTTGCCTAGATAAAGGCGAACATCCAAGATTGAAAACTTTTCTAATTCCTCATCTTGAGGATTTTTTTTATTGTGTTTATTATTTTTATTATTTTTAATTTAAAGAGGATAATTAATTTTAATTAGGTAGTACTATATTGTATCTTTCCTCTAGACTTGGTTTACAACAAACCCCATGCATTGTCGTGTTTTATTCTGTCTCTTTCTGCTGTAGCTCATTTTTCTTTCTATCTCTTTTAAATATTCCTCTCCCTACAATACTAGGCTAAGTTTCAATTTCAAAAGAAAAGGTTCATAAGTACAGTCATCAATATCAAGGGCCCGTCAATGGTCCATCCTCCTTCACTAGTCACTGCCCCTGTACTCAGGGGATTCTTGCTGTTCCATTAGAATTTGTAGCAGAACTCCCCAGGACGGGAATTGGATATTGTTTTGGTTATTGTGTGGCTCTCCACCCACCATGATAATGCCCTGTGAACACTTGAACTCTTTCATATGCCTTATAGTTATTCCCCAGGTAAACCTCCTCCAACGCATCCCCCATCACTCCAATGATCCTCCCCCCTGGCAGAGTTGAACGCTTCTGTGATCGAAAACTTCTCCAACAAAATAACTGAATAAAATTAATAAGAAAATGAAATAATAATGATAGCTTTAAAGATGACAAATAAAATACAAAAAATTAAAAAGAATTTGAAATGAGAAAAAGTAATAAAAAAATAAAATTAAAAAAATAAATGTTGGCATTATGCCTTTCATCACTGTTAGATCTGTTGTCTTGTAGGTACAGTGACATTTTCTACCATTTATTCCCCCAGTGTCTTATTTTTTTCAATTTGTCTTCAAAGAAGCTTTAGGTTACAGAAAAATCACATACAGAATATAAGGGATTCCCATATGCCCGACATCCTCCCACTTTCCCCCTTTTCCCTATTAATAACATTTTACCTGTGGGTCATACATTTGCTACAATTGATGTACAAATATTGAAGCATTGCTACTAATCATGGTCAATGATTTACATTATGGTTTACATTTTGGACCATACACTTTTATAGATTTTGACGAAATTTAACATGATCTGTATCCATCATTGCAAGATCATGTAAGACAATTCCAACGCCTGAAAATGCCCCATGTTCCATCTATTCTGTTTCTCCCTCCCTCTCCCCTGTGAACCCATGGCAAACACCAAGCTTCACACCTTGAAGAACAAGATTCATAGTTTCTTGCAACAATATTGAAGGCTTGACATACTAGCCTATCCTGCCCTATTAGGCACTGCCTATACTATTGAGAGACTCCAACCCCTTTATTTGAAAACAGAAGTTACTTCCTGAGAGCATCCTTGTTGCTCAATTATGGCCTTTTGCTAAGCCAAATTCAGCATATAAATGCATTACCTTCCTCCACCACATGAGACATGACCCCCAGGGATAAATCTCCCTGGCACTGAGGGATTACCACCAAGCACCAACTAGCAATGCAACTAGAAAAAGACCTTAACCCAAAAGGGGAAAGGAGAAAGACAAATGAGTTTATGTGGCTAAGAGACTCCAAAGTGTGTTGGGAGGTCATTCTAGAGGTTATACTTTTGCACATCTTAGCAGGATCTCTGTGACTGCTACAAATAGCAGGGCTCCTGAGGGTTCTGGAGACATCCAGACACTATAGGCAGGGCTTAGGAGTTTGACACATTGTCAGTGGGCCCTTCTTGGGAAATTATGCTCTCCAGGGTGAATCTCTGTTGAGATTCAGTTGTGGTTTCCCTACACATGGCTTTTCTGCCCCTTATATTTGAACCTATAGTTTGTACTAGAGTTGATAGGTTTATGTCCAAGAGCCTTAAATCTTTGGGCTTCCCATGTGCCAGTTGAACCCTGAATCTCAACAGAGTTGCAACACCTACTCTCCAGTTCATTGGGTTCACACAGAACAACTAATAAGGAAATGATGATGGACAACAACCATCCCAAGGAACAGAGAGTCTAGTACTGCAAACAAAATATTCCCATCCATCTTCCCCATGGGATCTAAGACCCTCTCAGTTAGAGGCAGAATAGTCATCACCATCCCACAATCCTCAGGATTGGGAAATGAACAATGGACTAGGGTAGACTTACTGTTATTCTACTACAGACTTATTGTTATTCTAGCAATGGAATAACTTTTATCACTGATGTGGAGGCAATGGCCTCTGGAGGTTCTAAGAGGAGGGAGAAGGGAAAAATAGGTGTAATGTGGGGACATTTTCAAGACATTGTAATTGTCTTGAATGGTCTTGCAATGACAGATATAGGCCATTATATATCTTGTCATAACTTACAAAATTGTGATGGAAAGAGCTTAAACAGTAATGTAAACTATAATACACACTTAGTGGCAATGCTCCAATATGTTTTCATCAATTGTAACAAACGTACCACACTCATGAAGGATGTTGCTAATGTGGGAAAGAATGGGAGGGGTAGGTAGTGGGGCCTATGGGAATCCTCTAAAATTTTATATATCATTTATGTAATCTAAGTATCCTTAACAAATTTAAAAAATAAAATAAAATAAATATTTCTCTCCCCATTACTGGAAACTGAATTCTCTCATTTTTAGGCCAGCACTTTCTTTTCAGTACACAACTACAAGCTATTGTTCTTAGAGAGTATTCTGTTCCCTATTTATCTACAAAGCTATCCTAATCAGTGAAGGCAGGTAATGTATATTTCTTAAATGAGAGTAGATAAAGTTCTGTTTGCTAGAATCTGCTCAGCTATTGCTTCTTAGACTAAAAGGACTTGGCCTGTTATAATTTGGGCATTATATCCACTTTAAAATATCTCTCAACTGACTCTCTGTCCAGTTATGTTCCAGTCTCAGCCTTCACATTGGATTGATAATGAGCAAATTGAAATATATTCAAAGGACAGCAAATGGAATAGTGAGTGAAACATATCTTAAGACAAATGCTAGAAGTAACATTAATATTACCTGAGCAGAGAAGACTTCTAATATTTTAAATGTTGCCATGCAGAAGACATATTAATAGTCTCTGTGACTCTATGACTATAGCACTAAGGTGTAAAGTAGAACAAAATTAGACAAAAACCATAATGAAACAGGTTTTATCTGTATATGAAAGGTATTTTAAACTTATAAATCCATGACTGAACCCTCAATTACCTCCTCAATTAAATCTCCTCTTCTGATAGTTATCCCAGTATTGGTAAATGGAAGTACCAACCATGTTTTTGCTCAAAATGAAAACCTAAGAGACAACTTGCTCATCACTTCTTTTCTTTTCCTTCTATATGAAATGCATGAGCAATCCTGTCTGCTTTTACCTCCAACAAATATCAAAACCCTCTACATACCAACTCTGCTGCTACAAACTTAGTCCAAGTTAACACCATTGTGGCAGTTTGATATTGCTTATGAATTCCAAAAATAGATATTGGACTGTTTGTAAACTGGTCTGTCTCTCTGGGCATATTAGATTATATTGGATTCAGAGGTTTCACTTTTACTTGATTAAATAATGATTAAGGCTTTGATTGGGCCACGTGAGAAGGACATTGCATCCCTGCCCCTTGGTGGGTGGGGACTCACAGAGAAACCACACTGTAGAGAAGGAAGTTTGGCGTTTTAATGCTGGAGCCTTCTGTGTGGAAGTAAGCATACAGAGGAGTGGAGAGAAGACTCAATTAGACACAGCGGAGGCCCAGGGAAGAGAGAAGAGCCATTCACCTGATAGTCTATAGCTGGCCTTGTGGAGAAAGCAGAGTAGCTGAGCCCAGAGAGATACAAGCACCGGGGAAGAGAGAAACCCAGGAAGCCTTAACCCTCACAGATGTCGGCAGCTATCTTGCTCCAACACATGGCAATAGACTGGTGAGGGAAGTAACATATGCTTTATGGCCTGGTAACTGTAAGCTTCTACCCCAAATAAATACCCTTTATAAAAACCAACTAATTTCTGGTATTTTGCATGAGCATCCCCTTTGACTGACTAATACACCATCTAACTGCAAAAACCTCCTTACTGGTCTCCCTATTGGGGGTAAAATGAAAAATAATACCCCAAAATAAAAGCATCTATTTTTTAGGGTTGTTGGGTACATTAAATAAAGTAATGAATGCAATATGATTAAAATGACTACAATTGTGCCTGGGATGTAGTTAGGGTACAAGGAGTATACGTTTTTGCAATTTTTCTTAGATTTATTATTTTATATTAAGATGCAGGTCAAGGCCAAAACAGTCCTCAGAAATGGCCATATGTTAACCATGATGGCCACTGTGATTTTACATATATTAATCATATCAACATTATCCCAAAGCCATATTCATATATATGGGCTCTGTATTGTTTTTCTTCCTTTAGCACCATAGCTTCCAATTTTATATACTGTGTAGCTTATGGAATATATTGGAAACTAATTTTTCACATATATAACAAAGCCAACTTATGCCTCCCAAATATTTATAAAGTTTAAAAAACTTCCCGAGATTGTTTTTATGTAGTCTGTATATAGTTGGAAGCATTTCTAATGGAAATTAGCCCAACGGCAGAGACGGGTAATGGTTTTCACAGGCATTTTCAACAATGTCGCAAAAAATCATTTGCAGAGGGAGAGAGAAACATGATATTAATATGCTGTACTAAAAGGAACTATTATGTCTCCATTGTTTCCTCAATGAAACAATAGATTATACTGTGGAATAAAAATTCTGAGATCTCTGTGAATGTCATATTCTCAAGAAATACTTCTGTTCGGAGAAGTAGTTTGAAGCAAATGACATCATTAAAGTTTGCTGTTTTTGTTAATATACATTAGCTACAGAGGCTGTTTTGTGCTTAGCCTTCCAAATATAGATCATTTGGCAAAGCCAAAACAATATAATTAAATATATACATTGAACTTGCATATTTATATAACAGTTTGATCTTCTTTGGTAAATGGAAATGGAAAGAGAAGTTAAGAAAAAATATAATATAATTTTGTAATTGTTGTTGCAAGTAGGACATGCTGTCCAACATTCAAATAAATCTGACCAGACACAGATATAGATTTTCAGCAATAGTTCTTACATGCGGATATAATTAAAACTATTTAATTAGAGTTATATTTTAAAAGGCAACATATTTTGCATTGTTTGGGTTCCACAAAGGGAAAAGTGGTTTTGTTAAATGATGTTGAAAATTAATTCATTTGATAATAAAATGGGTGGCCTATAAAATTCAAAATATAAAAATAAAAGGCAAAGGTTTCTTTGTGTATAATCAAATATCTTACTTCTTGACTTGAGCACATAAAATGCAAGTGAAAGCCATTTTAAAATGTAAAATATGTTATACACAAAACAGTAAGTATATTATAAACTTAAACTTTAAAAATTCAAGATTGCTGGTTCTATTCTTCAGATTATCCATTTTAACTAATTTTTCTTACTCAAAATAACACTAGTCGCTGATAATGAATCTGTAAATAATAGAGTTTTAGTGTTTTTTTCTCTAAAAGATGAAAAGAAGTCCAGTTTTGACCTGATAGTTTGATCTGATCCCAGGGACTATTATGAATATAGTTCCAGGAAGGAGGGAAACAAAATTATTGAGGTCAGTTAGATGCCACATAAGCTCCAGTACTTGTTTTTAAAGTATTGGTTTAAATCAGTAAGATCATGCAATATTTGTCCAGTTAAGTCTGGCTTATTTCACTCAACCTGATGTTTCTAAAGTTCATCCATGTTGTCCCATGAATCAGAACTTCATTCCTTTTTATAGCTGAATAATATTCCATTGTATGTATATACCAAATTGTGTTTATTCATTCATCAGATGATGGGTAATTGAGTTGCTTCCATCTTTTGAAAATTGTGAATAATGCTGCTTTGAACATCACTGTGCAAATATCTGTTTGAGTGTATGCTATCAATTCTTTTGAGTATACACATAGTAGTTAGATTGAAGGGACATTTGGTAGTTCTATACTTAGCTGTCTGAGGAGCCATCAATCTGGCTTCCACAGCAGCTGCACCATTTTACATTGACACCAGTGAAGAATGAGTGTTCCTATTTCTCTGCATCTTCTCCAACACTGATTTTCTGGGATTTTTTTTTTGTTGTTGTTGTGGTGGTGATCTTTTTAATAGCAGCCATTTTAATGGTTATGAAATGGTATCTCATTGTGGTTTTGATTTGCATTTACCTGAAAACTGATGATGTTAAGCATCTTTTCATGTGCTTTCTGGACATTTGTATATTTTCTTTAAAGAGATGTAAGTTCAAGTCTCTTACCCATTTTTTAATTGGGTTGTTTGTCTTTTTGATAAATTGAAGAATTTCTTTATATAATTAAACCTTTATCAGATATAAGGTTTCCAAATATTTTCGTTCATCTGTAGGTTGTCATTTTACTTTCATGATAACATTTTTTGAAGCATTAAAGTTTTTAATTCTGATACAGTCCCAATTATCTATTTTTTTTTTTTTTTGTGATTTGGGTATAAAGTCTAAGAAACCATTGCCAAACACAAAGTTCTGATGAAGCTTCCCTACATTTTCATCCAGGAGTTTGAGAGTTCTGGATCTTATATTGAGGTCTTTGATCCGTTTTGAGTTTATTTTTGTATAAGATGTGCAGTAGGGATCCTTCTTTTTGTAAATGGAGAATCCCATTTTCCTAGCACCATTTGTTGAAGAGACTGTTCTTTCCCAATTGAGAGAGTCTTTGTCTCCTTCTCTAAAATAACTTGGCCATAAATGTGAGGTTTGATTTCTGAACTCTCAACTTGATTTCATTGATCTATATATTTGTCTTTGTGCCATTATCATACTGTTTTTTGTTTGTTTGTTTGTTAGGATTTTTTTCTTTATTTTTAAAGAACTTTTAGATTACACAAAGGTTACATTGAAAAGTATAAGGGATTCCCATATACCTCACCTCCTCCCCTTCTTACACTTTCCCCCATTAACAACATCTTTCATTAGTGTGGTACATGTGTTACAATTGATGAAAAAATATTGAAGCATTGCTACTAACCATGGTCTATAATTTACATTATGGTTTACACCTTACACCATGCAATTTTATAGGTTTTGACAAAATGTATAATGGTCTGTATCTGTCATTGCAATATCATACAGAACAAGTCCAATGTCCCAAAAATGCCTCAAATTCCACCTATTCTTCCCGCTCCCTCCCCTTGGAACCTCTGGTGACTACTGTCTATATACCAATATTAAATTTTTAACTATTATTATAGCTATTATATAATAATGAATATATATATATATACATACATACTAGCTATTATTCCAAGTTACTATAAATGTCCTTATCTGTATAAATAGTCTTAGATAATCATACAGCAGGATTTCTACCACAAAGTAAACAGTGTCTTATTTTTTTCACTTATTTTCCAAGAAGCTTTATGTTACAGAAAGGTCACATAGAAAATATAGGGAATTCCCATATAATCTCCCCACATCCTTCCCTACCAATAACCCCCTACATGTATACGGTACATTTGTTACAATTGCTGAACAAATATTGATATATTGCTACTAACCATTGTGAACTGTTTATATTATGATTTACATTTTGCACCATACACTTTTATAGGTTCTGACAAAATGTATAATGGCCTGTATCTGTCATTGTAAGATCATGCAGAAAAATTCCAAAGCCTTCAAGATGCCCTACATTCCAACCATTCTTCCCTGCCTTCCTTTCAGAACCTATGGCAACTGCTAAGTTTCCATTTTTGAAGAATAAGTTTCATAGTTATGAGACACTAGGGGAACATACAGAAGAAACTCTCAACATATATAGAACATAACAGATCTTACAGTGATGAAAATCACAATGCAAAAAATTTTATTTATTTTTATTGTATTGTATTATTATTTTTGGCTTTGTTTTGGGGGAAGTTTTGGATTACAGAAGGGTTACAACTGTAACAAGAGAGGATCACTGCTGCAGGTTGTTGGTGGCGGGTGGGGGAGATATGTGGGGAGGAGTGTGTATTAGCCAAAGGGGTGCTAATGCAAAATACCAGAGATTGGTTGGTTTTTATAAAGGGTATTTATTTAGGGTAGAAGT
This sequence comes from Tolypeutes matacus, assembly GCA_026826555.1. Taxonomy (NCBI): domain Eukaryota; kingdom Metazoa; phylum Chordata; class Mammalia; order Cingulata; family Chlamyphoridae; genus Tolypeutes; species Tolypeutes matacus. The sequence goes on from JAKSZT010007815.1 coordinate 24,972,981, forward strand.
CCACGGTTACCAGGCCATAAGGCATAAGTTTCTTCCCTCACCAAAGTCCATTGCCACATGTTGGAGCAAGACAACTGCCAACGTTTGCCACAGTTCAGGTTTCTTGGGTTCCTTTCTTCCCAGGGCTGCGTTTCTCTCCAGGCTTAGCTCCTCTGTTTCCTCCACAAGGTCAGCTGTAGATTATGAGGCTCTCTAGGTTTTGCTTCTCTCCACAAGGCCAGCTGTGAACTCTCAGGTGAATGGTTTGTCTCTATCCCGGGGCCTTTTCTCCAACATCAAAACTGCTTCTCAAAAACTGCTTCCTTTGTCCTTTGCCTTGCCTTTTATATTCGATTCCCCCACCCACCAAGGGGTGGGGCTCAATGCCCTACTGACGTGGCCCAATCAAAGCCCCAATTATAACTTAATCATGCCCAGATGAACAGATCAGTTTACAGCATAATCTAATATTGATTTTTGGAATTCATAATTACAACAAAATGCCAAACGCCTACAGGGTGCATCTGGGACATGCCTCTATGGAATATGAAGGCATTTGTGTGGTTGTGGGAAATGTTGCAAAACTTGCTGATACCCTGACTACATGGTGTGTTTTCTTGGTGGGTGGAGACTCACAGAATAACCAACAGAATATTGAATTCCATCCTGGGAAGTCCTGCTACATTCTCTCATAGAGTGGCAAGGATCTTGAGAGTACATGAACAGTGCCTAGCAAAGCAGGGCAGGTCTTTGATATTGATAGTTATACTTATGAACCTTGTTCTTGTGAAATTGAAACTTAGCCTAGTAATATATATTGCCTAAGAGTTACCTCCTGAAAGCCTCCTTGTTGCTCAAATGTTGCCTCTCTCTAAGCCAAACTCAGCATATAAATTCACTACCTTCCCCCGGAGTGGGACATGACCCACAGGGATAAGCCTCCTTGGCACTTTTGTAGGCTCAGTAAATATCTCATATTTGGTAGGAAAAACCCAAACCTACACTACTTATTTTGCTACAGCAGTCTGGTATGTCATATCTGCTCCAATTTAAATAAATCACTTTATAATTAAATTTATTTGTTCAAAATCATTTTAGGCTTGATGGCTAAATAAATATGACAAAATAATAATATCTATTTCAATGACTCATTTTTCTTAGTGAGTTTTTATTTATTCTATATGATTTTATGCTTGGAGTAAACATATGGTTATTCTATATCCCCAATTTTTCTAAGTTAGCAATTTGGAGGGTTGTAAGATTTTACTCACTTGCAAACTAACAAGTTAGCCTGCCAGAGTTTCTTGGATATTGGTAGAAAACAGGGGACTCCTGTATCACAGACAAAGGATGGCTTATTACTGATGGCAATAGTGGTAGTCAGGATTTTAGCAACTTTTGCAACATTTCCTGAACCTGCAACCCCACAGAGCATTGCAAAAATAGTCAGATTACATCTGCACGAAGAGTAGTTTGTATTACAGAGGAACCCTGATCTTGGGAAGGAAATGCAATTTTTTTTCTTCCCAGATTTTTCACTATACAACCACCTTTTAAAAGGTAGTCTGAAACAATGGGTAGTAAACACCTCTTTCACAAAATAGATGGGGAGTCTACTAAATTCCTACATGATCTGTATAAGCAGAAGAGTTCTAAGTCAAATGAACAGAAGTCTAAATTGAATTACAGAAAAAGAGGGTCATGCTCCTTAACCAAATCTCAGACTTGAGACAGTTCACAGACCCAGGACCCCTTGATTGAGGGGAATGCCAGGTTCCCTTGGGGAGGGATCCTGTCACACTGCCAAAAATTTTTACTGCTAATCTTCCTCCCAGCCTTCCCCAAAGAAACCTACAGCCCTTTACCAGGATAATTATGCATTGGGGGAAAGGATATGATGAGCTATTTGGGGTATTATTAAATACTGGTTCAGAGGTTACATTAATTCCAAGAGACCCAAAAGTTACTGTGAATCACAAGTCAGAGTGAGGGCTTACGGAGGTCAGGTGATGTATTGAGTTTTAGCTTAGGGCCATCTCCTAATGGGTCCAGGGGCTCTGTGGTTATTTCCCCACTTCTGGAATGCATAATTAGAAGAGACATACTCAGCAATTTGTAGAATCCCCACATGGTAACCTGATTTGTGGAGTGAGGGCCATTATGGTAGGAAAGGCCAAGTGGAAGCCACTAGAACTAGAATTTTACCTGGCAAAATAGTAAATCAAAATCAATACCAGATTCCTGGAGAGATTGCAGAGATCAGTGCCACCCTCAAGGACTTGAAGGATATGGAAGTAGTCATTGCCAACACATCTCCATTCAACTCTCCTATTTGGCCTGTGCAGAAAACAGATGGATCTTGGGGGATGACAGTGGAATATTATAAACTTAACAAGGGGGTGACCCTAATTTCACCCACTGTTCCAGATGTGGTATCATTACTTGAGCAAATCAACACATCCCTTTGTAGGTGATATGTAGCTATTGATGTGGCAAATGTTTTTTTTTCTCAATTATCCTTAGGAAGGACCACCAGAAACAGTTTGGTTTCAGCTGACAAAGCCAGAAATATACTTTCACTGTCCTATTTCAGGGATATATCAACTCTCCAGCCCTATGTCATAATATTGCTCACAGGGAACTGGATCTTCTCTCACTTTCATAAGACATCACACTGGTCCATTTTATTGATGATATCATATTGACTGTACTAGTGAGCAAGAATTAGCAACAGCTCTAGACTTATTATAGGTAAGGCATTTGCATGTCAGAGGATGGGAGATAAATCCAACAAAATAGATGGTTCTTCAGCCTTGGTGAAATTTCAAGGTATACAGTGGTGTAGGGTATGGTGAGATAGCCCTTCTAAATTGAAAGATAATCTGTTATATCTGGCCCTTTCTACAACATAAAAGAGGCACAATGCTTAGTTTTCCTCCTTGGATTTTGGAGACAAAAACATTTTCCTCATTTGGGTATGCTGCTCTGATCCCACTTACTTAGTGACCAGTAAAGCTAGTTTTGACTGGGGAATGAAACAAGGGGAGGCTCTGCAACTGGACAAGACTGCTGTTCAAGGTGCACTGCCACTTGGGCCATATGATCCAGCAGATCCAATGGTGCTGCAAGTGTCAGTGACAAATAGAGTTGCCACCTGGAGCCTTTGGCAGTCCCCTATAGGTGAATCATAATGCAGACCTTTAATCTTTTGGGCAAATCCCTGCTGTAACTACTCTCTCCTCTGAGAAACAGACTTTGGCCTGCTAATGGGCCTTCATAGAAAATAAATCCTTAACCATGGGCCACCAAGTTACCATGAGAACTGAGTTGCCTATCTGAGCTTGATGTTGTCTGAACCACCAAACCATAAGATTGGGTGTGCACAGCAACATTCCATCATAAAGTGGAATTAGTATATATGAGATAGGCTTCAAGCGCATCCTGAATAGAAAAGTAAGATACACAAGGAAGTGACCCCAATGTCCATGGCTACCACTCCTGCCACATTACCTTCTCTTTCTCAGCCCATGACTATAGCCTGTTGGGGAGTTCCTTACAATCAGTTGACAGAGGAAGAGAAAACTTGGGCTTGAGTTACAGATGTTTCTGCACAATAGGCAGGTACCACTTGAAAGTGGGCAGCTGCAGCACTGCAGCCCCTTTCTGGGATGTCAATGAAGGACAGTAATGAGGGGAAGTTCTATCAGTGGGTGGAACTTAGAGCAGTGCACCAGGTTGTTCATTTTACTTGGAAGAAGAAATGACTGGAGGTAGGTTTGTACACTGATTCATGGGCTGTTGCCAATGGTTTGGCCAGTTGGTCAGGGACTTGGAAGAAACATGATTGGAAAATTGGTGACAAAGAGGTCTGGAGAAGAGGTGTGTGGACAGACCTTCCTGAGTGAGCAAAAATATGAAGAAATTGTATCCTAAGGGAATGCTCACCAGAGGATGAATTCAGCAGAGGAAGATTTTAATAAACAAGTAGATAAGATGACCCATTCTGTAGATACCAGGAGGTTTCTTTCCCCAGCCTTTCCTGTCATTGTCCAATGGGCTCATGAATAAAGTGGCCATAGTGGTAGAGATGGAGGTTATGCATGGGCTTCCTTTAACCAAATCCAACCTGGCTACAACCATTGCTGAGTGAGCAATCTGCCAGCAGCAGAGACCTACACTCAGCCCCTGATATGGTAATTCCTGGTGGCAGGTTGATTACAGTGGACCACTTCCATCATGGTAGGAGCAGCGATTTGTTATAACTGGAATAGACACATACTCCAGATATGGTTTTTGCCTTCCCTGCACACAATGCTTCTGCAAAAACTACCATTCATGGACTTACCATATGACTTATCCACAATCAAAGTATTCTGCAAAGCATTGCTTCTGATCAAGTAAACCATTTCACAGCAAATGATGTGCAAGAATGGGTACATGGTCATGTACTTCCTTGTTCTTACCATGTTCTCCATCATCCTGAAGCTGCTGGATTGACAGAAAAGTGGAATGGCCTTTTGAAGACTTAATTACACTGCCAACTAGGTGGCAATACCTTGCATGGTGAGGGCAGTGTTATTCAGGAGGCTGTGTATGCTCTAAATCAACATCCTCTCTATGGTGCTTTTTCTTCCATTGCCACTATTCATGGGTCCAGGAATCAAGGGGTGGAAATAGGAGTGTTTCCATTCACAGTTACCCCTAGTGATCCACTAAGAAAATATTTGCTTTCTGTCCCTGCAACCTTAAGTTCTACTGTTCTACAGGCCTTAGTTCCAAAGCGAGGAGTCCTTCCACCAGGAAACACAGCAACAATTCCATTTAATTGGATGTTAAGACTGCCACCTGGCTACTTTGGACTCCTTATACCTCTAAATCAACAGGCAAAGAAGGAAATTAGTGTACTGGCTGCAGTGATTGATCCTGCTATCAAGAGGAAATAGGACAGAAAACACACAATGGAGGTAGAGACATATTTGCCTGGAATACAGGAGATCCCCTAGGGCATCTCTTAGTACTTCCATGCCCTGTGATTAACATCAATGGAAATCTGCAACAACCCAATCTAGGCAGGACTAACAATGGCCCAGAATCTTCAGGAAAGAAGATTTGGTTCACCCCACCAGGCATAGAACCACAGCCATCAGAGGTGCTTGCTGAGGTAATGGGAACATGTAATAGGTAGTGGAAGAAGGTAGTGATAAGTATGAACTATGATCATTTGACCAATTAGAGAATCAAGGATTGTAATAGTCATGAATATTTCTTCCTTATTTTGTTAAGTGTGTTTATATATGTATTCTTCCCTATATTGTTTTCTTCCCTATATTTTCCACTCATCATATGACATAAGTTGTATTAATTTCATGTTGTAACTATATTACCTAAGGACTTGTACCCTATTCTGGAGGGATTTAATGAGCTTCTGATTATACACAGTACAGTTGAGTATTGTTAAGTGAAAAATAAAAATGTCTGTTATTGTTTTAATTTAGAGATTAAGCATAGTTTAAGGTGATGTGCCAACTTGACAAGGAGTAGACTGTGATGCTTAGGCTCCTGCATCAACTTGACCAGGTGATGGTGCCTAGTTGTTTGATCAAACAAGCATTGGACTGATTGTATGGCAAGGACATTTCATGGACTTAAATCATCAGTGAGTTGATTGCATCTATAGCTAATTACATCTACAATCAACTGAGGAGATTGTCTTCAGCAATGAGAGATGTCTTATCCAATCATCTGAAGGCCTTAAAAGGAGAAATGATCTCAACATCCAGAGAAAGAATTCCCAACTCTGCTTCAGAGAGTTGACTTTTCCTGGGGAACCCATCAAACACATTCTTTGAAGTTCCTGACTAGTAGTTTGCCTTACGGAATTTGGATTCAGGCACCCCCATGGTCCTATGAGACAATTTCATAAAATTGAGAAGGGGTATCGAACAAAGTAAACAAACAAACAAAAAAATCTAGAGATGATATGAAACCTAGTGACACCTTGGAACATGGCAAAGTTGTTCTTTGTACCACTTCTATTTCAACTTGCACTGGAGGACTTATCATGTAAAAGTCAAACAAAGAAACAATAATAATAATAATAATAATAATAATAATAATAATGACAGAACAAAAACAACAAAATCACACATAGAGATTGAAAAATAAATAAAGCTATCTTTATTCCCAAATGACAAGATTGTGTATACTGAAAATCCAAAAGAATTTGCAAACTACTAGAATTAATAAGTAAATGTAACATCATATTTACATTTACATATTGTTTCTGTAAATGTGCAAAAACAATAGTAATATTCATACTACAAAAATTGCGAAATAAAATTTAAAATAACATAATAGTCACAACAAAAGAAAACAGAAAATACCTAGTAAAAAATCTAACAAAATATGCAGAATACCTGTACACTGAAAATGAAAAGCATCCGAGTCAAATTTAAAATGATCTAAATAAATGGAGAGCTATAATATGCTAATGGATTAGAGTGCAGAATTGTTAAAATGTGACCATTCTTTCCTAACTGATATATAGAGTCAACTTAGCAAGTATTAGCATTCCAAGAGCATTCTATTTGAAGAAATAGAAATTACTCCAAAATTAATTTGGATATGCAAAGATCTAGTATAGCCAAAATAACCTTGAAAGAGAAGGATACAGCAGGAGAACTTACAGTACCTGATACCATGACATACTTGTTTCTTCATATGACCTTTTGTGAGGTTTGGTAAGGCCTGACATAGTTCAAGAGAGAGACCAGAAAAGTTTTAAAGATTTAGTATACTCACAGTTCCATAGGCCACATGCATGGCCACATAGGGAAAACACCAGGGTTGGTCACAAGGCAGGCAAGAGGGAGAGGGTAGAAGTGTGGGCAAGTGCCTTTATTGTGGTTTCTGTGGGAAGCATGAAAGGGTGAAGTAGGGAGCACTAAAATGGGATTATTTTGAAAGTAGTGATCCTGTGAGTTTGACTTCAGGTTAGGGTCAGAATTATCTGGGAGTAACAGGTATCTAGGTGGGACTTGGTCACATGGGAACATCTATAATGTTACAGTTTCAATTTATAGAGGCTAGAAAATCTGGTTAATACAATATTATAGTTGTACAGTTTCCCAGAAAATTTGTTATTGGAATAATGAGAGACAAATACATCAATGCTATATAGATATTGCTGGAAAATCTTGTTATGTATATGGAAAAATTGAACCTTGAACTTTACCTCACAGCATACCCATAAGTAGATTTGAGATGAATCATAGACCCAAATATAAACCTAAAACCATGAAGTACTGAATAAAACATCGGAGAAAATCTTTGTAACATTAAGGCATACAAAGATTTTTTTGTCAGACGCTAAAAGCACAAAATGTAAGAGAAAATGATGAAAAATTAAACTTCTTCAAAATTAAAAACATCTGCTATGTGAAAGACTGTTAAAAAATGAAAAAGACCCACAGATGGAAATAAGACATTTGCATTATATATATCTGACAACAAACTTATGTGCAGAATATATAAAAACTCCTACAAGTATATAATAGGGGAAAAATGAAAATGAGCAAAATTTAAATGACACTTCAAAAAGGTATATATATATATACACACACACACATACATACATACATGGTGTATAGAAATGTAAAAGATGCTCAACTGCATTGGCCATCAGGGAAATGCATATGAGAATCTTAATGAGATAGTACCTAACACTCACAAAAATAGCCAAAATTATTATCATGTTGAGTGAAATAAGACAGACACAAAAGGGCAAATATTGTACAATCTCACTGATTTGAAACAATTAGAATAAGCAAACTCATAGAGTCAGAATCTAGAATATAGGTTATGAAGGAATGGGGTGGAGATAGGGATTGGGAAGCTAAGGCTTAGAATGTGCAGGGTTCCTATTGGGAATGATAGAAATGTTTTGACAATGGATGGAGGTGATGGTAGCACAATATTGTGAACACAATTAATAGCACTGAAATATATATCAGAATATGATTAAAAGGGGAAATCTTAAATTGAATATATGGTAACAGAATAAAATTTTTAAAAAATCCATGGACCCACTCTACACAAACAGTGAATCCTAAGTTAAACCATGGACTTTAATTAATAGTACGATTATAAACATGTGCTATCGTCAATTATGGCAAATGTTCCACAGTACAGCAAATTATTGTTCATGGAGTGGTATACGGGAATCCTCTATTTTATGCATGATTATTCTGTAGATCCACAACTTCTCTAATAAAGGAAATAAAATACTGACGACAAATATTGGCAAGTATTTTGGCTCAATTAGATCTTTCAGATATTGCTGGTGGTAATTTTAAGAACACTTTTGAGACTGACAGTTTCTTATAAAATTCAAACAGACATCTAACCTCTGACAAACCATTTCCACTCTCAAGTTGAATCCAAGAGAATGAAAACATATGCCCACAAAAATAATGGCATGAGGATGTTGATTGGTGTCCTGTTCACAGTATTCAAAACCTAAAACCCAAATGTCCACTGGGAAGAGAATGTGTAAGAAATGGTGGTACATGGATACAACAGAATACTTTTCAGCAATGATTTTTTGAAACTCAAAACAGAATGTTATGGAAAAGAAACTAGACACAAAATAGTACATGCATACATATAACACATTTAATTGTACCCAATTACAGGTAAAACTAATCTATTGTGATACAAATAAGTGACTGGAGAGATTAGTAACTGCAAAGAGACGTAACCTTTTGATATCATGGAAATAGTCTGCATCTTATTGTAGTTGATAGCTATGAGGTGAACACAATTATCAAAACTTGAACCTCACACTTACAGTTAAGCAATATATTTATCTATATGTGTATGTGTTTGTGTATATATTCAAAGTAGTTGTTAAATGGAAAGGATTCTCCAAGTCATTAGATTTTTTTTTTTTTTTTTTTTTTTTTTTAGGAAGAAATGAGTTCCATGCAATGAATAGTAATTTAATGTTCTGTTTAAGGTTAAATAAATTTGTAAAGATTATCATATGCCATGCTCTCATAAGGCTTTCCCAAAGGACAGATACTGTATATGTGAAAATAAAACAAGCAAGAAAAAAACAGTCCCCTTATTTTTTTCCTTCAGTTTACTATGTACCCTCTTCAGTTTATATTTAGATCCTAAATGAATTTAGTAGAGTGAAATAGTTACTTCAAAGCCAATCATTAAACAATGCTATTTTGCTGATGTATTTGAACCAAATACACTATGAAACTAATATGCATAAGTCAGTAAGATAGTGGAATGATTCTATATTAGAAATACAACTTTGTTTTTTCTATCATCATTTCTTATCTTTTAACTATTATAAATATTGAATACTGTGGTCTCCTGTGGGAAATGTCTTCAAAAGGAAAATGAACTTGTAGATAAAAATTGAAGGAATCTAATTTCACAACCTAATCACCACTTTCGTCTAGGTGGCTGTCTTACTCTTCCTGAACTACTATCACAAATACCATTCCATGGTTGGGCTTAAATAATGGGAATTTATTGGCTCATGGTGTTGAAGTTAAGAGAAGTCCCAAATCGAGGCATCAGCAAGGTGATGCTTTCTCTCCAAAGTCTGTAACATTCTGGTGCTGCTGCTATCAATCCTTACGGTTCCTTGCCTTGTATCCCTGCCTCATGCCTAATGATCACGTTCTCTCCTTTCTCTTCTGGATTCCGCTGGTTTCTGGCTCCCAGCTCCTCTGGTTTTCTCAGATGACATCTGAATTTCTTCTGTTTATAAAGGTCTCCAGTAATCCAGATTAATACCCAACCTAATTCATTTGAGTCACACTAAAAATAACATCTTCAAGAGAGGCTGTACAATGGGTTCACAGCCATAGGCATGCAGAGCAAGACCAAGAACATGTCCAAATTGGGGTATATAATACAGTCCACCACCATAGCCTTTCTTAATATCTGTAAATAGATAAATTCATCCATTATACACTCTCATAGCACCATGCACATTATTATTATTACTTAGAAGAGCTATAAATTTCAGTTTTTATGTTGAGTTTGTTTTTTAATTAATTCTTTTAATTAAAGAAGTTGTGGGTTTAAAAAACAATCATGCTAAAAATACAGGAGTCCCATATACCACTTTATTATTAGCACCTTCTATTGGTGTGGTACATTTGTTACAACTGATGAAAGCACATTTTTATAATTACACTCTTAACTATAGCCCATGGTTTAACTTAAGTTTCACTGTTTCTATAGGGCAGTTTCATGAACATTCTTTTTTAAAAATTATTTTGTAACCATATACATATCTGGCATTTTCCTTTTTATCCACATTCAGATATATATTTCAGTGTTGATAGTCACATTCACAATGTCGCATAGCCATCCATTACCAAAACATTTTCATTGTTCCCAATAGGAACACTAGACATTTTAAGGCTTAAGGCCCTATTCCCTATCTGCACTCACCCCCTTATAAACTGTATTCTAGATTCTGTCTCTTTGAGTTTGCTAACTCTACTTAGTTCATATCAGTGAGATCATACAATATATGTCCTTTTGTGTCTAGCTTATTTCAATAAACATGAAAGATTCAAGGTTCATCCATATTGTCACATGTATCAGAACCTCATTCCTTTTTACAGCTGAAAAATATCCCACTGTATGTATATACCACATTTTGTTTATCCATTCATCAGTTAATGCACACTTGGGTTGCTTCCATCTTTTGGCAATTATGAATAGTGCCAATATAAACATTGTAAATATTTGTTCAAGTGCCAGCTTTCAATTCTTCTATATATCTACAATTGGAATTATAGGGACAAATGTTAATTCTATACTTAACTTTCTGAGGAAAGAATCCTCTTATAGCCCTTTTTATTTCAGTAGGGTCAACAGTATTGTCCCCATTTTCATTTCTGATTTTTGGTATTTGTATGCTCTCTGTCTTTTTCTTTGTTAATCTAAATAAAGATTTGTCAGTTTTGTTGATTTTTTTCAAAGAAACACCTTTTGATTTGGTTGATTCTGTTGTTTTTCTCTTCTCCATCATTTACCTCTGTTCTAATCTCTTTATTTCCTTCCTTTTGCATGTTTTTGGTTTATTTTGCACTTTTTTTTTTTTTTTTTTCAGTTCTTCCCATCTTAAGGTTAGGTCTCTGATTTGAAGATTTTCTTTCATTTAATGAGAAATTATAGATATAAATTTTCCTTTCAGCACTGCCTTTGTGGCATTACATAAGTTTTGGTATGATTTATTTTCATTTTCATTAACCTCAAGATATTTCCTAATTTCCTTTGTGATTCCTCCAATATGGTTTAAATCTACATTGTTAATTTCCACATAATTGTGAATTTTCCATTTTTATCTCTATTATTCATTTCCAGCTTCATATCATTGTTGTAGGAGAAGAAATGTATGCTTTTGATATTTTTAAATTTATTGGTACTTATTTTGTTACCTAAGATATGGGCTACCCTGCAGAATGCACATGGGTGCACTCAAAAGAATGTATATTCTATTGTGTTGAATGAAGTATTCTACATATGTGATAGCTCTAATTGGCTTAGAGTATCATTCAGGTTTTTTACTTCCTTATTGATCTTTTGTCTAGATGTTCTATCCATTATTGAAAGTGGTGTATTATAGTCTACTACTATTAATGTAGAAGGGTCAATTTTTCCCTTCAAGTCTGTCAGTATTTGCTTCATATAATTTTGAGCTCTGATGTTATGTGCAATATATTTATAATTGTTACTTTTTTAATTGACCAATTTATCAGTATATAATGACCATTTTTGCCCCTTGTAACTGTTTTTTACTTAAAGTCTGTTTTATTTGATGTTAGTATGGCTACCCCAGCTCTCATTTGGTTACTAATTCTATGGCATATATTTCCTATCCCTTCGATTTTAACCTTCTTGTGCCTTTGAATTTAAGATGAGTCTTTTGCTGACAGCATAAATTTGGGATCATTATTTTTTAATTCTTTTTGTCAATTTCTGCCTGTTAACTGGAAAATTTAAACCATTTACATTTAAAGTCAGTACTGATAATGCAGGACTTCATTCTTCCATTTTTTCAATTTAGTCTTTCTAAGTCAATTTTTTTTGCCCCTCAATACTTCTGTTGATAACTTTTATATTTATTCGATTTGTTGCCTTGTACCATATTGAGTGCCTTCTCATACCTTTTCGGATAATATATTCCTTGTGGTTAAATTATAACATCCTAAATATATAAGAATCATATGTAGTTTAATATCAAATTTACTTCAATAGCATACACATACACTTATCCTAAAACCCTCTGTCCACCCGCCTTGTATTTGTACTTCCTACCAATTATAGCTTTATACATTGTATATACAAAACCATAGATTTATCATTACTTTTTATGCATTTGCATTTTTGCATTGGTAGGAATTAAAAAGTGGAGATACATACCAGAAAATACAATTCAATAGTAGTGGCATTTATAATTACCCATATGGTCACCTTTACCAGAGGTCTTTATTTCCTTATGTCTAGTGTTCTTCCTTTTCAGTCTGAAGAACACCCTTTAGCACAGCTTGTAGGGCAGGTCTAGTGGTGATGAACTCCCTCAGCTTTTGTTCATTTGGGAATGTCTTAATTTCTCCCTCATTGTAGAAAGAAATTCTCAGCAGATATAAAATTCTTGGTTAATAGTTCTATTATTTCAACACTAAATATTTCAACCCATTGCCTTCTTGGCTCCATGGTTTCTGATGAGAAATTGTCACTCAGTCTAATTGGGAGTCTCTTGTACATAACATGTTATTTTTCTCTTGCAACTTTCAGAACCCTCTTCTTATCGTTTGAATTTGTCAGTTTGCCTAACATATGATGGGATATGGTTTTCTTCATATTTATCCTATTTGATGTTCTCTGGGCTTCTTAGATGTGCAAATCCAAGTGTTTTGCTAAGTTTGGGAAGTTATCTGTCATTATATCTTAGAATATTCCTTCTGTACCTTTCTCTCTTTTTTCTCCTTCTGGGACTCACAGAATGTATATATTGGAAAGCTTGATGGTGTCCCAGAGGTGTCTTATGTCATTTTCACTTTTTATAATTCTTTTATCTTTCTGCTCCTCAGCATGACTCATTTAGATTTTCTTGTCTTTGAATTCACTGATTCTTTCCTCCAGCAGTTATAATCTGCTTGTGAAACGTGCCCGGACATTTTTCATTTTAGTTATTGAGGACAGTAACTCCAGAAGTTGTGTTTGCTTACTTTTTAAAATTTCTCTCTCTTTTCTAAGAGTCTCACATTGCTCGTTCATTATTTCCTGATATCCTTTAATTATTTTTCTGTATTTTCCTTCATCTCCTTGAGCATTATTAAGAGGATTATTTTTTTAAGCCTTTGTTTGGTTTGTCCAGTCTGGTCTTTTTTGCTGGTGTTTTCTGGATGTTTATCCTCTTTCTTCTAAAGGGCCATCATTTCCTGTTTCTTTGTCTTATTCACTTTTGTTGCACACTGTATGTTTTACTATTTTAAAATCTTAACTCCGGGATTTATTCCCTAAGATGTCTGTTTCCTGATTTTGCAAATTGCTCGTATCAGAGATTATGACAGAGATTTTCTTGAGTGTCAAGGATCTTATCAGGCAAGTACAAGTCTTTTTTGGGCCTGTATCTTATCCTGAACTTTTGCTTGTTAGTTGCTTAGGGTTCCCCTAATTACAAGACTTTGAATGTCTCTTCTATTTCCCAGTAGACAGACTTTCTCCCTCTTCCTGCCATTTAAAGCAGGTAACTTTTCCCCATGTTGTCTGCCTCAATAGTTTCTTACACTGCTTTCCTTGTAGTCTTAAGCTCTTTTGCATGGAGGGAAAATTCTGGGAAGGAGGCAGCACACGAGAGAGGAATTTCCAAACACATAGAAAAGTTTCTTAGTAAGTCAGTTGGAGGGATAAGGAAGAGCGACAGGAGCTTCTTTCACAGCTCCAAAAGTGTGCTTTCTTGACCTGCCCAACAAATGCAGCCCTGAACTATCTGCTTTAGCACTGAGGAGATGTGGTGACTTTAAGTCTCCTCAGTTGCCTGTGTTAGACTGGTTAGAATAATGGCTGCCCTCAGAGCAGGGCCCACAGTGACCTGAAATCACTAATCAGAAACCATGGTCAGTGACTAGCTGTGCAGACCTCTGATCTTGGAGAAGTAGATTTTTGCATTTCTTTCTGTCACTAGCAAGCTAGCAGGGGATGAAACCCTCTGTCCCCTGCTGCACGAGTGGGGGAGGGGCAGCAGTGCCATGCTGAGAGAGCAATTTAACAGTCTTTACCATACTTTACCAGCCTCTGCCTCCTATTTGTCCCTGGATGCTATACAGTGTTCTACTGGATTTGGGAGTTTGGAAACATATGTTTCAGACAGGTCCTGCCTGTTTAACAGTTGTTCTACTGGAGAGACTTAAGCCTGTAGCTTCCTAATCCCCCATCTTCCCACAATTCCCCATGTGAGCTTTTGAATATTCATCATGAGGGCGTGAACTGCAACTTCTTGTCCCTTCATCCTAAGTATCCTAACCACTGAGCACTGTGCCTGGCAAATAAGTATCCAGGATTATTTTTGAATGTCTGAAAGAAAAATGAATGAAAATAAATGGTTCTTAGTGACATATATTTTCTTTAGAAAATTAGATGCTGATTTCACTTCAGAATTTGAGAACAGCAAATGTCTCCTGGTAAATATTTTTTCAAACTTCAAATATGTTGTTTTGCTATACTAAACTAATATATCATCACTTTCCTGTAAAAATTTGTTACTTTAGAGGTCAGTCGAATTCATGTTCCTTTAGGAATCTCCTCTCACAGTAGAAGATTGATCTAATTTCAAAGGAGAAAAGTATAATATTAGAAAAGGAAAGTAAAATTACTGCTCTCATCATATATGTTTCAGAAGACAAAGGGAAAGGTCAAATGGCTCAGTTCTCATAGAGAAGTGCAGAGACGCATAGGCTTTAAACAAATGAGAGTGAGTAAACATTTATTTATCATCTATATTTAGACAGTAATTTGTAAATACTGATGTTTCAGTTCAACAATAAAAGCTTTCTACCACTTTACAGTAGTGTGTAACTGAACAAGACATGAACATTAACAGATTAAAAAATGATAAAGTTGGAGGGAAATAAGGTGGTGTGCATTCTGTCTCATTAAGCCATTTAAAAATATGTGTAATATATTTTATAATGAAACTAGCAGAATTCCTTGTTAATGTTCTCAGGAAAAAACTTGAAAAATGGCAATCTAATGGCTAGAGAAAAATATAATTTTAAAAGTAAACATATAAGAGATTTCCCAATAATGCTTATTTTTAATTTTATACTTAATAAAAATCACCTACATGCCTTTATTTTCAATGTATTTAAAGTGAAAAAAAATCATATGGGAAGCTTCAAAATTAACAAATGGTACTTTGATTTGGATGTTTATTGTGAGCTTTTTTTTTTTTTTTTTTTTTAACTATTTCTAAATCCATTTTGCCATTTAAATCATAATTCAAGGAAGGGGTCAGCAAACTTTTCATGAAAAGCACCAGATAGCAAATATTTTAAGTTTTGTGACCCTACTGTATCTTTCACAACTACTCAGCTTTGCTATTGTAGCATGAAAGACACCAGAGAATGAAGCTTGTAAATTTTTATCTATAAATACAGGCTGTGTGCTGGAGTTGACAAGTGAGTCATAATTTACTAGTCCCTTGAGTTAAAGTACACACATATTATTAAAAACCACAACTACAGTGTAAATAAAAAGAAAATCATTCCTTTCAGAAAAAAATAGTTACATTGTGAAAAAAATGTGAAATTTGAAATAAATAGTGAAACTAGTAGAATACCTTGTTAATGTTCTCAAGTAAAAACTTGAAAAATGGTGTGGCAGTTTGATACTGCTTATGAATTCCAAAAATAGATATTGGATTATGTTTGTAAACTGGTCTGTCCCTCTGGGCATATTAGATTACATTGGATTCAGAGGTTTCACTTTTACTTGATTAAATAATGATTAAGATTTTGATTCTGCCACATCAGTAGGATGTTGCATCCCAGTCCCTTTGGTGGGTGGGCACTCACAGAGAAACCTCACCTCAGAGGAGGGAGGTTAGAGTTTTGAGCTGGAGCCGGGGAAGAAAGCACACAGAGGAGCAAAGCAGCTGAGCCAGGAGAGAATCCAGCCTTGGGGAGAGAGAGAAGCCATTCACCTGATAGTCTGCAGCTGGCCTTGTAGAGGGAACAGGGCAGCTGAGCCCAGAAAGAAACAAGCCCCAGTGAGAGAGGAACCCAGGAAGCCTGAACTCTTGGCAGACATTAGCAGCCATCTTGCTCAAACATGTGGAAACAGACTTTGGTGAGGGAAGTAACTTATGCTACGTGGCCTGGTAACTAAGCTTCTACCCCAAATAAATACCCTTTATAAAAGCCAACAGATTTCTGATATTTTGCATCAGCACACCTTTGGCTGACTAATACAAATGGAAATCTAATGGCCAGAGAGAAAATTATGATGAGTAAATAATAAAGCCTATAATAGTAACTATTTACCAAGAACTAGACACTGGACGACCACTTTATATGCATGATCTCATTAATTATACTGTAGTATGAACTAAATTTATATGTATTTTATGTACAAGTAAACTTTGGTTTGAAGAGATTTAATAGATAGAAAGTAGATGGATATATGGTGAGAAAGGAGAATATAGATGGATGGATAGAGAGAGAGGGAGAGAGTGAGAGACAGAGAGAGAGAGATAGGTAGATAGATAGATAGATAGATATAAATAGATAGAAAGATACAGATACATTGCAGATATAGAATATCTCCAAAGTCATAAGGTTACAAATTAGAAGAGCTAAATATTTTTCAATTGACATGTACTCTCATTCTTAACCACTACATTACATACTACTTCTACATCTACCCTCCATTCACACTATCCAGGAGGAATTAGGGTCCCTAACAAAGAAAAGTACAATATTTTCCTCAGCAGCTACAGTTACCTCCCTCCCATTGCCAAGAAAAAAGAGGCAGTAATCCACTTCCATAGCTACAGAATGATTTAAAAACTTGAAGTTATTTCTCATCTGATAAGAAGACACATAGTTCCTCATTTTTCCCTATTTGTATGTAGGTATTCTATAAATCAGGTTTCCATTCACCAACATCTATTTATGTATGTTTCAGACAGAGACTAACGTTTTAGAAAAAAGCAAATAATTTTGCTCCAATAAGAATTACATTTCAAAATCCACATCAATCAAAAGAAAAAAGGGAACTACCTCAGACAAACACATAAAATCTTCCTATTCAAATCCTAAGTATTTTATTCTTCCACTTGTTTGAAAGCATTGCTAGTATTTATGGAAGATTATTTGTTCTGTCTAATGTTTTGCAAACAGTAATGATTTCAAAAAATGAGTGTCACTTTAAAAATGATTTCTGAATCTCCTTCTTTAGATATCTTCATTTAAAGAAACATGAAGTAGCCCATGCTGTACAATTCAGCATGGTAGAAATGTTATTCACAATGATTTATTTGAGTAGATATAAAGGTTAAAAAAACTAGGTCTTTATTTTGTCACGTTAGCATTTTTTACATCAAACTTGTACATAGTTTCAAGCATTCAATTTTCATACCAATTTAATAATATTTTATACATGATCATGAAGATAGATTGTTAGATTAACTTGAAGCTCTTGAATTCTACCTAAATGGAAATACACTAATATATTTTAGCTCTAATTAAAGAAAATCGATATATTTCTAAGAATATAATTTGGCACTTTATGCTCAGCTGCGAATTCTTGTTTATCTTATGGATGCATTTGTTTGGTAGAATTGCATGGCGTGACAAAACAAATTATGGATGGATTAAAACCCCTTGAAATGTTTTATTGCTATTTTACCAAAATGCCCATGTTGGCAGTATTTACTCTAGTACATTTTTCACTGTGATATTGAGATTTAATTTGTCATTTAATTGTTTAATTTTGTTTGTGGGTTTTCTTTTTTTGTATTTTAAAGGCAATAATATTTTATCAACATTAAACGTTCTTTGTTTGGAATTCTTCATCATGGCAGCAGGGACTAGCTAGGGATAAACCAAGGCTCCTACAAAGAATAACCAGAAAATCTGGATAAAATAACGAAATAATTCAGATGAGATCAGTGTGAACTGCTGAGGGAACAAGAAACTGCTTTTCCATGGGTATGAATAAGAAACTGAAAATATGGGTTTGGCTCTTATAAAGGACTGCTGCTGTCAGATGCAAAAAACTGTTGGTCTTTTAAGTAAGACCAAATTTGACAAAAGTGGTAATCCAGCCTTTCCTCATCCCAGTCATGTTTGGGTTAAGTAATGAACCATCACTCTGTATGTTTATCAGAAGGTATTGTGAAACTTCTTCAGAGAAAGATAGTATCATGTGAAGCCTTTATAATTTTTATACATAATTTCTAGCATTTATTTACAAATTACATGAGGCAATATTAATGAAAAGCATGTGATATATCAAAAAGGATAGGAATGGAGCCACAGATGAACCAGATGTTAGAATTAGATGACAAGAACTATAATATATCTTTGATTAATCTATTCAAGAAAATTGAGAAGTGGTAGAAAATGGAAAAAAATGTAAATTTTTAGCAGAAAATTGGAATTCTACATTAAGGTTACTAACATAAATTCTAGAAGTGAGAAATGCAATACCTGAAATTAAGAACTGAATAGATAGGTTTAATAGTAGATTTGATGAAGCAGGAGACCACATAAGTGAATTGGATAACAAGGCAAATTAAAATATGCATACAGAAACACAGAAAGAGAAAAGTCAAAGATGTGTATTATAATTTCTGGGATAACCACCAATACTATACACACATCATATATATTGCATATATCAGGTATATAGTATGCATACATGTTGCACTATAGATATGATTAACAGGCAGAAAATTAAGTAATAGAAAATATTTTATATAATTCAAAAGAAATCAAAAAATGTGATAAAAAGAAAATATATAATGAAATATGTTATATGTGAATAGTTACAATATCTAATGAAAAGATTAAGATTGATGAATAAAAAATAGCACAACTATATTCTGATTGACAAATACAAATAAAGACATAGAAATCTTTGAAGTTAAAATAATAGAAAAAATGTATGCGATGCAAACTGTAACTGAATGGCAGACCTAGCATACTTTAAGACCCAGACCAATAGTAGAAATTAAGAAGGGCATTTCATAACAATAACAATGAACAAGGAATATGTCAACATCATGTATCTGTATGTATACAGTAATATGACTTAAGTGCTCTGCACACATATGTACACACACATTTGACAAAACTTAAAGAAAAAGAAAAAACTCAAATTAGAATGGGTGATTTGACCCTCCATACAAAATAATACCTTGAAAGCACAGAAGAAATATATATATTAATTATGAAACATGTAGTATAATTCAACATTTATTTATGCTAACAGCATTCTAGCAATAAAAGAGACTCTTCTCATTAAAATTTTTAAAAAGATAATTACCAAAATATCTACAGTATCCATCATACTTATAGAAAGGCGTTGATGTATTCCCTTTGAAGATAAGGAGTGAGACAAGGATGAATCCCAACAGTACTTCTTTTAAGCTGGAGGGACTAGCTATTTTGATAAGAAAAGAAAATAAGTACAAAACAAGAGAACTAAAAAGTAAGAATTCAAACTGTCAATATTTGTAGATTACATGATTGTGTATGAATAAAATCTAAAGAATCTTGAACAAATCATTAAATAAGTGAATTTAGTAAGTTTACTAGAAACAAGATGAATATACAAAAATATTTATATTTCTATGAATCAACATAATAAAATAAAAATGAAATTTTAAAGTAGCATTTACCTAGCAATAAATCTAACAAGCATAAACTCTACTTTTAAAACAATAAAAAAGGCTTAATTTTTGAGACAATACCTGGAGTAACACATTTTTACCTTATTCCTTCCACTAAAAACAATAAAAATCCTGGGCATAATACATAAGGAACTGTGAGAAGACTCTGAAAGGACTAGGATCTTGGAGATTTGAGGTACAACCCAGTGGAGTTTTCTGGTTTTATTTGTTTCTGTTGATGTTGTTTATTTTTCTTTTATTTTTCTTCATTTCTTTTTTTGCTTCCCATATATGCATTAATAAACTGAAAAAATATGTAACATAGTAAAACAAGGAATTAGCAATACCTCTTTTCTAGAATTTATCAGGGACTTCTGTAAATCATAAGAAAAATCAAAACTACTCAACAGAAATATTGGGTATAAAAAATAGTTATATCCAGTATGAACTTAACATGAATCATTATTTGAAATTGTCAACATCACCAGTCATCAGGAACATGCAAAACAAACTATCACGTAATGATACTCTTTAATCCTCTAAATGAAAGAAAACATCAAATGTTAGGAGAGGTATAGAGCAAATTGCACTCTCATGCATTAGTGATGGGAGTTTAAATTGGTACAACCGCTTTGGAAAAACTGTATAGCAATACCTACTAAAGCTGAGCATACACATATGACAGAGCCCAGTTATTCTACTTTTAGGTATATATCCAAAATGCATAAATGTATTCATAAAACATACATTTTTGTAATAGCACTATGCATAATAGCCTAAAACTGGAAACAATATGGCAATCAACAATTTAATGGTCAACTAACTGATGATGTATTTATGTAATACTGTATAGCAATGAGAATGAATGTACTATCACTAACTTCAAGAACATGAATGAATCTCATGACCATAAAGTTGGGGGAAAGGAGCTTCAAACCAAGGTTAATGTTCTGTGATTTCATTTATATAAATTTCAAAAGCAGGTAATACTAATCTATGCTATAATTCAGAACAGTGGTTAGTTAGCCACAGGTCATTTTAGTTCTGAGGGCTTCTGGAGTGCTGGTAATGTTCTTTTTCTTGATGTTTTCTTGGGTATGTGGAGTGTTCATTTTGAGAAAATTTATTTGTGAAATCTTCTGTAAGCATGCTTTAATTAAACAAAGTTTTTTTTTTAAACTGAATTACAATTTTGAGCCTCTGCAACCAGAATCTGTACAGTGATGTAACTCTCAGAGAAGGATAGTTATTGGAATAGTTTGAGGATTACTAGAAGATAGATTCTCAGATGTGCCAAGTCTATGTGTATTCTATGATGATTTAATTTTTTTCCAATAGAAATAACTAAAATGATATAACATGCATTTCTAGTTACTTAGCTAATTGAAAATAACAGTTAAAATAGAGAAAAAAGGAAAAGATAAAAATGTAAATTAATATATTTAAAAGCAAATATATTTATCAAAAATGACTTCTGAATTTTTAAGCGTAAAATTGACCATAGGTAATTCTCCCTGCTAGCACTCCAAAATAAGCCCCATGCTGTTTTACCCAACATACTGATCTGCCACTTGTCATACAGGATTAATTTTCACTATGCAGGTCTACCACTGGTATTTTTCAAAAAATGTATTGGATAAATGAGTTACTCACAATTTCCAGTATCAGGATCTTCAAAGTGGAGCAATAACATGAAGATAATTTGTAAAGATATCTGAGCATAGAATCCTAGACATCTATTATTTTTTGAATTTGTAGTACCTACTTTCCACACCTATTTTAACAGCAATAATGTCAGTAAACTAATTTTAATGACTTTTCTGGAAATATATTACAATTTTCATATTATTTACCCCATTGTTAATATTGTGAAAATTAAATGAGATAAAACACATTAAATTTGTTTGCACAGAACCTGGCAATTAGTAATCCCTCAAGAAAGTTTACCTAGTAAAGTCATTTTATTATTAATTTTAAGATAGGGGTGAACTTGTGTATTTGAAGGATGGTAAGCAAACAAAGTTGGTTGTGGAAGGAGCACATTAATGGTGAGAAAACAGTTATATGGTAAAAGAACTGGTTCTTCTCTTATTTTAAATGGAACAATGTTCAGGGAAAGAAAAGGAGATGTATAAATCAGCAAGATATTAATTCAATCACATTTTCCAGTAAAAAAAAATGATATAGTTAGTACATTTTTGCCAAGAGTCAGATCACATCCCCTGCCCAATACACAATATCTTAAGCATTTCTTTTAATCAGAAATAAATGCTGTATGAGTGAGATGAAATTTATTAAGTATTCTAGGACATATGCAATTAAATTAAGGTGGCAATACTTTAATTGCATTTTACTTAGCATAATGCAATGCCATAGTATGCTTTAAAATCTTTAAAAAGGTATTTCTTTCTATGACAACATATTAGAAAGAATAGAAGCAGTATCAGTAGAGACAGGAGAATGTATTGGCTTATCTTTGATATATTTTAAAGGATAATACGGAAACATTGGACAACTTTAAGGTATTTGAAGAGAAGAACTCATGTTTGTTGATCTTTATTTTCATTGTAAATTTTCCTATGGTTGAAAAGCTACCAAAGATTACAATGTTGATATTTCTGAATTTGAAAGCAAAGCACACAACAAATAAAACAAAATAAATAGTAAAACAATAAAAAAAGTTACATATAAAACTTTTTCCTCTGTTGTCCTCTTGTCTCAATCTCATGAGAAATATCAATTTGTCTCTGTTTACTATGATAGCAGCCTTAAAGTAAATGATACAGCCATTG
Organism: Tolypeutes matacus; assembly: GCA_026826555.1. NCBI lineage: Eukaryota > Metazoa > Chordata > Mammalia > Cingulata > Chlamyphoridae > Tolypeutes > Tolypeutes matacus. The sequence goes on from JAKSZT010007815.1 coordinate 24,995,691, forward strand.
CCAAATTTTCTAACCGTTTATCTCCTACCCTATAATATCCAAAAAAAAAAAAAAAAAAAAATCAAAAGTTTTGCTTTGGATAATGGCTATACTCAAAGTCACAAAGTTTTGGCTTTAATCTTGAATCCATAAGATTTGATTTCATCCACAAGTCTTACATACTGCCTTATATTATAGTAGCATGCAATCATCCTATTTCTCAAAATAACTGTGTTTCCTTTAGTCACCTATCTTTAAAGGACTGAATTATATATTCACATACATAAATATAAGTTCTCACATAAGTTGTATATCATAAATATATATTTTACACATATAAATTTACTTGCAATTGACATATCATAAATACAGTCATTTAATTATATATAAACTTATGTAACTATATTTTTTATATTAATTAGAAAAAGGTTTTGGCAGTTTCACATCAAACTTATCATGAAAATAATTTGATATGTTTATTATCGAATATTTGTTACCTGCTGTTTATAAGATAATATTCTAAATTAATTCAGTAAAAAAAGAGTTGAAGATATTTTATTGCCTAGACGACATTACAGGTAGGTAGGACAATAGACTTGTAGAAAAATAACTGTACATCAAATATATTATCTTTAAGACAGTCACCTATATAACAATAATTTTCAGCCCTCTTTGAAAATAAACAATAGACACAGTTAATTTCATTATTTTATAGCGACAGCTTATTTCTTTTCTCATACTATGTGTGTCTCTGTATCTATGTATCTATCTGCGTACCTCTTTCTATCTACCTATATAACGACTTTTCTTTCTCTATCTTACCACCCTACAATTTCCCGGCTCTCCTTCCCTCTTATTTTTTCTTTATTTTTAAAGAATCTTTACATTACATAAATGTTACATTGAAAATATAGGGGATTCCTATATACCCCATCCCCTCCCCTTCCCACACTTTCTGCCATTGCCAACATCTTTCATTAGTGTGGTATATGTGTTACAATTGAACACATATTGAAGCATTGCTACTAACCATGGTCTATAGTTTATCTTATGGTTTACATTTTGCACCACACAATTTTATAAGTTTTCACAAAATGTATAATGGCTTGTATCTGTCATTGCAATGTCATTCAGAATAATTCCAATGTTCTAAAAATTCCCCATGTTAAACCTATTCTTCCTTCTCCCTCCCTTCAGAACCTCTAGTGACCACTGACTTTATAGCAATGTTACAATTTCATCCATTACTAGAATAATAACAATTCTACCTTAGTCCATAGTTGCATTTTCATCTTATATTTGTTTGTTCCTCAATCTTTAGGATTTGGGGATAGTGATGCCCACTTTTCTTCCATTTGAGAGGGAGCTGAGATCCCATGGGGCAGATGGATGGAACTGTTTTGCTTGTAGACACTTTGTTTTTTGGGATGGGCATTAACTATCTTCATCTTAACCTAAGGATTTTGAGGAAAAAGCTGTGAAATGATTAGTCAGAGGCCAAAGTCCCTGAAGAAAGAAAAATATCAAATCTTTTGGAATTTAAAAAGGATGAAGCATAAAGGAAAAGTCAGGGAAAAGTGACATTTCCCTCTGTGGTGTTTATCACGAAGATACCACATATGGAAACTGCTTGATTTTTGCATTGCTATATTAGGGGATGCTTGTATCTGGTGGGATATTTAGGGCAGGGCCAGATTTCAGAGGGCCTTGAATGTCAATCTGTAATCGCTCATTGATAATAAGGAGATATGAAAAATTCTAATGAAGAAAGAGACAGAATGAAAAAGGGAATTTACCCTTTTAGTCAACATCTTTGGAGAACTGTCTCAAAAGCGTACTTTTTTTCAAGAGTGTTCTAGTTTGGAGAAAAATAATATCATCCCCTATTATACAAGCCATGGTAAAAAGTTTAAAATATAGTTGACATGCCATGAAATGTTTTTCAACATATCATTAAAAAAATTCATTCTAGGATCTACGTAGAGATGGATTAAAGGGATCAAGAATGCAGAATATTTGTAGGAATATATGTATAGGAGATAACTGGTTATATTTGAAATATCATTTAGGATGCAGAATCAAGACCTTGTTTGATTGAATGTGGGGATAACAGACAAATTTATTTAATATAATTTTATTCACTCTTATGACATTCTTTTGAAATGCACACTCCCTTTTGAAGATTAATGAAGAGCTGGTAGAGGAAAAATATGATTTTCATGTATGCAGGGCAAGAAAATACAATTCAACATAGATCCTCAAAGTGGGATGATATTCCTTCAAAGAACATGTTTTGCTTTGATTTGTTCCCAATATCTGATGAATGAGCTTGGCCTAAATAACCAATATAGAACACCAGAAAATAATTTTAATATGAAGAAAATTGATTAAATAAAAGGATTATGTATTTGTCTCATACTAGAGATTAGGAAAAATGTTTTAATTAAATCATTCTTTTTCCCTTTGGACTTTTCTCTTTCTTCACCAGACAACAAATTCTTTTACTGATGTATCATGTGTTCTGTTCACTTGATTTCTCTCTATGCATGGTAAAGCAGGGGTTTATACCTCCTTAGACACAATTTATTTAGATGAATTCATTTACAGTGATTGCAGTTTTTTCACTCTGCTCAAGGCCCATTTTTCTTACTTATGTAGGGTATTGTAAATCTTGGTTGATGTCTACCAGATATTTGTTTCTATAGTATCTTCCCATTTTCATATGGCCTCCTGATTTATTTATTCAAAGTGTATATGCAAAAGGGAGCAGATGTAGCTTAAGTGGTTGAGCACCTGCTTCCCATGAATGAGGTCTCAGGTTTGATGTCCAGTACCTCCTAAAAACAAAGAAACAAATGAACAGAAAAAACAACTCTTATTGGAAAGAGGATGTAGCTCAGTGGTTGAGCACCTGCTTTCCATGTACAAGGTCCTGCTTTCAATCCCCAGTACCTCCAAAAAAAAAAAAAAAAAAAAGTGTATGCAGAGATATGGCTTACTAAGCTGAATATTGAAACCCTATATTTCACAAATCTGAGAAGAATTATTTTTAACCAAAGGCCGACAACAAGATTCAGAACACATGTTTTATTGAACCCGAAATAATATTGCTTATCATTCTCTTAGCAGGTTCTTTTTGTACCAAATAGGGAAAATAAGACCATCGTTCCTTACCTAATTAATCTTTTTGACAATAATGAATGTGATATGAATAATATGAAAGAGCACTTTAAAATTGCTTTTGACAGTTGCCCCAAAGTGTGAAGAGTATCTGTATCCTGTATACCAATGACGTTTAGCATACTACAATGTAGGCAGCTAAAGAGCCACATTTTTGAGTGGTTTCCATAATATTCATTCAGGATTAAAAAGTAAGGTATCAGAGAACGGATGTAGCTCAGATGGGTAAGTGCCTGCTTCCCATGTACAAGGTCCCGGGTTCAATCCTGGTACCTCCTAAAAAATAAAAAATAAAATAAAACAAAGTAAGGTATCAAAATACAGTTTTATGAAAACTGTTGCCTTGTAATGCACAGAAAGTATTATGGCATGTAGTTTAAGTCTCTTTAATCTAAATGCAATTCCCCCACCCTTTTTCATATCAAGGAGAGAAATAAAATTTATAATCTGCCTTAGCAATAGGTTCAGAATTTGGGGATTAGAAAAATACTTCTTAACTGGGAGTAAATGTCAGAATTACCCAGAAAATTTTCAGACTGCACATGCCATGGACTCATTCCTTGGCATATACTGACAAGCAGGATAGTCTAGTCAGTAAGAATAAATAATCTCAAGTAAGCTACCTAGTTTGAATCTTAGCTTCCTCAAGTGCTAAATCTATGATCTAGGTATTTCCTTAAACTTATGGTGCTTTGATTTTTTAATCTGTAAACCATGGTATTTACATCATTCGATTTTTTGTGAAGACTAAATATAAACTGATTTATAACTCTAACTAAAACGAAGATTTGTTTCCATAAGAAAAGAAAGAATAAAGAAAAAAGTCATTTGGGGACATTTCTTGTAAGAAAAAAAAAAAGGAGAATCCATTGCCTGTTCTTTATGTACCTTCTAAAGTCCCATTTCTCCCATCTTCAAAGCCAGCATTGTTGAATCTCTCTGTATCTTTCTTCCATAGTCACATCTCCCTTTGACTTTCTCTCCCACTTTTAAGGACCTTGTGACTGCATTTGGGCCCACCTTGATAGTACAGAATCATCTCGCTATGCTAAAGTCAGTTTCTTAGCAATCTTATTCCACCTGTAATCTTAATTCCCCTTTGCCAGATAGCATAACACATTCACAAGTTCATCTTTGAAGAGCCATTAACAAGCCTACCCCACTTTTTAAGAAAGAGCAGGTATCTGCACCCGTAGTAAACACTCATCATTTAGAAAGGTCACTTTCGGCAAACAAAGCCAAATGCAAAGTTATCAATAGTGTGGGAAGTTGAGTGTCCATCACAATTTTACAAAAGTCCTCTCTCAGAGTCTAGCTGAACCTACTGCCAAGGTAGCACAATAAGGAAGGTTTGCTTCTTAAGATTCTTTCACCATATCTGCTTCATAAAGAGTCATACCATATGCACACAGTATTTTTGGAGTTCATTTTTCTTAAGTTTCCATAATAAATTGTGTGAAATCCTCATCACAGAAATCTTGTATTTTGTTATACAATCTGGATTTAAATAATCTCTCTAAGCTATGGATGGATGGAGAGAGAGAGAGGGAGGGAGAGAAAGAATATTGATAGTTCCTGATCATAAGAACAAATTCTGATATCTAGCTTGAGAAAAGCCAGGTAAGCATTGGTTTTTACAGAATTTTTAAGAGTTTGTGCTATAATTGACATACATAGTTAATCAGAACTACATGATAAGTATGCTAAATAGCACAAGACCACAAAGGCATTAAAGTGAAAAGTAAATGAATCTACTCCTTGTAGAAACAGAGATTAGGGACTCAAGTTCTTAGATCTTCTCCTTCATCCTAATTCCTACTATCACTTTGTCATTTTGGTGTATATACATACATAGCTTACATGTGTTTCTCCTTTTCAATTCCAATGATTTTCACTTTGATCTCATTTCATCAATTGACTACCATAAGCACACTAGGATTCCCTATCTCAAGCCATACATAAACTTTTATTCCAAATTTTGTAATATTAACTTACAAAAATGTAAGATCTAAAGTTATAAAACTCTTAATAAGTAATGTAGGTGTAAATACTTTTTAAAAGCAGCTTTACTGAGATATATTCACATATCATATAATCTATCCAAAGCATACCATCAGTGGCTTTTAGTATAATCAAAGAGTTGTACATTCATCACCACAATCGATTTTAAAACATTTTCATTACTCTTAAAAGAAAAATCCTATACCTGTTAGAAGCCACCTATTGGTCTATCCTTCCTCAGCCATACATAACCACTAATCTATTATTTCTGTCTCTATAGATTAATTATATTTACATTTTATATAAATGGAATCATACAATAGGTATAATTTGTGCCTGGTTCCTTTCACTTAGCATATTGTTTTTTTTTTTTTTTTTTTAATCATTATGTTTTTTTTTTTTTAATTAGAGAAGTTGTAGGTTTACAGAAAAAGTCATGTGAAAAATTCAACATTCCCATATAACCTCTATTGTTGACCTTTGTGGTGCCTTTATTACATATGCTGAAAGACTATTAAAATAGTACTATTAACAATAGTCCATAAACATTAGGTTTATTTTTCAACATATACCACCTTATTATTAACACTTTGTAATAGTGTTGTGCATTTGTTTTAATTCATGAAAGAACATTCCTATACTTGAACTATTAACAACAGCCCATCATCATTCACAACAGGGCTCACTGTGTTATACAGCCCCATGTTTTATTTCCTAACTTTCATTCTCACAACATACATAACCCAAAACGTCCCCTTTCAAACCCATAGTAATATCTAGCTCAGAACTATTAATTGCCTCACAATAATGTGCTTCCATCGTCACCATCCATTTCCAAACCTTTACAATCAACCTAAATAGAAATTCTGGACAAATTAAGCATCAATTCCCTATCCTCTACCCCAACCTACCCCCTGGTAAACTATATTCTAGGCTCTATCACTGTGAGTTTGCTTAATATAATTAGCTCATATCAGTGAGATCATACAAATTTGTAATTTTGAGCTTGGCTTATTTCACTCAGCATATTGCCCTCAAGGTTCATCTATGTTGTGGCATGCATCCAGACTTCATTTCTTTTTCAGCTAACTAATATTTTATCTTGTGTATATACCACATTTTGTTTATCCATTCATCAGCTGGACACTTGGGTTGCCTCCATCTTTTGGCAACTATGAATAATGACACTATGAAAAATGGTGTACAAATATCTGTTCAAGTCCTTTCTATCAATACTTCTGGGTATATACCTAGCAGTGGGTTGCCACTTCATATAGTAATTCTATACTTAGTTTCCTGAGGAACTGCAAACTCTCTTCCCTGACAACTGCACCATTTTATAATCCCATCAGCAATGAATGAATGTTTCTTTCTCCACATCCTCTCCAAAACCTGTAATATATATATTTAATTGTAGCCATTCTAGTGGGTATGAAATGATATCTCAGTGTGGTTTTGATTTGCATTTTCCTAATAGCTAGTGAAATTGAGCATCTTTTCATGGGCCTTTTATCCATTTGTATATCCTCTTTTGAAAAAGGCCTATTCTTGTCTTTTGCCCATTTTTTTTTAGATTGGGTTGTCTTTTTATTGTTGAATTGTAGGATTTTTAAATATATTCTGGATTTTAAACCTTTATTGGATATGTGGTTTCCAAATATTCTCTCTCGTTCTGTAGGTTGTCTTGTCACTTTTCTGATAAAGCTCTTTGATGCACAAAAACTTTTAATTTTAAGGAGGTCTATTTTCTTTTCTTTTATTGCTTGTGCTTTTGGTTTAAAGTCTGAGAAACCATTGCCTAACATAGGATCCTTAAAATCCTTCTATATATTTCCTTCTAGGAGTTTTATAATTCTGGTTCTTATATTTAGGTCTTGTTTCATTTTGAGTTAATTTTTATATATGATGTGAGATAGGGGCCCTCTTTCATTCTTTTTCACATGGATATCCAATTCTCCCATCACCAATTGTTGAAGAAACTATTTTTTCCCAATTGTGTGGACTTGGCAGCCTTGTCAAAAATAGTTGGCTGTAGGTGTGAGGGTCTATTTCTGAACTCTCAATTTGATTCTGTTGGTTGATATATTTATCTTTGTGCCAGTACCATGCTGTTTTGACCACCGTAGATTTGTAATATGCTTTAAAGTCAGAAAGTTTGAATCCTTTAACTCTGTTTTTCTTTTTCAAGATATTTTTGGCCATTGGGGTCCCTTACCTTTCCAAATAAATTTGATATTAGGCTTTTCAATTTCAGCAAAGAACAGTATTGGGATTTGATTATGATTACACTGAATATTTAAATCATTCGGGGTAGAATTGACATCTTAATTACATTTAATCTGCCAATCCATGAACACAGAATGTTCTTCCATTTATTTAGGTCTTGTTTGATTTCATTTAGCAATGTTTTGTAATTTTGTATGTACAAGTCCTCTATACCCTTGGTTAAATTTATTCCTAAATATTTGATTCTTTTAGTTGCTATTGTAAATGAAATTTTTTCTTGATTTTCTCCTCACCTTGCTTATTACTACTGTATAGAAACACTGATTTCTACATGTTGATCTTGTACCCTGCCACTTTGCCAGATTAATTTATTAACTCTAGGAAATCTTCATTTCTCGGGACTTTCTATATGTAGGATTGTGTCATCTGCAAATAGTAAAAAATTTACTTTTTCCTTACAATTTGGTTGCCTTTTATTTCTTTTTCTTGCCTAGTTGCTCTTGCTAGAACTTCCAATGCTATGTTGAATAACAGTGGTGGCAGCGGGCATCCTTGTCCAGATCTTAAAGGGAAAACTTTCAGTCTTTCACCACTGAGTTTAGTGAACCATTGAGTTCACTATTATGTCAGCTGTGGGTTTTTTATATATTCCTTTCTCGTGTTGAGGAAGTTTCCTTCGAATCATATTTTTCTAAGTGTTCTTATCAAGAAGGAATGCTGAATATTGTCAAATGTATTTTCTTAGTCAATGGAGATGATCATGTGGTTTTCTCCCTTTGTTTTGTTTATGTGATGCATTACATTAATTGATTTTCTAATTGTGAACCACTCTTGAGTACCTTGGATAACACCTACTTGATCATGGTGTATAATTCTTTTGATGTGCTGATGATTCTATTTGCAAGTATTTTGTTGAGTATTTTTGCATTTCTATTCACTTAGAAAAATTGGTCTGTAATTTTCTTTTCCTGTAGTTTCTTTATCTGGTTTTAGTATCAGGGTGATGTTGACCTCATTGGATGAGTTAGGTAATGTTGCCTTCTCTTCAATTTTTTGAAGGAGTTTGAGCAGGATTAGTGTTAATTCTTCTTGGAATGATTGGTAGAATATACCTATGAAGTCCTCTTGTCCTGGACTTTTCTATGTTGGGAGGTTTTTGACAGATGATACAATCTCTTTGCTTGTCATTGGTCGGTTGAGTTCTATTTCTGATAGAGTCAGTGTGTTGTTTCTGTGTTTCTGGGAATCTGTGCTTTTCATTTGGGTTATCTAATTTTTTGTCATATAGTTGCTCATACTTTCCTCTTATCACACTTTTTTTCCTTTGCGGTCAGTAATGTCCCCTCTTTCCTTTCTGATTTTATTTCTTTGTACCTTCCCTCTTTATTTCTTTGTCATTCTAAGGGCTTGTCAATTTTATTGATCTTTTCAAAGAATCAACTTTTAGGCTTGTTAATTCTCTCTTTTGCTTTTTATTCTTGATTTCATTTATTTCTGCTCTAATCTTTGTTATTTTTTTCATTCTGCTTTCTTGGGCTTAATTTACTGTTATTTTTTCTAGTTCCTCCAGGTGTGCTGCTAGGCCTTTGATTTTAGCTCTTTCTTCCTTTTTAATGTAAGCATTTAGGGCTATAAGTTCCCCTCTTAGCACTGCTTTAGCTGTATCCTATAAGTTTTGGTATGTTTTGCTATCATTTTCGTTTGTCTCAAGATATTTACTGATTTCCTTTGAAATTTCTTCTGTGACACATTCATGGTTTAAGTGAGTGTTATTTAGCTTCCATATATTTTTTTTATTTTTCCAGTTCTCTGCCTATTATTGATTTCTAGTTTCATTCCATTATAGTCATAGAAGATGACTCCAATATTTCTGGATTTATTGAGACTTGTTTTATGACCCAACAAGTGGTCTATCCTGGAGAATTATCCATGTGCACCTAAGAAGAATGTATATCCTGCTGTTTTGGGACACAATGTTCTATGTCTCTTAGGTATAGTTCTTTCATCATAGTATTCAAGTTCTCTGTTTCCTTATTGATATTCTGTCTAGATGTTCTATCTATTGATGAGAATGGCATATTGAAATCTCCAACTATTATTGTATAGGCTTCTATTTCTAACTTCAGTTTTGCCAGTGTTTGTCTCATTTTGGGGGACATAATGGTTAGGTGAAAAAATATTTGTGATTGTTCTGTCTTCTTGGGGGATTACTCTTTTTATTAACATACAATGTCCTTCTTTGTCTCTTATAACAGCATTCTTTTAAAGACTACTTTTATATTAGTATAGCTACCCCGGTTCCGCTTTGGTTATTCTTTGCATAGAATATGTTTTTCTATCCTTTCTTCTTCAATTTATTTGTATTTTTGGGTCCAAGGTGAGTCTATGATTAGCAACATATAGTTAGATCATGCTTTTTCCCCATTCTACCAAACTGTGTGTTTTGATTGGGAATTTTAAATCATTAACATTCAGTGTTATTACCATAAAGTCAGTACGTACTTCAGCCATTTTTTGCTTTAGCAAAAATGACAAATTAGGGCTTTTGCAGATCCCAGAAAAGATCATGTTCTTAAAGCTAATCCATTTCTGTGGATGCAGGACCCTTTGATTGGATTGTATTCTGTTGGTGGGCCATTGATTGAATTGATTGAGTGAGGCATGACACTGGGTGGGGGGTCTTGGCCCTCCGGCTGGAGTCCTTTATAAATAGAGGGCTGAAAGCAGAGACCATGAAAAAAAGTGGCAGAGACAGTGAAAGAAGGCTGCCTAGAATCAGCCTTTAAGAGGCTAGGCACATAGATCAGCTCGAGGCTGAAGAGAGGTGGCCCAGAGAAGAGGGAAGATATGAGCAGACAGGCATTGTGCCCTCCCATGTACTTGATCACTGATAGTTGTAGATCCCAGAGAAAGCATCTTTAGATGATGCCACCATGTGCCTGATTGCCTACAACTACAACTTTCTGAGACAACAACTCTTGATCATGGCTTGATATGGACACTTTCATGGCCTCAGAATTGTAAGCTTTTGGCCTAATAAGTTCCCATTATAAGAGCCAACACATTCCTGGTTTATTGTTCTGGCAGCCTTTAGTAAACTAAAACATAATGGCATATCTTTTTTTCTCTCTTTTCCTTTATTGCAGCCTCCTTTTCTGTATAGTTAATTTTTTGTTAAGTATCTGATTGATCCTTTTCTCATTTCTGTTTCTCTATATTTTTAAAATACTTACTTTGTGGTTACCCTGGGGTTTATATTACACAACCTACATCTAAAACCTACCAGTTTGAAAAGATATTATCTTAGCTTCAATAGCATATATGTTCTCTTCTCTTTTCCCTCTGTTTCTTCTCATTATGTTGCTTTTGTCCCACTTTACCACTTTATATTTGGTGTGTTCATTATGAGGAAATAAGCTTTTTCTTGTTCAATTGTATTCTGATTCTTACAGAAATTAAAGAGGCAGTTATGTATTGAGGATACAGTATCATTGGTCCTTGCATTTACTCTTTTAGTTACTCCTATGGATGATCTTCATTTCTTCACACACTCCAAAACCAGTCTATTCTGTTTTCCTTTCAACCTGCAGAACTCTTTTTAGTAATTCCTGTATGAGCAGGTCTCTTGTTGAAAAACTCTCAGTTTTTGTTTATCTGTGAGTACTTTAAACTTTCCCTCATTTTTGAAGGAAAGTTTGGCCAAAGTAAGAATTTTTGACTGGTATTTTTTTCTCTTTCAGTAACTTAAATATATCATACCACTGCCTTCTTGCCTCCATGGTTTCTGATGAGAAGTCAGCACTTAGTCTTAATGAGACAAATTGCTTTTCTTGCATGAGACAAATTGCTTTTCTCTTGCTGCTTTCAGAATTCTCTATCTTTGGCATTTGACATTCTGATTACTATGTGTCTTGGAGAAGCACTATTAGGATTTATTCTGTTTGGAGTATGTTGCACTTCTTGGACATGTATATTATGTCTTTCATAAGTATTGGCATGTTTTCAGGCATTATTTTCTCAAATGTTCTTACTGCCACTTTTCCATTATCTTCTCCTTCTGGGACACCCATGACATGTATGTTTGTGTGCCTTGTGCTGTCATACAAATCCCTGTGGCCCAGCTCATTCTTTCTATTCATTTCTTTATCTGTTCTTCTGACTCTATGATTTTTATTATCTTGTGTTCCAGTTTGGTGATTCTTTCTTCTGCTTGTTCAAATCTGCTGTTATTTGCCTCTAATGTATTTTTTAAGGCAAATCAGTTTTATTGATAACCAATAATAAAGCATACAATTTATCCAAAGTGTACAATCAATTGTATTTGTTATAATCACATAGTTGTGCATTCATCACTTCAATCATTATTGAAGCATTTTCATTATTTCAATAATAATAATAAAACAGACAAAATAACAAAAATAATTCCTTACCTCTCAATCTCTGTTTCTCCTCCTGTATACAGCTGCTATTTCTGTCTATTCTTGCACCATTATGTATTTATTAAGCAGTTTTATTGAGATATATTCACATACCATATGATCTATCCAAAGTGTATAATTAATGGCTTTATAAGCTATTAAAAGTCCTTTATTGTAAAATTGTAAAATAATAGAAAAATAGATTGAAAGAAATTACAAATTTTAAATGAGAGTGTAAGGCCAGGTTAGATTTAATATAATCAATTATAAAGAATAGATAACATAGCAAGAACATTTATAAATTTAAAAATGATTTGAATAAAATAGAAATTAATTATAACATAATTCTAATTTTTATATTACAGCTCTAACTATTGGACATAATAATCTTTAAGAATGAAATAAATTATTGATTTTGTTATTTAATTTCCATTTAGGTCATAATTCTTTCTAGATAAGCAAATACTATTTGGGAATTCTTCATATCTTATTAGAATGAATTACAGAAGATAACAATTTGCTAACTCAAAATTTTATGAGGGAAAAAACCCTCAAAATCTTGTTCAACAGTAGTCATGCTAAATCATTATTTATCCATATAGATTATTTTAATTAAAGAATGTAAATAAGAAAGGCTTAAAGAAAAATGAAGTATCCAAAAATATATCTCTTCCTCAGCCTGCCTCAATTAAAAGCAAGTGTTTATTTTATATGAAAAAAATTACGGAATACTGATCACAAGAACAATTTGCCAGTTGCACTGAGTAATTATTGTTTATATACTATAATGTGGTTATTTTACATTTATCTGCTCTACTCCATCTCTTTTTTGGTTCTATTTGCATGGAATACCTTTTTCCAACCTTTCACTTTTAACCTGGTTGTGTCCTTACATCTGAGGTTAGTCTCTTGTAGACAACGTAGAGACAGCTCATATTTTTTATCCCTTCTATCAGTCTATGTCATTTGATTGAGAAATTCAATCCATTAACATTCAGTGTTATTACTGTAAAGGCATTACTTACTTCATCCATTTTGTTCTTCAGCTCTCTGTTGCCATATTGTTCTATTCTCTGTCTTCTTATTCTTTAGTTTACCCTTCCTAATAATCTTCATTTCTAAACTCTTCTCCAAATCTCTCACCCTTGTGTTTTCCTTTCAGGCTGCAGCATCCCCTTTAGGATCTCTTGCAAATTTGATCTTTTTGAAACATAATCTATCAGTTTTTGCTTGTCTGTGAAGACTTTGAATGTACCCTCATTTTTGATGGACAGCATTGCCGGATATAGAATTCTCGGCTGGCAGTTTTTCTCTTTCAGTACCTTAAATATATTATACCACCTTCTCTCCTCCATGGGTTCTGATAAGAGGTCAGCACTTAATCTTATTAGGTTTCCCTTGTATGTGATGCTTTGCTTTTCTCTTGTTGCTTTCAGAATCCTCTCTTTATCTCTGATATTTGCGATTCTGAATTATAGGTGTCTCAGTGTAGGTCTATTAGGATTTATTCTGTTTGGGATGTATTGTCCTTCTTGGATATTGATATTTATCTTCTTCATAAGGGCAGGGAAGTTTTAAGTCATTATTTCCTCAAATATTCCTTCTGCTCCTTTTCCATTCTTTTCTCCTTCTGGAACATCAATAATGCAAATATTTTTGTGTTTCACGTTGTAATTCAATATCCTGAGATTCAGTTCCATTTTTTTCCATTCTCTTCTCTTTCTGTTCTCCTCTTTTCCAGTTCAGATGTTCTGTCTTTGAAATCACTAATTCTGTCTCCAAGCAATTCAAATCTGCTCTTATGTGCCTCTAATATATATATATATATATTTAGATTTTATTTATTTATTCATCCATCCCCCCCCTGCTGCCTGTGCTCGCCGGGCCAACCAACCACGCTGTGCGGGCAGGCCCGCCCCCACCAGGAGGCCCCGGGAACCGAACCCGGGGCCCCCCACATGGCAAACGGGAGCCCCACCGATTGAGCCACAGCCGCTTCCCTCTAATATAATTTTTATCTCATCCATCGTGTCTTTCATTCCTATAAGGTCTATTACTTTTCTTTGCAGGTTTCAAATTGTTCTTTATGCTTTCGCAGTATTTTCTTAATATCCTTTATTTCTTTAGTCATCTTTTCTTTAAATTCTTTGAGGTGATTTAGGAGAGTTGTGTGAGTATCACTGATCAATTGTATTAAATTCTGTATCTCTTCAGGATATTTGGTTTGTTCTTTTGGCTGGGCCATCTCTTCCTGTTTCCTGGTATGGCTTGTAATTTTTTGCTGATGTCTAGGCATCTGAATATGTTAGTGAATTTACTCTGATGGCTCTCTTTTGCCTATTTTTTTCACAGCTCTTCTTTGATATTTGGTTTACATACTCAGTCTTTAAAATTACCCATCTTAAGTTTTCAAAATGGGCCAGGGACTCACTAGTGGCGTGCACATATTCTCCCAGGGGTTGGATACAGTGTGTGAAGTTTTTGTCCATGCACTTTCCAGACAGTCCAGAAGATGGCACTAGTAAATGCACCTTCCAATGGAGTTTTTTCAGTCTAGGCTCTACTGTGTTCCTGTGTTGAATCTCCAGATTGGAGATTCAAAGTGGGCTCTGCTGTCTGAATTTCCTGAAGAAAAAAACCGCAAGCTTCCCCTCCTTTTCCCTTGAAATAGCTGATAGGAAGGATGATGTCCGTTCTCCTCTCAGTTGGCTGCAGTGCTTCAAGGATTTTACCCCAGCTTAATATGTTGGGAGTGGGGGAAGTCAACCCTTCTGGGCTGCCACAGAGACTTGGTAACTCAGATTTGTCATTTTGTCATCTTCATCTCTCTTTCCTTCACCTTCCTGGGAATTGTGTAGCACTGTCCTGATCTGCTGACCCCGAAAGCAGGCCTGGCAGAAAGCTTTTGGCTCCTTCTCCATTGTTTTTGTGGAAGCACTCAGCTCTGCCTATTAGTCTGTCACCATCTTCCCACAATCTTCCTCTAATGTATTTTTTTTTTTTTTTAATTTTTTTATTTTTTTTTTTTTTTATCCCCCCCCCCCCTGCTGCTCGCGCCCGCCGGGTCAGCCAACCACGCCCCGTGGGCGGGCCTGCCCCCACCAGGAGGCCCCAGGAACCGAACCCGGGACCTCCCACATGGTAAACGGGAGCCCCACTAACCGAGCCACAGCCGCCCCCCTCTAATGTATTTTTAATCTCTACTATTGTGCTTTTGATACCCATAATTTCTGTTGTTTCTTTTTAAACATTCAAATTCTTATTTATGCTCACACATTGTGTTCATAATATGCTTTATATATTTATGCATATTTTTCTTTATGCTGATGAATTGATTAGAAGATTTGTTTGAACATTTTTGGTTAGATTTTCCAACTTTTGAGTGCCCTCTCATGTTTTAATTTATTCCTTTGACTGAGCCATACATTTTTGCTTCTTAGCATGGCTTTTGATTATTTGCTGCTGTCTAGGCATCTAATTCTCTTGACGGGTTAACGCTGAAGGTCCATTCTCCCTCTTCTCTAGGGTTTTATTTTTGTTTGGCTTTGGGTTAAGGGTCTTCTTTAACATTTGTTCTAACTCATTCTAGACCTTTAAAACCATCCCTGTTTAAACTGTTTAGATTTTCTCAGCTCTTTATCGGATTCTTTCTCTGGATATGTAGTGCAATTTTTAATATTGCAGTTTTTGCACAATTATTTCACTTCCAGGAAAAAGTTTCCTTTTCTCCCTTCCTTCTCTGGGAATCTTGATCTGTTCTGCTTGTGTTTGTTCAGACTTTCTTCTCCAGCTCCTATGATTTGTTTAAATTCTCTTCCTTACCAATGCCCTGTTTTCCTTACAGTTTTCAATTCTGGGACGCATCCAACCTTATAGCAATTCCATTTTACACACACACACACACACACACTTTTTTCTTTTCTCTAAGTCTTTCCTGCCTCCAGTTTCTTTCACATTAGGGTATACCATCCTGGTGAGCAAGATGGTGTCAATCCAGAAAGGTGGATCACTTCAGAAAATTCCATTTTGTCTTTCAGTGGTCCAGGTTACGGAAACTGGATTAGTCACAGCAGTTCTCACCAAACTTTCTATGTCAATATTCCTCAGTTTTTCCCTGTGTGCCCTTTTTTTGTATGCAGTACTCCTCAGTGGCTCATGCTCTGCCTTCAGTATCTGCAGACTTAGGTCCCTGTGCCTGGATTTGCCTGAAGTTCTAATCTTTGCTGTGATTCAGTCTCTGTTCATGGTGAGACCTGGGGCTGTGCTGCCTCTGTGTGGCTCCTGAGCTGTGTGGAACTGAGTGTGGAAAAGGTAAAATGGGATCTGGCTGGTGGTCCAAGTGGACTTCTACCTATATTTTTCTGTTTCTTTGATTCACCATTTGTGGACCTATTCTCTAGTCTCTAACATAATCCACAGTTCAAAGCAAATGGAATTTGTCCTTTTATTCATTAAATAACTGGGGAGGCTTTTGTAAGGGATTGTTTCATTCATGTTGATAATATCACTCAATAATAATTTTTAACTTGAATAGTTTTGTAATTTTAGTAAATGAAAATACAATTCTTCTAGTTGTTTTTATAAGATATAGCAAAATTTAAGTATATGGAAATATACTGTGGATATATATATATACCAAAAATGTGCTATATATAAAATCTATTTTCATAATATATAACTAAAATTTTAAATTTAAGGAAAATAAAGCATGGATCATTGAAAATAATGGAAAAGATTGCATTGATTATATTATACTATATATCATGTGCACACAATACTAAAGTGACATTAAAATTATTTATATTTCAAAAATAACAAAAAAGGCCCTTGAAATCTCGGTCCCCCCTTTGTGCTAAGATTTCAAATGTTTGTGCCTTAAATAAGACTTCAAGAACAGTTTTGCTACTTAAGCCACAGTAAATGGATTGTTTCACCTGTCTTCTTTTATGTCTGAAATTCAAAGACCATAGAGTTTTGCTGAGAGAGAGCACAGGGAAAGCTTTTATCTCTGGCGTATGACATGACAAGCCAGCAGGGGCACTTGCAACATTAGGAAGCCACAGGAAGCCCTGAGAGGCTGTCTCATCTGTGACCTCCTCTGAGCTTTGAAATGCTGGAGAAAAGATTCCTGGCAGTGAGCATTAACCTGCTCTTTCTCTTTAGGGTTGCTGTCAGTTTTGCTAGATTTTTATGTTAGCTGGCTGACTCCTGCAACCCCAATTTCTTTTAATTAGAAAAGTTGTAAATTTACAGAAACATTATGCAGAAGATATAGAGTTCCTATATACCTACCCCCCACAGACATTTACAAACACACAGTTTCCCCTATTATTAGCATTTTGCATTTGTGTAGAACCTTTGATACAACAATATTATTCTAATTATCCTATTAACTATAGTTCATCGTTTACATTAGGGTTCAGTGTTTGTGTTGTATAGTCCTATTTTTAAAAAATTATTCTAGTAACAAAATTATAACCTAAAATTCTCTCCTTTTAACTATACTCAAATATATAATTCACAGGTTTTTAATTTCATTCACAATGTTGTGCTACCATCACTACCATCCATTACCAAAATGTTCCCATCACCTCAAATAGAAACTCTGTCCCAATTAAGTGTATGTCCCCATTCTTTACACCCACCCTGGTCCCTGCTAACCTGTATTCTGTTTTCTGACTCTATGAATTTACTTATATTTCATAACTGTGGGATCATAAAATATTTGTCCTTTTGTGTCTGGCTTATTTCATTCAATATGATGTCTTCAAGTTTCATCCATGTTGTCATTTACATCAGAAAATCTAGAGCCCCCTTTTGGAGGTCTTTTAGTTCTAGCATTATTTATAGAGTTTTTCTAAAATTATTGGTGGCATATCCAACAGACTACCACAAGTATAATGCCTATAGCAGTTATGTTTTGAGGACCAATATAGGGTAATTTTATAAATTTTCTCCCTTCTTAGCTCTACTTGATAAATTATTTTTAAAAGGTATATGACTTATATATAGCTAAAATTTATTGTTCAGTGTTTAAAAAGAGCCAGGTGCCATACTGAGTCATTTGTAGATATGCCATTTAATAGTAATGACAATTCTGAGTCATTGCTATTTTGAATCTTCTTTTTCAGATGAGGGAAACAATGCTTAGAGAAGTTAAATAACTTGTTCAAGTTTATTACATTAAAAAACAAAGAGTCTCATACAAAACTCATTGTTTAGAAAAATGTATTTGAAAACAATATTGTTTTTCTTCATGTTTATCATATTACTTCCCTGCATCAATCAATTTGTCAATTCCATGACCATTGTTTCAGGGACTTGTGAGTTTGAAAAGAAAGACAAAAATAAAGGAACCTTCTAAACTTTGCTTTTAATGTCTTGAGGTAGCAGAAAATTGTAGGTAAGACAGAAGATTGGGAAAACGTAGGAAGTGAAAATAAATCAGATTATGCTTAAGAGCATGTCTAAATTGGGGTACATGATTCAACCAACTCAAGCCTCAAGAGAGAAATCTGATCTTCCGTTTCTTAGTTAGAGCCCAGGTTAGCAGCAAGACTTTTGTGACAGAATAGCTGAAAAAAAGGGAAAGTAGGCATACAGACTTCTGGACAGTCTCACAGATATTCCTATAATGATTATTTTTTTTAGCAGAAAATTTGGCATGTAGCAATGGCAGAAGATAAATCAGCCTTTGTGAGATATAATTCATATTGTTTAGATTATGTTTATATTGTATTCTTGCCAACTGGCTACCTCATTCATGAACTGATTGAATAATCCCTGAGCTGGGGGGGGGGGGGTAGATAGATGCTAACAAATAGAATAAGCAAATTTATAGAGTCAGAAACTAGAATACATATTTATTTGGGGTGAGATCCAAGATGGTGGAGTAGGGAATGACAAGCTGTACTCCTCCTCCAAAAATTAAGGGAAGATAGGCAGGCTTACCTGGAAGAATGAAAGCTGTGGGACCATGGGAGTAACTGGAGAGGGCATCTAGAGTGGGGATCTCCGTTGGCCAGGGAGAGGGGAGCCATGAGAGATGGGGCATGCAAGTCAGTGCCAGGCCAGCTCAAAGGGAGAAGGAAGCCGGAGAAATGATTTGGCTGGAAGACCAGTGTTCAGCTGGCTCCAAAAAATGAGGAAAGCCATCGGGCAAACCAGTGCCCCATCAAGAGGGGGCAGCTGTGGGACAAACAGGTATGCGAACTGGCACCCAGCCAGCTCAGGGTGAGAGAGGAGTTGACAGGGGGTGGTAGATGGGGTGGGCAACTGGACCTCAGATGCTTTCCAGGAAAAGGAAAGACACCAGCCAGTGCTGGAGCCGGCTCCACGGAGAGAGGAGGGGAAGCTGATCTGACAGGCTGTCACACCTGCCTGCCAAGGGAGAGAAGGAACTAGAGTAGTGAGGGGGTGGGCTGACAGACACCTAATTGCATGGCTGAGAGGGAAGAGGCAGCAGGGAAGCTGTCAGATGCCCAGACAGCCTGAGGGAAAGGAATCCATGAGAGGTAGCAGGCAATCTGTCAGATGTCCAACCAGCCCAGAAGAGAGAAGAGCTAGAGAGTGATCCAGCAGGTTGTCAGGCATCCAGCCAGCTCCCTGGGGGAGGGGGAGGTGTGCAACAAGCAGCCTCAAGACAGGTAACTTAGACTGATTGTTTCTGTAGCTTTTTACTTTTTTTCTTTTTTTTAATTCTTTATTCTTTATTTTTTTCTCTACATCTGGGTACATTACCTGTGCAAGGTGGGCCAGAAGGTGATTTATTGGTGAACACTGGCAATCTGAGACAGTTGCTAATGGCCTGAGATGAGCCTGTTTTTTCTGTTTTTTGGTTGTTGTTGTGGTTGTTGGTCATTTTTCCTCCTTATTTTCTTTATTACTTTTCTTTCTTTCATTTTTCCCTCATCCTTTTTTCTTTCATGCCAACTTCTCGTTTGTTCTTCATTTTATTTCTTCTCTTCTCATCTTTCCAGACTTTTATTTTTTCCTATTTCTTGTTGTTTTTCTTACACCTTTTTTATTCTTATGCCTTTTTATATTTCATGATTTTTCACTCTTATTGTTTATTTTTTACCTGGCTCTTTTATGGATCCTTTTCTAACAATTTTAAAGATTTTTTTTTCTTTCTCTTCCTCTTTCTTTCCTTTTTTATGGACTTAATATTTTTTCAGGGGATCATGGATAACTACAAAGATAGAGAATAAGTGGAACCAAGTATCAAAGAGCACTCAACATAAAACAAATTGAAATAAAACCCTAGACTAGAAAGAGATACTAACCAAATGAATAAGCCCAAAACAGATGCCTAGACACCAGCAAAACATAACAAGCCATACTAAGGAACAGGAAGACATGGCCCAATCTAATGAACAACTAAAAAGAAGGAGGAGACACAGAACATGGAGGGTTTCCAAACGAATACCATGAATCAACTTAATGAAGTGAAGGAATACATCAAAGATATTGAGAAGACACTGGTAGGATATGCAGAAGAAATCATCAACATACATAAAAAGATAACAGATATTATGATGAAAGGCACAAAGCAAGAAATTAAAAATATGTTGGAAGCACATAACAGCAGATTTGAACAGGCAGAGAAAGAATTAGTGACATGAAGATAGAGCATCTGAAATTGCACAAATATTAGAACAGATAGACAAAAAAATATATATATATATATAGAAAAATTCAGCAAGGACTCAGGAAATTGAATGACAACATGAAACACACAAACCTAAGCATTATAGGCATCCCAAAGGAGAAAAGAAGGGAAAGGGGGCAGAAGGAGTTTTAGAGGAAATAATGACTGGAAATTTCCCAACTTTTATGAAGGACATGGGTGTACACATTCAGGAAGCACAGTACACTTGAAACAGTAAAATCCTAACAGGAATACCCCAAACACACACTTATCAGATTGTCAAATGTTCAAGTAAAAGAGAATTCTGAAAGCAGCAAGAGTAAAGAGATCCATCACATATAAGGCAAGCTCAATAAGATTAAGTGCTGGTTTCTCATATGAAACCATGGAGGCAAGAAGGTAGTGGTATGATATAGTTAAGGAGCTAAAAGAAAAACCTGCCAGCCAAGAATACTGTATCCAGCATAGCTGGCATTCAAAATTGAGGGAGAGTTCAAAATATTCATAGATCTACAGAAATTGAGAGAGTTTGAAAATGAGAGTCCTGTCTCTCCAGAAATATTAAAGGGAGCTCTTCAGTTGAAAGGAAAAAATAAGAGAGGGTTGAAGGAAAGTGTGGCTGTTGGGGAGTTTGATGTAATTATGAATTCCAAAAATATAATTGGATCATGCTTGTAAACTGATCTGTTAATCTGGACATGATTAGATTATGATTAGGACATTGAGCCCCACCCTTGGTGGGTGGGGAATCGAAAAATATAAAAGGCAAGGCAAAGAACAGAGTTGAAGCAGTCTTCTGAGAAGCAGTTTTGATGTTGGAAAGAAGGCCCCAGGAGAAGAGAAGCAAGCCGTTCACCTGATCGTCTACAGCTGAACTTGTGGAGGAAACAGGAGCTAAGTCCGGAGAGAAACGCAGCCCCGGGAAGAGAGGAACCCCAGAAGCCTGAACCCTGGCAAATGCCAGCAGCTGTCTTGCTCTAACACGTAGCAATGGACTGTGGTGAGAGAAGAAACTTAACACTCTACACTTAACACTTACATCAAATTGCCAAATGGTTACATTCCACCCTCGGAATTCCAAAAATACATTACAATACTCTAAAAAACTTAAATCAGTAACAATACAAATACAAAATCATATCATAGACAGTTTAAAGAAATACAGTTTGTCTTCAGGCAAAATTCCATCTGCTATAGACCTCTGAAACTTACAAAACCATTTAACTGCTTCCAATACACAAATGGAAAGACAAAGGATAAGCATTTTCATTATCATAAGGAGAAATTGGGATGTTAAACATGAGTCATGAATCCTCTATAGTTCAGTGAACCTGCAGGGCATCCTCCATTCGATTTGAAAGTCTGAGAGTCATTCTTAAGACAACGGATTCTTCTCCTTGGGGCCACATAGGAACCCACCCTTTCCACAGGCTTGCCCAAGACCTATTTTCTTGGTTCCACCCTCATCAAGAATCTGGGTGTTGACCAAACTCTGGACCTCACCCTCCAAGAGGGTTGGGGTGATTGCCACACCTTACCCAATCTTTGGGTTAGAGTCTTAGCCCCCCTAGTACAGTGAGGTGAAGACAACATTCCCCCTAACATTTGGCATACGGGATCAACCCTCTCAGAGCAACAGGTTGAGCACCTGGCCTTCCCTAACCTTTGGAATACAGGCTCAACCCTCTCAGAGCAATGGGTTGACCACCTGGCCTTCTCTAATCCAAGGTGGACAGGTACACCCCTCTCAGACCTATGGAGTTTGATCTTAACAGCACTAATCTTTGCAGAATGTCCTGCACCCTCTCTGCACCCTGGGGTGGCAAAACTCTTCCAGAATATCAGGTGGTTACATCCACCCTCTTCAACTGCTGGGAAAAACTCACCCTCTCTGCACCATGGAGCATCAAAACTTTCCCAGAACATTGGGTAGGAACATCTACCCTCTTCAACTGCAGGGGCAAACTCCCTCTCTGTACATATGGGTGGGGCTCCTCTCTTGGCCCAAGGAGCTGTCTTAAGTTCAGATCTCTGCTTCTATGGTTTTCTTCTTAAAGCTGATTCTCCCTCAATCTCTCCTTTCCATGTCCTCTTTTGTCCAAGCTGACAGTGTTTTTGTTCATACAGCACTCTCAAAAACTTTGTTGGTTTAGCATGCAGGAAGCAGGGATCCAAACCATCAGACAGTAAGACTTTCCACAAGTCTTTCCAAGATAACTGCATCTTCAATTCCAATTTACAAGTTCCAGGTTTAGCTAAGTTTTCAAATGTGGCACTTTCATCTGGGAATTTGATTTCCACAAACTTGGAAGTTCCGGAATCAGTTTCTGTTTTCTTTGTGCCCAAAAGTTCAGTCCTTAGTGTATTTCACTCATCTAGTATTTTGCTATAAGCTGCAAGGAGAAGCCAAGCCACATTCTCCAAGTTTACCTTGGAAATTTCTTCAGCTAAATGCTCCGGTTTGCCATTTTCAAATTCTGTCTTCTATATAACACCAGGAGTTAATCTTGCTAGGTTCTCTTCAACTTTAAAACATGGATCGCCTTTCCTCCAGTTTCCAATAATGCTTTCATCATTTACTTCTAAGGCATCATACAAAGACTCTTTAGCATCCATATTACTATCAACAGTCTCTTCAAAGTGATGTAGGCCTTTTCCATCAAGTATTTCACAATTCCTCCAAAAAATACCCCTTACCCATTTATAAAACCGTTCCAACATTTTGGTATATGCAAAAGCACTTCCCCACTCCTCAGTACCAAATTCTGTATTAGTCAGCCAAAGGAGTGCTAATATGAAATACCAGAAATTGGTTGGACTTTATAAAGGGTATTTATTTTGGGTAGAAATCCACAGTTACCAGGCAATAAAGCGTAAGTTTCTTCTCTCACCAAAGTCCAGTGCCATGTGTTGGAGCAAGACAGCTGCCGACGTTTGCCAGGGTTCAGGCTTCTTGGGTTCCTCTCTTCCTGGGGCTGCATTTCTCTCTGGGCTTAGCTCCTGTTTCCTCCACACGGTCAACTGTAGACTATCAGGTGAACGGCTCGCTTCTCTTCTCCTGGGGCCATCTCTCCAACATCAAAACTCCAACTTCAGAACTGCTACACAAAAACCGCTTCAACTCTGTTCTTGCCATGCCTTTTATATTTGACTCCCCATGCACCAAGGGGTGGGATTCAACACCCTACTGACAGTCAATGCCCTAATCAT
Source organism: Tolypeutes matacus (assembly GCA_026826555.1). Taxonomy (NCBI): domain Eukaryota; kingdom Metazoa; phylum Chordata; class Mammalia; order Cingulata; family Chlamyphoridae; genus Tolypeutes; species Tolypeutes matacus. The sequence goes on from JAKSZT010007815.1 coordinate 25,019,355, forward strand.
AACTTAATCATGCCCAGATTAACAGATCAGTTTACAAGCATGATCCAATTATATTTTTGGAATTCATAATTACATCAAATTGCCAAATGGCTACAAGCACTTAGACAAAAATGAAATAAAACTTCTTATCTAAATTGGAAGGGAAGAAGTAAAACTTTCACTATTTGAAGATGAAATGATCCTATATATAGAAAGCCCTGAGAAATCTACAACAAAGCTTCTACAGCTGATAAGCAGGTTCAGTAAAGTGGCAGGATATAAGATCAACATGCAAAAATCAGTAGCACTTCTGTAAGCTAATAATGAGCAATCTGAGGTGGAAATAAAGAAAAAAATTCCATTTACAGTAGTAACTAAAAGAATGAAATGTCTAGGGATAAGCAACTAATGATGTAAAGGACTTGTACACAGGAAACTACACAACATTGCTAAAGGAAATTAAAAAGAAACCTAAATAAATGGTGTTTGGAAGACTAAATATCATAAAGATGTCTATCCTATCCAAATTGGTTAACAAATTTAATGCAATCCTAATATAAATTACAACAGCATGTTTTATTGAACTGGAAAAGCTAATTATGAAATTTATTTGGAAGGGCAAGGGGTCCCAAATAGCCAAAGACAAACAGAAAAAAGAAAAACAAACTTGATGAAATCACACTTATCTGACTTCAAAGCATGCTACAAAACTACAGTGGTCAAAACTGCATGGTATTGGCACAAGGAGAGACATGCTGACCAATGGAACTGAATTGAGAGTTCTGATATAGACCCATGAATATACAGCCAACTGATATTTGAAAAGGCCACCAAGCCCATTCAATTGGACAGAAAAACCTCTTCAACAAATGGTGTTGGGAGAACTGGATATCCACAGCCAAAAGAATGAGAAAGGATCACCACATCATGCCCTATAAAAAATTAATTCAAGATAGATCAAAGACATAAATATAAAAGCCAAGACCATAAAACCCCTAGAAGATAATGCAGGCAAGCATCTATGAAGTCTTGTAGTAGGAAATGTTTTCATAAACTTTACACTCAAAGCACAAGCAATGAAAGAAATGAGACCTCCTCAAAATCAAAAAATTTTGTGCTTCAAAGGAGTTTGTAAAGGAAATGAAAATGCAGCCTACTCAAATGGGAAAATATTTAGGAACAACTTATCTGATAAGGGTCTATTATCCACAAAAAGCCCCAAACTGTCACAATCACAATGGATTTTTTCATTCACCTTGTGAAAAGGGAGGTATTAAAAATAATTAGGTTTAGTTTATTAGTTATGGGTTTCATGGAGAGTATTATCAAATTAAAAGAGATGCTTAACCTTACGTTGGTTAAATTTGTATGGATAAAATGTTATTAATATAAATATTTCAGAAATTGTTGAAAGTCCTAATGATTTGTCAATGTCTTTACTCTTCATGATATACATGTCCTAGTGCTTATTTGTCTGATTATTAGACAATGAAAGTATAGTGTTATTGGTCATAATTTCAATTATTCTCAAAAAGGTTGCATGCCACTGAAACAACCAAATGTCAGTTGTACTGGTACTCTCTTTATAATGAATTCTCATCAGATATTTCACTTTTGCATAACAGTAAAAGTTATCCATAGTTATTTTAATTTTTTTTTTTAATCTACAGACAGTTCTTTACTCTGGTGCTTTCATTTCAATCTCCAGCCTATGTTGAATTCAAAGTTTAGCAATTGTTTGAGTGACAAAGAGGAACTGAAAATGAGGACAATTGGTGTATTTAACTTCTATTCTTCAAACATACTTGTTTTACTTATTTCCTCATTTTATTATTATTTTTTCCCTGGAGAACTAAATTTTCCTGGGGATATATAGTTTTCTAGAGTCATGTTTTCTACCTATCTAGATGAATTTAAAAGAATTTTTATACTCGCAGTTCCCTGGGGAGAACACAGCACACTACACCACACAGGACTGCACAGGAAAGTCACAAGGGTGAGTCACAAGGCAGAGAGAACAGAGCCAAATACCTTTATTATGGTTTCCATGGGCATGTAATGGTGAAGCAAGGGTACGTTAACATGGGGTTGGTTGGCCATATTTGGAAGTGGTGCTCCTGCCATTTTGAGGTTGTTTCCTTATGAGCAGGATGTGGTCAGAATTAGCTTGAAATAAGAGGCATAAGTGGGACTTGGGATGCATCTATAGATGTTAAAGCATCAATTTACTGAACTTAGAAAACATGGTTAATCCACTGGGTTCTTGGTCTTTTGCGTGCAGTCTTCCTTCTCCTCCTTCCCTCCCTTCTTCTTTCCCGCCTTCCCTCCCTCCCTCCCGTCCTTCGTTTTTCCCTCCTTTCTTTCTCCCTGCTTTTGGTTGTATTATATTTGTTAATATCCATGTGAATCACATGGAATAGAATAAAATATTTGAAACTTTATTATACCTAAAGGACATTTATAAGACAAGTAGACACAAGTGGGCAACTCTGGGATCCTTTAGGGGAGATATTGATATTAAAAGCTCTGGATGGGCTTCCTGCATATCTATTGGCTTTTTCCTCATGCTTGAATGATAGATTGAAGAACTGCAGTCACTGTATCTTCAAACGAGTTTATAAGTTAAAGTCATCATATCCTCAAACCAACTTATAGGCTAAAGTCATCCATGGTTAAAAGAGTCTTCCCAAGAACTCCCTTATATCTCATTGGCCAAACTTTGGTCTCTTTGCAATCCATAACTGGGAAACTGGGAAAAACAGTCTTTGCCAAAGGGCTTAAACCAATCATCCTTTATTTTCTAGGCCTAGGCACATGGCACTGTTGAGTGAAATTGGGATTTCCTTCAAGGCAACAGAAACAGAGTGGGGAATTGTTGTAGATAAACAATTAAGAGTGCCTATGACAACAATACATTTATTTTTATTTTGTATGTGCAAGGGAGAGGAGCAGTAAATGTTGAAAATCTTATGAGGATATTAATTTTATTTTTTTATATTTATTTCCCTATATATCACAATCCTTACTTATTTATTTAGTGAGTGTATTTGAGTACAAAAATTTTAAAATCCTTTCCAATTTCTTTAAGCTACTGAAATTCACAGACCTACTGGCAAAACTATACTTTGAGAATGGGATATTATTTTTTTGCAACTTGAGTGTGAAATTTAGGGATAGGGTATAGTTGTTAGTATTTTAGTGGGCTCCAGGCCCTGCAATCTTCCTGATGTTCTTTAAATGCACTGTACTATATGACTAACTTCACCACTGTGTCGAAGTTTGATGATTCCTCACCTCAAACTGTTCTCTGCAAGATGATAAAACATGGGGTTCTTTCTGTCCCTACTGAAGCCCAGTAGAAGTATAAAGAGATTTCTCAAAGGTTTTCTCTTGACTTTCCTACTACTTTCTGCATTTATAGTGAGAAGTTTGATGATTATGCTGAGTTGTCTTCTTCACCTGGTACTACTTATTTGGAGCCAGAATGGGGTGTGGAGCTATTTTGCACCATGCCAATATACACTAGCATTTTTTGTTCATTTCTTTGGTTAGAATTTTACAAATTTTCATGCATACATTGATAAATATTCCTTTGTATGTGGTTCCTGTTGTTGATGTTGTTCTTTTTATTTGACTGATTTTGTTTATTAAGTATTGGGAGAAGGATATACTGTCAATCTACTTTATAACATCATCTTTACCATGGTCTTTTCCAATAACTCTTATATATATTTTAAATTACTGCTCCAGTTGAACAAAATTGCACATTTGCTGGTCAAATATTTTAAAATCTATCTCTGCATTTTTCTGCCAATTTTATGTTTTAAACATATTTTAACTCAAAGTGGGATACATGCAGTGGCATTCAGAGAGTATTTCATGCTTTTATTTTATTTTTTCCATTATTCCTTAAAATCTTTGAAAATGTTCATTGCTCATTAAATTAAGCCTTGGCTGTGATTTTGTGGACTTTAAACAGCCTTGTCCTTTCTAGTCTCATCTTATTATTTTTTCCTCCATTAGAAAGCGAGGAGATATTAATTTACATGCCAGCTCTGCACTGTTGGTAGTGTCTACCTGAAGTTCTGTGCTAAGTCAGAACTTGAGGCCTTATTAAGGGTTAGGAATAACTACTGCTGCAATAGAGTTAAAATAACTTCTACTGAACTTGTCTGAGAAAGTATTGCCAGTATTTCCTGTATTGATTGTGCCCTTACCCAAAAATATAATGTCTGTGAAAGCAGGCATAAAGTTTACATTAATAAAATGGCCTGAATGGAAGCTTCAGCTATCAAGCTTTCATACTACAATCAACTCTAACTTCTGGGACAGTGTTGTCCTTAACTCTGTAATTAGGGGAATATTTCTTTAAATCAAATGTATTACAAGGACATAGGGCTTTATGCTCATAATAAAATGTACTTTTTTTTTACATTGATGAAAGCACAGATATTATGGCAGTGAAAACTTGAAAATAACTTAAAAAAATTTCCCCATGAAATGTTCAAAAAACACTATTGAAATACATCAAAACATACCTTAACAAGGCTAATTGGTGATAAGTGAGAGCTAACCTCATATAAAAAGAAGAGGGAGGGATGGGTTTAGGAAAGTATACAGCTATATTGTAAAACCCAAAATAGAGTAGTTGAAACCCATGAAAGACTAGAAATGAAAATAAAATATTTAGAAATGTAGTTAATCTCTCTATTGGCCTGCGCTTACACAGACACTTATCATCACTCCTCCTCTTTTGGTGTTTGTTGCACTCTTTCTTTCTTCAGATTGGCTATTTATGCTTGTTGGCTACATGGCAGCTCCAGTTTAAGAACTGTTAACTAGGGCCTGAGATTCTAAGAGAAGAGACATCTTGGAATGGCAATACATCACAAAAGTTGCTGGTTATACCTATACTACATCATAAATAATATTTGGTAATTCTTGCTCAATAAATATTAAGTGGAGTCAGGTGAGAGGAAATGGAGACAGGGATGCTAACATGGTTGTTGTTTCAAATCAGAAACTCTATAGAGTTTTTTTTTTTTTTTTACAATCCACAAGTCTTTCATTTTATTTACATCTCTTATGCCATGAATTCATAGGGAATAGGTTCCAGTAGCTCAGGTTCTTTTTCCATTGGTTATCACAACGTGTGCTTCTCTGGGTGGAGCAGGCTGGCGCTTCAGTTGGACCCAGGTACCTTTCTCTTTGGCTTCCTTCTTCTGATCATTTTCCTTCACACGTTTTAGGAAGCTATCTCGGCTCTTAGAGTGCTTAATATGCTCAATGCGTACATTAATTCTCTTGGCAAGAATCTTGCTCTTAACCTGTTTGTTTACCACTATACCAACAGCATGCTGGGTAACATTGTAGACTCTTCCGGTTTTGCCATGGTAACATTTGTGGGGCATTCCTTTTTGAACAGTGCCCATTCCCTTTATGTCTACGATATCACCTTTCTGGTACATTAGCATATATGTGGCCAAAGGAACAACTCCATGTTTTCTAAAAGGCCTAGAAAACATATAGCGGGTTCCTCTCCTCTTTCCCTTTGTGTTCGTCCTTTTGGCGAATTAACTGCAAGATGGCGGTTCCCGCCGAAAGGCTCTATAGAGATTTTGATGCTCATATCTTTGACCAAACAAACTTAACAATGTTTACTGAGGTTCCACTGTGGACCAGGCAACACACTAATCTCTAGTGGTACAAAAACAAAAACACAGTTCCTTTTAAGGATATTGGGGAAAAAAAAATGGTTCAATAAATTGCTTCAAGATACTGTAATTGAAGTAAGTCTGAGTATAGAAGGGCCAGTCCTTTATACTTCTTGTTGAGGAATGGGTGGAGGAGTCAGGAAACATGTCATAGAGGAGATAGTTCTTGAGCTGATTCTTGGATCTTCAAAGGACTAAACTTGATGTGAGCTATGCTTGATTAGAGTTTGTATCTCACATGCTTGATATTTCTCATGCTAATATTGCTTGATATTGTGTATTTATTTTTACATAAATTTTGCTACTACCATATCATTATTAAGAGTTAAAATGTATTTCTAGTAGTTTTTTTTAACGATACAGCTTTATAAGGATACCCTATACCCTCTTGCATGTAATTTTAAGTAGCAGCACACATTTGAAACTTCATAACACAGTGTCATTGGCTGAAAGGACCCATTTTTTTTTCTGTGGTCTCTAGAGACATATGACAGTATAATTTAGAAAGACTCTTGTGACCAATAAAATAGGAAATTATTTTAACCATATGGCATACACCACTTCATGAAAATTAAATATTGTCTCAGCAATGGAGATAATATTTACCTAAATATTTTTGCCAATTTCCAAGTTAAAATAACTTCCCATCTCACAGCCTATTAATTCTTTCTCTCTCTTAATATGATAACACAAGAATCCACATGAATAGGGTTGGAAATGGGAGGAAAAAAATGAACTTTATGAAGACCACTTCAACTTTGATATTTCATCATAAAAAGGATTATCTTAATTTGTTCATTGCCAAATTATCTATGACCAGATCCTTTGTGCCCCATTTCCAAACTCATAAATCCTAAATTCTAGATTTTCATCTAGTAGATTGAAACTATACCCTCACCTTCATTGTTAGTTTATAAGCACATTGGTATCAAGGCCTGTGTCTAAGGTAGGATCTTAATAAAAATGGTCTCCAAGAAGCCCAGCAAGATTTAACAGAGAAGTACGTGGAAAAATATGAGTGTCCATAAATCTCTAATCTTTTAATTTATCATTCCTTTCCAATAACTGAGATGATGAAAATATAAAGAGAATGATTTAATAACCATTGAAATGAATTAATTCTTAAGATTTGACTTTCCCCACGAGAATATAAAATAAGATACCTCTCCTTTCCTATTCTCTTTAAATCTAGAGAGAGAAGTTTCCATTCTTTGTTTCCCTTCAGAAGTACAGGAAAAATAAAGCCAAAACATCTGAATAGATTCACTATCTTATTCAAGCATAAAGAATGAATTAAAAGTAAACATTTAATTTCAACTAAGCTGACATTTATTTTTTACATGTAACATGATGTAGTTTCTTAACAAATATTTATTGACACATATTTCCTAAAGGAAAGTAAGCTGAACAAGAGTGGGGTTTTATATGCATCTAATTTAGTTCCTTGCAAATTAGTAGCTCCTCTTGAGTAATTCATTTTTATAGAATTCAAAAAAGCAATTCTTTTTGTATAGGACATTAATGAATGTTTCCTTAATTGCTGAAACTTAACTTACGTTAAGGCTGAAATGTTAATGTGAAAAATCTATTTTAAATAAAGTTGAAAATAAGAAAAACAAATCTTTTTATTTCCATTATTACCATCTGATAATAAAACATGTAATGTAGGTTAGTTAAACACCAGTGTGGTTGCTTATTAAATTAATTTGCATAGAAATCATTAATATTGCTAGCTGCTGCATAGAAGTAAATGAGTCCTGAATTTGCTTATCAAACTAAATAATTTTATTTATTTGGGAATAAGAAGAAAAATAAATGAGCATCATAATTAGATATTTATCTTCTTTCATGGACTATTTATGATTGACCTTCATGATGCCTTTTACCTCTGTCTTTATCTCCCTATTTTTCTTCTCCTTTTCTTTCTGAACTCCTACTTGTCACCACTGATATGGAAGTAAAGGCTAACTCAAAGTGATGATGAAGGTAAATGAAGTAGTATTTATGTGAAATCCTATGACAGTGCCTGTAACACAAAGGAAGTCATTTTTTTCTTCCCTTCTCTCAACTCTGATTCTTGATATAGGGGGATTGGTTGTATTATAGGGAAGTTTCAGTTGTAAACAAAAGACGAAAGGAGGAAGAAAATAAGTTCTGGTGGCTTTTTCTTATCCTTCTCTTATTGTTGTGCTTATTTTATAAGTGCCTTTATTCTTTTCATGTTTGTTTGTTTGTTTTGCCTCAGTGGAAATGTTAGGTATATTTCTTTTTAATCACTGTTCAGTGAAGGGAAAAGAATATAATCCTTCTCTCTTGTAAAACATATTCCTTCTAAAACAACTTCCTCTTTCACATTAAAACAATACATTTCTTTTAAGGGGGAGTAATCCTAAGAAGAGGTGCAATTAATGTACTGTGGGGATTTATAGAAGGAGAGACCTCATTGAAGACTTGGATGGTGGGGAAAAGCAATAAGGGATAAGGAAAATGTTATGAAAAGACATCATTTGTGGTTTTCCTTCAAGGACAAAGAGATTGAACCATATAATGATAGAAAAGAATGTTATCTTAAATAGAGGCAAAAGTATAAAACTCAGTCTAATAAAGAGAAAGTTAAAGTTACATAAAAAAGTATTCTGTATAATATGTATAAAATTATACATATTAGATAATTTTAGGTAAACATTTTCAAATCATTTTTATAACTATATTTAAATGCATATTAATAAATAAATGCATAATTATGACATCAAATTCAATTTAAACGACCTCATCATTAGTGCTATTGCTTAGGATAAGGCAATGGTAACTCAAAGCAGATGGGGTGGAGAGACTGATCAAAGGTCAATATAAGTAAAAATATCATGTAATCAATAGGAAAGATGGTACATAAATATGTAAAAAAGCTCTTGAAAGTGGTAGTATTAATTAACTTCTTAAAACTCTTGGAGAAAGTAAAATATATTGTAGGTAATTCAGGGAAAACTATCCATTCTTGAACTTAATTTAAAATTTGAAACTTTAAAACACTGCTGCTTAAGTTTTGCAGCTTTGCTATGACAAATACCACGTTGCTGGTTGGCTTAAACACAGGAATTTATTGGCTCATGGTTTCAGAGGCTGGAAGGTTGGCTTACTCCTGTAGTCTTTAGCATTCTGGCTGGCCAGGATTCCTGGTGTTCCTTGGCTTCTTCTTCAAGTGGTGATGTCCTCTCCTTTCCCTTCTGGGTTCTGTTGATTTCCAGCTTCTTGCTGCTCCACGTAGCTTTTGGTTCATAATGCCACCAGTAATAGGATTAAGGTCCAACCCCGTCCAATTGGACCACCCCTTAATTAAAAACAACATGTTAAAAAGGTCCTTTTTAAAATGGGTTCACGTCATAGAAATGAATTAAGATAAAAACAAGTTTTTTTTCTGGGGTACATAATTCAACCTACCACAGATACTAACGAACTATCTCAGGTAAGAATTTGACCTATCTCAGGTAAGAATTTGTCATTTTTGTTGAAGTACAAATATGAATTACATAAGTCTGAAGCTAGTGGGTACATGTGAGACACAGGGTTGTTGAGAAAATATAATCAAGCGACAAGCATTTTCATATAAGTGCACTTATGATACCATTTAAGCATGCTCATTAAGAGTCTGAATGGGTCACCTAAGTCTATAATTATACTTTATTTAATTACACTACATCAAGGTATTTGCAAAGTTGGAGATTCAGTGTCTTTGATTCCTTTGTTATCCACTAATTCCATTGCTTAATAAAATGCATGGCTTAATTTTTAAATGTTTTTTAATTGAATTGAAGAAGTACCTCTAATAAATTTCAAGGATTTCCTATTGTGATTTATAGGAATTCAAATTTATGTTGAGAATTGCTTATAAAGAATCTAAAATTCTGGGCTAAAAAGTTTGGAACCAAAGGTTAACTATAACAGTTTTGTGAGGGGATGAAGGACACATTCTGAGCTGAGGTAATAAATTTGATGCAATGTGTCTGAGTGTTACAGAGAAAATTAAAGAGAAAATCAAACAATAAAGGAGCCATTGAATAGCCCAGGCTAAAAGTAAGAGAAGTCAGGATCATTATGCTTTGCTAAAAAAGTTCTGAAGGAGCCTTGAGCAGGCGACATTCTTCAGGGGATGTATATGAACAAAATATAATAGAGGACCTGTAATAACTCTAGTCTGGAGGCAAGAATGGAAAGGGAAAGATATTCAAGGGTGACCAAAGGGAGAGGAGAACTGTCCTGATGTTTGGCAAAATTCACCTTTTGCCTCAAGCTGGTTCTAAACCTAACTGAAGACTGATGTGAAAATCACACATGGTTTATTCACTTAAACACAAGATTAACAAAACTTCTATTTCTATGGTTTCATATTAACAATCTCAACTGTAAAGAAGGAAGCTCCACACTAAACTTATTTTTTCTTTTTATCATATTATTCAAGCTCTCTGCTTCCTTATCTATCTTCTGTCCAGATGGTCTATCCAATGCTGAGTGGTATATTGAAGTGTGCAACTATTATTGTAGTTTTGCCAGTGTGTACGTCATGTATCCTGGGGCACCCAGGTTAGGTGCATAAATATTTATTACAGTTATTTCATCTTGGTGATTTGGGGAATAAGATGTTAAGGAAACACAAAGTAAAGCATAATTAAAACTTTAGGTAAATATGATAATAGAGAAGTTCAGGGATTTACTTGAGATGGAGAAAGGTAAGAGAGAAACAGCAAGGAAGACTTCTTTGGTTAAGTGATGTCTCACCTGAGGCTCCTGGTTAAGTGATGTCTCACCTGAAGCTCAAAGGAGGCACTCGAGTTCATTTGGAAAGGGAAGGATGATGGGTAGAGTATTTCAGATGAAGAGAATAGTATGTGTTGAAAAGTTCTCAGCTTGTTGGAGGAACTTGAGGAAGCCACCATGGGCTGGTGTTTCCTAAGTGAAGTAGAAAGCACTGCAATATGAGGATGGTGAACAGGCAGGGCTGCTCAGGCCTGTCTTTGTACAACCTATGAAGGAATTTTAATTTTATCTTAAGTACGACAGGCTAGCATGGTGATTTTTAAGCAGGTCATAATTAAATGTATGATTTCATTTGCCTTATAAAAGTATGACTCCAACAGTTTTGTGCAGAATGGAACTGTGCGAGGGGAGCCATTAGTATCAACTGGCAAGACACAATGGTAGCACGAATTAGAGCAAAGGTTCTTAACCATTTTTTTCCATGGACTCCTTTGCCAGTCATGTGAAAACCATGGACCCCTTCTCAAAATGTAGCGGCAGATAGTTTTATGACACTAAACATCGGCATGTCTTTAAATTAAGTTTTAGGATTATTCAAAATTACATTTTACAACTTTCCCATAATTTCAATACCTGATAACCTAACATGGTTCAATATCTGTTCAAATGGTCATTTTTAGCAAACATTTAGAAATTCAAGCTTTCCCAGAGTGTCATAAAACCATTTCTGCCATCCTTGCCAACCATTTTGCAGGCAATTATCCACTGCCCTCAGAATATGCTCCATCAAAATAAAAATCATACTAAGTCAACACTATACTGTGCATTATTTAATAAATATATCACACCTGCACCAACACGTCCCCAAATGTATGTTTTTAAATGCACAAAATAAAATTACAAAGGAAATCATTTGCATATATTGAAATAGTTACTAAAATAAAAAACAAATGATATAATATATAAATATGTACTTCTTTCTTAACACATTAAATAATAATCCAATACATGAGAAATATAGGAAATTTAAAGTTAAATTTTATTTTTAAAAGACATGTCAATGTGCAAAGTGTTGTTGTTAATCTTGAATAAGAACATTAAACTGTGATGTAGTATTTGAAAAGTCAACATGCATATCATGTTGGGCATGTAATCGAGTTGATTTTTTTTCAATTCGAGCTCACAGACCTCCTGAAATCTTTCCACGGACTCCTTGGGAGTCCACGGACCCCTGGTTAAGAACCTTTGAATTAGAGCAATGTGGAAATAAGGAAATGTAGGTAGATTTCAGATATATTTTGGAGATCTACCCCATTATGCACTGCAATAGAGAGCAGATGGGAAAAAGAGATGTATTAAGAGTGATTCCCAAACATTTTGGTGTAAAAAGCCAGATAAATGTGGTTTTATTCTCTGAAATAAAGGATCAGAAGAGAAGTACACCACAAAGAGAAATAGGTTGAGGATGTCAGTTAGTGTCATTCCAAGTGTGAAAATTCTGTGAGACACCCAAGTAGAAATTCAAGAAAGAAATTAAATACACCAGTGTGAATCTTAAAAGAAAGGTAAAGGCTAGGTATACAGTTATACAGATATATGATATATAGATAGAGAAAGATTGGCATTTTAATGGTGTTAGAGAAATACTAATAGGAGGAAATGATTTTGCCTCCTGGCAGAGCATGCCCTGAAAAGATAATAGGGCTCAAGACCAAGCCCGAAAGATTCTATCTAGGGATGGGTACGTAAAGATGAGTTTGCAAAAGATTATCATTGATCAGAGCAATAGGAGAGAAAGGTGTCATAGAAGACCCTGTGTTTAGGTGGAACTGGCTAATTCCATTGAGAACTGCTGTGAAGTCACATAAATTGAGGATCTAAAACAAAATAAAACAAAAAATAAAACCCAATGATCTAGGTATATATAATAGAAAAGTTAGTAAACTTAGCATTATATGGTTTCAAGTAAATTCTTTATAAATATAAAGTATTGGGATTATTTTATTATGCTAGATTTTTAAAAAAAATGTTTCTACTAAATAACTTCTCAAGCAATGAAAAATGAACACATACAACCAGAGGTGGTGACATAGCTCAAATTTTTTACCATTAAGTCAAAAAAATATTTTTATCTTCAAATTCATATCTGCTTGATATTGTATTCCATAATTTAGCTGTACTATTTTTAATAGAAAAATATTCTTAATTATTACCATAATTGTAATGGATACTATGGAAACATCCTTGGCTTTCTATAACCCCGGTTACATTTATATATATGTCCAGTTGTTCTTGTCCCCTCTTTGAGAATTACTGTTTCAGATATTTGTCTCTCCGTTAACACCTAGCACAATTCTTAAGCTATGGTAAGTGCTCACTTCATAGTTGAATACATATTTTAATATTTGCATATATACTTGGATATTTTTGGCATTGAAGAAAGAAAACTAAGAGTGGAGACAGAATATCTGTATGAAAACCTAAAATGTAATACTAACTGGGCAAATCATTGTAATTAAAAGTATTATCTGCCTGGCAATCTTTTAGTAGATATAGATCACAAACTACATCTTATCTTTTGTACTTTTGCTTAACTTTTCCCTTCACTTGGACTACAATTGTTGGAGAGCCTGAGCAAGGGCCACCACTGTCCCAAGTTTAGAAGAAATCATTGTCTTCTGACAAACAGGTAGTCACATCTTATGAAGATGTCACATAATGTTTGGAGGAATTCAGGAATAATTTCTGCAAACAGGTATATCTAAACCTTTTTATTATATATTTTGTTTATAAAAAATGTAAAATAAATGCAGAAAACCTCAATAGCTACACATTAAGTATTAATTTGATGACAAGGTATTAAACTGCCTTAAAATGGGAAGGGGAGATAAGATCATACTCTAACAACATAGAAAGAACAAGAGATATAAAGTGCCAAAATAGCATGCACGTTCTTCCCACATAGCTCTTTCCACTGTGAATCCATGATGGATGATAAAATAAGAATTTCAGGTGTGAAGTGCAATTCAAAATGTGTACCACCCTAATAGTTCTTAAATTAGCAATATACTTTGTGCTTTAAAATTAGCAATGGCTGGTTAAGAGAAGCAGTAGAGTTCTATTGGATTTTCAGCTATGTAGCCAGAATTTTCCCCATTACCCCTGGTTACTTTTATGTGAATAATGGCAAATTTAAAAGTGTATTAATCTAATGTTGCTTTTTAATTACTTCATCCTTTATACACTCACAGTGCTCTCTCTTCAGTCCATAGCACTTCATTTCACTGATTGTTTTATTTTATTGCACTCAGTTCTGTGCAAAAATGATTGATCTTCACAACAATTTTTATACTGATTCTAGTACTATAACTTAATGAATGCTAAGTAATATAATTCTAGCTACAATACATTCTTTAAATTCTAATAATGAGATGATTCTGGGACGATAGAAATGACAACTATGTAGCATTTAAGACTCCCTGAACCTCCCTATGAAAGCAGATCAAGGGACAATATCATTATTAAAATAGACAAAGAGCATCCCCACAAATCTCCAGATATGAGCATGTATGAACAAACCACTGAACAGTATAAAACCACAGTGATATCAGCATTCATCTGGGAGGAAGGAACAAAAAGGCAACTGGGCTTCTGACAATTGTGAGGCCAAGAGAATCCTTGAATCATCAATCTCACAACAGTGGCTGCATTTGGAAGGGAATGTATAGGAATTAATTCATGGGTGAATGCAATGGGATATGAGAAGAGTCTGGGCCTTGCAAATCCTCAAATAAACAAATTAAGTTCCTTTCAAAGACAATATTTTTCACTGAGTAATAACTTCTGGGAGTAGAATCTAAACTGAGCATAGCAGAAACAATAAAGGCAGTAAAAAAGATCACAAAGATAAAGGTGGGGATGGAAGCAAAATAAACTGATATCTGAAAATGTGACATTTTTTCAATCACTTTGGGACATCAAAGAAGAAGGAACTCTTAGCATCATGAAGCTTGAATTCTGGCGCCCTATCCCTTCTAAATACATAGGGAAATATTATCTAAAAAGTGATTATATTAACCAGGGTTCTCTAAGGAAATGGAACCAACAGAAGATATATGAAAATAGTTTGAGATTTTATAAAATTCTCTCATGTAATGGTGGTGATGTATAAGTCGAAATTCAGCTGGGCAGGCTGCAAACCAGGGGCTCCATTGAAGGTCCTAGATGAGTTTCCAGGAGAAGGCTCTCTGAAGTAGAGCTGGAAGTTCTCTTTCTGAAAACTGAAATCACTTCTCCTTTTAAAGCCTTCAATTGATTGAATAAGATGACTTTCATTGCTGATGGCAATCTCTTTGGTTGATTATAGCTGTGATCAACTATCTGTGCAATCAACTCATGATGATTAAAGTTCATGAAATATCTTTGTATTACAATTAGCCCAGTGCTTGCTTGACCAAACAACTGGGCAAAATTACCTGGATGAGTTAGCACATTAACCTAACCATCACAGTCCACCCCTTGTCAATTTGGCAGCCATGCACATCACTTTAAACCATACTTAGTCTCTAAATTAAAACAATAGCAGATATGCATGTGTGTGTGTATATATATATATTATATGTATATATAGATAGATATAGATAGATATAGATATAGATATAGATAGATAGAGATAGATAGAGATAGAGATAGAGATAGAGATAGAGATAGAGATAGAGATAGAGATAGAGATAGATATAGATATGATATTTCTGCTAACAATATTCAACTATCTAGCATACAACCAGAAACATACCAGTTCCCTCCAGAATATGTTGCAAATCCTTAGGTAATATTCACTCGTAAACTTGACATCCTTAAATATTAATACACGAAACTAATACAACTTGTGTTTTTAGGGAAAAAACAAAGATTTTAGTTTTATTACATATACTATCATACTCATAACAAAACAAGGAAGAAATATTCATGACCATTACAGTCCTCATTTCTCTAATTGGTCACATGGTCATAGTTCATACTTATCATTACCTTCTTCCATTACCCATTCCAGCAAGCACCTCAGCTAGCCTTGGTTCTTTGTTGGTGGGGTGATCCAAACCTTCATTCCTAAAGATTCTGGGCCATTATTAGCTCTGCTTGGATTGGGTTGTTGCAATTTTCCATGGATTTTAATTACAGGGCATGGTAGTACTAAGAGACGCCCTAGGGGATCTCCTGTATTTCAGGCAAACTCTTCTTTACCTTCATTAGGTAGGTGTCGTCCTATTTTCCCTTGAGAATCTGGATCAATCACCCCAGCCAGCACATTAACTCCCTTCTTTGCCTTTTGATTTGGATGCATGAGGACTCCAAAGTGGCCAAGTGGCAGTCTTAACTTCCAGTTCAGTGGAATCATTGTTGTGCTCCCTGGTGGAAGCATCCACCTTTTGGAACTAAAACTTGTAGAATAGCAGAGCTAAAGTTTCCAAGGACAGGAAGCAAAAATTTTCCTAGTGGATCACTAGGGGTAATAGTGAGTGGTACTACCACTCCCATTTCTACCCCTTGATTTATGGACTATGGGAGAAACACCACCATAGAGTGGATGATGATTTAGAGCATACACAGCCACCTGAAGAACATTTCCCTAGTCTTGCAAGGTATTGCCAACTAGTTGGAGGCATAAATGAGTCTTCAAAAGTCTCACCATTCTATCGATCTGGCTACTTCAGGATGATGGGGGGCATAGTAAGACCAGTGAATTCGATGAGCAAGTGCCCATTCCCACACATCATTTTTCTGTGAAGTGGGTTCTTTGATAAGAAACAGTGCTGTATTGAATGAGGTGGTGATGTATAAGACATTCAGAAATTCCACAAGCATTTTTCTTTTGGAAGAAGCATTATGTGCAGGGAAGGCAAACCCATATCCAGAGTATGTGCCTATTCCTGTTAGAACAAGCCACAGCCCCTTCCATGATGGAAGTGGTTCAATGTAATTAACCTGCCAGCAGGTAGCAGGTTGATCACCTCGGGGAATGGTGCCATATTGGAGCCAAATGTGGGTGTCTGCTGCTGGCAGATTGGGAACTCAGCAGTAGCTGTAACCAAGTCAGCCTTGGTGAGGAGAAGTCCATGTTGCTGAGCCCATGCATAACCTCCATCCCTACCACTGTGGCCACTTTTCTCATGAGCCCATTGGGCAATGACAGGTGTGGCTGGGGAAAGAGGCTAAGTGTTGGCCACAGAGGAGGTCATCTTATCCACTTGATTATTAAAACCTTTCTCTGCTAAAGTCACCCTTTGGTGATCATTCGCATGGGACACAAATATTTTCATGTTTTTTGTCCACTCAGAAAGTTCTATCAACATACCTCTTCCCTAGACATCTTTGTCACTAATTTTCCAATAATGTTCTTTCTAAGTTCCTGACCATCTAGCCAAACCATTGGCAAAGGCCCATGAATCAGTGTACAAATGCACTTCCAGTCATTTCTTCTTTCAATCAAAATAAACAACTAAGTGCACTGCTCCAAGTTCTGCCGACTTGGAGGATTTGCCCTCACCACTGTCCTTCAAGGACATCCCAGAAAGGGGTTGCAACGCTGTAGCCTGTCCACTATCAGGTGATACCTACATAATGCTCAGAATCATGTGTAAACAGGCCCGAGTTTTCTCTTCCTCAGTCAACTGATTGTAAGGAACTCCCAGAGAGTCCATAAGTGTGGAATGGGAAAGAGAAGATAACATGGCAGGAGTGGTAACAATGAGCATTTGGGTGACTTCCTCATGTAAATTGCTTGTGCCTTCAGGGCCTGATTGAGCCCTAGCTCATATATACTTCTTCCACTTTATTATGGAGTGTTGCTGTGCATCCCCAACTTTATGGTTTGGTGGGACAGACAATGCCCAGCTCATGATAGGAAACTCAGTTCTCATGGTAACTTGGTGGCCCATGGTTAAATGTTCAGTCTCTACTAAAGCCCAGTAGTGGGCCAAAAGCTGTTTCTCTAAAAGAGATAAGTTATCTGCAGAGGATAACAGGTTTTGCTCCAAAACCCTAAGTGTTTGCATTGTAATTCTACTATAGGGGCCTGCCAAAGTCTCCAGACAGCATTTCTATTTGTCATTGACACAACACCACTGGATCTGCTGGATCACATGGCTCAAGTGGCAATGCAGCTTGCATAGCAGCTTGGACCTATTGCAGAGCCTCCTTTTGTTCCAGTCCCCATGCAAAATTAGCAGCTTTTCTGGTCACTCAGTAAATGAGCCAGAATAGCACACCCAAATGAGGGGTATGTTGTCTTCAAAATCTGAAGGGACCAACTAAGCACTGTGCCTCCTTTTTTGGTCACAGAAGTGGCCACATGCAACAGCTTATCTTTATCTTAGGAAGGGATATCTTGACATGCCCCACACCACTGGACAACTAGGAATTTCACTGAGATGGAAGGCCCTGTATTTTTGTTGGATCTATTTCACATCTTCTCCTGCAAATGCCTTACCAATAAGTTTACCATCATTGCTACTTCTTGCTCACTATGTCCAAACAACATGATATAATCAATATAATGGACCAGTGTGATGTCTTGTGGGAGAGAGAGACAATCAAGGCCCCTGTGGACAATATTATGACATAGTGCTGGAAAGCTGATACACCCCTGAGTCAGGACAGTAAATATATATTGCTGATCTTGCCAGTTGGAAGCAAACTGTTTCTGGTGGTCTTTACTAATGGCAACTGAGAAAATAGCATTTGCCAGGTACCAGGGAATGTGCTGATTTGCTCAAGCAATAATACCACCTCTGGGACAGTGGCTTCAATTGGAATCAGCACTTGGCTAAGCTTATGGTAATCTACTGTCAGTCCTACAAGACACATCTGTTTTCTGCACAGGCCAAATAGGAGAGTTGAATCTGGCATGGTGGGAATCACCACTCCTGCATCCTACAAATCCTTTTGGTGGCACTGATCTCTGCAATCCCTCTGGTATCACTTTAGATTTATGATTTTGCTAGGTAGAGGCACTTCTAGTGGCTTTCACTTGTCTTTCCTACCATAATAGCCCTAATTCCACAAGTCAGGGATCCAAAGTGGGGATTCTGCCAGTTACTGAGTATGTTTATTCCGATTATGCATTCTAGAACTGGGGAAATAACCACCAAATATGTCCAGGGACCCACTGATCCCACTTTGAGATAGACCTGAGCTAAAACTCCATCCATCACCTGATCTCCATAAGCCCCTACTCTAACTTGGGGAACACAGCGACGTTTTGGGTTTCTTGGAATTAATGTCACTTCTGAGCCAGTATCTAATAATCCCAAAAATGTCTTATCATTTCCTTTTTCCCGAGGCACTTTACCCTGGTAAAAGGTTGTAGGTCTATTTGGGGAAAGCTGGGAGGAAGATTAACAGTATAAATTTTTGGCAGTGTAACAGGATCCTTTCCCAAGAAGACCTGGCTTTCCCCTTATTCAAGGAGCTCTGGGTCAAGTCTGGGCATCAATTAATGTGCCATGATTTTTTGTCTGTAATTCAAGTTAGAGTTTTGTTCACTTGATAGAACTCTTCTACTTTTACAGTTCCAGTGGGACTTAAGTAAACTACCCATCTATTTCACTTCTAAGTACTCCAGGATCTATTAGCCAACACCATAGCTCTATGCGAGTCAGACTCTTGATTGCTCCTTTGAGTCTGCCTTCATTGCGGTAGTCACGCATATCTTGTCTTTGGTGATTAACTGCTGCTACTTGGCTTCCACCAGCCAGAGATCCAATCATCCCCATAGTGTTTAAGGATTCTAGTTTCATAATAGCAGTTCCCGTAGTAATATCTGGACTACACAGAGAAGCAAACCAGAACTCTTCAGGGAGGATGGAGTTAGTCATACAAATTTATTCCTCACATTCCTGGTTAAAGATACATCCTCTGGACATTCCTATGGTAGGTAGGAAGTTTTGAATGGTGAATCCATTCTAGCATTCCAATCTCTCTTAGGCTTTGGATTCCCTCTTCTACAGTATTCCATGGTAAATTGGGCATCTCAACTACAGACATTCTAGGTTATCTTTTGGTCCATGTTTCAACTAGCCACCCAAACAAACTGTTAGAGCCTTTTCTAACCCCTCGAGCTACAGTACTGAATCCAGAATCTCTGCTTAGTGGTTCCATATCAATAAATTCAGCCTGATCCAACTTTATATTACTTTTACCATTTTCCCATGGCCTTAGTATCCATTCCCACACATATTCTGCTGATTTCTGTCTATATAAATTGGAAAAGTCATGCAGTTCTTTTAGAATATAGCATACTTCCTCATGGGTCAAACTTTGTACTTTGCTTTTAGGCACTTTTTGTGATTTAGTTTACAAATAGGTCTCAAAGAGAAGAGGGGTGGTGGGGGTGTAAAGCAAAGGATTAGTCTTACAAGCTACTGACCTTATAGCATTCCTTTTCATTTTCATCTGGTGAGAGAGGATTAATCTCTTTAGGCATGGGTTGAAAGACAGACGACTCCTCAGGGCAAGGTGGGGGTTGGGCAGTGCAGGGTGGTTTGGCTAGTGCCTGCCTCAGGATGGGAGGAGGTCCGGACTTCCTGGGGGAGGCTGGAGGCTGGGTGATATGAGCTTGACATTATGTGTTCTCCATAGGGCAGACCATCACAGGTTTAGCTGGCAAAGTCTCAGCAGAATTTAGGGTTTCAGTGTCCCCACTGATATCATCATCAACCCATATGTTTCCTTCCCAATCCTTAGGGTTCCACTCCTTTCCAATCAATGCCCTCACTTTAATCACAGACACCCTGTAAAACTGAGATTATAGTTTCTGTTGTAACTCTGGAACTCATAATATGAGACTCCAAGTGTGGTTTTCAGAGATCTCAAGTCTGTAGCTGCATGAAAGAAGACTGTCTTTCAGAGTACACATAGAAACTTTCACATCATTCATGGGGCATTTAAGTTGCAAATTTGAAGACTTTAGCTCATTTCTTTCTTTTGTAATGGTATCCAGAGTATTTAGGAACAGCCAGTCAACATCATTGTAACTTTTGACTCCACAAAACTCTGTTAAGGTGCTAAAAACACTTTCACCTATATCCTTGGCCCTTATAAGCATGGAAGTAGTTGAATTCAGTGGTGATATTTTGCATATCTCCCTTTCCAACTCACTCCATGAACTGTCAGTGGCCTCTTGATTATTAGAAAGGGAGTCATTAGTGCCCTTGAGTACAATTAGAGTAGAAAGCCAATTCCAAAGCTCCCAGGACCACTTCAGAAATCCCATTTTTAAGATTCTATTTCTCAAGAACCACTCTTGTATTAGTACCAAGCTGTATTAGTCAGGGTTCTCTAGGGAAATAGAACTGACAGGAGATATCTCTAAATAGTATGAGATTTTCTAAAATTCTCTCATGTGACTGTGTGTGTGTGTGTGTGTGTGTGAGTGATACACAGTCAAAATTCCACAGGGAAGGCTTTACACCAGGGGTTCTGATGAAGGTTCTTGATGAATTCACAGGAGACCTTAGCTGTCTAAAGCAGATCTGGAAATTCTCTCTTTGAATGTTGAAATCACTTTCCCTTTTTAATTGGATAAATCATCATTCATTGCTGATGGCAAACTCCTTAGTTGATTGTAGGTGTAATCAGCCATCAATGCAATCAACTCACTTATGATTAAAGTCCATGAAATGTCCTTGTATTACAATTATCCCAGTGCTACCAGATTTTGTCTAGGTTCTTTGACTATGCTGCAAAAATGAATTTCAAGAGCAAGTCGGGTTAGTTTATTAATAGTTTATTTATTAAGGTAGGGAGGGAGGAGAGATGGGAGAAAATAACAGCTCTTGGTTCCCAGAGAGAGAAAGGGGCTGAAGAATGATAAAGAGGGCTGGTTTATAGACTACAATTACCCATTATAGATTATAAATGCCCAGGTTTTACTTGTTTGCTGATCCATGAGGCAGGGGTGGGGGGTGGGGGGGAGGGGCATGGTGAGAGCAGAGCACAGAAGCAAGAGACAGAGAGGGAGTGGGAGACATTTGTGCCTGCTTTTAAACCATTAGTTATTCTACCCATTGCTAATGGCATGGAAGGAGTTCCAGCTGTTTGCTGTTTTGATTGATTACCCCACCCATCAATCCCCAGGTTGGGCCTAATGATAATGTCTCTGGAGAATATCCAGGGCTTTTCCTAGCTTCTGGAGGGAATCTCATTCTGAATGGCAGAAATCTCATGAGGGTCTTCCAGAAGCCATCTTGGGGGTATCGATATCCACATGGACTTCTTGCCAGGTTCCAGATCATCTATTGATTTCCTATCTAGCCTGCTTCACCAGTGCTTGTTTGACCAAACAACTGGTCATAATTACCTGGCTGGGTTGACACATTAGCCTAGCCATCACAGTAATAAACAGAAATAGTCTGGAGTCAAGCTCCATATCAAGTATTCATATATAAAAAAGAACAAGAAATGGAATAACAATTCTACAAAAAATGAATACTTACCAGAAAGATGAGTCCACAGAGGAAACATTTTATCCTAAAATACAAAATGAGCCAAAATACACTGGGAAAAGGGAAAATAGATGAAATAGCAACATTAATGATAATTGGAAAACTAAATTAATTAGTAAACAAAAAATAAGATTTAAAAATAAATGTGAGAAACTCAAGGAAGAATTAGAAATGAAATATTTTTTTTTCTTAAAAAACTGAAGACCAACCTAGAAAGAATATAAAATGAATAAACACAGTAGAAATGTATTTAGATGAAAAATAATATGGAAAGGAGAAAGTTTGTGAAATCTACAAAGAAATGACAACATTAAAAGGATGCAAGAGAAAGTGACAGATATTGAAGATAGTCTAGGATGACCTAGGATATATACTTCAGCTGTAAAGGCAGCATGTTTTTTAAGGGAGAAACATTAAAACATTTTCTACAAAATTTAGGAAGAGGAAAAGGATCCAATTATCTACATTACTTTTAAACATTGTGTTAGAAGAATTAGCCAAAGCACTTATAATAATCTTTTGGAGGTATAGTTTGAAAAAAAGACCAAAATGAAACAAAAAGCTCAATATACAGATGATATGATTAGATAGTTGGAAACATCAAAAAAAAAAGTCCATAAAAACCCTCTTCCTAATAACAGGAAAATAGCCTAAATAAGAAGGTAATATAAATAGCACATAAAAATCAAGTCATTACATGTACAAATAAAAATTAGTTAGAAGGAATAACAAAAAAGCAAACCTCATTTATGTTAACAGAAAGGAACATAACACACTTACACGTACTTTAATAATTGTTTAAAACACATATGAGAAAAAAATATAAAATACCCCTGAAAGTTCATAGAAATATAATTGATCAAATAGAAAGACATATCACATTTGCAAAGAGGACAGATCAATATAATAAAGATGCCAGTGCTCCCTAAGTTAAATTATATTTAATAAATCCCAGTAAAATACTTAGACTTTGTTTTTTAAGCTAATCATTTGGAAGAATGAATAGGCAATAATAAACATGAAAATGTTGAAAAAGAAGTGAAATGAATGGGGAGTGAGAAGGTTAATATATAATGAATTTCCCATAATTAAAAACAATTTAATATTATTTAATCAGTAGACAAACCAATGGGGCAGAATAGAAAATCCAGAAATAGATAAAATTGTATATATTTAGGGTAAAATAAGGTTGCTACATGAAGTCACTAGGAAAACTGTCAGACTTGTTAATAAATTAATAACTAGAGAGTCTTATAGAAAATGAATAAATGAAGAGCAGATCTGTATCCTATTATTTCAAATTTTATGCCATCTTATATGTGTATTATTTATATTTTTTAAAATGTGATTGCACTTTAAGATGTTTCAGTATCATGAACAACAAACAAGTTTCCTAAATTTAGTTAGGCTAGGTCGAAGGCTCCCCCTTGAAAGTAGTTAAGGTCTTCTATGGGATGTCAGGAGTTCAGAGAAATCCCAGATTAGACATGGTATAACTTTCTGCCACTGTATTTATCTATTGTGTTTACCTAAGATTGTATTGGGGTTAGGTATTTGTGGCAATACTAACGTATTTTAGTATACTTTTTCCAATAAGATAAACAATTATGTAATGGAATGCAAATTTTCTTACTTTCAATGATTCAACTTAAGACTTCAAAGGAAATGTGTGTGATTGATAGATTACTTCAGGCTGTTCTCCCACACTCACAGGAGGGGAAATCTTTCTTTGCGCTATTAGCTCTACTTCAAGGGAAAAGATTGGAAAGCACTGCCTTCAGTTCTTATTTCCTTTCCTTCGTCTTCTCCTTTGCTCATTTCCATTTCAAAGCAGAACCTTCCAGTTTATTTTTTTCCCATGGCCTTTGGGATAGAGCCTCTGTTCCCATGGAGTCATGAACTGCTGAGATGCCTGAAGACTATTCACTGAAAACATTGATACACAGGAGTGAGCAGAATATAAACAATAGAAGAGATGCCCAGGCAGAAAAATTTGGGGATAAATGTATGCCCTGAAAGATGAAACCAAGTGTAATTTCTACTTATTAAGAGTTTGGGCAGAAAGACAATAATCCTCTGGATTAATTTAGTCTAATATATCAACTATGCATTTAAAGTTTTCAAAGGCTAAGTGGCCTTTTTTTGTTAACTTCGCCTCCACTAAGGGCACTTGGCTCAAATCTTCTATGAGCCACCTAAAAGTGCTCCTTCCCTCCTTCCCTCTCAACTGCCCCCCACTGTCACATCACACCACTTTAGGATGATGATTTCCGGTAACAGAAGCATAGTATAGGAACAAAGCCTTCACCAAAACTTGAAGAGGGTCCTTCACCACAGATGACTTAATTCATGTTGATTTGATTCAGAACTTATCAAAGGAAATATTTCCATGGAAATAAATCAATAAATTAATAGCTATGAGAGTCAGGTGAAGTATTCTGTAAATTCAATAGATAAATGAGTGAGTGAACTGGAGGGAGCATTGCCTATAGGTAGGAATGGCTCCCAACCTGATTCCACCACTGATGTCTTTACACATGCTTGCCAATAACTCTAGTAGCTTCTCAATCCAATTGACTTCCACAATTGAAAGTAACTACCGGAGGTGGGCAACATGGGAATCCCAGTGGGTTCCGTGTAATATTTTAGGTAATCTAAGCACCTCTTAAAATATATGTATATATATATATATATAAATAACATTTTTGTAAGCAAATACACATATATGCATATATATTTATATATCATTTTGCAAATGTTTGTATGTATTGTGAGAATTTTGATTTTTACCCAAAATAAAAAAAAAAAAAAAAGAAAGTAACTAGCGAAGGGAACTCTGGCTGTCTCCACATTTCGCTGATTATTGGAAGATTTAGAGCATTGTAGAACAATGGAGGAAGGTTAATGCAGCTGGAGCCTGTTAAGTGAAGTGGAGAGTGAGGAATATAGGCTGTGGTCAGTTCATCACTAGAGAGAAGCAGCTGCATTAGGCAGATACATAGTAAATAAGATTTAGGGTATTAGTAGGAGATGTATAATTACTAATGCATTTACTTGATTTTTTAAATTTGATCCTGGTCACGGGTACATATACCAAGCTCTTTTAAATGTATATTTTTCAGTCAGATAATGT
Organism: Tolypeutes matacus; assembly: GCA_026826555.1. Taxonomy (NCBI): domain Eukaryota; kingdom Metazoa; phylum Chordata; class Mammalia; order Cingulata; family Chlamyphoridae; genus Tolypeutes; species Tolypeutes matacus. Next base: position 25,044,437 of record JAKSZT010007815.1, read on the forward strand.
GAATACTGTTGATTCATAAGAATGTGATTCTATCCAGTATACTTTGAGATGGAATGAGAAAGTAATTCCCCTCTACCATACTACCCACCCCTCAATATAACATATGGTTCTTAACTTTCTGGGAAATTAGGTAAAAATTTATGCAGTTTGGAGACCCATGGTTTTTCTTTTTTACTCTAATGGATTCAGATATACTCAGCAGTCTTGCATTTTCAGTATATAAAATATTTAAAAGGTCATTAATGTGTGTTTACATAGTTTTGCTTCAAAATAGATCTCAACATATTGTTTTTGTATATATGTGTATCCCTCTACAGATATAATGTGTGTGCGTGTGTGTGTGTGTGTGTGACCCTGGTAGAGAGCAGTTGTTTACTAAATGCAGAATGAATATATGGTTGAGAAGTAGAATATTTGCATGAAGAACAGATATAAGAATGGATATGTAACTGCTACACAGTTTCTAGGTAATCAATGTTTTTTCAGTACTCATTAGATGCTTTCTGCAAATATTCTTAGAAAGCGTTTTGCATTTTTTATTTCCTTCTATTGTTATAACATTTTTAAGATAAAGGAGATATGGTGCAAATATGCAATAATCTTCAAAGTTAAGTAGACTCATGATTCAAAGCTAGTTTCTAATTCAACTGTTAAATCATAGAATATAATAGTTGCAGCATAATACAAAATTATTTTCCTTTGAATATTAATTAAACAAACATTTAAGTGCCTACTGTTTTAAGATCTTGAGATAGCGATGCAGAGTTGAAATGAGAGATTTATTCTTCTTGAGTACTGTTTATGGAATAGAAGGGAGAAAAGCATGCAAATAAGCAATTTCAACACAATATCCTGAGGTTGGAGATGAGGGTTAGACATAGAATTAGATCTATCTAAAAGTGACCAAATGGCTTGGACTCTCAAATGAAACATTAGAATTTTTGGCAGACCTATTTTAGGAAATTTAATCCTTGTATTGCTGAAGATATTTACATGGAAACATTTCCTTTCTATCTGCCTGTCTGTCTGTCTATCTATCTATCTATCCATCCATCTATCTAATCATTTCTCCTCTCAGTATATCTGCTTTACCTGAAATTATAATCATTTATACTATAATCCCTCCAACTGAGATGCCGTGGAACAAAAAAGATAAGGATTTGGAAAGGCATAGTCAGTGGCAGCAGAAAAGTGCACAACATATAAGAGGCCAATTTTAATACAAATAACTTTGCATCAGAAATAAGTACAATGGACCATTGTGCAGGACATTGGTGTCTACTAAGTATATCTTCAGAAAAGTCAGCACTCCTCCAGAACACTGACAGTTTCTGGATAAAAAGTTTAAGTCAGTTCACTGTCAAAATGAACATATCAAAATCTTAAAATTAAAAAAAAAACAAATGAGTGCATTTTTAGCATTAGTTTACTCTCTGGCATTTTAAGCCAGCTATTCATTAAACCTGATTAGGAGGACTTACATTTTAGATTTTCTATTTGTCTAATCAATTTTTCTATCCAGTTATCCAGCCAAGTGCTAAAAAAATTCTAGATCCCATTTTGGATCCTTCATCATCTCTTCTATTTCATTTATGATAATAAAATAATTCACAAAGCTTAAAAAGGAAAAAATGTTTTCTAAGCACATTCATTTATACTTAAGGACTGTATCTAACTTTAAATTTAGTATACCTCAAAAAAATTCTCAAGATTGAAAAAAAATGTGTTTAACATAAAATACATGTGACACATATATTACAAAGGAAATATTTGTGGTTATCTCTCTCTTTCTGTATATATATATACACACACATATACACACACATGCACACACAGACACATGGAAGAAAGAGTGAGAAAAAGAAAAAGAGGGAGAAAGAGAAAGAAGAGAGGAGGGGGAGAAACAATGATGAGCGAGAAGTAGAGAAAGAGCAGAGATGATAATGCAAGATGGGTGAACTTGGATAATAGAAAGTTTTTAGAATTCGGGACGTAATCTCGTCACTCACTTTACAGGGAAGGAAGATGAGGCTCTGGAAGACAAATGGTTTATCATAGGACACACAGGGAAATAGTGAAATAGTGGCAGAGCCAGAGGAAGAAAGCTTTCTTATTTTTAGCTGAGTGTTTTGCATTCCCTGGAAATCAAAGATACTTTTTAGTTATTCTGACACATTATTATGTAATTACTCACTACCCAATTTGTATTTTCAATTTTTTGTAAGACATTGAATGTACTGTGAATTTTGTCATTATTCAACCAAGTTTGACAGCCTAACAGTTGTGGGAGACACAATTTGATTAGAATTGACAAAAAACTGCATTTCAGCTACATTTATCTCGCTTAGCCTTTAAGTGATTCTTAAATTTTGGACTCTATATTCCTTCTTTTTATTACTCTTCACATTTTAATTTGAAGAGCTTAATTAGGTCTAAAGAATTCTATCCTTATTCTTACCACTCTCATAACAAAACACTTTCAAGGATTTTTAAAAATAATATGTTTGTTCTATTTTGCTTTGTTGTTTTTTTTTCCTTATTGTCTTTAGAAACTGTGTCTTCCTGGGCTAAAAATTGATATATTATGAGAAGAAAACAATGTTTTTGGCACTTGGCAGTCATAATCATTCCTGTTTAAGGTTCCATTCTCATCTGGGCTTGAAGTAGGAGATGAATGCAGGGACTATCAGCCAATAAATAAACTGCTCTGTTTTAATTGTCCTAAAACTTTCATTGAACTTATAAATATTTTAATCTGAGATTCTTGAGGAAATAGCTAAAATGGGAATGAATTTGTCCAGTTGTCAAAAATACTGCATTAGTATATCTTATTTCAGCAGCTATTTAAGCCTTTTAACTCTTCACTGACATACCTACTGAGTATTGAGAATTGTCTTTAAAAAATATAAGCCTATAAAGTGGAGTAAATGCCATAGCTGCTGTTATGTTATTTGTTTTGTTCAATGGATAGATTTTTTTTTTAAGTGGTAAATGAAACAGGTAAGTAGAGCAAAATATGCCAATTGGTTTCAAAGTGATTGTTAAAGCCATTTAACAAATGTTAAACGCAAAGCATCTCGGTCTGCAGAAAGGAGAAACAACACAGCTACTAATCAGCATTTTATTTATGCTTCTATTATTTATTGTCAAATTTTCTGTGTCTTACAATTATAGTCCATAAACTTAAGTGTCAGTAGAAAAAATTCAGATAATTCCTGGGGCAAAATTTAAGGCAGTTAAATTTCAAACTGCCCTATCCATAGTATTATTAATACTTAAGGCCCTGTGTGTGTGTGTGTGTGTGTGTATTTTCAGCTATTAAGATCTAAGCATATTTTCTTTACCAGTTCACTCTATATGTAGCCACATGGCTAGTTTAAGAAACATGTTATTGTCTGGGTTGGTGGAGGTATGAGGGCTTCTAGCCCAGTACAAAGTGCTGCCTCTCTACTCTGAAAGATTTTCTGATGTATTCAAGTGTTCTGGTCATCTATGACTTCAGCTTTTGTTCTTCTCTAATATAGCTTATTTTAATGCTTAGTACTTCAAAATAGTTATAAGACACTTTAAAAAACAAAACACTTTTCAGTATACTATAGTCTCTGGATATCTTTCTTTTCACATGGTTTCTAAACTTTATAATATTATCTCTTGACATCAGCAGATATTAATGAAAACTTGAAAAAGCAGTTTTTCATATACTGATGAATATTCTGAGGAGTGTACTTGTTAGTCCTTGTGCAATTTATTTGGCTATTGGTGAAATTAATTCTGCTTGACCTCCTCATATATCTCAGATGTCATGTTCTCTAAATGATGCTCAGGCATAAATCCATAGTGTGTCTTTACTTGTCTTCCAGAGAATGATAGCATTTTCAGAATATATGTCATTAAAACTTTTCTATGGAAAATAAATAATTTTATACAAGTGCTTTTCTGTAAAACTTTCTGATAAGAATGAATTATTATACAATTTTCAAAGCTCGTTTTATTATGAATTATATATCCAACAGCAGTTGCTAGTACGATAATTTGTATTTTCTTTAGTAAACAAAAGCTTCAAATTATTTTACTAAAATAGGAATGGTAAGAAGTTTTAATAGAAGTCACTAAAACATATATAGTCAATATATCTTATTGATGGATAATATTTTCAAAATGAAATATGGCATAGGGAACTAAATCCTGAATGCTGTCTCAAATAGTTTTATTTTTCCTTTCTGAAAGTTATCTCTTTTTTCAGGCAGTGCATAATCCCCCCCCCCCTTTTTAGCAATTTTTATCAGAAAGAAAGAAGTTTTAGGTGTTAGATATAGTTGGTTCAAATCCAAGCTCATTCTTTCAAAAGCCAAGTGATTTTGTCAAATTTTTAACTCTCCCAGAATCCACATTTACACATGCATAAAATGAAGATATTAACTCTTACTTCAAGGAGCTGTTCTGCAGATGAGATAAGGTTTGAAAATTAATTAGCAAGTTGCTTGATATATAGTAGGTGTTTAATCAATGCTGGTTTCCTTTCTTTTTAAATGTATGATAATTATAGCTTCATTTGTAAATGTGAACAGCTGATGTGTTTGTTTGTTTGTCTGTCTGTTTTGCTGCATCCCTTTATATTTTAATAGCTCCTTGATCCTAATACCCATTCTCAACAGTAAATTGCATATATTAAACCCTAAACCATTTAGTCATTGCAGATAATCACTTAGATGTCTTTGTCTGATTGATGCCCATCAATGATTAACTGAAATCCTTGGTCTGTTGTGGGTGTTAAAAGGACCAAAGACTCTTAAATGTGGTCCAAGGTTCATAATGGTACATGGGCCTGTTGACAATTTAAGGATTGAATAAAGTGACTTAAAGGTGAATTTTGCATCCTAAATGAAAAGTGCTCTTCAAATTGTGATACTAATTTCAATTCCTCACCTGTAGTTGGAGAGAGAAGAATAGTGAGAAATAAGGCTGGAGGGATGAGCAGGGGTCAAACCTTGAAGGATCATATAAGTTATGTCCCAGTAAAGTTTATTGAGCTACTGCTTGAAATAATTCTCCTTTTCTTAATTTTCCATGTTCTCTGAATGATGCTCTTCCCCCACTATATATTTCCACTTTAGATAGAGGTAAGAATGAACTGGCAGGGCCTGAAAGGTGGAGAAATAAGTTCCTTATTTATTCTGGATACAAGTTCCTTATCTGATATAATATTTGGAAATACTTTCTACAAGTTTGTAGGTTATATTTTCATTTTATTAGCAGTCTCTTTTCAAGTAGAAAAAATTTAAATTTTGATGAAGTTCAGTTTATCTTTTTTCTATTGTATACTGTCTTTTTGTGTCATATCTAAGAAATCTTTGCCTAAAGAGAACTCAAAAATAGTGTTTCCTATGTTTATTTCTAGGAATTTTATAGTTTTGGCCCTTATATTTAAGCCTACTACCCATTTTGTGTTACTTTTTGCATATGGCACAAGTGTCTTTATATATATATATATATATATAATATATATATTATATATATATGTATGTCCAATTGTGGCAGCACATTTGTAAAAAACCTTCCTTTTTCTTCATGGCCTTGGAATCTTTGTTGAGGTCAATTGACTATAGAAATGTAGCTCAACTTTTTGACTCTATTTTCTTCCATTGATTCATGTGTTTATCCTTTGATCAATATCACATTCTCTTGATTACACTTGAAATCAGAGAGTGAGCACTCAAACTTTTTTCTTTTTTAAAAAATACATGTTCCTTTGTTTTTCATGTAAATTTTAGACTCGCTTATCAATTTCTGCAAAAAACTTCTGCTGAAATTTTGCTTGGGATTGGCTAAATTTATGGTCAATTTGGAAGAGAAATCACATCTTAACAGGAAATCTTTCATTCCATAAACACATTTATCTCTCCAAGTTCCTTGAAAGAGGAAATTAGATGCCTTTCACAAATTTGTTTTCTGCATCTCACTAGGTCCTAGGAATTAAGACATCCTTAAGCTCAACTGGCACATGGATGAATTTCAGCAGAGTTGGAACACCTACTTTCCAGTTCATGGAATCACCCAGGACAACTAATGAGGAAATGATGAGGAACAATGCCCATCCCAAGGAACAGTGAGTGCCTATAACAGCAAGCAAGATAGTTTCATCCATCTACCCCAAGGGATCTAAGCTCCCTATTAATTAGACTCAGAGTGGGCATCACCATCCCAAAATCCTCAAGACTGGGGAAAGAACAATGGACTAAAATAGACATTATTATTCTACTATAGACATAATATTATTCTAGCAATGGAAGAACTCTTATCATTGATATAAAGGCAGTGGCCACCAGAGGTTCTCGAGGATGGGAAAGGGAAGAATAGGTGTAATACAGGGAAATTTTCTGGATTTGGAGTTGTCCTGCATGACATTGCAGTGACAGATATAAGCCTTTGTATATTTTGTCACAACCTACAAAATTGTGCAGGACAGAGTATAAACTATAATGTAAACTGTAATCTATGATGAGTAGCAATGCTTCAATATGTGTTCATCAATTGTACCAAATGTACCACACTAATGAGGGATGTTGTTGATGTGGGAAAGTTGGGAGGGGGAGGGAGGGGGCATATGGGAATCCCTTATATTTTCTTTGTAATATTTATGTAATCTAAAACTTCTTTAAAAATAAAAATAATTAATTAAAATAATTTAAAAAAGATTTCCTTAAGGATGACTAAAACTTTGCATTTGGAACTCCCTCAGGCTTTGAGCCCTGGGTCCTTTCATTTGACTGGTTCTAATTTTTATCATTTGCTATAATAAATCAGTAATCATAAGCATGGTGCTTTTAGTGTGTTCTGAGTCTTTCTAGTGAATTATTGAAACTGAGGGTGGTTGTTAGAACAACTGAATTTGAATCTACTTGATCTGAATGAGGGTGGTCCCTGGGAATCCCAACTTACAGCTAGTGTCTGAAGTGAGGGCAATCTTATGGGAACTGTTTCTTAATAGTTTGTTGTAATGCAAACTCCATTATACCACCTTTTACTAATGTTCTTTCCATTTTATTGACCATTTTACCATAGAAATAATGACAAAAACACATGCATGTGAAATCTTCCTTGTGTGCCAGTGACAGCTCAACCCAATGGACAATAAACTGTTGCTGAGTAGATTTTTAAATTAACTCCCTTTACCTGGCTTTAGTGTCTGGCAGGCAACTTCCTGAAGAGCTAGAGAAGTGAAACTGAAATAAATCAGTAATAGCTAAAGAAGTAATCTAAGTTAAAACCAATGAGGATGCTAATTGGAGTAATTTATCTTCATGTCAGTTCCATTATTGTACTTTGGCTCTTCTTTGTGTTAAAGTGGCCAAATTGTCCATGTGAATAAACAATTTATCAGATACTTTTGTTATGACATACTTTCATTATTGTCATAAGGACATTAAACAGTTTTTGGAATCTGTTACAAAGATCCTGAAGCTCATATAAAATTAAATATATCACCTTTTTGACTTTTCATTGATTTAAAGTAAAATATATTTCTATGAACTCTCCATTAAGTATGTAGTTGAATTGCTTGGGTTATGTGACTTTTTATGTGTTTCAGGAATGTTAAAATCATTTTAATTATAGAGGTTCTTTCCTATTGAAGAATTCCTTTATTTAGCATTTGCCTTGACATCATGAGATCAAATGTAAACTTATAACATTTGGCATGTTTTGTTTCAAGCTTTTACTATACATCAAAATGAAATGCTTTAAAAACATTTAATTATCATTTAATGAATTCATTCTTTCAAAGATCGTGTCACAGTACTTTCAAAAGTGGAATATCTTCCTTCAATTTCCCTCCGATTATTAAAAAATAAACTGAGAGTGACATTACAGATCATTTAGTGCAGTGGTTCTCAATCTTAAAGGCACTATCAGTCAACCTGGAAACTTTTTATTTTAATCAGTCAAACTGGAAACTTTTTATTTTTAATTGGAACTCTGGTGCACAGTATAGAATTAGTGATAATCCTTGGTCCTACATAAATGGTCATCCTTGGCTCATATTTATTTATTCACTTCATCTGATAGTATAATCAACATTCCTAAACATGCCATCCAACCCATTACTTACTCCTATATAGAGAGGTCTCTTATCCCCATTCCTGTTCTCCTCCATAGATGAAACCACCATTCTGGACTGTGTTTTTTCATGTGTGTAAGTGTGTTTGTGTGTATAAGCATGAGTAATGAAAGTTTTCATCTGCTTTTGAACTTATTCAATTCCTAAAGTTACAATTTTAAAGAACATAAAAATAGAAAACATGTCATTGGATAATATTAAAAAATAACAAAGGAGTACAAAATGATTGCTACACTATATAACAATGATGTGTGTGTATGTGTGTGCATAAAAAATCAGCCATTCAGGGTTTATAATTTGTGTTTATCTGTAATGCAACATAACCTAGTCTGTCCTAATTAATATAGCTTCCTATAACCTAGAAGAGAAAGAATGAGAAAAATATTTTATAATGAAAAAAGAAAGCTCTTTTCAAATGATTAATTCAAATAAATAGAAACTCTAATTACAATTGTCCTGAGATTTCAAATGTATAAACAATTGAATACAGATTAATTTTCTGCTGATAATATTTAAAAATTAAATTATTCTTCTAATTTTGTGTTTACTCTGTATTCAGACTGACTCTCAAGGACACTTGGTTGTCTATATGCCAGTCCTACTATGACCTGTAACAGGATCACCATGCTCAATGATTTAGTTTAATACTAATGCCATTTCTGCATTTTATTTATTTGTTCATTTTTTTATTCCTTTAATAACTTATTCCCTGGAAAAAATAATTATTGAGAACCTATCATGTGTCAGACACCAATCTAGGCATTCAGGATACAAATAATAACAAAGCTAAGGATAGCCATTTAATGAGGGCCTTCTTTGTGCCATGTAATGTTCAAAGTGCTTTATATATGTAATTTAATGCTCACGAAAATGATATATATTGGGAAGCTGGTGTGTTTCATTGGTTAAGTGCCGACTTCCCACATGTTAGGTCCTAGGTTCAATCCCTGGCCCCAGTAACCTCAAAAAAAAAAAAAAAAAAAGATATACATCTGATTATTTTAATTTTTCAGTTGAGAAAACTGAGGCTCAAAGAGATAAAGTAAATTGGATGAAACAATTTATACAAGGCAGAATTAGTATTCCAACTTCTGTGTAAATCCAAACTACGCTCTATTTTGCTCATGCTTAACATAGTCATACATCCCAGGCTGCTGAGGATTATTTTGCTTTAAACCTTTTATCCTAAGGTAATTACTGGTAATGTCCCATCCTTCTAGAAAATGCTCTCATTTCTGAAGATAAATTATATTGTCACCCTAATTTTGCTACAGAGTGACTCATGGACTATGCTCAGAGTGCAGAGAGCAAGAGTAAAATTGCATGTAAAGATATCCTGAAATTATCATTGTGAAATTGAAATTGCATGTTCAATAGATCTTCCTAACTCATTTTTTATCTCTATAGCAAAACAAATCTTAAAATAAAAAAGAATGTTAGAAAATTAGTTAGAAAATTTTTACCTGAATGAGTATTTGGTAATGATACCTGAAAGTCTAAAACTTGAGCTATTTTATTGTTGAGATGGCATACTATTTGATTTTACAGTGTTAAATCACTTTTTTAAAATCTTTCTTTTGTTTCATCACTGAATTATGCAAGAGTTCCTATTTGGGTGAGGTCACCTGGTAAATAGAAAATACAGAATTTTGACTACAAAGGAATGCTCCTGGTAAATAAGCAAAACCAGTCCTTTAAAAGGACCAAGAAGGCAGTTCTCTGCAAGTTTTTTTTTTTTTTTTTTTTTTTTTTTTTGTGGCTACAGACATAAATCTTGGGTGGTCAATTTTTCAGAATATAAATCAATTCTGTAGCAATTCCCTGAAATTAATTAGTGTTTCAGAGGAGAATATGGGATTTACAAAGAGGTGGCATTCATATTTTAGAATCTAGTTTATTTTGAAATAAATGCAATACTCACCACTTATACTTTAAAGTTCCAAGATGAGGGTATATCTCTAGGATTGGAAATTGAAGTTCAGGAACTATAATCAAGGAAATCTTCAAATGAACTTCAATTGCACCTGAACTCTATTTTGATGATGAGATGCTGGACTTCTAGCCTGAGTTTTATGAATATATGAGACTTGGGGAGTTCTTTGGGGAAAGGATGAGTGCATTTTGCATGTTGGAAGGACATAACTGTTGTGGCTGGACATTTGATGTGATCAATTTGAAAATTTGAAAATGGGAAATAGTAAAGGTGTAATGCTTGCTTTAAGTACAGGATAAGTTCTTGGGAGTTTTGAAAATAAGAACTCCTTTGACTCCAAAACAACTGCATTCTTTAATCTGTAGTATTCCTCAATTATCCGTTCATTAGTAATAATAATGGTTAATAGTTCAAACACACTATCTGCTAAGTTTTGTAATAAACACATTACAAAGATGGGAAAACATTTGTAAATATATGGTGACTTCCAAATTCAACCCTTTGATCACTATACTAATGAAAACAGTAGAGTCTAGTATTTGGAAAATGATTGTAGCAAAAGAGTAGAGTGTACTGGAGGATTCTGGGGAAAAAACTGACTAAACTTAAGGTACTGAAGAAGCTACCTTTGAATGCTGAAAGATAAAAATGATATTAAAGAAATAGACCTACATCTAGGACCAAACTAAGAGTTTTGCAAGTGGATAGTTTGTGAATATACAATGATTATCATCACATAGAGATCTGGACCCAAAATGTAGCCTATATAACCTTCTTTTTCATTAGGTGTTTTCCAGAAACCTCCTGGTCAATGATTCCCTACTAACCTTGATTTTAGCCTGAGAATATAAACTAATGCATTTCTCTTTCATACATATATCTGCATATATCTGAGAAGGCCCTTAAAATAGCGTTGTCATTAAGGAGTCTTTAAGTTTCATGTTGAACCTCCCACCATTGAGCTACATTCTCTGAGTCACACTCTGGGCCATATCCCTGAGTTGTATCGATTGTCCTGTCCAGGGGCTAAAATGCTTAGCCACAGAGATTGTGCATATAGTGGATGTATGAGATATGTCTTTCTCTGTTATTTAATCTGTAATAAAATCATTTTTAAAGATGTCATTAATAAAAACACTTGAAAATCAGTTTTGTTACTGAAGAGCAGAGCTATTATTTATATACATACATCAATTAAGCATATGATTATTTGGGATTAACAAGAATATATTTACAGAAAACAAAAAGTAAATTAAAAAGGCCTTTGGGCAGACTCTTGTTTGATAATACTAAACAACAAGACAAAAAAAAAGGAAGGAAGGAAGATACAACTGTTCCATAATTGCCTTTTTCTTGGTAGTAAAAAGATCACCAGGTAAAATGAAGCTGGATCTCTGGGGGTAGATAGATTTTTACTGAGCTGTGTCAACTTTGTAATGCCTTTATTCTCTCTGAGATTTGGTTTCCTTTTTTTTCCTTATTTACAAGAAAATTATTTATTCTTAGTACTTTACTTGGATACCTATGGGGGGAGGAAAAACAAATGTCAGCAGGGTTTGAACCGATATTAATATAACATGTAGAACAGAAATATTTGACTTATCGTACAGACTGAACCAAAAAAGAAAACATATTAACAAACAGAGGAAAAGATACTGTCCACACTTTGGTCATCATCACAAATATTAGCGAAATTATTTCAGAGGTTCTTTGGAATTAGATTTCTTTTGATAGATAGATCTTTTTTTTTTTTATTTTATTCCCTCCCCCTTTGTTGTTGTTTGTGCTCGCTGTCTGTTCTCTGTGTCCATTCACAGTGTGTGTTTTCTGTACCTGCTTGTCTTTTCTTCTCAACTATTTCTTTAGGGGACACCGGGAATCAATCCGTGGGGCACGGGCTGTCAGCTCTCCACCAGGTGCGGGCCATCAGCTTTCCATGCACAGGACAGCTTGCCTTCATCAGGAGACACCCAGGAATTGAACCTGGGGCCTCCCGTATGGTAGATGAGAGCCCAATCACTTGAGCCACATCTGCTTCCTGATAGATCATTTTTTAACTTTTCACTTTCAATTTAACTGTTTTCTTTCATCATATTTCCCCCTCTTCTACCAATATATGCAGATTAATAAAGGGATAGAAATATATTTAAACAAAGGCCACAAAATTATATAACTACGTTGTTTTTTTTTTTTAGGTACCAAGGGCCAGGGGATATTGTATGTGGAAAACCAGTGCTCAACCACTGAGCCACATCAACTCCCCTGAGTTTGCTTGTTGTTCGTTTTTGTTTTATCAGGAGGCACCAGGAATCAAAACTGGGACCACCCATGTGGCAGGTGGGAGCTTAACTACTTGAGCTACATCTGCTCCCCTACGTAACTACTTTTAACATCCCAAATCAAATAATTAGCTCAACTTAGTAAATATGGTGAATAATGAATCTAGGAGATGTGATTTTAGATGAGAAACAAAGTGGCACTACAAAATAATGACTGATTTTGTGTCTATTTGGATCATAGTCTAAACCCACACCTGGCAAAATTGGGTTGCAAAGTGGACTTGACAAAGTCATTTAGATAAGGGTGCTGATATTTTAAGGCAACAACTCCATTAAAGGAAATGCTTATTTAGAGAAATATTTTTGTTACTTAAGTAAATTATCACTTAACTATCTCTATCTTATCTTTTATACATAGTATTTTACCTCTCTTCTATTCTTCCTCTCTCTCAAATACAGTTTCTCCAAACCTTTCTACTGAACCTCTTGGAAGCAGGTTTTGATGGTAATAGTCTCCTTTGCAGCCTTCCTCTCTGGGATAAATGCTGTTTTTAGTTTCTATCTTCGTAGAGAATTGGCTCTCTTCCTGTAACACAGCTTTGCCTTAAGGCTTTCTACAGAAAATGGGGTCTGAAGATGTGTCTCTTGATTGCCATTTCCTAGACAGCACAACTCTGGTTTTTAGGGTAAAATACAAAAAGCAGACGTCAGATATGAATCCATGTCTGTCTCATTCCAGAGTCCACCTTCTTAACTGCCCTTGAATGCTCCTGTAATAATAGCAAACTGATTGTGGTGTCACACACCATGCTATTTCATCTATTTCATGCTTCTGTCCATGTTTCTGTCCATGCTATTCTTTCAGCCTAGAATACCTTTTCAAATCCCCTCCTTCTCAGTGCTCTCACTCATCCACTAAGACTTAGTGGATGAGCCATCTCCTGCTGGAAGCCTTCTCTGACCAACCCAGTTGGTGAAAGTTCCCTATGTGTGCTCTTGGGGTTCCCTGAGCATTTCCAAGTAAATATTCGCTAGAGGACATCTATCATATGCCAGAAAAGTGTATCTTTGCATTTTTGTTAAATCCAACTCCACTGTACTCTAGGTTGGGGAACTTATCCTGTTTATTTTGTTCCCACAGTGTCCAGCATTGACATAAGTAAACAGTCAGTACATGCTACTTTACATGGATGTGAATGAATTTCTTGCTGTTGAGCACAGCCTTGCTGCTCCTTCCTAAAGTCTGAATGGTATGTTGGCATATAGAATTTTGAACTTCCATAAAGTAATGGTAACAAGATTATAAAAAATATTTTCCCTTAAAACTTGAAAAGTTTTTACAGATTTTCATCTTGGTTTTTGCTTTTCTGCATTAGATAATTAGTTTTTAATGAATACCTATTGGTTGCAAGTTTTCCAAACTGCTTAAACTAGTCATTGTGCATTTTTTCATATTGAACTGTGTTCGGAGCAAATCTGAAAAATTACCATTTTTCCATGTGCACAATAATTGCATTTCTTAAGCCATTTTGGGAAGCTTTTCTGATGTCTTGGCAATAGAGCTCATTTGCTTCTTAAACTACAACAATATATATATTTCTTTTTATAGTGTCTTTCATTCTTGAAATATATTTAAAATGTAAATTAAAAAATTAAACTACAGTATCAGATTTTTTTAAATCTTAAAATTTTTCATGTTCTAAGATATTTAATAAATTAAGCCCAAAAGCTCGTGCTAAACATGCAATTCTCTTCTGTCTCTTGATTTAAACTATTTGTTTAACCTGAGCTTTTTTCACTTACCCAAACCTGCTCCATACAAGAACCAAAACGGTGCAGTTGCCAATACCCCAAATCCAGCATGAGTCCTCTTCTTTCTGCTTTTATTGCTTGGTCCATTCCTGTCTGGAATATACTGTCATCATCTCTTCCTATTGAGATCCTTTCTAATATTCAAGACCCAAATCAACATTTTCATGTTGAATTGCTCCATTCATCAAAAGCTGATATGAATTTCCTACCTTCCAAACCACTGTAGTTTCTGTCTTTTTTGCTCCTTGTATTATCCACTATGATTTGTATAGATTTCTTGTTCTTCCACAAAACACAGCAATATCCCCCAAATCCCACTTTGTTGAATAACCGTGGTTAGAATGATTTCACATAAAATAAAAGGAGGAATGCTATTTTAATTCATAGAATGTTAAAGTGAAAAAGATTGAAGGATCAATATTATTTAGACATCAAATGTGGGTGTTACAGGCAAAAATGTCCAGGTAGAGGCAAAATACAGATGCAAGAAAGTATGGTGCTGTGTAAGGATTATAGATGCTCTGGTTTTAACTGTGTTCCTGTGTCTTTTTCAGGGTTATCTGATTACCCGGCAGTGTTAAGCCCCATCATTTTTTCTCTCAAAATTTGTATTCACCCAAGTGCATACAAAGAGAGTCCAGAATGCTCTTAATTGCCAAAGGGGCAGACGCTTGATTACCTCACCCACTGAGTTGAGGTCCTCCAACAGATTCGATTGCAGTCTTTCCCTTTGCCTATTAAATGTTGCTCCTGTGGCTTCTTCATCTGCCTCTGATCCCATTTTGCTTGAGATTGCTTAATTGTTCCACATGCTGGGAGTGTTTATTTATTCACCCACCAGACACCTGCCCCTCTTTAATGCTGTCTTTTTAATTTTTTTAAAAATAGGAAAAAGAAAATCACACTGAGGGAGAGCACATTTTGTGTCCAGTGAAAATGTGTAGCAATCACATTGGAAAACACTATTGTTTTTTAATTTCACAGCTCATTAGAAACATTAGCTCATTAACAAACTAATTAAGAAAAAGGAAAGAAATTATTTGGGATTGAGAATATTGTTTACTCTACTCAGCATGCAGTAGCAGAGCCCATGGATCTTTAACTGTTAAGCACAAATCAGATTCCCATCACCCCCCATGGATGCCTGATCCTATTAGGTTTGCATTTCTTTCTCTTCTGTGCCACAGGAAATAAAACAGATTCTCTGATTGGAGGTAACAGGGGCTTCTTTATATTTCAGGTTGTTTTGTTTCTGGAAAATTAAGGGGAATGACAGAAAATAACATTCATTCTTTCCCTCCTTACACATTAATGGTTAGTATGTGGGAGTCATGAATGAGATGCAGTTTCTGAATTTCATTGTAGTCTGGAGATAGATTTCTAAAGAAATTATTTATAATGCAAGCTGATAAGTGCATTGGCACGGTCATATATAATGCAAAGAAGTGGGAAGATGAGAAAGTGGTTATTAAGGGCTCTCTGTAAAAGGTGAATATTTATGTTAGGCTCTACATTTTTGCTTTTTACAAACTATATCAAAATTATGACAGGATTTACAGATTATGTTTTTCTCTGACTATAGCTCCATGAAGAGGGAGTAAATAAATAACAACAATAATAATAGCTAACATTGATTATTTCCTCTTTGCCTGGTTCTATCATTTTGGTTATGCATGGAATAACTCAGTTAATCCTAGTTACAATATCACAAAGGAGGGAAGAAACGGGTAGATTTAAAGCAAAGAGACAATAACTGATGATAGGCATAGAACAACTGGAGATTTTTAGAAGTCCTAATCTTGTAAAAAAAAATATGGTGCCAAACATGTGTTATTCAAAATAAATCATTGAAAGTTCATATAATAAAATTAAAGTCATAAACAAATTGTGATTTTCCTCTGCTGTATACATTAGTATACGTACAATTTCAAACAAATTTTGTGCACTCATGATTTAATGGTGAATTAAGTATGTGTTTTATTTTCTCATTGGAAAATCAGAAATGGAAACCTCTCTTCTCCAATTCCAACGTTTGGGGTAAACATGAAAAATTCAATCCTTGTAAAATATTCCTCCATTGACAATTTGTTTTGCTTCTGTTTTTATACCTAGGAGGATTTTCTATTATTAACCTTTGATGCTTGAGCTGGATTTAAAAGTGGCCACTCCACATCTAATCCAATTGGAATTCTGAGGTTTAGATATTCTTTTGTATTTGTTGTACATGTTGTCTTCCTCCATTCTATTAAGAGTGGAGCCATGGATTGTCATGGATTTTCTCTTTAAATCCAATCCAGACAAGCTAAGCAAATGTTTATTTAAAATTATATTGTGGCTTGTTCTTTTTAAAAAACTATTTATTGAAGTTTATCATTCATACATGAATGCACATAAACAATAAATGTATGGTAAAAGTTGTAAACTTACGAAACAAATATGTATATCATCATGAAGGGCTCCCATACATTACCCCAACACCAACACCTTGCATTGTTGTGAAACAATGGTTACAAACTGTGAAACAACATTGTCAAAACATTACTACGGATAATAGAATGTTCTTCTTTTACAAAGTATTGAAATATGGCAATATATGGGATAATTACAATGCATGCAATTTATGGATGATAGTTAACAGCAATATTTTAATGTTTTTATAGCAATGGCAAAGAAGATATATCAATTTTAAGGAACAACAATAAGGGGATATAAGGACATATAGTATTTTTCCTTTTGAAGTAACAAAAACATTTTAAAATTAACTGAGATGATGACAGCACAACTCTGTGATGAATATGAGAGACACCGAGTGTACATTTTGAATGGATTGTACAAAGCATGGAGTTTTGGCTTTTTCTTTTTACTCCCTAGAACTTTGATATTTCCCAGCCATAACCTCCAGATTCTAAAACAAACTAACTTGCGAAAGGGAAAGATGACAAAAACACAGAAACACAGTTTGTTTTCATCTTATAATTGAGGATATTCTTCTATTAGGATATGTTTTGTCTTTGAAATTTGAAAACCTTTGAGTTTCTTTGTCTTTCTGAAGGATGTCACTGAATTTTTCTATTTTTTGGAAAAGAACCCTATAAGTAAATGTGGTGCCCTATACTATGGATTCTGAGGATGGAAGCAAAAACATAATTATAATGCCCTGATTTGTTATTTACTACAGGAAATATAGGTAAGTATGTACTTGATTGTCCAAAGAATATCCCTTAAAATGCTTTAATTTTTTTCTGGCAGTGTTTTAGCATTTTAGAAGAAAGGATGGATTTGATCTAATAATACATTCAAATGATTGATGCTTCAGTTATTAATGGCCAACAACATTTAATAAGTCTTTGGAAACTGAAAAATAATATATCAGTGAGATTGATTTTAATATCTTTGTTATGATATATACACAGAAATCATTAAAATAGTGCAGTGTTTTTTACAGTGGAAATTGAAGAATATTACTTTTATTTTTAATTGTCAAATGTGCCACATTCTGTAGAATCAGAGTTCTAGTCTGATATTCAACATCTCCTTCAAATTTGGAAATTTAACACACTAAATTGATGATAGCATTTTTAAAAAATCATTTGGCCAATGATCAAGGGTAGGAACTAATCTTTATATAACAATGTGTGTTTTGCAAGGCACTTGATTTAAATGTATTATGTTACTTGATGATGAGAATCAAGTTAAGGAGAAAACTACATACATTACATTCTAAAAAAGAAAGAACTGCATTTCACATTAAATGAATTGCCTACGTTTGCTCAGATGGTAAATGGTAGCTTATACTCAAGCCAAGGATGCTTGATTATAAATCCGATGGTGTTTTCATAACATAAAGCTGGCTTTCAAAGCCTGCTGTTTTTTTTCTTAATTCTAAAACTTGCAATGTACAAAGATAAAAGAACATTTTTCTGTATATAAGTCTGAAAATCACTGCAAAATAGAAAATTAATTTATCCAAGAATGTATAAGAAATATTCAGCATGTGACTGAAGTAAGTTCAATGTTCCTGTAATGTCTAAATTATGTAAATAACAATTGTTGCAAAGGACACACTGTTCCAAATAAAAGACATCATCAAGAAGCACGATTTTAGGAGATTTAATTTTAACTCTGTATCATTCCACAGTGTATTTATAGGCTAAGAAATATATTTTACAAGAAAATTGAGAATTTTTTAATGTTAAGTAATCTGTAATTGCACATACCTTGTTTAATTTTAATTTTTTATTTTCTTGGGCTGTGTCATGAACTATTTTTATATTATAATCAAAGCATATTTTATTAAAAAATCAAATCAGTCATAGTATTGTATATCAAACAAGCTCTGTTTATTTGAGAAAGACTGTGTTTTCTATTTAATTAACTGTGCTACATCTGGGAAAGTCATATCTTCATTTTCCTCCATTGTTAAGAATGGGCATAACTTCTGCTCTTGATGACATTCGTTTGGCTAAAGGGTCTGGGAATTCTGTTCAACAAAATCTAATTACATTATTTGGATATTTTAGGCATGTTAATACCCTTAGTTGCTTCTTCACTCTTTATATTCAAACTCCACTGATCTGATCAAAGTGAAAATGTTTTAATTAAAATATAGAGATATCTTTGAAAAGAGACAAAACTGAAATGACTATTTGGAGGAGATGCTTCTTTCAAATGTATATTGGTATGAGGCCATTCTTCCCAATAAAATATAACTGCAAATTATTAGAAATATTTTCTCCAGGCTACAGAAGACGATGTAGAATTATTCCTTCTTAGCAAAAAAATTCTCCTTCTATTCAACAGAAAACAATCTTGGATATTACTGATATAAGATATCATTACATATATTTTTTTTCCTTGGTTTGAGTTTGATATATACTACAAGTTTTACTCTCTGGTTCTCTCTGTTCCATCTTGGAACTAGGTCATCATAGTTTAATAACAATTTTCCCATAGAAGTCTTAAAATATTACTTATTTTTTTAATGGAACAATTAACTATCTGTAAACAATTAATCCCTAGATATAATTCAGAACTTAGAAAATCCACTTAAGTGGTATATTGATTTAAAGAAAAATAAATAAAATTTAGATAACTACCTTAGTTTTCTAGGTCTAGAGTGCTGAAACATTTCAAAATAAAAATGATCACTGTGACAGTCTGAAGTTCTTTTATGAATCCCCCAAAATAAAAAGATTATATTCTTGAACTAATACATTCTTGTGGGTTTGGGGCCCTTCTGATTGGACTACACCAGTGAAGCATGGCTCAGTTTGGGTCTCCACCCACTTGCTGGAGCTTTATATAAACAAAAACGCAGAGAGAGACACAGAAAAAGGAAGCTGCCATCTTGACCCGGCCATGTGAGAGAGAGAGGACTCCAGGTTCGCCTACAGAAAGGGAAGGAAGCCCTGAAAGGCTGAGAGAGGTGCCAGAGTCTTGACTCAGCAGATCACAAAGGCATGGAAAGAGGCCCTTGAATTGCTGGGCCCAAGGAGCAACTCAAGGCTAAAGAGAGGAGATATGCCATATGCCTGATCGCCACGTGGCAGGATGCCAGGATCACCAGTATCTGCCTTTATGAAAAAGCATCTCTGAGAGTGTCTTTGGCATTTCACAATCTCACAACTGTGAGCTTTTACCCTAATGAAATTCCCATTAAAAAAGCCAACTCATTTCTGGTACTTTACATCAGCAGCCTGCAGCAAGCTAAGACAATCACATTATAAATAGAAAAGATATTAGTGTTCACAAATAATTTCTTATCACTATGTGCTCATTAAAGAAATATGCTATTTATTACCAGATGACAATGTGCCAGCCAGTTGGTGCTATTGAAATTTTGGAAAAAAACATGAGAAAATAGCTATGCAAATGATATATACAAAATTGATAATAAAATAGCTGAACTAAATAATATAAAATCCAATTCCTGTAACTTAAGATAAAATTTATTTTACTCTATGTCATTTATATGAAATTTTAAAAATCTAATTGTACTACTTGATGAATTGTCACAAAATGGGCACACCTGTGTAATCACAGGCCAAGCGAGGAAGTAGATTGTTACCAGCCCTGAAGATGTCCCCTAAATTCTTCCACAAATCACTACTCCATCCCTTCTCCCCAAAGGTAACTACTATTCTGATTTCTAAAAGCATGGATTAGTTTAGTTTGTTTTTAATATATTGGTATAAATGGAATCTCACAGTGTGTAAATTTTGTGTCTGGACTTTTTCACTAAAAATTATGTGAGATCTATCCATATACTGCTACTGTACAAATATACCATTTTCCATTTATTAGCACTGTGTAACATACTTGAACAAAGTCAGTGGCATGAAGCAACAATTTCATTCTCACTGATCCAGTGTGTCAGGAATTTAGTCACATCACAGCAGAGATAGTTTCTGCTCCTGGATGTCTGAGGTCTCAGCAGGGAACAGTTAGTGACCAAACGGGGTTCACTGGCTTTGGCTGGAATCATTTGTAGGCTTCTTCACACACGTGTCTAGCAGTTGATGCTGGTTGTCCTACTGGCAAGTTGGTTGGAACATAACAAGTGATCTCTCCATGTAGGCTAGTTTGAACTTCCACATAGTAGGGTGGCAGAGTTCTACGAGTGAGTATTCTGAGAAATCGAGGTGAAAAGCATGGCATCTTGATCATCTAATCTTGGAAGGCATATAGCATCTATTCCTCCATAGTCTATTATCAGAAGCATTTAAAGGAGCAAACAGGTTCAAGGGAGGAACTATAGAAAGCAACACTAAATGAGAAGAGTATCAAGGTCACGTAAGAAAAGCCTGTGAGATGGGAAATAATTTTTCAGACATCTTTGGAAAATACAACCTTTACACACTCTAATAAATACAGAGTTGTGAAATGGAAGTAGAGGAATACATCTATCCATTCTACTGTTGTTGGACTTTGGGTTTATTTCCATTTAGGGGTTATATTTAGCAAAGCTGTTATGAACATTCTTGTTCTTGTTATTTGATATACAATATATACATTTTTGTTGAGTATATACCTAGAAATGGAATTGCTGGGTCATAGAATATTGTAGGGTGATTTCCCAAGAAGCAGTGATTGAAACAAATATTCAGATATATTTGATTTAAGTAAAGTTTTTCAGGAATGCAGAATAGGGAGCGGGGAACATCAATTTAGGATGCCATCTCATATAATTCTGGTGTTGGCCTCATCCATGACAAGTCTGAAGCACAAACCACACAGCAGAGTTGTCTCCCCCTCAAGGCAAGGGAGCCAGTTAGGGATCATTCAGTCAGTATCTGTGAGCTGCCTACTGCATCAAGCATGTGGGGAAAGACTTGACAGGAAAGGAGTATCTCTCTGGAGAGGCAGCTCTTGTCAGCTGAAATCAATTCTCCAGACACAGGGGTGTTTGTGAGGCAACAGAATCCAGCACACATGGCATCTGGGGGAAGGTAGAGAGACCCCCCAATAAGGAATTAGTTAGAGGCACTAATTGCATTTACCTCTGAACATCCTTTGCATTTGAATCTCATGTTGAAGTTCATTTCATCCATCACAGTATCTGGATTCTGGTTTTTCACAATTCCCAGAAATCATTACAAGAGAAGAGAAAATCAACTTGTTGTGTAGTTGATTCCAAGGCTCTAATTATTGCTTATCCTTTCCGTTCTCCTCCACCCATTCTCCACTTCTCTATTCCTCTTCTTTGGCTAGCACTTATGCTGGTCTAGATGGTTGCCAGGTGGCATGACCCAGACCCTCCTCTCTCAAGGGTTAGAGACCCCCAACTGAGAATTTGTTAACCTTTTAAGTTTAGTTATCCAAATTGGTATTTAATGGTATCTCCTTTGATTATAACTCTCTGTGAATACTTGTTTTACTGTATTTTCATTTGATCTTTTAAATATTCTCTTTTGCAAATGTCTGTTGATACCTCTTAGCCTCTTTTCAAATTATATTATCTCTCTTTTGCTTATTGACTTCTAAGTGTTCTTATATATGCTAGACACAAAAACTTTGTCAGTTATATGTGTTCCAAATATCTTCTCACAATTTATGGCTTGCCTTTTCACCTTCCTAATGATATAATTAGTAAACAGTAATTCTTAATTTTAACTTGGTACAATTTGTCAATCCTTTCATATGTGGTGATTATATTTTATCTTCTGTTTAAGAAATATTTGCTTACCTCAAGTTCATGAAGATAATCTCCTATCTTGTAATTAATGTATTTTTTTCTTTCACATTTATATCTAAAATCACCTATCTTAGAGAGTTTTAAAGAAGAAGCCACAATTGAAATGATTCAGAGTAATATAGTCCTTAATTTCTTCTTTTGCACCTCTCAATGAAATATTCTTTATTTTTCTTTTAATAGGTTTTAATAATATTATAATTCAATAATATAGGCTAATTTGAATTGAGCATGATAAATTTTGACTATTTTCTGTTAGTATTATTTGAGAAAACCTGTTCAGTAAGTTAGAAATCTTCCTTTTATAATAGAGTAGTTTATTTGTAATAACATCTTTGGTAGGAAACTCATCTATCCATATAATATGGGTATTTTTTATCCCATTCCACATTCTCACATTTTAGGGATGAGTTTTTAGCCTATAGAACTGTAATTCTCTTTATGTTGACTCTACTTATTTTCTTAAAGGAAAAGACCCATGTTTTCATATTTTGTAAATAAATGAATGTTTCTATTTGAACATTTCCAAATACAACCAAATCTGACAACGCATTTGTTTTAACTATCAAAAGTTGCTGGGAAGCGGCTGTGGCTCAATCAGTAGGGCTCCCGTTTACCGTATGGGAGGCCCCGGGTTCGGTTCCCGGGGCCTCCTGGTGAAGGCAAGCCCTCCCGCACGGCGTGGTTAGCTGACCCAGCGAGCACAAGCAGCAAGGGGGGGATAAATGAATAAATAAATAAAATCTTAAAAAAAAAAAAAAAAAAAAAGTTGTTGCGTGCTGCCTTGGCATCCATGTCACTATGGCTAAGCCACTTGCATCAACCCTGACCTTTGGCTTAATTAATAAGCAGCTTTAGTGGGGCAGATGTGGCTCAAATGGTTGGGCGTCCGTCTCCCATATGGAGGGACCTGGGTTCAATCCCTGGGACCTCCCAGTAAAAAAAATAAAGAAAAATATAGAAGGTGCATGGGCCACCGGGCCCTGTGTGCGGGTGCGCTGTTAGGCCCTGCTGAATCACGCAGCAATATGATGACCTACCAGGAGAGTGACACAGGGGAGAGCCAAGACAAGCTGCACCAAAAAACCAGGAACTAAGGTGGCGCAGGCAGTAGGATGCCTCTCTCTCACATTGGACGTTCCAGGATTGAATCCCGGTGAAGACAGAAGGAGAAGGATGAAAAGAGAGGGCAGGAAACAGACATAAGGAATTGCCCAGCGACTGGACACAAAAACAGCAAAAACGGGTGGGGGCGGGGGCGGGGGGAGGCGGAATAAGAATGGCTAAAAGTAAATAAATAAATATATCTTAAAAAAAAAAAAATAAGCAGCTTTCCACCTCTGGGACATATACTTCCGCAGAGTACAAATTCACATCTGCGACCACCACCCACACCACACACACACAAACACCTCACCCAAAACCCACATCTAGTCCCAAATGACAAGCTAACCATTCCCACCATCCAGCCCCTTTTCCTTTTCACACATTTGCTTTAAACTAACCTACCCTTGACTCCTGTGGGAAATCTACAAACCTGCACCCCTGGATTACAATAAAGGCAGAAGCCCCAGGTCCCTCACTCTGCCTGAACTGTGTGCTCCCCACCTGCTAATTGAGCCACTGGAGCAGCGTGTGCTTCCCATGGACACCTCACTGCACCCCTTCTCTCCGGGACCTATGAGTAAAAAAAACTTTTTCTCATGTATAATAGCCTCCATTTCCCATTGTGTTGCACCTGACCTCCTTCCAACCCTAATTTAAATTCAGCTTAAGGGAAAGGTGTTCACTATCTCTTGAAAACTCAAAAACTAACTAATTACAAACAAAACACACAGTCTATTATAAACATTTGGAATTTGTGTTTTTCAGGACTTGGTTTTAAGAGCCACACTACTGCTTTTATAAACGAAATGCAGAAGCAGGGGGTATAATTTCTTAATAATAGAGCCATGTGATAGTCATTAATATTTGACAATGATAATTGGTAAATATCGCACACTGAGAGCTACACGTTACAAACAGATTGCGGTTCATTTATGAAAGCATAAAAGAAGCATTGCAAAGTAGCAACAAGTTATATAAAGGCTGTTATCAGGAAATACATAGGTCCAATTGCTCCAGGCCCTTATACTTCATCTGCTATATCCTTGTTTATTCCTTTTGGCCTTCAACCCACATAGAACTACCCAGTGAACTTCACCCCCTAAAAATTGGTATTTCCCGTGGAATGGTACAACCCCTCTCATTAACTGAGAGTGACCACATGCACATATCCTCTGCCTGCTTGAACCAAAGGTGGCATTGTTCCACTGCCTTCCCTAGCATTTTGAATGGCCTGACATCCCTGATTTTGGGTCTGGCCTTCTAGTCCAATGCTAATACGATTCTCCACCACCTCACCATTCTCATACAATGAAACAGGCTCTTTTGAGCTATTCAGGCTTCAGTGGGGCTAACTGCCCATTCTGGTCACATAAATACATGAGGAATTTATTGCTTGGTGACATTTCTTGATCTAAAGCACCTGTCACTACTTGTGACATTGCATCTTAAACTAAAGATCAGCCTGGAGTCTTGACTCAAATAGGCCTTGAGCCCCCTGAGAGTGGTTGTTTTGCACACACTCCAGGCTCATCCGTCCCAGGTTGGGGATCTCTTGCCACGCAGCCTGCCTTGCTTGAGGCGAGGCTGTCATTATAGTTTTTCTGCTGAAGGAGAAAAGGAGGTCCCAACAGGCAGGTTTTCAAAGCATGTAATTACACACACATTTTGAGAGCTATCTTTATTATTGGTCTTATGCTTTACCCACTTTTACATCGGATTTTGAAGTCATACAGCAATTTTCACATAACTGTCACCATCTGATATTATAAGGGACTAAAAATCATTTTATTAATGACTGAAAGAATGATCTGATATGATAAAGTTAGAAAAATTACATAGTGTAAAACTCAGGTGCCAAGTGGTTAACCTTTTGGACTGTGGAGATCTATACGATGAAATAATTAGTTTCAAAAAAGTTCAACATGTTGATGATTTTTCCATATGTCAGACCATACCTAGATATTGATCTTCACCTCTGCTAGAAAACCATAAGTGGTTTGCTGCCAATCAGGAGCTTGTCTCGGCAACAATGAAGACCCTGGTAACCATGATTTGTGAGAAACGGTGAAAAGAAATAGGAATAAAAAGATCATGTATTTCAGCACACTTTTTAAAAAGTTTTTATTTTGAAATAATTTCAAACTAAAAGACAGGTGCAAAAGTAATACAAATCCCATAAAGAGAACTCCAACATACCCCCACCTACCCCCAGATGCCCATTTCCACCAATTTTAACACTGCCACCTTTACCGTACCATTCTATCGCCTCTCTCTCTCTCTCTCTCTCTCTCCTGAACATTTGAGAGCAGTTTGCACACATCAAAATCCTTGAATACATAATACTTACTTATAGATTTCCTGCAAAGAATGATACTCCATTATGTAATCACCTTAAGTGCAGTTATCAAGTTCAAGAAATTTAACATGCTATATTCCAATTTTTTTCTTACATCCCAATATTTTAGTTTCCTGACTGTTATAGCTAATACCTGGGTTGGCTTAAGCAATGAGAATTTATTGGCTCATGATTTTGAGGCTAGGAGATGTACAAAACCAAGATGTCATCCAGGTGATGTTTTCTCCTAAGAGACTATAGTGTTCTGCGACTAGCTGCTGGACGTCCTTTGTACTTGGCTTTTCTGTCACATGGCAAAGCACAGGGTGGCCTCTCCTGGCTTCTCTGTGTTCTGTTGGCTTCTGTGGCTTTCTCTGACTTTCGCTTTGCTTATAAAGGATTCCAGTAATCCAGATTAAAGCCCAACCTCGTTCATTTGAGTCACACCTTGTCTTAATTTGCCAAAGGCTGTCAATGCAAAGTACCAGAAATATGTTGGCTTTTATAAAGGAAATTTATTTGGTGGTTAAAGTTTATATTTCCAAGTCCATGAAATGTCAAAATCAATGAATTAGCAAAAATGCTTTCTTACCAAAGTAGCTACTGGTGGTCCTGGTGTCCTGCCATGTGTTGAAGCAAGATGGTGGGACTCGTCTCCTTATCCTTGAGCTGTCCATGGGCCTAGCCCTTCAGGGACCTCTTTCCATGCCTCTGTGCTCTGCTGATTCCAGACTTTAGGACCTCCCTCAGCCTCTTGGGCTTCTCTGCCTTTCTGCAGCTGTAGGTAAACTTGAATGCGCTCTCTCTACTTTCTACCTCTTCTCACATGACAGGATCAAAACGGCAGCTTCCTTTTCTCTGTCCTCTTTCTCTCTGTGTCCCCATTTATATAAGACCCAGCAAGAGGGTGTGTCATGCCTCACTGACCTGGTCCCATTAAAAGCCCTAAAGTGATCTAATCAAAGGACCCTTAACTGAGTTTAGGCAATCTAAAGGCCTTACGCCACAGGCATGGATCAGTTGAAAATATAATCTCTCTTTGGGATTCACCAAATTCAAACTGTCACACACCTTAACTGAAGTAACATCTTGAAGAGATCTTATTTACAATGGGACCACACCCACAGGAATGGATTACATTTTAAGAACATGTTTTTCTGGGGTACACACCAAATATATCTTTTTTAGGAGGTACTGGGGATTGAACTCAGGACCTTGTATATGGGAAGGCATTCAACTACTGAGGTACATTTGCTTCCCAATAATGTCTTTTTGAGACTTTCCCACTACATTCTTAGATCCTGTACAGTGTTCATATGTTGCATTTAATTGTCAATTTTCCCTTTAGTTAGTAGAATACACCTGTGAAGCCATCTGATCCTGGATATGTCTTTGTTGGAATATTTTTGATGACTGATTCAATCTCTTTACTTGTGATTGGTTTGTTTAGTTCCTGTATTTCTTGTAGAATCAATATATATGGTTTGTGCATTTCTAGGAATTTGTCCATTTCATCTAGGCTGTCAAATTGGTTGGCATACAGTTTCTCATATCCTTTTGTGTTTTTAATAATATTTTTTTTATTTTTAAAAATATACATAGATTACATAAATGTTACACAAATATTATAGGGATTCCCATATGCCCCACCTCCCACCCCTCCCACAACTTCCCACATAAACATCCTTCATTAGTGTGGCACATCACCTACAATAGATATACACATCCTGAGGCTTTGTCATTAAGCATGGACCATAGTTCATGTTGTAGACCACATTCTCTCCCACACAGTTCTGAATGTTATATGATGATATAAAATGGCCTCTATCTGTCATTGCAATATCACTCAGAATAATTCCCAAGTCCCAAAAAAGCCCCTGTATTACAACTGCTTTTCCCTCTCCCTGCCCCCAAAGCGTCCCGTGGCCACTGGCTCCACATTAAGGTTGTAATTTTTTCCATTGCTTGAATCACAATATGTCTGTAACAGAATACCAGTAAGTCCACTCTAGTCCATAGCTCTTCCCACAGTCCTGAGGAGTCTGCGATGGTGATGTCCACTCCACCTCCAAGTGCTCCAAGTGAGATGGGGCTTATATCCCATGGATAAGATGGATAGGATTATCCTGCCTACAGCTGCAGACTCTCTCCATTCCCTGGGATGGCTGTTGTCCATCATCATCTCCCGCCAGGTGTCATGGGTGAGTCCATTGAGCTGTAGAGTAGGAGTTGCAGCTCCACCGAAATTATGGGCCCAGCTGGCACATGGAAAGCCCAAAGACTCCAGTCTCTGGAAGCACACCTACAAACTCCAGCACCACATATAGGTTTGACTAGAAGGGTCAGATAGACCATGTACAGGGAAGACATATTTGAGTCCAACTCATCACTCTCAGAAGCACAGATTCCTAAGTAGGGCCCACGAATAAGGCACCAAACTCCAGAGCTACCCACCCTGATATAGGACCTAGGTTTCTCCAGAGCCCCCAGGAGCCCCTTTATTTAGGGTGCTATCCACATTGGAAGCCTATGAGGTCCTATTGAGATGTGCATAAGCGTTATCTCTGGGATGACGTCCTGACTCACTTTGAAGTCTCTTAGCCATATGAACTCATTTGTCATTACCTTTTCCCCCTTTTATTTGTGGTCCTTTTCCAGTCATATTGCCAGTTGGCACTTGGTAGTAATTCCTTGTTGCCAGGGAGGCTTATCTCTGGGAGTCATGTCCCACGCTGGGAGGAAGGTAATGCATTCATATGCTGAGTTTGGCTTAGAGAGAGGCCACATTTGAGCAACAAGGAGGCTCTCAGGAGGCAACCCTTAGGCACCCCATAACAATAAGCTAAGTTTCAGTTTCAAGAGCAAAGACTCCTAAGGCTAGTCATCAATAAGAAGAGCCCAACAGTGGATCATCCTCCCATGCCAGACACTGCCCTTGCACTTGGGGGACTGTTACTGCTCCCCTGGAGAATGTGGCAGAGCTCTCCAGGATGGGAACTCAGTATTCTCTCATTTATTGAGTGTTTCTCCATCCACTGTGACCATGCCCTGTGAGCATCTGAACAATTTTATTTACCTTTTATATATGTTCAGGTGAACTTCCTCCCATGTACCCCCCATCCCTGACACCCCTCACCAACAATCCTCTCCTGCCCGAGTTGTAACCCTTCTGTGATCCAAAGCTCCTCTAAAGATGAAGCCAATACAATAGCCAAATACAATTAATAGGAAAATGAAATAATAATGATAAGTTTAAATGTGAGAGATAAAATACATGGAAACTTTAAAAAAACGAAAAATAAAATAAAATTAAAGGATTGGGATATTCAAAAAATGGGGAAAAACTTAAAAAAATTTTTTGTTGTTGTTGACATTTTGCCTTTTATCACTGTAATATCTGGTGTCCAGTCTGTACCATGGCAGCTTCAGTCTCACTCCCCAGTGTCTCACTATTTTTCATTTAATTTTCAAAGAAGTTTTAGGTCACAGCAAAGTCACACACAGAATACAAGAGACTTTCATATATCCAACTTCATCCCCCTTTCTGCACCCCATATTAAAACCTTTTTGTATGTGGATGGTAGCATTGTTTTAACTGATATACAGATAGTGAAACATAGCTACTAAACATTGTCAATGGTTTAGAGTATGGTTTACATTTTATACCGTACACTTTTATAAATTTTGATGATATTTACCATGTCCTGAGTCCATCACTGTAAGGTAATGAAAAACATTTCCACTGACCACTAAATACCCCCTGTTTGATTTATTCTGTTCCTCCCTTCCCATCCCTCTGGGGCCCATGGCAACCCCCTGGCTTGACTCATTGGATCACAAGATTCACAGTTACATGCAACAAGAGGTCTTGACACACTGGTATGTCCTCTCCTATTAGGACCTGCCCTTTCTCTTGAGCAACTCATGCCTGTCTATTTCTGAATGAATCGGTCCTCCCAAAGATAGGAGTCCATCTCCTTTCCGCTCATTATGTGGGTCTCCACCCATGTATACAACACATTATGACTGGATGAACACACACACACTCCCTAGAAGCCTGCTCCAGGTGTGCCCTGCCCGAATGCCCCCTCCCCAACCAACACCCTAAATCAGTGACACTTCCTTGTCATATTGCCATAAGAGCATTCCTACCTCTGTACTTTCAACCTCATACCCACAAATCCCAAGTGTTCACCTGGTCTCCCATCTTTCCCCCCAGTATCCTGGGTATTCTAACCCAGCCTTCCCAATCTACCCACCTGTCAACCCTGTACCACCAAACTCAATAATATCACTACCCACCTATCCTATCCCTTCAATATGCAACTACACTCTATCACTTTACCATAGATTATGCCCATATGGGTGATGGCTCACAACTTTCTCTTCTCTTTCTCTTTCTTGTAAACTTATCTTTCAGGCAATAGTTCTCAGAGACTGCTCAATTTCCTTAATTGATATCCATGAGGTCATGTATTGTTCATCCTTCAATGCCTGGCTTGCTTCATTAAACATAAGGTCTTCAAGATTCATCCATGTTATCCCATGTGCTAGCACTTTATTCCTTCTTACAGCTGAGTAATATTTCATTGTATGTATGTACCACATTTTATTTATCCATTCATCTGTTGAGGGGCACCTGGGTTGAGTCCACCTTTTGGCAATAGTGAACAATGCCACTATGAACATTGGTGTGTATATATCTGTTTGAGTCTTTGCTTTCAATTCTTCTGGGTATATACCCATTTCCCTAATAGCTAGCGATGTCAAGCATTTTTTCATGTGCTTTTTAGCCATTTGTATTTCTTCCTTGGAGAAGTGTCTTTTCAGGTCACTTGCCCATTTTTTAAATGGGTGGTTTGTATTTTTATTTTTGAGGTACAGGATTTCTTTATATATGCAGGATATTAGGCTCCTATCAGATATATGGTTCCAAATATTTTCTCCCATTAAGTAGACTGCCTTTTTATTTTCTTGATAACATCCTTTGAGGTGCAAAAGTTTTTAATTTTGAGGAGATCCCATTTTTCTACTTCTACTTTTGCTGCTCATGCTTTGGGTGTGAAGTTCATGAAACCATTTACTATTACAAGGTCCTGTAGATCCTTCCCTACATTATCTTCCAAGGTCTTTATGGTCTTGGCTCTTATATTTAGACTTTTGATCCATCATGACTATTTTTGTATAAGGTGTGAGATGGTGTTCCTTTCTCATTCTTTTGGATATGGATATCCAGTTCTCCAAGCATCACTTGTTGAAGAGGCCATTCTCTCCCGCCTGAGTGGGCTTGGTGGCCTTGTTGCATATGAGATGATTGTATATGTGAGGATTTATATTAGAACTCTCAATTCGGTTCCATTGGTCAAAATGTCTATCCTTGTGCCAATACCGTACAGTTTTGACCACTGTAGCTTGGAGTGTGTTTTAAAGTCAGGTAGTGTGATACCTCCAACTTCATTTTTCTTTTTCAATGTCTTTGGCAATTCAGGGCCTCTTACCTTTCCAAATATATTTTGTAGTTAGTTTTTCCAGTTCCTTAAAAAATGCAGAGTTGATTTTTATTGGGATTGCATTAAATCTGTAGATTAGTTTGGGAAGGATAGACTTCTTGATGATGTTTACTCTTCTTAACCATGAACAGTGAATATTCTTCCATTTATTAAAGTCTTCTTTGATTTCCCTTAACAGTGTTGTGTAGTTTTCTGTATATGTACTTTACATCTTTAGTTGAATTTATTCCTAGATATTTGATTCTTTTAGTTACTGTAGTAAATGGTATTTTTTTCTTGATTTCCTCCTCAGATTGCTTGCTATTGGTGTAAAGAAATGCTACTGATTTTTGAGCATAGATCTTATAGCCTGTGACATTACTGAACTCCTTTATAATTTCTAGAAGCTTTGTTGTAGATTTCTCAGGGCTTTCTATGTATAGGATCATGTCATCTGCAAATAACGAAATTTTTACTTCTTCTTTTCCAATTTGGATGCCTTTTATATCTTTTTCTTGCCTCAGTGCTCGAGCAAGTACTTCTAAGAAAATGTTAAATAGGAGTAGTGATAGTGAGCATCCTTGTCTTGTTCCCGATCTCAGAGGGAAGGCTTTCAGGTTTCACCATTGAAGATTATGTTAGCTTTGGGTTTTTCAAATATATCTTTTATCATGTTCAGAAAGTTTCCTTCTATTCCTATCTTTTGCAGTGATTTTATCAGGAAGGTGTGCTGTATTTTGTTGAATGTTTTTCTGCATCTATAGAGATGATCATGTGATTTTTTTCTTTCAATCTGTTTATGTGGTGTATTACATTGATTGAATTTCTTATATTGAACCACCCCTGCATACCTGGGATGAAACCCACTTGGACATAGTGTATAATTTTTTTGATATGTTGTTGAATGCAATTAGCAAGTATTTTGTTGAGGATTTTAGCATCTAAGTTCATTAGAGAAATTGGTCTGTAATTTTCCTTTCTTGTGGTATCTTTATTTGGTTTTGGTATTAGGGTAATGTTGGCATCATAGAATGAGTTAGGCAATGTTCCTTCTACTTCTATTTTTTGGAAGAGATTAAGAAGGATTGGTGATAGTGCTTTCTGGAATGTTTGGTAGCATTCAGCTATGAAGCCTTCTGGTCCTGGGCTTTTCTTAGTTGGGAGGTTTTGATAACTGAGTCTATTCTTTACTTGTAATTGGACTGTTGAGTTAATCAATTTCTACTTTCATCAATGTAGGCTGCTTGTGAGTTTCTAGGAATTTGTCCATTTCCTCTAAATTAACATTCTTGTTGGCAAATAATTTTTCAAAGTATCCTCATATGATACTCTATTTCTGTGGGGTCAGTAGTGATATCCCCTTCCTGATTCCTTATTTTGTGTATTTGCATCTGCTCTCTCTTTTTCTTTGTTAGTCTGGCTAGGGGTTTACCAATTTTATTGAACTTCACAAAGAACTAGATTTTAGTTTTGTTTATTTTTTCTAGTGCTTTCTTATTTTCTATTTCATTTAGTTCTGTACTAATCTTTGTTATTTCCTTCTTTCTACTTCCTTTGGGATAAGTTTGTTGTTGTTTTACCAGTTGTACCAGGTGTGCAGTTAGGTCTTCAATTTTAGCTCTTTCTTCTTTTTTAATATATGCATTTATGGCTATGAATTCCCTCTCAGTACAGCTTTGCCTGCATCCCATAGGTTTTGAAATGTTGTGTTGTAATTTTTATTTGTTTCAAGATATTTACTGATTTTTTTTTGAGATTTCCTCCTTGACCCACTGTTTGTCTAAGAGTATGTTGTTTAACTTCCATATCTTTGTGCCTAATCTGGTTCTCTGGCCCTTAGTGATTTCCCATTTCATTCCATTGTGGTCAGAGAAATTACTTTGTATAATCTCAATCTTTCCGAATTCATTGAGAGTTGTTCTGCGGCCTAGCATGTGGTCTATCTTGGAGTATGATCCATGTGCACACGAGAAGAATGTATATCCCACTGTATTTGGGTGTACCATTCTGTATATGTCTATTAGGTCCAGGTCCTCTAATGTATTATTCAGAATCTTTGTTTTTTTTATTGATTCCCTATCTAGATATTTTGTCTAATGGTGATAATGGTGTATTAAATTCCCCCACTATAATTGTAGAGACATTTATGTCTCTACTTAGTTTTTCCAGTGTTTGCCTCATGTATTTTGAGGCACCCTTTCTTGGTACATAAATGTTTATGTTTGTTCTTTCTTCTTAAAGATTATCCCTTTTACTATTATACAGTGTCCATCTTTGTCTCTTACAATAGTTTTGCATTTAAATTCTATTTTGTCTGATATTAGGACAGCTACTCTTGCCCTTTTTTGGTTATTGTTTGCTTGTAAAATTGTTTTCCAGCCATTGACTTTCAGCCTCCTTGAATCCCTGGGTCGAAGGTGGGTTTCTTGTAAACAGCATATAGATGTATCATATTTCCTAATCCATTCCGTCAATCTGTGTCTCTTGAGTGGCGAATTTAATCCATTAATATTCAATGTTATTACTCTCAAAGAATTTCTTACTTCAGCCATATTTTCTTTGGGTTAATGTATGTCATATGTTTTTATTTCTCATTTTGTTTTTTTAGTTGTTCTTACACTGTCCTCCAACTCTCTCTATCCTGTTTTTCCCTTTCAACCTGTAGAACTTCCTTTAGTATTTATTTCAGTGCAGGTTTCTTATTGGCATACTCTGTTAATTTCTGCTTATCTGTGAATATTTTGAACTCTCCATCATTTTTGAATGCCAGCTTTGCTGGATAGAGAATTCGTGGCTGGAAGTTTGTTTTTTTTTTTTTAGTACTTTGTCTATGTCATACTACTGTCTTCTTGCCTCCATGGTTTCAGATGAGAAATCAGCACTTAATCTTATTGTGCTTCCCTTGTATGTTATGGTTCTCTTTTCTCTTGCTGCCTTGAGTATTTTCTGTTTGTCTTAAGCATTGTACATGTTGATAATTATATGTCTTGGAGTAGGCCTATTGGGATTTATACTGTTTGGAGTGTTCTGTGCTTCCTGGACACCTACATCCATCTCCCTCAATAGGGTTGGGAAGTTTCAGGCATTATTTCCTTCAACACTCCTTCTGTTCCCTCTCACTTCTCTTCTCCTTCTGGGATGCCCATAATGCGCATGTTTGTGCATTTTGTGTTGTCGGTTAAATCCCTAAGTTCTTGCTGGATTTTTTCTATCATTTTATCTATGTGTTCTACTATCTGTTTGATTTCAGATGTACTGTCTTCCACATAATTAATTCTTTCTTCTGCCTGTTCAAATCTGCTGTTATATGAATCCAGCGTCTTTTTGATTTCTTGAGTTGTGCCATTCATCACCATCATATCCATTATCTTTTTATGTATGTTTACAGTTTCTTCAGTATGTTCTCCCAGTGTCTTCTTAATATCCTTAATCTCTTCCTTCACTTCATTAAGTTGGTCCATGATACTTGTTTGGACAGCTTTGTTTAGTTGTTCAATGTTCTGCATCTCTTCCTGGTTTTTAGTTTGTTCATTGGACTGGTCCATGTCTTCCTGTTTCTCAGTATGATTTGTAATTTTTTGTTGCCCTCTGGTCATCATTTTATCTTGATGGGTTTATTCAGTTGCTTATCTTATCTCTCTGCTCTAGAGTTTTTTTTAGTTGGTTGTTCTGTGTGTGTATTAAGTTTTCTCTTTGACACTATGTTCTTCTTGTTCTATTTCCTTGCTTTTTTCTATGTTCTCTTGAAGGAAAAAGATTAGGGCCAAAGGAATCGAAAGAGGTAAGAAAGGAAATAGGACAATAGTAATATTCATAAAAGTTAGAAGAGGGACCGTATAAGAATTAGTAAAATAAATATTTAACTTATGGAGGCAGTGTAGAGTAATAGGGGGAAAAAGTGGAGTACTTACAATGAAGTGGGAAACCAAATAGAGAAAAATATATAGAATGATTTAAAAGACCAGAATGATGAGGAGAGAAAGAGTAAAGAAAGGGCTGAAAGGAAAATGTTAATTTAAAAAAAGAAAGAATAGAAAACCAAATAGACAAGATAGAAATCGACACCCATGAAGTTGAGGACTAATGAAAAAAAGGTGGAATGTAAGAACCACAACAGAAAGCAAAAGGTAGAAAGATGAAGGAAGGAAAACAGATAGCGTTGGTAGACAAAATCAATATACACAGAGAATGGGAATTCAAGGAAAAGCAGCACTGCAAAGAAGAAATAAGCTAGCAGCACCTAATTTAAAAAATGGGGGGTGGGGGGAGACAGGGGGAGAGGAAAGAAGAAAGAAAAGCAAGAAACACACAAATAAGCAGTCAAACAATGCTAAGGAAGAACAACGTTCCTTCCTGGGCTCTTGTGGAGCCTCACAGCCTGCCTGTGTTCATCAATCAATTACCCTGCAGGCTTCTCTCTGCAGGTTTTGAGGCAGATTTTAGAGAGTAAGCTAAGTTAATTTTTTTTTTAAGTAAACTTTTCTTTTTGGAGAAATAAGGGACCCAAAAGAAGGCCTCTTCTAGATCACCCCCTCTGACGAGGGGACACTAAATAGGCTCGTGGAAACTTATCAAACACTTCCCCCCGCCAGAGGAGCTGAAACTCTGATACTCCTCAGCGCAGAACTATAAAATTGGCTGACTCTGCCCCCTCCCGAGCCAAGTCTCCATATTCCAGGGCGGCTAGGTAAATCAGGCTTTCTCAGCAGATTCGCCTCTCCCCTCAGCCCGGCACCACTTCAACCTGGCTGGTGTGCTCCCCAAAGCTGCAAGAGGGTCCAGGCAGTCAAACCCACAGAAAGGAAACCCCTCTCCACCCTCGGCCAGAACCCTTCCACTCTCAAAGAATGCTCTCTTTCACCAGGTTGCCAGTGGGAGTCAGGGCTTGCCCTAGCCCTTTGCTCTGAGTATGGGACTTCGCTGTCCATGTCCACGATTTCCAGCTGAAGAAAACTCATGATTTTATCTTGAGCAATCCACCTCACTGTCCAGCTCCCTCCAGTTTGATGTTCCTAAGGTTCTCGCTTCGTGGGCTCCCAGAACAGACCACTTGGGCAGGATCCTGTCCCCAGTCAGCTGTCCTCTGTGAGAGAGATGGTGAGTGCCCACCTAAACCGATGCCATCTTGCCATGTCTCCTCTCATATCCTCTTATGATCTTTATATTTCTGTGTGGCCAATCATAATGTTCCCCCTTTCATTACTGATTTTATTTATTTGTATCTTTTCTCTTTTCTTCTTTGCTATTGTAGCTAAAGGTTTGTTGATTTTATTGATCTTCTCAAAGAATCTGTTTTTGATTTTGTTTATTTTCTCTATTTTTTTTGTTCTCAAATTCATTTATTTCTGCTCTAATCGTTGTTATTTCTTTCTTTCTGTTTGCTTTGGGATTGGTTTGCTGTTCCTTTTCTCGTTTCGCCAGGTGTTCAATTAGGTCTTTGATTTTAGTTCCTTCTTTTTTTTAAACATAGGCGTTTAGGACTATAAATACCCTCTCAGCACTTTCTCCACTGTCCCATAAATTTTGATAATTTCTGATCTTTTTTTCATTCATCTCAAGCTATCTACTACTTTCTTTTGTAATTTCTTCTTTGACTGACTGATTTTTCAGAGTGTACCATTTAGCCTTCATATATATATGTTAATTTCCCCCTTTCTCTGGTACTATTGATTTTCAGCTTCATTCCACTATGATCAGAAAAGGTGCTTTGTATAATTTCAATCTACTTAAAGTTATTAAAACTTGTTTTGTGGCCCAATATAAGGTCTATCCTGGATAAAGCTCCATGAGCCCTTGAGAAGAATGTATAACCTACAGATTTGGAGTACAATGTTCCATGTATGTCTGTCAGGTACAATTTGTTTATTACATTGTTAAAGTTCTCTGTTTCCTTGTTGCTGTCCTGTCTAGTTGTTCTACCTA
Source organism: Tolypeutes matacus (assembly GCA_026826555.1). Lineage (NCBI taxonomy): Eukaryota > Metazoa > Chordata > Mammalia > Cingulata > Chlamyphoridae > Tolypeutes > Tolypeutes matacus. The sequence goes on from JAKSZT010007815.1 coordinate 25,081,621, forward strand.
TTGAGGTGAATGGTGGGTTGAAGTCTCCAACTATTATTGTAGAGGCATCTATTTCTCCTTTCAGTTTTGCCAGAGTTTGTCTTGTATATTTTGGGGAACCCAGGTTAAGTGTAAAATTATTTATGGCAGTTACTCCTTCCTGGTGCATTGTCCCTTTTATTAATATATAATGGATTTGTGCATCTCATCACTTTTTTTGCAGTTAAAGTCTGTTTTGTTTGACAACAGTATAGCTATTCCTGTTCTCTTTTGGTTACTATTGGTGGGAAGTATCTTTTTTTAGCCTTTCACTTTCAGTCTATTTGCATCCTTGGGTCTAGGGTGAGGCCCCTATACACAGCATATGGATGGTTCCTGTTATCCATTTTGACAGTCCATGCCTTTTTTAAAAATAAAATTTTACTGAAATATATCATTCATACATGATCATACAGAAAAAATAAATGTATAGTAAAATTTGTGAATTTACAAAACAAACATGAGTATCATGTTTCTATGTTTCTCTCAACTATATTCATTTCCACACTTTTACAATTAACCTATTTAATAGTATTGCATACATTAAGCACCATCTCCCATTCTCAATCTACCTTCTATTTCCTAGTAACCTATATTCTAGAGTTTACCTCTGTTAGTTTACTCAATGTATTTAGTTCATATTAGTGAGACCATACAATATTTGCACTTTTGTGTCTGGCTTATTTCACTCAACATAACATCCTCTAGGTTCATCCATGTTGTCATATGCATCATGATTTCATTTCTTCTTACTGATGATAGTATACTGTTGTATGGATATACCACATTTTGTTTATCCACTAACTGATAGATGAAGACTTGGGCTGGTTCCATATTTTAGCAATTGTGAATAATGCTTCTATAAACATTGCTGTGCAAATGTTAGTTCACGTCCTTGTTTTCAGGTCTTCTGAATATATTCCTAGTAATGGGATTGCTGGATCATATGGCAGTTCTATATTCAGCTTCTTGCCATACTGCCAAATGGTCTTCCACAGAGGCTGTACCATTTTACATTCCCATCAACAGGGAAGGAATGTTCCTGTTCCTGCATATTCTTTCCAGCACTTGTAGTTTTCTGTTTTTTTTTCAGTAATGGCCATTCTATGAGGTGTGAAATGGTATCTCATTGTAGTTTTGATCTGTATTTCCCTAATAGCTAGTGATATTGAGCATTTTTTCATATGGTTTTTGACCATTTGTATTTCTTCTTGGAGAAGTGTCTATTCAAATCACTTGCCCATTTTTAAAATGGATTGGCAAGATGGCATTGGTGTAGGAGGGCGCACACTGCAAGCTCCCAGAGCAAGGCGGATTGGGGACGGGGTCCTGCCCGGGGGTCTGCGCTGTGCACGCGTGGAGTGAGAAGCTTGGGACATCTATCTGCGCGGATCGGCGGCGTGGACCGAACGGTGGAGATTCGTGAGTTTTGAGGCTGCCGGTGGAGGTTGGCACAGGCGGCTGAGCCCCGCGGTTACGGAAATAAAAAATAAAACGGCCATTTGGAGCCGCGGGCGGGGG